>CM035153.1:8876205-10076205 GCA_020205615.1 Panax quinquefolius
GAAAAACAAGAAGATTACTATCATATTCTTCCCAATGGCGAGTCTTCTCTTGACATATCATTATCTCCACTGTCTCTAATTTGGTATTATACTCCAAACAAAACGCCAAGATTATATAGGTAGTGCTTGTAAATATACTCAAGAAGTGGATGAGCACAACCATGTCTTATGATAACACGAGTTTGTATGTCATTAGACATCTTGTATGATAGTGACAAAACACCTTCCAAAGTTGGGTTCGCTTCACCCTATTTAATTCACCAAAATAACTATTAAATGATGTATAAAATACAACACACTAAAGCCCTCAATAAAATTATTTTCATACTCTTTAGGAGAACCTCAACAACTATAGACCACCGATTCTATTCCATTGTTATCCCCGCTTTCAACCCAAAATACACTTTTATTACACGAAAGGAATTGTGAAACAAAAGGGTGAGCCTGAACTAGCTCAATAAAGAATATTATGACTAAAGATAAATAAATTATCAATAGTCTTCATCGGTAATGAATCGAGATTTAGAACATATGGTAGATGATAAAACTTTTCAACCATAGTTGCGGTGAACGAAGCGATCCATTAAAAGAGTCAAATAGACTATAAAGTCTATTGTCTTCTCCACGTTAAAAGTCCACCAACAATATTTTATCCTCAGTAACATCAATCAATCAGTTCCTTTCCACAATCATATGAATAACTCATAATCATAATTGTGATTCTAAATTCCTCTTCTCATCCGGAATGAAGATAATTTTCATCACCGTCTTTACACAAAACATCAAATATCATGGTTATACCAAATCACGAGTTCTGTTCATAATCATACTAATAAATTCATCTTTTGCACCACGGGCCAAAGATATTCATCAACGATACTACAAAGCTAAAGATATTCAACAACAGTCATCTTTGCATTACGAGCCAAAGATATTCATCAATAATTCATCTTTGCACTACAAAGCAAAGATATTCAACAACAGTCATCTTTGCATTCACGAGCTAAAGATATTCATCAATAATTCATCTTTGCACTACAAAGCTAAAGATATTCAACAACAGTCATCTTTGCATTACGAGCCAAAGATATTCATCAATAATTCATCTTTGCACTACAAAATAAAGATATTCATCAACAAGCCATCTTTGCACTACGGGCCAAAGATATTCATATCTCAAATAAATACATAATCATTTCAGAAGTTATATAACAATAATTATAACCATGTTGATCAATTCACCTTTGCACTCAAGCTAAAAATATTCAATTGTAAATTCAATGGTCATGATCATACCAGTCAACAATTCAACTTTTGCACTACTGGCCAAAGAGAACCTATGGTCACGATCATACCAATAATCTACCCATCTTTACACTCAAGTCAAAGAGAAATATCATCATTAGGGTTATAAGAATGTTATATAAAAACAATATAATCAAAACATGGTTTTAATTTCAAGAGTAAGATTAATAAATCAACGATAATTTAGTTAGAAAAAGAAACCAATTTTATGCATTGAATAGTAACTTTCGTGAATAGTAACCCATGAATAGTAACTTCATGAATAGTAACTCATGAATAGTAACCCATGAATAGTAACCGTAAATAGTAACTCATGAATAGTAACTCGTGAATAGTAACTCATGAATAGTAACTTTCGTGAATAGTAACTCATGAATAGTAACTTCGTGAATAGTACTCAATGATTAAATACATAGTACCGTAGTATCGTAAATAATGTCATATACGTAAATAAATAGTATTATATACATGAATAATTATCGTATACATGAATAGTCTTGATATCGTGAATAGTAACCCCCGACTCAAAAAGATAGAAATTCCACAAAAAAAATCTTCACGCTTCATGAATAGTACTCATGAATAGTAACTTCGTGAATAGTAACTCATGAATAGTAACTCGTGAATAGTAACTCATGAATAGTAACCACGACATGAAAAAAGTTCCAAATTTGATAAAAGTTCCAACCAATATTTCAAAGATAATGATATTGAAGAAATAATATCATTACTGAAAAAAAATAATATCCCTTACTATCCCTTACCTCAAAAGAGCAAGACTTCCGACGGATATCGGATATGACGACAAGGAAACTTGCAGCGATGAATATCAACTCACCAAGTATCTAAATACTCACAAATTACCCTCAATAATCTAGAGAGAAAGAGAAAAACTTTGTTTACGGTGTGATTTTCAATTCTAACTTAGCCTCTATTTATAGGAAAGTGTTAGCCGTAAAAGCAGACTTGACACGCTATCCGATGGCTTTACACTGCTACTATTCCACCCACCAAAAATCAGCCATCTTCCCCAACAACCAAGAGTGGGGCCCACTCAATTCTAGAATTTTCCACCAAAACCTAATTTTCGAATCGATTTACCTCTTAAAATTCATAACAAATCATAATGTTCATTTTAACGGTTAAAAATTTGTGGACATATACTCAACTTATATATGTATAACATATCCAAAAATTACAACGATCCAACGGTCGGATCAAAATTTATAACTCACGCAATATAAATTTGAAGAACACCGATTTTTCGGACTATTAGTCCTTCTACCGATTTCATTCAAAATTTCACCACGAAATATCTACAAAAAGATTTTTTTGGTGATTCAAATTTCTACTGATTAGCTTACTTCTAGGGCTTTCTTTTGATATATGGCTCATCTCTTAACTCATTATACACAAAAGAGTTATGGATTTTACAAAATCAAGTAATAAACTAATTTTTCCGAAAATCCCATATTTTGTTCTCCATTTCGACAAATACTGATAAAACACCTCATCATTAATTCCTTAACTTATAAATACATAAATAAATCCATCATTTATATCCACATCAAATAAATATTTTCTTATCATATAAATCAATAACTAATTATTCACAAATAATATTACGTAATCACAATAATGATGACCAGGCGGTTCCTCAGAAAGAGGGGGCTTTCAATAAGAATTTCTCTCTTCTTGGCGCGCGCATTAGGTGACCAAACCTCTCCTTAGACGAAACTTTCTAGACATTGCCAATAGTGCTATCTAATAATATTATTCAAATAATATGAATTATTGATCTGATAATGAGAAATATTGTGCAGTGACAATTATTGAACAACAATAATATAAAATATCAACGCGACAATTATTGAACCAATAAAATAAAATATTGAACAGTAATTACTGTAACAATTATTGAGTAGTGCCTTCTTACGTAAGGATTCAATAATTCAAAATCTTGCAATACTGGTGTATCTTCTTCATGCAACAACGCGTATTACTGTATTTTAACCACCAGGTATTCCAACAGTGTTAACAGTAACAACTACGCCGTTATTTATAAAAACTCCAACTTGTCGTTTTCTTCATTCGACAGTTATTTTGTTATGGGGCCCACAAATGACTGCGCCATCGTACGAATATTCCCCGACAGAAAGAATATTCCACGACCAAACGAATATTCCCCGACAACAATGAATATTTTATAACCACTTGTGTATTTTGAAAAAAAATTCATATATCACCCTTAACTTTAACTTTTATCAATTTAACCATTTACTGAATAGTAATTATAAGAAAAATTGAATACTTTTATTTCATAAAATTCGGGGTCTTACAAATATTTGGGTTCTTGACTTCCGGAACTGCACCATAGGTGATAGTGTTGCATGTTTCTGTTAGGTTTGTCATATTCATGAACGCAATCAAATTGCAAAAATAAGCGGAAACGTGGAAAATTAGAGTTTAAAAATTTTACAAACCATATACCCGGATCAACCTTTATGCACAATTATTAATTAAACGAAAAATTGAAGAACAAGAATCATACCCTTGAAGATCCAAGCTTCCTCAGGTACAAGTTCACCTCCAATTCTTTTTGCGTTCAACTTGAATCCACCGGGTTTGGTTCTTTCCTTTGATCAATGTTAGCCACCCAAGTGATTGGCCTCTAGAGGTGATCCACCAAGGAAGAAGAAAGATTCAAGAAGATGGGTGGTTGGCTAAACCCTAGTTTTTCTATCTCTATAGAAAAGGAGCGTACTCTCCAACCATTGGAATTATATCGTATTCCTGATATATGATATAAGACTCTTCTTATAAAGATATCAAGTAACCCTATTAAAATAAGGTATTATTTAATTAAACCCTTTTAATTAAAGGGGCTCCCTAATCTTATTAGGGATAATTAATTAAACTCCTTTAACTAATTTTCCTTCCTAATCCAATTAGGAATAAATGAGAGTACTTATATTAAATTAATTCCTAAACTCTTTTGGAAATTAAAATAATAATAATAATTGTAATAATATTAATAAGACTCCTCTTATTAATTTATATTTAATATTTCTAAAATATTAAATAATAAATATTAAGCCATTTAATTTATTCTATCACCATAGATTAAATTAAATATACATAACATATTATTACGATTATGCCATTAACTTCTTAAATAATTATTCTTCCTTTTATGGTGTGACCCTTTAGGTTCTCCATATTAAACCTTTGTGAATAAATCAATTAGAACAATTCTAATCTTATTTAAATAAATAAATTAAACAATTAATTTATTTAAATAAATAATATTTATTCTACAATAGGGATAAGCCTCCCTAATGATCAACGACTTTCCGGATAATATAGATTTCAACATTAATCATAAAAAGAACCTTTGAGTAAATAGTTACTGCAGACAATTCAATCCTTCCACCATCTGATGTCCCAATTAAATATAAGGCATGGAATTTCTTGTCAAGTCTTATTTTATTTAATTATATGTATTTCGACTCTTAAATGCACTGACTCCAAATAATGCAAATTAGAAACTCTTTTCTAATTTCATTACGCCTTAACCAAGGACTCTTTGGGTTGTCATTTATCGAATCACATAGGACATTTCTCTTCTTTTAATAAAGTGGTAGATTCTTTATTGATCATACATTATCTCCATGTACAACTTATTATACCCAAGCATACCCTTTGATATACCCTAAGGGTCTTAAGGAATAAGTCAAAGTATAACTCATCATACACAAGATACTATGATGATCTCAAGTCCAAGGATCACTTGTCTTACTATCACTACTGAGAATTCCTATTGACAGTAAGTAAAACTCCATTAGGTATTCCTTAGCGAGCCACGTTCAAAGTGAACTTATTCTCCAATAAGCACCTACATACTTGCTTTAGTGTCTCCACACAAATGATCATGAGATCAATCATCCTCATCCAATGAGCAAACGGCGTATGTACCAATCTATCCGGATTCACTAATCCCAATTTAGTAATCCAACGATTGGGAACTATTTTAGTTTTAAGCTTTCTAAGAATTTAGATCTCATTAGAATGATCATCATCATTATTCTAAAAGCATTGCTTAAAACTATGGGTTTATCACATATTATAAAACAGCATCATGTAGATAATTTAAAGCCCTTAATAAATTAATACTTTTTATTAATAAATGAATAAGATTGTTATAAAGTATATGCTTTATCATCAAACATGATTGGCTTATATGCATACGACTTTCAATCTCCCACTTGCACTAAAGCCAATCGTCATGGTATCCCATACTCTTCTTCTCTAAGTGACGATTATCCTGCTGTTGGATAAGCTTCAGTAAATGGATATGTAATGTTGTTCTTGAGAGTCCACTATCTCTATAGTGATTTCCCATCTTTCAATGATTCTTATAATCAAATGAAAGTGCCACAACACATGTTTAGATCCAAGATGAGACTTAGGAACTATTCCTAGTTTTGTAATGAACTTTTATCCAAACAATCAACTTGCAGCTTCATTTATAGCTACTTACTTTGTCTTTATCACTAAACCAAAGAACTTTTGCTTGTTTGGAACCTTTCCAATTCACTACACCATCTTTTCAAGGTAACACTTTACCTTAAAGTGGATTTTCGATCAATCTTGGTCTATTTGAAAACTTGAGTCTCATAAGCCCTCTAGTTTTAATTCGGACCCACCATGTATGCTTGACATCCTTAGTCTGCAAGTTAAGAACTTTAAGATGTTTTTCACTGTCTTATAGTGATCTTCTTCAGAATATGACTGATCAACATCAGGTCTCGTACATTTCATTGCATACATGATTGTCACTCATGCGACCTCTCTTTTCAGGAGTCTGTGGGGACTATTAAGAGAGATACACTCCATAGCTCATCAATATGAGACATCTCTTGGAGTTTGCCATGCTAAACGACTTTAGCATCAAATGAATATACGTTCCTTGGGTTAAATTGAGCATCCTTTTAAATCTATCTATATAGATTTGCATCCCCAATAATGATACTCTTCCCAAATCATTCATGGAGGATTGTTTAGACAACTTTATCTTTACTGATTGTAGCATTGGTATGCAATTCCTCATCCGTAGTATATCAACATATAATACTAGAAATTTCACGACGCTCCCACTAACCCTTTTGTACACACTAGGTTCATTCTTATTTTTGATAAAATCAAACTCTTTTGATTGTCTCATCAAAACGAATGTTCCATATTTGAGAAACTTGCTTCAATCCATTTCTCTGAGTGTCTACAACACTTACCTCATCGTATGTAACTGGATCATCATCTTCTACGATGTGTACCTCATCATCATCATCTATGATGAATCCATACCTCCTGGTATCTTGGTGACTATTCCGTTATGATTCAGTTGTGGTATAATAGGTCTATCTACGAGTTTCTCTTATTTGACTTATAGTATTTTGTGGTTCTTGAACTCTTCAAGATCTATTATCCTCCCACTAGCCCTTTTAATGATAAACACCTTTATCTTAGAAGGCAGCCTGTGTTCGTAACAAACACCTTTTTGCTAAGTAGAATTATAGAACATATACCCTAAACTTACTTTAGGATGTCCCACAAATCAGTACATGTCAAATCTTGTCCCAAGCTTATCCTTGAAACCTTTTCACATAAGTTGGACAACCCTTATCTTAACATACTTAAGATTAGGAATCCTCCACATCCATAACTTTTATGGAGTCTTGAAATTTGGATTTTGAGGTTACCTTTTCGTAGATGTCGCGACCATTTCTAGGACATGATCCTGAGAAGGATACCGGAATGTCGGTAAAATCATTTTGGATAGTACCATATTCAACAAGGTATGATTTTTCCTTTCGGATACATCAATCAATTATTACGTATCATGAGGTGTCCATTATGAGAAAAACCATTTGAGATGATCTAGAAACTTATTGCACAAGTATTTATTCCTTGATCTAATCAAAGAATCTTAATACTTTGCCAATTTGTTTCACTTCTGAATTCTTTGAACCTTTCAAATAATTCACACTTGTATTCAACAAATACATACATTCAACTCTTTGAATGATCATCTCCTTTTCTTATACTAGTTTGTTCAATTTACAAAATAATTTTTCACGTAAGTCAAGTATACAAAATCCATTAAGTAATCTTTCGATTCTATACTGAAACATTATTATTATAAATAGAACAACAATTGTTCTTAATTATAATACCAAAATTTTATTGTCCAACAATAAAATGGAAATAATGTTTCTAACAAGAATTGGAATACAATAACAACTTATTGACTTAATAGATTTTCCCGTAGGCAGTGCTAAACTATAAGTTCTATAGCTAATGCAAGCAACCTTTGCTTCATTTCCCACACATAAGATTATTTATCTTTGTTTAGCTTTCTACTTCTTCTTGGTCCCTTCATAAATCTATATTTATGATAACCAAAGTCGATATCCAATATCCAAGTAGAACCTTGACTTAAAGAAAAATTTATTTTAAATCTTGAACAAATTGTATTTATAACCAAAACTTCATTAAGCTTCTTTGGTTAGCCAACGCAAGGTGCTTCTCGCAGCTTTCTTTCCAGTGTCCATGCTTATTGCAGTGGAAGTAAACTCCTTTGTTATCCGTATCAGTTTTGTTCTTATTATCCTTTGTTTTTGCCTTTCTATATACCTTCTTTGAATCGTTTTTCTTTTCAGAAGATCCTTTGGCCCCTACCAGTAAGACATGGTCTTTCTTGGTTAGAAAGTGACTCTCATCATTTTTTAACATATTAAGCAAATCAACGAAGGGCGATATCTAGCTTGTTTATATGAAAAATTCACAACAATTGTGAAAGGAGTCCGGGAGTGAGTGCAAGATCAAATCTTGGCTCAACTCTCCATCCATGACAAAACCAGTTGTCCTAATTGATCAATCAAATTGATTATGTTAAGAACTTTTTATCATCTTATAGTGCCATTAGCCATTCTAGATCGGAAGAGCTCCTTAGATATCTCGATATCTATCGGTCCTACTTTTTCCTCACCATCAACTACTTGATGTGCGGGAATATAGTAGGAGCATCCATAGTTTCATCTTGACGCTGAAGCTCGTTACTTTCGTGGATGCGAGCATGGTGCATTGAGCCAATGTGCATCATCTTGCCACTTTCTAAAAGTAGCAATCTCTTCCTCGAGGCATTATGCGCAACCATTGCGAGGATAGGCGATATTAAGGACATAAGATAGCTTTTCAACTATGAGAACTATTCTCAAATTCCTTAACCAATCCGCTTAATTGATTACGTTAATTTAGCATCTAATCGCTTCGCAGATGATAGTAATTTTAGACATTGTAAAATTACGTAAATGAATTTGTAATTAACAACATTTTAACATACATTCTTTTATTAATTACCAAAATAAATTAGGTCTTGTTTTAAATTGGTATCTCCCACTATTTTCTTCAAACTATATTACCCTCAATATATATAGTTCGGCAAAATCTAATTAAAGATCTGCTATAGTGAGAATAAGGATCCCATTTCAAATGTATATAGCCTTGTGGTGACACAACAAACTATATATAAATAAATAGGTAGACAACTCTTGTCAATTACATCAACTATCTGACTCCTTGTATTTTTGCCTCTTAGATTATTTTGATCAAGTGGTGGCACATTCGAATCAAAATTATCCAAGTTAAGTCCAACCTAGCACTCCATATATTCAAAAAGAAAAATATCATCCTTGTGGTGACACAACAAAACAATATTGTTCAATTTTCTTTATAAGCATCAAATGTGATAAATTAACATCTTAAATACTTAATACTTGCCTTGTGGTGACACAACAAACTCATATTAAATATTTAATACTCTATTAATTTTATCATGCTAGAAGGCGACGTTCGATATTCCAAATATTTTTGAACGCTTAGGACTTAATAAAAAAAATTGAGGGATTTATTATTAAATGTCTCATCTTGTTTAGCACGCATGCACATATATATAAAATACGCGTCATATTAATAAACATGCGAAGCAAGTTTGCATAATATATAATATATATATATAATATAAGCATGCACATATAGAATACTATATTCTACCCGAATTGATTATGGACTTTTATTCTAGTTTGGTTCACTAGAGCCACCAAGTGAACCAAAAGATCAAACCCCCAGGGTGCGAGAAATAATATTTAAATATAACTATTACATTTAAACCCGGCTCCATTACAAACGGGTCTTCAAGCGCCTTGCTCCTTAATCTCCAATTCTTCAAAATTAATTCTAACTATTCCTATTACAAAACTATTTAAAATAAATAGAAACCTTGATCGTGATCGAGGGAAGTACATAGGAGGAGATAGAATTTACATTAAGAAAAAATTAGAGAAGACGAGGCACGCAGAATCCCATTTAATAAAACTCATACATTCATGCATCCAACTAAAATAAATCCAATCACATTGGTCAATAGTCCATAATCAATCCCATTTATTATCAATCACATCACCATATGCATCAATAAATAACATTCATCTCATGAATAATAAACATATAATATATATATTGATATCATTTAATGGACAAATTTAGTTAGTATAAATCTAATTTTGAATCAAAATAAACTCCTTTATTTTAATCCAAATTTAAATTAAAATAAAACTATTTTATTTTAATTTATCCAATTTTGAATAAAATAAACTATTTTATTTTAATCAAAATTTTTAATCAAAATAAACTCCTTTATTTTAATTAATTATGGAATCCAATTCCATATATAAAAAAAACTTTGATTAAAGGAAACACGGATTCTCTTTCCTATTCACAAATAAACTCCTTTATTTGGAATAATATGAAATCTTATTTCATATCTAAATAAACTCTTTTATTTAAGGAAAGACTGATTCTTTTTCCTATTCACAAATAAACTCTTTTATTTTGAATAATATGAAATCTTATTCCATATCTAAATAAACTCTTTTATTTAAGGAAAGATGGATTCTTTTTCCTATTCAAAATAAACTCTTTTATTTTTGAATAATATGAAATCTTATTTCATATCTAAATAAACTTCTTTATTTAAGGAAATATAGAATCCAATTTCAACTCTAATTAGCTATCTTGAAATCCAATTCCAACTCTAATTAGTTAGCATGAAATTAATTTTAAAATTAAAATAAACTCTTTTATTTTAATATTAAAATAAACCTTTTATTTTAAGATTAAAATAAACTTTTATTTTAATTATAAAATTATTAGGAATTATATATATAATAACCGCACTTGGCCATTTTAGATTCCTGTTAACTTTGAAAAAATGATATCCTGCGATATGGATATAATAATAATCATATTACCTGTAACTTGAATTCAAAAGTCATTAACAAGAATCTACAAGTGGCGTGAATCATCCTGATGTAGGATTACTCCCCTGCTAACATTATATATATATAACGTGAATATCCTGATCCTACTTATTAGCTTTCATGATTCACATTAATATATATATATATATATATATATATATATATATATATTCCGTGAAGCATAAAGCATGTTAGCAGCGAAATTGATAACGTTTTTTTTTAAAATAAATTTTATATAACAAAATTATACCCAATTAAATTGTTCTAAACACATATCAATATATATATATATATATATTAAATTAAAACAATTAATAATTCGCATAAAGGTTTGGCTCTGATGCCACTGTTAGGTTTATCATATTCATGAACGCAATCAAATTGCAAAAATTAGTGAAAACGTGGAAAATTAGAGTTTAAAAATTTTACAAACCATATACCCGGATCACCCTTTATGCACAATTATTAATTAAACAAAAAATTGAAGAGCAAGAATCATACCCTTGAAGATCCAAGCTTCCTCAGGTACAAGTTCACCTCCAATTCTTTTTGCGTTCAACTTGAATCCACCGGGTTTGGTTCTTTCCTTTGATCAATGTTAGCCACCCAAGTGTTTGGCCTCTAGAGGTGATCCACCAAGGAAGAAGAAGGATTCAAGAAGATGGGTGGTTGGCTAAACCCTAGTTTTTCTATCTCTATAGAAAAGGAGCGTACTCTCTAACCATTGAAATTATATCGTAGTCCTGATATATGATATAAGACTCTTCTTATAAAGATATCAAGTAACCCTATTAAAATAAGGTATTATTTAATTAAACCCTTTTAATTAAAGGGGCTCCCTAATCTTATTAGGGATAATTAATTAAACTCCTTTAACTAATTTTCCTTCCTAATCCAATTAGGAATAAATGAGAGTACCTATATTAAATTAATTCCTAAACTCTTTTAGAAATTAAAATAATAATAATAATTGTAATAATATTAATAAGACTCCTCTTATTAATTTATATTTAATATTTTAAAATATTAAATAATAAATATTAAGCCATTTAATTTATTCTATCACCATAGATTAAATTAAATATACATAACATATTATTACGATTATGCCATTAACTTCTTAAATAATTATTCTTCCTTTTATATGGTGTGACCCTTTAGGTTCTCCATATTAAACCCAGGTTAGAATAAATCAATTAGAACAATTCTAATCTTATTTAAATAAATAAATTAAACAATTAATTTATTTAAATAAATAATATTTATTCTACAATAGGGATAAGCTTCCCTAAGCGATCAACGACTTTCCGGATAATATAGATTTCAACATTAATCATAATAGAACCTTTGAGTAAATAGTTACCGTATAATTCAATCCTTCCACCATACAATGTCCCAATTAAATATAAGACATGGAATTACTATCAAGTCTTATTTTATTTAATTATATGTATTTCGACTCTTAAATGCATGAACTCAAATAATGCAAATTAGAAACTCTTTTCTAATTTCATTACACTTAACCAAGGACTCTTGGGTTGTCATTTATCGAATCACATAGACATTTCTCTTCTTTTAATAAAGTGGTAGATTCTTTATTGATCATACATTATCTCCATGTACAACTTATTATACCCAAGCATACCTTTTGATATACCCTAAGGGTCTTAAGGAATAAGTCAAAGTATAACTCATCATACACAAGATACTATGATGATCTCAAGTCCAAGGATCACTTGTACTACTATCACTACAGGAATTCCTATTGACAGACAAGTAAAACTCCATTAGGTATTCCTTAGCGAGCCACGCTCAGTGAACTTATTCTCCAATAAGCACCTACATACTTGCTTTAGTGTCTCCACACAAATGATCATGAGATCAATCATCCTCGTCCAATGAGCAAGCAACGTATGTACCAATCTATCCGGATTCACTAATCCCAATTTAGTAATCCAACGATTGGGAACTATTTTAGTTTTAAGCTTTCTAAGAATTTAGATCTCATTAGAATGATCATCATCATTATTCTAAAAGCATTGCTTAAAACTATGGGTTTATCACATATTATAAAAAAAGATCATCGTAGATAATTAAAAGCCCTTAATAAATTAATACTTTTTATTAATAAATGAATAATATTGTTATAAAGTATATGCTTTATCATCAAACATGATTGGCTTATATGCATACGACTTTCAGTTTCTTCTCCTAGTTTAATCTCCCCGGTCACCAACTTCTCATGGTATATCCTCCATGAGATCGTAATGATCCATAGTGGAATGTCCTGCGTATTGGTGGTATACGAAGTCCTGTCTTCTTTTCATCTCTTCCGCATACTGACTAGTCGGGGCCTTGGAGGCTTCACCACTCCGTGCTCAACCCATTGTTAAATGTCGAAGCTTCAATGCCTTCTCATTGCATGTGATAGCCTCCAATCGGCATTCGCATACTTGTCCCCATGTTTTCTCTGCTTCACTCAAATTTCTCATTCTTCTCCCTCTTGCCCCATGTGGTTTTGACTGAGAATCCGCCAAACCCACAATTGTTGTCCTCTTGCCCTTCCATGTAACCATCGCATGGCTGATGGGTAATGTCATGATTCCTCCCAAGTCTTGTGCAAAAGATGAGAGGGTCGCAAATGAATCACAAGCTTTGGTAATGAGGTGGGCTTGAAGGCGTCTAAAGCACCATTGTTGCATATGCTAACTAAGTTCTTTTTTTTAGTTGGCTCTGTGCACTTCTGTGCCTGGGCCCTAAACCTGTCAACATAATCTGATAGCTCCTCATTCGGCTTTTGCTTGAACCTCATGAGCTCTACAATGGTCACCTATTTTTGCACATAAAAAAATTTCTTAAAAAATTATAATTTTAAGTCATCCCAATCATGGACTGACCCCTTCTCTAAATTGTAGTACCAACTGAAGGCACTATCCATCAAAGTCTTTTTTAATTCTCGTATCAACAAGTTGTGGTTGTTCACTTCATCATATCCGAGCCACGGAGACATTGACTCTACAAACCTGGCAATATGTTCCCTGGCATTTCCTTTCTCTCAGTTGTATTTTGGAAACTGCGGGGGATGCTCAATATACCCTGTTGGGTAAGGTTGCCTCCGAATTTGTGCCGGTTAAGGTGGAGTAAAGTCTAACTTTGAGGGTCGGGATGTCTGCCTCCAAAGTTGATTGATCACATCGATCATATCATCCTTCGTCACGTACTGGCTCGTGGCATGAACTCTCTGGGGTGTTGCAATATATTATTGTACCGGCGGCGTGTATGGTTGATGCACACTTGCATCGTGCAAAGCTGGCACTAGTGGCAGTTGCTGGCTCACTCGCTGGACATGGATTGGGACGGTTGACATCTATAACTGTGAAAATGTTGGGAAAGCAGTTGGGATGATGTTTGTCTGAGGTTGGCTTGCTTCCAACCTAGGTTGTGGCACGTCACCACTATTCTGGGGCTCCAAGTTGATTATTGGAACCGATTGACTTTCCGTTAATGGAGGTACAATCTGGTTCTCTTTGTTGTTGCTACCATTGTTGTTGTCCTCCACTCCTGCGTGTTCTCCCTGTGAACTGCCTGGGAACATGGCCATGAAGGTAGGTGTAAGACCCCAACTTATTATTAATGAAATTTAATTTTCTCTATTTATTATTTTAAAATAGTAAGGGTTGATTTGATTAATGTGGATAGTTATGGGTAAAATCATAAAATATTTCAAAATAAGCAAGTGGTTATAAAATATTCATTGTTGTTAGGGGAATATTCGTTTTGGTCGTGGAATATTCTTCTTTGTCGGGGAATATTAAATGCGATGGCCAGCGATCTATTATGGGCCCCATAACTTGAGAAGCGATTGGATGAAGAAAAACGACAAATATAAGTTGTTTAAAAATAACGTAGTTATTCTTCAATTATCTTGTTAAAATACTCTATTGGTTAAAACACAAAGTAGTACGGTATTGCACAAATTATTGATTCTTATGTAAGAAGGCACTAGACTCAATAATGGTTACAATAATTCTTGCTTCGATTATTTTATTGATTTAATAATTCTTTGCGTTGATATTTTATATTCTTTGTTATTTCAATAATTGTCATTACACGGTATTTTTCATTATCGAAGCAATAATTCATATTATCTGAATAATATTATTAGATAACATTATTGGAAATGTCTAGAAAGTTACATCTAAGGAGAGGTTTGGTCACCTAATTGCTTGCCAATGAGGAGAAATTCTTATTGGAAAGCCCCCTTCTCTTCACAAAAGCTGCACGGTTTGTCGATATTGTGATTACTGTAATATTATTTATGAATAATTAATTATTGATTCATATGATGAGAAAAATATTGATTTTATGTGGATATAGATGGAGAAAATTTTAATGTGACAATTGTTGAAAATTGAAATTTTATCTTTTCCTTACGATAAAATAATTCATTTAAATATATTATTATATTTTAATAATATAATAATGGTGATATTTTACAACGAATGTGGGATATATGAGTATACTGAGGAGGAAGAGTATTTTTGTTGCAATAAATGTTTAAAACATGTTAAACATGTAAATGGACCCCATTTATTGATTGAAATTTGATTATAGCTTTGTAAAATCGCTTGGTTTGTGGATTTCTTGGTCAATTTACATTTGGAATTCGGAAAAACTTTCTTACGCAAGAAAGTTGTAGAGAATTGAATTTCCTATAAAAATTCGGGAGTTTCAATTTTCCGACAAAAAGGCTATTTATTGTGAATTATTGAAGTTTCGAAGCTCCGAAATAATTGTTTTTTGGAAGTATAAAATATTTAAAATGACAAAAACATTTTTTGTCATTATTGTGGGTCTTGCATGTGTTAGAAGTGGCTGAATTCAGATCTCTAAATGTGGGCGTAGGAATAAAATTAATAAATTAATATTTTAATAAATTTTACTGCTTTGGTGTTATAAGCGTTTTCCTATAAATAGGGTGCTTAGGTTAGAATTGAAAATCACACCAAAATCAAGTTTTCTCTCTCAATATTATCGGCGTATTCTTGTGAGTATTTTAAGTATATTTTGAGTATTGATATACGGTGCAAGTTCAAGTCATAGCTTTATATCCTGTTGTTTCATTTAAATCTTGATCTTTCGAGGTAAGGGATATTATTTTTTTTTCAGAATGATATTATTTCTTCAATATCATTATGTTGAAATATTGATCTGAGTTTTTTTTATCACATTTGGAACTTTTGGTGTCGAGTTACTATTCACGTATCTGACACTATTCACGATATCTGATCTTATTCACGAATACGACACTATTCATCGAAAAATGAAAAATTTTCTTTTCATCCAAAATATCTATTCGGATACTAGCTTTGATTGTATCCATGTTTTGATCATTCTTGAATTTTACACTACTATGATTATTTTTGAGGTATTTTGGACGTGGATAAAACAAAGTACTGAATCCTTAATCCTTAATCCTTGTCATTTTGTTTCACCGGATTCGTTTCTTTAAAAATATTTTCATCATCCTCGGTCTTAAATGATGATATTATGGAATATCTTTGGCACATAGTGCAAAGATGAATGATTTCTCGATGAATATCTTTGGCCCAGTAGTGCAAAGATGAGCAGTGTTTAGATGAACATGACCAAATGATGAATATCTTTGGCTCAGTAGTGCAAAGATGAATATTTGATTCCGGATATATATTGATTGATGTTACGGGGATAAAAGATGACGATGAACTTTTAAATTCATACATAGAAGATAGTAGTTTGCATTCTCTACTTAACTCTTCTAATGAATTATTATTTCATTGCGAATATTGATCCGAAACTTGTTGTCTATTGTATTCTATTAGATTTTTCCTGTTGAAGACTAACGATAATTTGTTGTATATTATCTTAGTCATAATATTCTTTATCGGGCTAGTTGAGCTCACCCTTTTCCTTTTGTTCCATTTTTCTTCTCGGGAGGCGAGAATATAAGCGAGTGCAGCCTGGGGTATGGAATGAAGGTTCTAGAGAGAGTTGTTTAGTAGTCCTCACCATTTTTGTAAAATAATGTATCAATAAATGTGATGAGGATTTATTTGAGTATAGATATTGTCTAGAAGATAATATTTGTATTCAAACTCACAGTTTTCTTGTTGTAATAATAAAGTTATAGTTGTTTACGTACCATGTATTGACAACTCAAAATGGGTGATGTATACCTATTTTGGGGCGTCCACAATTAGTATCGAGCTTAGGGATATGATCTCTGGCGGAGATCGGGGAATAGAACTAGGAGGGAGAGAGACGAGTAAATCCTTCGCTAGTGTGTCCTACCTAAGCTTATTTGTTAGTTGGTCAAGATATATAGGATATTATGTGATATATTGATTTCCTTAATTAACCCTTGTTTTATGACGGTGATTTGAGAATGTCAATGAGAATATTAACAATGGAAATGAGACCGTGGAGACGCCTTTGTACTCACAAGCGAGGAGAACGTGCAACAGTGGCAATGTTCCTCCCGTGAACAACACCACTAAGCGAGATGATGAACGAGGGATGTTTAGAAGCTTTTTGCGATTCATGCAAAATCGAGATTTAGAGGAGACTCGTGTTCAAAATATAGGAGGAAATAATAGCAATTCACGGGTTGTCACAACCAAGCGATTCATAGAGTTGGAACCACCGAATTTAAGGGAAAGCGGATCCGATCATGGCGGAAACATGGGTCAAGAAAATTACCAAGATATTCGATGTCTTGGGATGCACGGAGAAACGAAGGTTCCATTCGCCACCTTTATGTTCCAGTGGCGAAATGGACTCTTCGGTGGGAGTCTGTGAAGTGTACCCATCCAAATCGGTACTTTTCAAGCATGTCTTGGGAGACGTTTGAAACTATTTAATGACAAATACTTTCACGAAAGTGTTAAATCGTATGAAGGAAGTGGAGTTCATCGATTAGAACAAAACAACATGACGATTGTCTCGATGACGAGGCAAAGTTTGCGAGTTATCCGTGTTTACACCTCATTTGGTGGAGAATGAGGAACGTATGACGCGGATGTTTACGAGAGGTTTGAAACCCGGCGTACAACAATATCTCATTTCTCATAAATTTTCTCTCTATTCGGATGTTGTTAACAAGGCTCAATTGTTAGAAGCGAGATAACGAGTATGTTCAACCGAGGGACCATAACCGGGATCGTACTGGAGATAGCAATCAACAAAATAATGATAACCAATGGAGAAAGAAAGCAGATGGACAAAAATGGTAACCACTCCTGGTGGTAATCATAGCCATGAAAATAGAAGAAGCGAGTCGGGAGGAGATTTTAAAAGAGGAGATTTAACAACGACCATGTGAAGGCACGACGGTCTTGGCGTGAATCGGTTCTAAGGGAGGAGAACGACCACCGATCATATATCTATAAATGCGGGGAAGAGGGACATATCGGTCCAAACTGCGCCACTGAACAGTTCAAGGTATGCTATAATTGTGGAAAGGAAGGACATATCGCTCGAGATTGTCTTCAGAGCGAAACCTAGTTCAATGAGGGACGGTGACTCAAAAGACCGTCCCGAAAAAGTCAAAAGTCAACGATTCCGGAAGAAGCGTTTGTTGTGACCGGTCAAAATGCGAGGAACCCAAACGAGGTGATCACGGGTAAGCTATTTATAAATTCTTGCGAAGTTTATACCTTACGTCGATACGATCTTGCTACCCATTCATTTATCTCTCCTGCATGTGCTCAACGTTTAAACTTGACTCGGAGAAATTAGACTTTGACCTATCTGTGGAAACTCCGTTAGGAGAAACTTTCATCACATCCACTCGCTTATAAATCTTGTTTGATTCAAGTTGGCACCATCACCTTACCTGTTGACCTTATCTCTTTAAAGATACTTGCTTTTGATGTGATTTTAGGGATTGATTGGTTAACTACTCATCATGCCAAAATTGATTATTTTCGTAAGGTTGTTAGTTTTCATATTCCTAACCAACCCGCTGTTATGCAATTCAAGCAACTAAACCATTAAAATCAATCAACATCATATCTAATCATAAAGCTATTCGTTTATTGAAAAACGGATGTCAAGCTTTCTTATCCCATGTTATGGATTTGAATAAAGACACGTCAAATTTGAATAATATTCATGTTGTTATTGACTTTCCTGACGTATTTCCTGAAGAACTTTCCAGTTTACCCCCGAACGTGAAGTTGAATTCTTTATTGATCTTGAACTTTGTATAAAAAGCCCATTTCTAAAACCACATATCGAATGGCTCCTATTGAACTTCGTGGAGTTAAAGGTCCAACTACGAGAATTGTAAGACATCCGGTTTTATTCGTCCTAAGACATCTCCTTGGGGTGCTCCTATTTTATTCGTAAAGAAGAAAGACGGGAGTATGCGACTTTGTATTGACTATCGGAATTGAACCATGTCACCATCAAGAATAGGTATCATCTACCTCGTATTGATGACTTGTTTGACCGATTCTGCAAGGGGCACGATTCTTTTCAAAATCGATCTTAGATTACGGATATCATCAATGAAGATTAGAATCGAGGATATTCCAAAGACTGACTTCAGAACTCGGTATGGGCATTATGAATTCTTAGTCATGTCTTTCGGACTAACTAATGCTCTTACGGCTTTCATGGATATGATGAACCGAGTATTCAAGGAATATTTGGATCAGTTCGTTGTTGTTTTTATTGATGACATCCTCATATATTCCAAAAGTCGTGAAGATCATGAGCACCATTTGAAGCTGGTACTCCAAAGGCTTCGTGAAAACAAACTATATGCCAAATTGAAGAAATGCGAGTTCTGGCTTGAGGAAGTAGCATTCCTTGGGCATGTGGTGTCAAAACATGGAGTATCCGTGGACCCGGCGAAGATTGAAGCAATACAAAGTTGGGAGCAACCGAAGTCGGTGACCGAAGTACGTAGCTTTCTGGGTCTAGCTGGTTATTATCGGAGATTCGTGGAAGGGTTTTCTCGAATCGCTACTCCATTAACTCAGCTAACTCGGAAGGATACAAAATTCGTTTGGAGCGAAGAATGCGAGAAAAGTTTCCAAGAGCTTAAGAGGAGACTTATTTCGGCACCTGTTCTAACAATACCATCTGGTTCGGATGGATTTGTTATCTACAGCGATGCTTCAGGCAAAGGGTTAGGATGTGTTCTCATGCAACGTGGGAAAGTCATAGCCTATGCCTCATGACAACTTAAAGAGTATGAGAGGAATTATCCTACTCATGATCTAGAGTTAGCGTGATCGTTTCATTGGCTAAAGATATGGAGGCACTATCTATATGGGGAGAAAGTGGAGATATATTCGGACCATAAAAGCCTTAAATATTTCTTCACTCAAAAAAGAACTCAACATGCGACGGTGACGTTTGGCTCGAGCTATTGAAAGACTACGACCACACTATTCAATATCATCACAGTAAAGCGAGCGTGGTAGTACGCGTTGAGTAGAAGATCATATCGCGGGAATGAGTGCGATGATGTCAAGTATCTGCATAGAGCCAACTTTAATAGAAAAAGTTAAGGTTGCTCAAGCCACCGGGCGGAGGCGATGCGTATGAAGAAGAAAGTACAAGAAGGAGCTATTAGGGCGAGAATAGATGAAGAAGGAATACTTGAGTCCACTCTAGACTTTGTGTCACCAACGACTCTGATTTTAAGTACAAGATTATGATGGAGGCACACAATACACCATTTGCAATCCATCCTGGAAGTATTAAAATGTATCGTGATCTTCGACATACATTTTGGTGGAACAATATGAAGAGAGAGATTGCAAAGTTTATCTCAATGTGTTTAACTTATCAACGTGTAAAGGTGGAGCATCTAGTACCTAAGGGTCCGTTGCAACCACTTGAGATTCCGAAATGGAAGTGGGAACACATTACCATGGATTTCGTTACGGGTCTTCCTACGATTTCTCAAGGCATCAATGCTATTTGGGTTATTGTTGATAGATTAACCAAGTCTGCTCATTTCTTGCCGATACGGGAGACTTATTACCTTGAACGTCTATCTAGTATGTACGTGAATGAGATTGTGAGGTTGCATGGCATGCCTATATCCATAGTTTCGGATCGTGACCCAAGATTCACTTCAAGATTTTGGGTTAGCTTGCAAAAAGCTATGGGCGCAGTTTACGATTGATTCGAAGATACCATCCTCAAACCAGACGAACAATCGAAAGGACTATTCAAACTCTTGAAGATTTATTAAGACTATGTGCCCTAGACTTCAAGGGCAGTTGGGATAAGTATTTACCATTGGTGGAATTCTCCTACAACAACAGTTATCAGGCAAGTATAGGTGTGGCTCCATTTGAAGCATTATATGGACGAAAGTGTCGCTCTCCAGTATGTTGGGACGAGGTGGGTGAACAACAATGTTGGGACCCGAGTTGGTACGTATGACTACGGAAAAGATCCAAATGATTCGACAACGTATACAAACGGCACAAGATCGACAAAAGAGTTATGCGGATCTTCATCGAAAGGACGTGGAATTTAGTATAGGGGATCATGTATTGTTGCGAGTTGCTCCATGGAAGGGAGTTACAAGATTTGGGAAGAGAAAAAGCTCAATCCACGATTTATTGGTCCATTTCAAATTCTTGACCGAGTAGGAAATGTAGCCTATAGACTCGCGTTACCTCAAAGTATGTCTCGTGTTCATAATGTGTTTCACATATCTCGTATTTAAATAAATATGTGAAAGACCCGAACCACGTTATTGATTTAGAAACCAGGACGAGATAGCCAAGACTTAACGTGTGAGGAGGTACTGTCAAGATTTTGGATAGGAAGGAGCATGTCCTACTGTAAGAAAAGGTCATACCACAAGTTAAAGTTTTGTGGAGGAATCATGCTATAGAGGAAATGACACAGGAATTGGAAAGCGGAAATGAAAGGAGGTATCCTCACCTTTTGAAACACCAGTCGTCGTCGATTTCGAGGATGAAATTTCATAAGGAGGGAGGTTGTAAGACCCCAACTTATTATTAATGAAATTTAATTTTCTCTATTATTATTTTAAAATAGTAAGGGTTGATTTGATTAATGTGGATAGTTATGGGTAAAATCTGCAACTATTTCAAAATAAACAAGTGGTTATAAAATATTCATTGTTGTCGGGAATATTCGTTTGGTTGTGGAATATTCTTCTTTGTCGGGAATATTAAATGCAATGACGGTCTTGCCGATCTTTTATGGGCCCCATAACTGAAAGCGATTGGATGAAGAAAACGACAAAATATAAGTTGTTTAAAAATAACAAATAGTAGTTGTTACCATTAATCTTGTTAAAATACTAAATTGGTTTAAAACACGAAGACACGGTATTGCACCAATTATTGATTCTTACGTGAAGAAGCACTACTCAATAATGGTTACGGTAATTCTTTATTCGATATTTTATTGATTTAATAATTGATGCGTTGATATTATATATTCTTTGTTGTTTGATAATTGTCATTACGGTATTTTTTCATTATCGAAGCAATAATTCATATTATCTGAATAATATTATTAGATAACATTATTGGCAATGTCTAGAAAGTTCTATCTAAGGAGGTTTGGTCACCTAATTGCACGCCAAATGAGAGAAATTCTTATTGGAAAGCCCCTCTTTCGAGAAGCGCACTGTTGTCAATCATATTGTGATTCTGTAATATTATTTGTGAATAATTAATTATTGATTCATATGATGAGAAAAATATTGATTTTATGTGGATATAGATGGAGAAAATTTTAATGTGACAATTGTTGAAAATTGAAATTTTATCTTTTTACGATAAAATAATTCATTTAAATATATTATTATATTTTAATAATATAATAATGGTGATATTTTACAACGAATGTGGGATATATGAGTATACGAGGAGGAAGAGTATTTTTGTTGCAATAAATGTTTAAAACATGTTAAACATATGCTCGGTGGACCCCATTTATTGATGAAATTTGATTATAACACAAAAAATCGCCCATTTGTGGATTTCTTGGTTTACATTTGGAATTCGGAAAAACTTTTTTACGCAAAGTTGTAGAGAATTGAATTTCCTATAAAAAGACGCTTGAGTTTTGAATTTTCGACAAAAGGGCTATTTATTGTGAATTATTGAAGTTTGAAGCTCAAAATAATTGATTTTTGGAAGTATAAAATATTTAAAATGACAAAAATGTTTTTTATCATTATTGTTGGTCTTGCATGTGTTAGAAGTGGCTGAATTCAGATCTCAAAATGTGGGCGTGGAATAAAAATTAATAAATTAATATTTTAATAAATTTTACGCTTTGGTGTTACAAGCATTTTCCTATAAATAGGGTGCTTAGGTTAGAATTGAAAATCACACCGAAAATCAAGTTTTCTCTCTATATTATCGAGCATATTCTTGTGAGTATTTTGAGTATATTTTGAGTATTGCTATCTGATTGTAAGTTCAAGTCATAGCTTTATATCCTGGTTTTAATTTAGAAGTCTTGATCTTTCGAGGTAAGGGATATTTTTTTTTCCTAATGATATTATTTCTTCAATATCATTATGTTGAAATATTGATCTGAAGTTTTTATCAAATTTGGAACTTTTGGTGTCTGAGTTACTATTCACGTGTATCGACCTTTATTCACGTATCTGATCTTATTCACGAATCGACCTTATTCATCGAAAAATGAAAAATTTTCTTTTAAGTCAAAATATCTATTCTGGATACTAGCTTTGATTGTATCCATGTTTTGATCATTCTTGAATTTTACACCACTATGATTATTTTGAGGTATTTTTTTGGGCGTGGATAAAACAAAGTACGAATCCTTAATCCTTAATCCTTGTCATTTTGTTTTTCACTTGGATTCGTTTCTTTAAAAATATTTTTCATCATCCTCGGTCTTAAATGATGATATTATGGAATATCTTTGGCACCTGTAGTGCAAAGATGAATGATTTCGATGAATATCTTTGGCCCAGTAGTGCAAAGATGAGCAGTGTTTAGATGAACATGACCAATGATGAATATCTTTGGCACCAGTAGTGCAAAGATGAATATTTGATTCGAGATATATATTGATTGATGTTACGGGGATAAAAGATAGACGATGAACTTTTAAATTCATACATAGAAGATAGTAGTTTGCATTCTCTCTACTTAACTCTTCTAATGAATTATTATTTCATTATGCGAATATTGATCTAAACTTGTTGTCTATTGTATTCTATTAGATTTTTCCTGTTGAAGACTAACGATAATTTGTTGTATATTATCTTAGTCATAATATTCTTTCTTGGGCTAGTTGAGCTCACCCTTTTCCTTTTTGTTCCATTTTTCTTCTCGAGGCGAGAATATAAGCGAGTAATTGCAGTCGGGTATGGAATGAAGGTTCTAGAGAGAGTTGTTTAGTAGTCCTCACCATTTTTGTAAAATAATGTATCAATAAATGTGATGAGGATTTATTTGAGTATAGATATTGTCTAAAAGATAATATTTGTATTCAAACTCACAGTTTTACTGTTGTAATAATAAAGTTGTAGTTGTTTCTGTACCATGTATTGACAACTCAGATTGGGTGATGTATACCTATTTTGGGGGCGTCACAGTAGGGATCTGCATCAACTGTTGGCGGAAGTTCCCCATCTCCTCTTACTTCCTCTGCATCTCTAACATCATGGCCATCATCATCCCTTGTCCTTCTCGTGGTTCCTTTAATGCCTTGAGTATCTCCAACAGTACTGACATTTATCTCGCTCTCGACCAGATCCTCACCTTGCCTTCTTGCGTTGGTTTGTTGTTGATTGGCCATGTATAGTGATGTTGAACTCTCTTTCGAAACGTCTTCAATAAGTGGTTGATCAGAATCCAGATTTGCGCCTTGGAAAGCTTGAGTTGCTTGCCTTGGAACTAGATTTGGTGAGGTAATACTATTTGTTGGTGAAGCAGCTCTTCATGTAGTTCTCCCACTTCGAGTTGTGGGCATACCCTTCACGAATTCTACACCTCCCCAGCAGAGTCGCCAAAGAAATGTGGGCAAGGAAATTGTACCTTGCTAGGGTTAGGGTTTCGTGTTGGCTGAAGAGGAGAGAAATCCATGAAAAGTACGGAATTGATTGATTGATTGAAGAGGGGAGAAGAACAGGTGAGTGATTACTCCAACGACACGTGGCAGAACTCTTAGAATCCAAGAACCTTGTTAGGGTAGCAAGGATTCAGAGAGCCTTCTTGAGTCTTCGGGTTGAAAGAGAATCTCCAAGTGTCGTAGTCTTCCAAAGGGTCCAAGTTTTGAGTCTGAAGAGAAGTCCCTTTTCAATGGAGTGGAAAATGTATTTATAGGTTTATTTGGAGAGTGGTCATGTGCTAGACACATGTCCTCGGGGAAATTCTAAATTTACCCTTAGTCATCAGAGTAATACCCAGATTGTCCTGCCCTTCTAGCCACCAATCCAATCCCTCAATCAATTCCCAAAATAAGTCACCTCCACGTGTCTTCTGCCTCGGGACACGTGAAAGATTCTCTCAGGTCTTACTTCTTTATTTCTGGCTCTTCCGTCTTTTCATTCAATCATAATGTGAACCTTAATTTGTGCATTTAATTCAATTAGGTCAAATAAACCCTAATTTGCACTTTGGCCCACAAAGCAATAAAGGGGTTTGGACATTCTCTCAACTCGAAGGACTCAAGAAGGCTCTTGGAATCCCTGCTACCCTAACACGGTTTCCGGATTCTAGGAGTTCTGCCATGCGTTGTTGGAGTAATCGCCCACCTGTCGTTCTCCCCTCTTCAATCAACCAATCAATTCCGTGCTCTTTGTGGATTTCTCTCCTCCTCAGCCAACATGAAACCCTAACTGGCAAGGCACGATTTCCTTGCCCACAAATCTCCACATTAAACTAATGTTATATTTTTTGTGCATTAGATAAATTCTATTACCATCTATCTATCTATCTCTCTCTCTCTCTCTCTATATATATATATATATATATATATATATATATATATATATATATATATATATATATATATATATATATATATATATATATATTTATCTCTAAATATTCATATAAATATTTATAAACAAATATTCATATAAATTTATCTTAATTTAAAATTTATAACCAAATATTTATTTATAAATTTATAAATATTTGTATGAATATTTGTTTATATATATATTTATATATAAAAATATTCATAGTTACTTTATATATATTTAGTTTAATGTTGAGATTTGTTTAATATTTTATTTATTTTGACAAGAAATTTTAAAAAGAATATGTATGTATATAGATATATGTGTGTGTGTGTGTGTGTGTATATATATATATATATATATATATATATATATCTATATGTCGTTTAGTGATTTTTTTTTATTAAAAAAATAGCTTCTCCTCCCCAAATCGAAATCAAAAACAAATATGCCAAAACGACGTGAGCTTTTGAAAGATTACGCATAAAATAGAATATACACTTATATATATAAAACGGCCCCCATTCTTGTGCAAATCTATTGTCACGGTACTATTTCAATAACCATAATCTATCTTGTTGATCGCAACATTGGATGACCGCATTGAAATAGATTTCCCCTAAGCATTCAGGTAGTATGCGACGTGAAAATTACTCATTTGCCCCTAATTTGCTCATGTGTTACACTGTCTACCGTTACAAGTTATGGCGGTAGTTTAGTTAACTAATAAATTAGAATGGCTCAGTGGTTGCTTAATGGCCCAATAACCCATAAGTCTTAGGTTCAAAACCTAGTCATTTATTTTTTGCTTCTTATGTGATATTTTACATATATATTAGATAAATTTTATTACCATCTATATATATATAAACAAATATTCATATAAATATTTATAAATTTATCTCTAAATATTCATATAAATTTATCTTTAAAATTTATAAACAAATATTTATTTATAAATTTATAAATATTTCATCTAAAATTTATAAAATTTAGATATGAATATTTTTATAAATATTTATATGAATATTTAGAGATAAATTTATAAATATTTATATGAATATTTGTTTACATATATATATTTAAGCAAATATTCATATAAATATTTATAAATTTATCTCTAAATATTCATATAAATTAATCTTTAAAATTTATAAACAAATATTTATTTATAAATTTATAAATATTTCATCTAAAATTTATAAAATTTAGATATGAATATTTTTTATAAATATTTATATGAATATTTAGAGATAAATTTATAAATATTTATATGAATATTTGTTTACATGTATATATTTAATCAAATATGTCCATATATAAAATAATTATTATTTTTTAAGTCAATTTATAAGTGCATTAAATTTTCCTTAAAATAGTAATTTTTTTAAAGAAAGAAATACATTTCACTTAAAATAAAAAAAAAACTCACACCGACACCTTGTTGGGTTTTTAAAATTAAGTAAATGAGAAAAAAAGCTTAGAAAATTAATAAAAAACTAATTCCAACATAAATATTATTTTAATTTTATTAAAATAATTCCAACATAAATATTTTAGGAAAAAAACTAAAAAATATTACTAACATTTTATCGGTCCATAAAATTAAAACAAAAGATTATAACAACTTTCATTAAATTGGTTACTAATTTATTAGAGAAAAATCAAACGCAATCTGTACATAAAAAAATTTGACTGAGAAAATACAAGTAAAAACATCATTTAGCACTACTTCTTACTAATTTAGTCACAATTTTTTTTCTGAATCATTTAGACACATTTAGAGTTTAAAAAAAATGTAAAACAATTAGTCTGAAATGACTTATTCGGTCAAATTCAAACTCATTTTGATGCATTCAGACGTAAATAAATATATATAGCCTAATGCTTGTATACACTTCCCTCGAGAGCTCTTCGTAGCTTTTTAACATATGCTCTCGATAATCACCAATTATTGATATAATAGAACAACTAGATATAAAATTTCTTCATTATAGTTTATTTAAAGCAACTTAAACTTTATTTTTTAATAAATAAGTTTAATAACTGGTGCAAAATGCAACTAAATTTATAAATAATTTCTTAGATAAATTTTAAATATGACACATTTTAATGACAATATTTATAATAATAATTAGATTAATTTTAAGTGATATCATTATAATATATCACTTTAATTGGGATAAGAATATGAAAAAAGGGACACCATATATGCATTTGGTTTGCGAATTTGAGAAGTTATTGTAAGTTTCTAAAGTTGTACTATTTTTTGGGCACTATTAATGGGTTTAGTCTGCAGGTTATGATGCTTTGGTTTCACCAGCTGGTTTCTTGTTATATTGTGGGGTTAAATGCAAAGTCGACCACTAAACGTTTTTGATATTTGGGTAGTGAGCCCCTTTCTTCCGGTCAACGCAAAATGAGCCCCTTTCTATTCAAAAACTTGGATTTTGAACCCCCAGGCGCCACATGTACGTTGACCTGCTGATATGGCACACGTAGCGCCTACGTGACACACGTGGTAGGTCTGACGTGGTATTTAATATTATAAATTGACACGTGTCCGCTGTTGAGATGGCAGGTCTTTTGAATTTTTTCCAAAAATTGCTTCTATATAGATTTGAACCTATGACCTATCACTTGGAACTTTGGTCATTTGACCACTGGAGCAACACAAGTTATCTATTAATATCTTGCAAGGATTAATATTTATATCAAAACATGAGATTTCCCCGTGTATTCCTTTCTTCTCCTTCCTCACTACATACCATTAATATAATCTCATGAAGATATATAATAATAATAATAACATTAACAACAACAACAACAACAATAATAATAATAATAATAATAATAATAATAATAAATAAATAAAAATAATAAAAATAAAATAGGACCGTGGTATTTATTTAATGTTACTATAAAAATAAAAGGATCAATTACATATTTTATTACATTTTTAAAATAATTACAACAATAGTGCACTCATAAATTATTTACACAACTATATAATAAACTTTCTATATTTATTTACAATATTAGTGCAAATAGGATTCCTTAATTTAGGGAATTAGTATGCAATTAGTATTCTTTAATTTAGGGGATTAATATTAATTTACTTATTAAATTAAGTAATTAATAAGTAAACCATATAGCACCTCCACCACCTAAGCCTCCACCCCCACCTACACCTCATCCAGGAGCTCCACCAAATCCTCCACCTTTCCCACCTCCAAGTCCACCGCCACCCCCTAAGCCTCCACCCTCCTCATCCACGCTCCGGCAAGGGCGAGAAGGGTTCCGCCAACTGGAAGGAGGGTGACAACAGCTAGAATATGGGTTTCTAGGGCGAGATTTCTCTGAAAGGGGAAAATGAATTGGGATTTGAGGAGAGAGAAACGGCCATGGGAGGACAGAAAGAAAAAGTTAATGAATAAGGGTTAGATAAATGGATTTTAGGGAGACAAGTGGGCTACATGTGACGTGTTGGTCATAGTAACGGTCGTTTTCGAAATAGTAGGTTAGAAATATGATCTTTCCGAGAGCAAGTACAAACGCAGAAATATGATTTGTCACCGCTCTATTTCTGTAGTTTTGCATAGTGCAGTTAGTAGCCAAAACTTCATACCAAGGTAACCAATTCTGTTTTATTAAGTTACCAATTGATTTTGAATATAATGCAGTTGGTAACCAAACCTTTATGCAGTTGGTTGTCAAACTTTCATACCAAGGTAACTAATACATACTGCAGGTGTGGAGGTAGATTGGTTACCTTGATATAAAGGTTTGATTACCTTGGTATAAAAGTTTGGTTACCTTGGTACGAAGGTTTGGTTATCAACATTACATTACACATCACTCTCATATTTCTCTCTTTCCTATCAAATTGTTCTTATTTTATTTTATTTTTACATTAAATTGGGTCTCACCGAAGCGAAGGGAGGAGGAAGAAGATGGCCGTGAAGGGATGAGGAAGATGACGTTGTCAAACTTTGAATATTTGAATTTAAATTATTATTTTTAAATTTATTTTGTTGTTAGATCCAAGATATTTGAATTTGAATTATTAAATATGACAATTATTTCTCCTTGATTTTTAAGTTTCCTTATTATTATGAATTGAATCCTATACTAATTCCCTAAATTAAGGAATCCTAATTTCTCTAATATTGTAAATAAATATGGAAAATGTATTAATTGTGTAAATATTTTATGAGTGTACTATTGGTGTAATTACTTTTTAAATGTTGTATATTATTGTAAAGGACCTAAAATAAAAGTTCATTAGTTTTCAATGTATACATAAAAGTTACTTCATACATACATAACATATGATCCATATATATATGGTTATACATTTTATAATTTGTACAACAATTTATGCATAAAATACAAATATATTCTCTTATAGTAATAACACTCTAATTTGTTGTTTTATTCTATGATATATAAGATCGTTAGTATGGAAAGACCTGTTTGACTTCTTTTTTTCCCTTTTTCCACAAGCACTAATTATTATATCAATTCTTTTTTTTATAAAATAAAAAAGCGGTAGATTTTTGGGAAAACAATAGCATTAATTATTCTTTATTTTTAAAATGTCCAATATTAAAAACTAATTAATTAACTTGGCTATTAATTTACGTTATAATCTTCTATATATTGATCATGTATGATCATTGATATGTCATTTAATTATTTCATTACCAATTTTTATCAAAAAGTGTTCGATCACCCATTAATTATTTGCTTAAAAAAGAAGATAGATAATGAAAAGAATAACTTATACTATATTCCAAGGAAAAATAAATAAATTAAAGAACGGGAAAGATAAATATCATAATTTTGTAAGTATTTGACATATATAAGCGAAAATTATTGTAGTAGTAATATATAACTTCCTAGATTATATTAATGGTATGTAGTGAAGAAGAAGAAAGGAATATCTTTGGAGAAATCTCATGTTTTGATATAAATATTAATCCTCGCAAAGATATTAATAGATAACTTGTGTTGCTCCAGCGGTCAAATGACCAAAGTTCCAAATGATAGGTCACATGTTCGAATATGTTCCGCATTTGGACATAATTTTTAAATACTAAATACGAATATTTTTTGACAATTCTCCGAATACCGAATATGGTCTTACAAAAACATGCTTATTGGGATTATCTTAATTTAAGGCAACATTTTAATAGTCGTTGCAAAAAGTTGTATAAAATATGCAACGAAAATAAAAATTGTTGCCAATGAATGTGGTCCATATTAGACAACGAAATATAGCAACAAAAAAACTTTAGTTGCCTACGATGAGGAGAAATCAAGTGGTTAGAAATTTTGCAACGAATTTCTAACGAATTTTGTTTCCAAATTTTGCAACGACGTATGAATTTCATTGCAAAAAGTGAAAGCCTGACACAATCTGCAACGAAGGACAAGTTTCGTTGCTAAACATATACTTTTAGCAGCGACTTATAAAGTCGTTGCCTGAAAAATCGTTGCTAAAGCCCCATTTTTAGCAACAACAAAAATTTTGTTTCCCACGATGACGGAAAATCAAGTGGCTGAAAATTTTGCAACGAATTTCTAACGAACTTTTTTCCCTCCAATGAATTATCAACGAAATTTTGCAACAACTTATGAATTTCGTTGCAAAAAGTGAAAGTCTGACACAATCTGCAATGAAGGACAACTTTCGTTGCTAAATATATACTTTTAGCAACGACTTATAAAATTGTTGCTCGAAAAATCGTTGCTAAAGGCCCATTTTTTTGTAGTGCATTTTTAAAAAAATAATTAATTAATTGAGATATGTAGTTAATAAAAGTAAGTGTATAGTAGTCACCCTTGATGGACCTGTAATAATATGTTTTAAGTTTAACAAGTATATGTGATTCAATGTTTGCACTTTGTGCATGTGTGTCGATAGTTAATATTAGATATAATTTTAAAGCCTCTGGATTTGCTTAGTTTGTAATATCCTATGCTTTATTCTAAATGGTTGTGCATTAAAAAAGCTTAGTGGTTACTTTGTAAATACTTTTTAAAGTCACCAAGTACTTAAATATTTAATGATTGAGCTAGCTCTTTTAGTGGAGTTAAGTCTCAACTCTCAAGAGCCAAGTGATCTTCAAGACTTATCTTCAGTTACATTTTTTATTTGTTAGTAGTGTTACATTTTAATTTTCAGATTTCACAAATTAATTAAAGATTAAACTCAAATATATAAGGGAATTTTGTGGACGGATTGTAAAGTAATTATAAGATTTTGCAAAAAATAAATAAATGAAAAAATGAAAAAAGTCATGATAACTTACCTACCCAACTGAAGCCATTGGACCTCACAATACTGAATCATCAAAATTTGGTAATTTTTTGGCCCAAATTTCTCGACCACTTTGGCCTACCTGGTTTGCAAGTCTAATTAAAACAGACGGTCTATATTGATTTACTATTAAAACTTCAACCGACTGTCCATATTGATTACTATTAAAATCACAATCGACGGTCCGAAAAATTAGTACATCTCCCCATGGAATAATAAGTCAAACTTACAACAAACGCCTCATGATAAACCCCTCTATTTATATCAAAAATTGAATAAATATTTATCACAAATCACTTATTTTCAATAAACATATTTTTAATCTTTTAACAATTATTTATCATTAATATTATAGCTCACAATATTATTGGCAACCAGATCATTTCCAGGAAAGAGAGGGTTTTCCGATAAGGATTTTTCCTTATTGGCGTGCAATTAAATAACCTAACTCTTTTCCTCGACAGAACTTTCTAGATATTGTCAATAATGCAAATAATAATATGAATAAATGCATTATCTCAATTATTGATTTAATAATATAAAATATTGTGCGAGATGATCTTTAATGACGATAGTTTAATCTATAATATGAGATCTTGCAACAACTAACTATATATATGGTAATTATTAAATGAAGAGTGACTTCTTTACGTAAAGATCAATAATCGGATATCTTTATAATACCGTATTATTCTTTATGCAACCACGCCAGATCACTTTTTTTTTATCACCCAGATTTCAATGGTTTAACGGTAAAAAATTTGTCATTATTTTTATAAAAAAAATTATTTCTTTCGATTTCTATATCCGGCAGTTATTCCGTTGTAGGGTCCACCAATAATTGTGTCATCGTACGGATATTCCCCGACAAAAAGAATATTCCCCGATCAAACGAATATTTTATGACAACTTGCTTGCTTTGTAAAATTTGCACATATCACTCATAACTATATTATTATATCAAATTAACACCTTATTATTCAAAAATATTATTTAGAAAAAATTAAATATTTATTCATAAAAGAATATGGTCTTACAGAAATTAATCAATTTGACCAAGATGTTTCTCTATTACTATTATTTTACCACATGACCGATTTGATTTCCTTGTTCTAATATGATGACCAAGATGATAAGTGTTGCTGTCGATGTCGATATTATATATAATATCAATGTATGTAGATAAATGGATATTGTGGACTATATTTAAGTCAAGGTTAAATCATTTCTAATAAATTTATATTACAGAACGAATCTATATTACAGAATGAATCTTATTATTTATATAAAAAAAGTATTAAAAATTATATAAATTATATTTTTATATATTAAATTAAACATGAGTCACACTTAGATTAATTATTTATAGTTAAAATGACAAATATTTTACTCAAAAAATATATATTAAAAGAAACATTGTTTTACAAGATATAGAGGTAGTAATAAGTATTATTATATTTTCCTTTATTTAACATTGTACAAAAACAATGCCAATTCTATACTATAAAAATATAATCAAAATCATAAACATCTCAAATTTTGACATATGTACTCAAGAAAATTTAATATATAAAAATCATAATATGAAACTAAGAATTCAAATAATAATTTTTTTTATTGTTAAACACCAAAAAACTAAACTATCAACATACACAATCATTCTAATTAGAATAGTTCCATTAATAATTTAGTTTAAATTTTTAATATTTGTATCACTTATCCAAAATGTGTGTTAAATAAACTATTTTTTATAAGTTACCAACAATTTAAATGAGATAGTTTTAATTACAAATAAAACTATAATTAAAATATATTGTATTAAAAAAAGACAATTTAACATATATATATATATATATATTATTTAGAAATTAAAATTTAATAACATACAATGGTAAATATGTAATTTTATTTATTTAGTCAATTTTAAAAATTTACAGAGTACTAATTGTTATTTAAAAAACTAAAAATAAGGTGAGTGTTATAATAATTATTTAAATGGGATATTTTACTCTTTTAACATTGACTACGTACAATCTAGATGCCTTTTCTTTGACGGGTCTTCTACTCTTTATATGTGGTTGAGCCTAAATTTCCTCTCCTTTTAAGGTCAGTCAGTTTCACAATAAATATGAGGACCAATGATCTTGACTTATTATATTCATGCTATACCCGGATTACACGTAAAAAAAAAACACGGAATTACAACACTAAACTCAAGTGACAATTGAAGTTGGCAAATTTATCTCATGATCCAAAATTGAATCTATTTTAAATTTAAGAAAAACAAAAATAAAGTAAAATTGAATCTATTTTAAATTTAAGAAAAATAATTGAATCTATTTTGAATAAAGAAAATATAATAATACTTATTACTGCCTCTATATCTTGTAAAACAATGTTTCTTTTAATATATATTTCTTTTTTTGAGTAAAAGCATTTGTCATTTTAACTGTAAATAATTATCTTTAAAGTGTGACTTATGTTTAATTTAATATATGAGAAAACTATTTTTATAATTTTAATACTTTTTATATGAATAATAAGATTAGATTACGTAATAATAAGTTTGTTTTACGTAAATTTTAATATTTGAAAAAATAATTATAATTTTATTACGTTTATTTGTATTTTTATGGATATTAAAATTTGACTTTTTAATTACAATAAAATATATTTGAATATCTTTATTTTCCTGATAAAATGAATATTTATTAATTTTTGGCATTTATGTTATTTATTGCAGAAGCTCATAATTTAATTAATTAGATCAAGTTAAGTACAAATTATAATATACAAATTTATATTTAGTGGATAAATTAAACATTATAACTTGAAGGGTGTATTATAGATATTATATTGAAAATATTTTTGAATATTAGTTGTTCAACCACACACGGGTAGTGAATGTTACATATTACTAGAGGGGTGTTATTTGCCACATTAATTTGACAAAATGGCACATGACTTGAAATCTTTGCTACCCTCGAAATTTCCTTCTCGTTCATATTAAAATGGCACGACTTGAAATCTTTGGTAACCTCTTAATTTCCTTCTCATATATATATATATATATATATATAGTGAAGAGGGAAAATATATAACCATTCTTTGCTCAATAGAAAAACCAACAAAATTTCTTAGAGCCGCAGCTTATTGGCAAAAATGGCACCAAAAGATATTATAAGTCTTATTATGATCTCTGTCTTCTGTTGGGTTTTGTTTCTCCTAGTCTCTCCTGGAACAGCTGGAAGAAATCTAGCCGACATGGCTGGAGGTGAGTAATAGTTAATATAATTGATATTTTATTTTCATGAATATTGAAAACATGTCTGTCCGTCCAAGTAGTCATTTAATTTAATTTTTCAAAGTAAATACTTCCCTCTTTATGGTTGTCATTTAATTTACTTTTTGTTGATTTTTTTCCCAATTTTCATGTTACGGTTTTGCTAGTCATGTGAGTCATGCGATTGTTTAATGACGATAGTCATGCGTCTGTTAATGAGTGTATCGTTGTTATTTGATGAAGTAAAATACCTAGTTCTCATGACTAAAATGTGACTGCGTGAAATGAGTATTTTACATAGTCAAATAACAAAGATTCTCATTAAACCAATGCATAATTAGCACGTGCTATGAAATTGAGAAAATTTTTATCAAAGGAAAATAATTGACACCAAATGACAACTATAAGGAAACAAGTGTTCAATTTGATAATTGAGGGTTAATTGAAAATAATTCACAATCACTACTACAAAATGGTTATTTGTGATGGTCAAAATTCATCACAAAAACTAGAAAAATCATCACAAAAGGTTTACGTGATGACTTTAATCATCAATGAATGAATGTCTTGTATACATCCATCATGAAAGGGTTTACGTGATGGTTTTGGCAATCACATAACGTTTAGTCTTTTGTGATGATTAATACAATCACATTAACACGTAATATATTATGATTGTAAAAGTCATCACAAAAAAAACATGACTTTAGGGATCAAAGATAAGAACGTGAATTTCTATTTACGCACAATTTATTTCACTATATTAATTGTATCAAATGATACATGTGGGATTCAAACCATCTTACAATTTGCTAACTAAATAACGAGTATTATCACTACTGCCAAAGTCCGGATCATGATTACAACTTTAAAACAATATTAAAGGAAATATATGTGAGTTGACTTACTAAACAAGATTAATTTTACATAAGATTTGGTGATTGTAATGGCAGTCACAAATACTCTATAATGATGGTAAAATTAGTCGTCACTGAGAGCCATCATATATTATATTTTTTTGTGATGACTTGAAAATTTCATCACAAAATATCTTCTTTTTGTAATTGTGAATAAAAATCGTCACAAAAATCTATCTTTTTTTAATGATTATCATGGTCGTCATAAAATATTGTTTTGATAATTTCTTACATTAAAATATTAATGATAGCTTAAATGCAATCACGAAAAAGAGTATATCTATAAGTGATGACTTAGTGCGTGACAAAAAGAAAATTTATTTTGCGTGAAAAATTTGGTGATTGACATGGCCATCACAATTATAATACATTGATGGCAAAATTAGTCATCACTAAGAGACATCATATATACTATTATTTTGTGATAGATTAAAAAGTTCATCACAAATTACTATCTTTTGTGATTATTTTTAAAAGTTGTCACAAAGTTCCGTCACATATTCTTATTTTTCTAGTAGTGAATGCAGGTGTATGCGGAAGCAACTCCCATCATGGCCCTGGCCCTCTCAGTACAGGTTGTAAGTCTGAGCAAGGTTGATGGATGGGAAGACTCGAACTGGTTTTGTTTCGTGATGTTTAGTAGCTTCATTCATATGTTTTGGATCGGATACTTAAGTTACTCTTTTGGTTATTGTACATTTGTACTCTCTCCATTTTGAGAGTAAATTTGAGACAATTTCGATGTTAAAATGTAAATAATTTATTTAAGTTTTAAAAACAATATATTTCTATTATATTTTAGATAATAATTTATAAATATCGATTCATCACGCCCTCAAGTTCCTTGAATCTCTGGACTGATGCACGTCACTTGTACTAACTTCATTCCAATATATATAACCTTTGTTCATAAAGTAATGAACACAACCTGGTTCTTATACTAATTAATACATTATTCACTTTTTATTCTAGAATCAGAACCTTTATAATCGGTTATTACATCTCTTAGATAGTTCATGATCTATCTATACATCTTAAACTATAAACAATATGTTTCATAATGAGATATTAACTTGCGAGTATTTATTAACTCTCAATTCAAATTTAAAATATTCTTTTATGTAGAGTATTTCAACTCAACATCTACAATATATAATATTAACGTTCATCCAGCTTAGTTGGAAACTTCGCAATCAAATGTTTTGGCATAAATCCTTACTATGTATAATTACTCTAAAGAAATTACACCAATGCGTTAGTGTATTATTAAAACACCAACCATCTTCAATCACTATTTCTTGTCGTGATCCTTCGTCTATCCTGAAGTCTTTGACGCTATGGTCATCTGTTTATATCGACTTTTATCTGCAAAATTTGTTTGCAAGGTTGCGCACGACGACTCAGCAAGTCCAACAATCTACACATTTCATGTTTCACATAGCATACAAATTTTATATATTCATGCATCAAAAAATTTAGTCAATGCATATACACATACTTCATGCATCTCTATATGCATCATACTTATCATATAATACAATATAATCTTCATATTGAACATTTAACCCATACTTCACAAATTCCATGCTTTGCATTTAGTCATATAACATTCATGTAATCAACGATTTCACGTAATGCAACATATATCATTAACTACTATAAACATGGTTTAATACACATTATCACATAAGAGCAAGTTATTGAAGAACTTGCCTCAAAGCGTTCATATGCGATTAGAAAAATTTGTCCTTACATTGACCTACACAATTAAGTGCATATACAACCATAATTAGCTACATAACGACGCTTTATTAGTCATTTATGCTAACTCTACTTTACCTTTCATTCTTTTCCCTTTTTAAATCTTGATACACAATGCTCAATCATGTGTTCGAGTCTTTCTAGGTCACTTTATTATCCATTCGGTTATTACATTAAACTTCATTTTACGTCTTATTACGTTTCCTCTTTCTTTAATTGCACTTAACATATAAACTCAAGTTCTGAAAACTCGCACGTACCGACGTTTTATCATCTACTTCATTTCCATTCATAATATACTTCAAATGATAATTCACAGCATCGATGAACATCTATTCACTACAAGAAAAAGCCTTAATTCTGACGAAATTAGGTTCGACGAAATGTATTCAGTCGGAATTAAGTTATTTTTGACGAAATATTCTGTCGACCATAATTCCGTTGGAAGTAATTTATTTCCGAGGGAAATTCGTCGGAAGTATAAGGCCTCAGCTGGCGCCAAGTTTTCCGCCAATGCAAAACTTAAGTTCGACGGAACTATGGGTATTTCCGAGGGAAGGTCAGTCGAGGATACTATAAAACCAACAGAATTATATTCGATGGAACTTTCGTCAGAAATAAGTTATAAAACCTAATTGCAGCATCTTCTTTAGTCGCCTCTTATTTCAAAAGATCAAAAGATCAACAATATCGAATTTTAATTAGTAGATAGTCTGGTACATTTGATTTCCTAATTTTTATTAGTAGATACTGTCATTTGACATGTTTTAAAAACAAAAAGTAGACTTTTAATTTTTCCGATATACTTTCTCCATATATAAATGAGAGTCCTAAAATATTTTGGTTGTCTTATTTTCCCCTTCAAATATTCTTTCCGTTCCAAGGAAGGCTCTCTCAATTATAAATTGTAAACTTTAAAGATATATATATTTTTCCAATCCCTAACTTTAATGAATGTTTAGTTTAATATATAGTTGTAACATGGTAATAAAATTGTGTTGTTATTCTTAAGAATATTATGTTATTTTGTATTATCATCAATAAACAACGACTCTTTTTGATTGCAAATTTGATCACTCACACTCACTGTATATACCTCCTTGATTAAATTTCATTAGGCTTTGATGTACTTAGGACAAAGAAGAACATTGTTGATGACTGATGTTATTGTAAATAGCCATAACTATTCATAAATTTCACATTTTCTAGATACTAACCCTTCCAATCCAAATCCTATATATATATGATGTGTTAAACATATGTACTGCAAATGCACAATGTCGAATTGACAAAAGAATAAAAGACAATGATACCCCATCTAAATAACTATAATAACACTCACCTTACTTCTAGTTTTTTAAATAACAATTAGTAGCCCCGTAAATTTTTAGAGTTGACTAAATAAATAAAATTACATATTTACCATTGTATGTTATCAAATTTTAATTTCTAAATAATATATATATATGTTAAATTATCCTTTTTTAACACTATATTTTAACTATAGTTTTATTTGTAATTAAGACTATCTCATGTAAATTGTTGGTAACTTATAAAAAAATAGTTTAATTAACACACATTTTGGATAAGTGATACAAATATTAAAAATTTAAACTAAATTATTAATGGAGCTATTCTAATTAGATTGAGTATGTTGATAGTTTAGTATTTGGAGTTTATTATTATTTGTTTTAGTTTTGGAGTTTAATAAAAAATATATTATTATTTTATGAATAAAAATTATTATTGTTTTTGTGCATAATAATAAAGAAAAATATAATAATACTTATTACTACCTCTATATCTTGTAAAACAATGTTTCTTTTAATATATTTTTCTTTTTTGAGTAAAAGCATTTGTCATTTTAACTGTAAATAATAATGCTTAAGTGTGACTTATGTTTAATTTAATATATGAGAAAACTATTTTTATAATTTTTAATACTTTTTATATGAATAATAAGATTAGATTCGTAATAATAAGTTTGTTTTACGTAAATTTTAATATTTGAAAAAATAATTATAATTTTATTACGTTTATTTGTATTTTTATGGATATTAAAATTTGACTTTTTAATTACAATAAAATATATTTGAATATCTTTATTTTCCGATAAAATGAATATTTATTAATTTTTGGCATTTATGTTATTTATTGCAGAAGCTCATAATTTAATTAATTAGATCAAGTTAAGTACAAATTATAATATACAAATTTATATTTAGTGGATAAATTAAACATTATAACTTGAAGGGTGTATTAGACATTATATTAAAAATATTTTTGAATATTAGATGTTCAACCACACGGGTAGTGAATGTTACATATCGTAGACTAGAGGGGTATTGACTGTTACTTGAAAAACAAGAAGAGATGAGTGTTATTATGATTATCTACATGGGGTGTTATTTGCCACGTTAATTTGACAAAATGGCACATGACTTGAAATCTTTGCTACCCTCGAAATTTCCTTCTCGTTCATATTAAAATGGCACGACTTGAAATCTTTGGTAACCTCTTAATTTCCTTCTCATATATATATATATATATATATATATATATATATATATATATATATATATATATAGTGAAGAGGGAAAATATATAACCATTCTTTGCTCAATAGAAAAACCAACAAAATTTCTTAGAGCCGCAGCTTATTGGCAAAAATGGCACCAAAAGATATTAATAACAAGTCTTATTATGATATCTGTCTTCTGTTGGGTTTTGTTTCTCCTAGTCTCTCCTGGAACAGCTGAAAGAGATTATGGCAACACGGCATGTGAGTAATAGTTAATATAATTGATATTTTATTTTCATGAATATTGAAAACAGGTCTGTCCGGCCAAGTTGTCATTTAATTTTTCAAAGTAGCTGCTCGATTTTTAAAGTAAATACTTCCCTCTTTATGGTTGTCATTTACTATCAATTTTGTACTTTTTGCTGATTTTTTTTCCCAATTTCATGTTACGGTTTTGCGAGTCATGCGATTGTTTAATGACGGTAGTCATGCGTCTGTTAACGAGTGTATCGTTGTTCTCATGACTAAAAATGTGACTGCGTGAAATGAGTATTTTACATAGTTAAATAACAAAAATTTGATCAAATTAAAGGTAAACAAAAATAACAAAGATTCTCATTAAACCAACGCATACTACCTCCGTCCCATAATAAGTATTTTTTTAGGTTTAATATTTTTTCCCAAAATAAGTGATGTGTTAGAACTCCAATACAATTTTTACAATATTTTTCCATATATGCCTTTATGCAACCAATGGTATTTATTACGTTCCAACCAATGGTATTCCTTCATTACTCACTACAATTAAATGACACTCATTAACTCTTCAACTCCAAAGAAAGTATATTAAGGGTATTTTTATAATTTTAACTTGTGTATTGGTATGTGTGATTTAAGCTAAAAAAAACACTTATTATGGGACGGAGGTAATAATTAACACGTGATAAGAAATTGAGAAAAATTTGATCAAAGGAAAATAATTGACAATGCAGGTGTACGCGGAAGCAACTCACATCATGGCCCTGGCCCTTTCAGTACTGCAGATTGTGATTGATGGATGGGAAGACTCGAACTGGTTTTGTTTGAAGCTGTTTAGTAGCTCCATTCATATGTTTTGGATACTTAAGTAATTACTCTTTTGGTTATTGTAAATTTGTACTCTCTCCATTCTGAGAGTAAATTTGAGACAATTTCGATGTTAAAATTTAAATGATTTATTTAAGTTTTAAAAATAATATATTTCTATTATATTTTAGATAATAATTTATAAATATCAGATTCGATAGAACAACTCAAAAGATAAAGAAGTATCGTTAATTTCTTCATGCTCGTTCTAAGTTCGAAATACTATTTATAGACAACGATAGGAACAAACCGAACCCCCTTTATGATCGGAACAAGATAGCTCTCTAGGACGAATTAAAGAAGTGTCAAGACCACTTATATAGTATCTACCCAAGTTTCAAGAGTCTTACTCTACGAAAAGAGAAAATCTTGTTCTGCTACTAAGTCTTCATAAGTCAAATTTAAATGCAACTTAGTAGCACCTTAGACAACATCATACAATTGTAATTAGTTGGTCTTCGTGACCATTGTACCTAGTTTAAGTGACTTAAGAGTTCTAAGTGAACTGGTCTAAGTGGCCCATGCGACACTCCAAAATTCAAATATATGTATCTCGAATCTGGTGCTTCACGATCTAACTTATACAACAATTAATAATACACACAAAAGAATAATAGAATAATTTACATTGATATAATATAAATATTCTCGTCTCAAATCTCGCAACCATTATTAACACGTTACACAACTTAATCCATAACATAATTAATACATAGCTATAAATAAGTCTTGATACAACATAATAATTAACGTCTAACATAGAGAATAACAAAGCTACTCCGTAGCATTGCCTTTGCCCTTATCTTTGCCCGATGTTCCTCACTGTTCTGCCTTAAGTGAAATGTTTAAGGGAAGCAAGAATGAGCAACAAATTTTCCCAGCAAGTAATCCAACAATAAGGGTGAACGGACATAAATATAAAGCTAATAATCTCAAGGGTATAATGATAAATGATAGCTCAAAAATTAAGTAAAAGTGTTGTGAACAAGAAAAATATCAATTAATTGTTTCAAATCTGTCCTTCGAATCAAGTAAAAAGTCACTATGGACCGAAAGATGATAAAAATATTCAAAGGTTCCAACATCTTTGATTTAAAGAACATTTAGCACTGAGTAGTCACTATGGACCAAGAACTCTACTAAAATTAACAGTATTTCACTGTTAACCCATTATAAATAAGTACAATAGGTGATCAGCCTAACATCCCTATGTTATGCATAACACTCAAATATGTTGTTCACGCATGTGTTGGTTTTCTGACAATATATAATTTTTTTCTTTTTTGAGGGTTGTTCATCTCAACATATTATAAGAGTCCGCACCAAAGCAATTGGTTTGGATAGCTGTTCAATGAATATAATTGTGATTTAAATCAAGTTTCAAATTATGAAAAATAACTTTCAGGAATTTACATAACACAAGATTCATTCTAGCAATTATTTACTCGTACGATCAATAAGAGTACAAGTTTAGGTATTTGCCTGAGTCGTTGACTATATCCGACCTTGACTTCTTATCATTCGAATAACATATTGTTATCATAACGGTAAATCTCTATTAACCATAATATAAATCTTAATCGATTTAACACACTAGCCTTAGGTGATTAAGACTTCACAAAAAAAAAATTTAATTACTTGTTGCATTATTCATTACTCTCTTTATCTTCGTATTTTTTTTCATGAGCTAATCTTTTATTCATTAAGTAATTTCCTTAATTACTCTACACACTTTATAAAATCATAAAAAATTGTTATTACCTTAGGTTATAATTAGATGTATCTCTTTATATCACTCAAATCTTTTATGTCCCACTTGAAAATAATCTTCCAAGTATTTAATTGTTTATCATTATCACTCCATAGTCAAGGTAATTATTAACTTTTAATATTACTTTAATTGTCCACAATTAAAATGTTACTTAATGTCATCTTAATTGATTATACATTGTTAATTTCCACAATTAGAAATAGTCTTTACTACTATTGTAATTGTTTATTATTTATTAAACCACATTATTATTCATACAATTTAAGCTTACAATTAAAATAAGTACTATTTTAATTGCTTATTAACTCCACAATTAAAATCACCATTAGTTTTAATTGTATAATTATAGTTTAGGAATTCCTTAAAGAAATCCTTGATATTAGGATAATTGAAATGTACTTAATTCATAATTACTTTAATTTTTTAATAATCTTTTTATTATTTATTTTAGAAAATTTTTATGTTTTGACCTGGTTTGACCTGACGAATTCGATTTACCACGACTGACTCGACCGATTTGACGGGATCCGGGTCAATCAGATTATAATGGGCCCAGCCTTGAACACACGGTTCAAGCTTACCAAAGAATAAGAGCCGCACTTGTCCGGATGAGTTTGATATGTTGATGCAGCACACTACGTGCCAAATTTTATTCTACAGCGGCGTAGCCGCTTCCTTCCTTCTGCGAACTTCTTGACAAGGTTTTTCAATGTTTTGATTTTCTACCTCTTTTGATTCAATCGTACATAACTTTTGCTTTAAACATCCAAATAAGTTCAAAGCACTTCAATTTTGTTATAAACTTACATATCTTCAATATTTGATTTCTTAAATCACTTTTCAAAATATTTAGTTAAGCAAATTTATCGATTTTCCAAGCTAGGGTTCTTATTTTAGTATGTCCTACTAAAAGTTCCGTCACGAGTTCGTTTTACGTCCGATTCCGACGATTCCACTTGGGTTATGTTCGTATTTCATAGATGTTCAACATAACATTTTTGGATTATACATATAACTTACACATTTTAGCTCATTTCATATCAAGCTCATATTTTCAAGTATTCTAAGCTAGGTTTCATGCTCACATGCTTTCTTGTTTCATTTAAAACCTAAATCACATACCAATACATATATATCACATATTCTTCCATCAATACTCCTCCTTATACCTTCGAATCCTTCATGATCCCATAACCAAGCATCCATCTCTACCTAGAATAACATATACCAACCTATCTTGATAAAAATAAGTTCATTAAGTGGTGAACCTACCTCTTAGTTGTTATTCACAATATATCCTTCACAAAAAATATTTAGTTACTACTTAGCGAAGGATACCCAATTGCGAGGAGGTCTAATGCGAGCAATCGTGTGAAGGAAATATTTCTTCGCAATAAATCACTTGTGAGTGATATAGTGTGTCTTGTGAAGAATTTGTCCTTCATTAGAGGCCATTTTTGGTGTAGTGTCCTCTTGTCTATAAAATTCGAGTAGCTCTCCGCCTTGGTTCCTTTTTTTTGAACTTCTCTTGAACCACCAAATTGCAAGATCTCTTTAAGCTCTCTTCCTTTTTCTCTCTATTCTCTCTATTCTCTCTAGCTCTCTTGCCTTATCCCAAACCCTCTAGCCTTATCCCATGATTTTATCACTGAGACTCAGCTTAATAAATAATCCATATCGCTGAATTATCCATGCACTACGGGCCAATGATATTCATTATTATCACATCCACGAATCATCCATGCACTACGGGCCAAGGATATTTATTATTATCATCAATGGTCATGATCATGCCAACAACTGTTCATCAATGCACTATGGGCCAATGACGACTTTTACCACATCATTTGTAACATTACATGTCATAATTATATCGATACATAGTCATAATCATACCAATCAACAGTCCATATATGCACTACGGGTCAAAGATGACTTTTATCATAATATAAGCATGAGGATGATGACAATGATATAAGCATCAATCAACAAAATCAAAGATAAATATTAAAGATTTTTAATTTATACATAGTTTAAAAATATCCAAATTGTCAACATGATAACTGCTTTGTGGAGTAAAATTCAAGTAAAATATTGTATCAAAAATAATTTGGACAAAAAAGAAATCATTTTTTATCATGAATAGTACCTGAGTGAATAGTACTTCGTGAATAGTACTCCGGCATGAAAAGATTAAAAATTAACAAGAATGTTTAGAAAAATATCCTTGTGAAACGATACTAGATGAAGCATAAATTTCAAGGATATTCTACTAATTTCAAGGAGTATAGAAGCAATACTTAACAAAATGAGTGTAAAATTTGGAATCTGAAACGAAATAATATTACTTGCATACTAAAGAGTATGGAAGAAAATATTATTTCTTACGAATATTGAACAAAAATAACATCCCTTACCTTAAAAAGGAGAGTATTCCGACTGGAATAGTGGGAATATTCTTGAAGAAAACTTGTATTATTTTCTACACTCAAAGCTTCCTTAAACTCTAATGAAAAATGCTCGATATTATAAAAGAAGAATTCTCTGATTCTGGTGTGATTTTCAATTCTAAACTAAGCATCCTAATTATAGGAGAATGACAGGGCACTATTTGAATAAAATTCACGTAAGCACAGTTTAGAAAACTTCACGGACGAATTCGACGGATTCAACAAAAAATTTTGATTTTACTATATTGCACTATACAATATTATGCAAATAAAATATAATATATTCTATTTTTTATAAAAAAACAAAACTTATATAATATAATATATAACATAACTTACACGGCACACCACCACCTTTAATATATATATATATATATATATATATAACTTATATATATAAATTATATATATATAAGTCATAAAACAAAACTGAGATAACTTTCTCCCGACGATTTTGAAAAATGAGTAAGTGGGGGTTTATATAATAAGCCAAATTTACAACAAATACTTCATAAAAATCCCCCCTATTTATCTCAATTCACTTAGCTTCACTAAACACATTTTTAACAACATTTATTTATCATTTATAATTCATAATATTAACAACCAGATCATTCTCAAGAAAGAGGGGGCTTTCCGATAAGGACTTCTCCTTATTGGCGCGCAATTAGGTGACCAAACCCCTTTCCTCGACAGAACTTTCTAGACATCGTCAATAATGCAAATAATAATATGAATAACTTTGTCTTCTTAATTATTGATTTAATAATACAAAATATTGTGACAATAATTGAATCAATAACGTGAGATACTATGCTGTAATTACTGTGGCAATAATTAAATAAAACTGAGTGAATTCTCACGTAAGCATTAATAATCAAAGATACTGTACAATATCATGTGCTACTATGCAACCACGCGTATTACTGTACTTTTCTTACCGGGTATTTCAACAGTTGACGGTAAAACTTTTGCGATTATTTTTATAAAAAGTTATTTCTGTCATTTTCTAACTCCGACAATAATTCCGTTGTGGGATCCACCAATGATTGTGCCATCGTACGAATATTCCCTGATAAAACAAATATTTTATAACAACTTGTTTACTTTTTAAAATTTGTCAATATTACCCACAACTATAATTATATCAAATCCACACCTTATTATTCAAAAAGATATTTGGAGAAAATTAAATCTTTATTCATAAAAGTTGGGGTCTTACACAGAGTATCTAATATTGCAAACCGTTGGCGATAACTCAAGCGTAGCATCGGGAGAGCTCCGATGATGTAAGCCGTTGAAAACTGCTTCAACGAAGGTTAGAGTATCTGATATTGCAAAATCGTTGGCGACAACTCCAAAATAGCATCAGGAAAGATCTGATGATAAAAACCGTGGAAAATTATTCTCCTCGGGGAGAGATGATGGAATATGTTATATAAATCCCCAGTCGAGGCACCGCGAAGGTTTGGTGATTCCAGACCGTTGTAAACTACTGCTCAAGTAGGCACCGAGGAAAGTCGGTGATGGTCAACCTTCACAAAACTACCGTTCAAGTAAGTATTGTGAGGATGTTGTGAAAGCAAGCAGAAAAAAAAAAATTTCTCCAGCAGACCTATCAGCATCAACCTGATAGAAAGCCAGGGCGGTGGTGACAATCCCGGCGTTACGGCAGGAAGAATCCAATAATGGCAACCAAGCCAAGCTATCATCATGATAAATATCAATAATTCCTAGAGAGTTACTCAAAAAAGAGAAAAACATCTTTGGCAGAAATAAAGTCAAAAAGCACAAGAACGTTGGTAACAACCTCAATATCAAAATCCAATGGTCTCAGCCATAGGAAAACCTCCACAACAGGGATCTTGAAAACATATCTACAACATGTCGTTGAATCAGTCTTAATAACACTGATGGACATTTCAAACCATTGGGGACAACCCCAGCGTAGCATCGGGAAAAATCTGATGATGAAAGCGTGGTAAACTACCGTTTGGGTAGACATCAAAGCAGTTCAGTGGAGACCATCATTGACAACTCCATCCCCAGCAGAAATGGCGAGAACAAGCAGTTACAAGATACCGTTGGAAAAAATTCCAACCAAAAAACATTCAGCATCCATAACATCACATCATGTTGCATTGCATGACATCATTTAATCTTGTCATATTTAAAGTGTCTAGTAATATTTATCATGTTCATGCCATTATATTGCATAAACATGATAAAGAGGGGCATCTGTAGACACTCGAAATTTTGCATTCCTGTTACTAGCCATGCAGGAGGGTAAAATCATCTTTTATCTTCCAACAAAAGATCAAATCCAAACCCCGGAGACAACCCTGGGAGATCAAATCCAACCCCAGAGACGACCCCGAGTGACCAAATTAAACCCCGATGATAACCCCGGGAGATTAAGCTAAACCCCAAAAATAACCCCAGGAGATCAAGTCCTAGCCTGGAGACAACCCTGGTGTAACAACCACAAAATTTTAAGTCACACGGTAATTAAATATTAATGATATTGAAAACTTTGTGACATATAGGGAATGAATATGTTATTATTTATGCGGAAAATGTTTATGGTTATATATATATATATATATATATATATATATATATATATATATTCTAAATATATATGTATGTATGAATTATATAAAGAGAATTAAATAAAAAAAATACATAACCTAATTATACATTCGGTATAGAAATTAAATAACCTAAGGGTTATGGTATTGAAGAATAATAGTATTTAAAATTATACTAATCTAAGAGATTAATTTTATTATCTCGATTTATTATTTAATTTAAACCTAATTAAGGTGAGTCTAATTGGGTTATAAATTAAATGTACATAAATAATTATTTAAATTACAAAATGAAAGGAATGAAAATCCTAATTAAATAATTAGGGTAAGATAAAATTTATCTATTGGATCATGTTATTTTTACATAGCCCAAACAATGTAATTAGAGAGCCCAAAAGAGAAATGAAATGGCCCAAGCTATGGCCCAATTTATATGGACCTTCTAGATGGTTAATTACCAAATAAATCAATAAATGAAATTGGCCAAGATGGGGCATGTTCCGGTCAAATAGAGAGAGGTAGAAGCATGTGATGTAAATTATTTAGTTACTTTAGTGGTTCACCAAATACTACCAACTTTGCACCCTATTATCCTAGCTTAATTATTTTATTTTAATGGGAAAGATAAGAGAGAAGAGATGAATGTAAATTGGGTGAAAATATATATATACAAGTTATATATATACACACCGTATACGCACATATAAATGCTCCTCTTTAAAAAAAATAAGTTTTACTTCTTTACTTCTCATTCTTCCAAAGTTTGCTAAAAAAACAAAGAGAAGAGAGAGGGCATGGCATCCTAGAGGGAGAAAGGGAAAGAGTTTGAGCCTTATGCATCCAAAATTTATATCATACTTTGGTAAAACAAGAAGGTGTGCCTTTAGATCAAGGTCGTTCAAAGAGTTTTAATTAAAGCTAGTTAGTTGTAGCTCATCGAACAGGCAAGTTCTCTAACTCAAACTTGAGCTATTATTTTCAAAGCAAGTTAGTGGATAATTATTGTTGATTACTCCACATCCTTAACGGTTTTTGTGAATCGCATTTTGTGCAATTGAATTCCTGTTCAATTATTTTTGAATTGTGAATTAATTAAAGTTCTTTCATTCTTGAATTGTTTATGAGATAAATCTATGCTAGTTGTATCAGCTAGATCGAATATGTTTAAATTTGTTCAATCAAATATGTTTTAAAAGATGTTCTTAACCAATTGATTTGGTAAGGACTCGAGACTGAGAAAAAGAACAATTTTATTAAAGCATTATATTGGAAACCAATTGTTGCTCGACTATTAAGTGTTTATGCATACTACACCGGGTATGAAAGGTTGATCCCCTTGATTACCAAAACTTATTAAAAGGACTAGTTTAACTACTGACAACCTTAGTATATGTTCATGGTTATTTTAAACCACTCAGTATCTATTATTCAATTATTCGAATATTCAATTATTGAAACTTAATTCATGTTCTCTCACAATCGATTCTATTGTTGAACATTAAAAGCTAAATCCCTTTCTAATCATGATATACCTTTCTTGTATTTAAACTTGCTAAGAAAACTAGGTTCTTACCATTGTTATATCATGACATTTATTTCAGCTAAGCTGGAGGGATCGAATAAGAAAGACAAAGGCAAGGGCAAAGTCCAAGAATAGCTTAATTTGAATGTTAATTATTATATTACCTTATGGAATTATTTATATAAACCTTTTGTAATCTTAAAGGTGTGTTTTAGTTAAGGTAGAGAAGACCATGGGGTTATGTTATAAAAATTTATTATAATGAACAATGTATGTTTATTATTCCGCAATAGTATGTAAGAATGCTTATGATGATGATGGATCGTGAGCACTAAATCTGAGGTTAGGGAACCTAGATTTGGGGGCGTCACAGGTTGGTATCAAAGATGTAGGTTATAAGCATTAGGATGTGGAACCTAGGTTATAACCTTAGAAGAAAACTCGTATAGAGTATGCTAAGAGGTGGATTGTGGAGATTCATCTAGTATAGATTGTACATAATAAAATATTGTTTCATTTTATCAATGAATATATTTTATTATGATACTGATATTGTGTTTGTTTGGTTATAGGATGCCTGAGGAAGGACAATGTAGCCATACTGTGACGCCCCCAAAATTAGGTATACGTCACCCATCTTGGGTCGCCACTTACATGGTACATAAATTCAAATACAAACTTACTAATATAACTATCGTGTACAATACTACATAAACTGTGAGTTTGAATACAAATATTGTCTACTAGATATTATACAAACTCAAAAGGAGTCCTCATTACAACTATTATCACACTATTTCACGAATAGTGAGGACTACTAATGCTATCCTCTCGGACCATTACTCCGCTCCCCAACTCGTCCCAAATATATTCTCATTTCACGAAGAAACGGTGAAAGAAAGGGTGAGCTCAACTAGCCCAAAGAAGAAATATTATGACTAAGATAATGCGAATAAATTATCATTAGCCTTCAACAATGTTAAACCGATAAAATACAATAGACAACCCGCTTTAGCTGCATAGCTGAATATCTGATCCATTAAAAGAGTCAAGTAGAAAATAAAGTCTACTATCTTTTATGATTTAAAAGGTTTTCATCAATTTTTATCACTAAGACTCGCTTTAATGAATAAACCACAATATCTAATCATCCCCGTACTACCACGGTCAAGGATTTTCATCAAATTATCAATGGTCATGACTATCTTAGAATCAATCACCCCGGTCATAATCATACCAAAAACTATCCATCAACGCATTCTTACGAGCCACTGAGGACTTTTGTCACATCATTTATATCAAGCCATGATTATACCGAATGATCCCTGGTCATAATCATACTAAGTTCATCTATGCACGTAAGCCAAAGATAACATAATATAACATGAGGATGATGACAATGACATAATAATTCAATAAAACAAGTTCAAGAATTATTTAATCCAAGAATTATTAACGTCCAAATTGTCAACATGATACTGTTTTGTATAGTAAAATTCAAGAATAATCAGAAGAATATTTCCATGAAAAGATACTGGATGAAACGCAAATATCAAAGATATTCTACTAATTTCATGGAGTATAGAAGTCAAAGTTTTAACCAACTGGGTATAATAAAGAATGGAATAACAAAAGAAATCACCATGCATGCGGTACTTCGCATAGACAGGTTATTCCAATAGAATAATAATAACGGAACCGAATCGTCGTGAAATTCACAAAGCGGGATGATCCAACGAATAATAAATGCCGAATAATAAACAATGGAACCCGTGTCCGTAAAAAACACACAAACATGATATTCCAAATGAATAATAAATGCGGAATAATAAACAATGGAACCAGTGTCCGTGTAAAACACACGATGTGATATTCCAACGAATAATAAAGAATGGAATAACGAAAGAAGATCGCCAAGTATAGGGGATTCCAGCGTATACAAAAGTTATTCCAATGAGAATAAATAAGGATGGAATAACATAAGGATTTCACCAAGTATAGGGTATGCCGTATATACAAAAGTTATGTATAGGGTATACCACTTTTACAAAGTTATTCCAATGTAATAATAATGAATGGAATAACAGAGGTTCTCTTCTTCATGAATACAAACGAATAATATCCCTTACAGATACAACAAACAATACCCCTTACCGTAAAAGACCTTTGGATATCAAAGTCGTGAAGTACCAAAATACTCTTCTTCTTTCTCTCTATAGATTTTCTCTCTATAGCTTCTCTCTCATAATTTCTCTCTCTGTAGTTTCAGTTGAATTAAATAAGAAAAATAATGAAGGAATGAGCTTCTATTTATAGGAAAATAGAATGCATAGTAATTAATCCATGAATTAGTCCAGATTGATTTACTTTAATCGACGGTCCATATTTAAAGCAAAATCTTTTAAATAAAATATAATATATTCTATTTATATAAAAATATTTTACTATGCAAACACTATGCAACACTATGCAAAAACACTATGCAACACTATGCATAATAAAATATAATATATTCTATTTATAGAATAACTTTAATAAAGTATTCATTTTATATAAAAAGATGTTTCGCTTTTATTACGTTAATAATACTGAATAAAACAAAACGTCATTATCGCTATAATAATTCATATTATTAATCGACAATAATGGAATCAAACCGAGTGACTTCTCACACAAGCATCAATAATCAATACCGGTGTCTTCTTATGCAACCACACGTATTCAGATTTTTACTACCGAGTAGTTCAACAATGATCAACCAGAAAACTTCCGTCATTATTTCAATAAAATATTTTTGTCGCTTTCTCAATCCGACAATAATTACATTGTGGGGTCCACCAATGATTGAGCCGTTGTATTAATATTCCCTCGCTAAACCGAATATTCCCACCAATCGAATATAATATAACCACTTGCATACTTTGAAAAATTTATAAATACTACCCACAACTATAATATTATCTCAAATTCACACCATAATATTAAAAATTATTTCGACAAAATTTAAATCTTTATTGATAAAATCTGGGGTCTCACACATACAGTTAAGCAAGAGCCAATAGATCCGGTAGAGGATCATGCTGATAATGACGAGCGTGACGAGAATGTGATGGAGGATTTGTTCGAAGAGAACATGGAGCTGAAGAATAGAGTTACAGAGTTAGAGCAGGAGAATGCCACTCATCAGTTTACTAAAACTCAATACAAGGAGTTGGCATATCAAGCTCAGAATGAGCTTGCTGAGATGAAGATACAGTTGCAGGGGTAGACGACCTTGGTTATACATATGGTTGCCATGAATGCTGAGCTGAGGGAAAGAATAAAACAAGAGGAGCTCAAGATGGGAGTGTTAAGGGTTGAGCATGAAGCCATGCGATTTGAGTTCAATTTAGAAATCGTTGATAAGATTAGGATCGAACAAGCATGGATTAGAGCATCCAAGATGGTGGACCAGCTTGAGAAGAAGCTGAAGGCTAGTGAAGTCCGAGTGGATACTTTGGGACGATCTCTGGATGCCGCTTACATGGGTCAGTGAGCAGGAGTGAGGAGATACTTTGAGATAGGCGAGTCAAGTAGATATGTTAGACGTCGACTTATGGATTGACTCATTCCACCAAAGCAGGAGCATGCAGGTGCACCCTCTCCAGACGCGCAGTGATAGTTTAATAGCTTTCTAATGTATATAGATGCAGTAGAACCCCTTTTGTTTATTAGGGTTTTATGCTTGATGTAAACCTCAGACTGTGTGAGGTAGTATGTATATATGATGTATCCCCATATTAGGTGTGTAGGGGAGTATGTCTTTTGGTAGATCCCATCTTTTAAGGTTTAAAATGGGATAGTTAGCATTTATAAAAATATGCCAAACATATAAGTGTATGATGCTAAAATTTGGTATATAAATATAAATGCAGTATTATAATCATATGTTTGATTAAGTTTTGAGAATTAATTTAGTAAGCAAAATTACAATCCAACATTTTGATTATATGATTGTTCGAGTTAAATATATGTGTTACAATTTAAATAATAATAAGTTATGACATATAATAAAACTTAAAGTATAATTTAAGTTTTTGTCTGAATAGAAAATGCCACCAAGATGGAGAGGAAGAGGAATACTGAGAACACAGAGAAATATAACTAATAGAATAGAAACTGAAAATGAAAACAATGAAGGAGGTCAAGTAGACCCGATACAAAACTTTGTAGACATGTTAGCTCAAGCTATGCAGAATAGAGCACCAGTAGCTAGAAATCGGCCAGATAATAGATTGGCGAATTTCAAAGACTTTAAAGCAGTCAGACCGCCAGAATTTAAGGGAACCATAGATCCTATTGAAGCCCAAACTTGGGTGAAGGAGATGGAGAAGGCTTTTGTGATTATTAGAGTAGTAGAGGAGCAAAAGATAGCTTTTGCTACCTATTTAATGGAAGGTGAGGTGAATTACTGGTGGGAATCAAACCAAGATAGAGCCAGAACAGCAGTGGTAACCTGGGAAAGGTTTAAAGAGTTGATTTTTGAGAATTATTTCTCGCCGAGCATGCAAGCCAAGATGGAAGTGAAGTTTCTTGAATTGGAGCAAGAAAACATAACAGTTTCAGAGTATGCCGCCAAATGCAACGAGCTAGCAAGATTTACACCACATTAGGTGGACACAGAGGTAAGAAAGGCGCGCAGATTTGAGAATGGATTGAAGCCTTAGATATACAACAATGTGGCAGTTTTGCAGATTAATACGTTTTAAATGTTATTGGAAAAGGCTATCATTATAGAAGGTGGTAGTGAAGCAGTGTCTAAGTACAATAGGGAAAAGAATAAGAAGAAGATGGAAGGTGGAAATCAGGGTACCAGTAGTGGTGGCAGTAACAGTAAGAAATGCAAGTGGAACAACAGTGGTAATAAATCAGGAACTCAACAAGGGAGTACACCACAGAAGAAGCCAGCATATGTGAAGTGTGGAAAGAATCACTTGGGGGAATGTATGAAAGGGAAAAATGTCTGTTATAATTATGGTCAGGAAGGATATATTGCACCAAGTTGTCATAAGCCGAAGAAAGGTGGTTCTTTTTCTTGTGGAGGATCGGGACATCGATTCAAGGATTGTCCATTGAAGAAGAATTCAGATGGAGGAAGTGGAAACAGGAGCAGCAACACAAAGTTAACCATTGGAGGACCAGTTCAGCAGAATAAGCCGACATCAAGAACATTCAATATGACTGTGCAAGACGTAGTTGCATCAAAGAAAGTTGTGTCAGGTATATTTCCAATCAATGATTTAAATGTATATGTGAGATCCCGAATTTTATGAAATAAAAGTATTCAATTTCTCTATTTTGGTAAATAGTTAAATTGATAAAAGTTTAAAGTTAAGGGTGATATGTGAAATTTTTTCAAAGTAAGCAAGTTATCATAAAATACCCGGTAGTAAAAGTACAGTAATACGCGTGGTTGCATAGTAGCACATGGTATTGATTATTGATGCTTACGTGAGAAGTCACTCAGTTATACTAAATTATTGCTACAGTAATTGCTACATCATATCTCTCATATTATTGATTCAATTATTGTCACAGTATCATCTGCATAAAATATTATTTTATTAAATCAATAATTGAGATGACAAAGTTATTCATATTATAAATTGCAATATTTATAATGTCTAGAAGTTCTGTCAAGGAGAGGTTAGATAATCTAGTTGCGCGCCAATAGGGAGAAATCCTTATCGGAAAGCCCCCTCTTTCCTGGGAACGACCTGGTTGATAAATATTATGAGTTATGATATTAATGATGAATGTTATTAAGAATTGAAGTTGTATTTGGAGTTGAATTTGGAGATGCAGACGTGATATTTGAATCCGGAATGACGAAATTAATAAAAATAGTCTATAAACACAAAATTTTCCGGGATTCACTATTTTGTCAAAAAGTCAATAGTTGACTTTTTTGGGAAAAGTCAAACTTCGAAAATTCAAAATTTATATTTTTGATAAAAATAGTTTCATTATGTTGGAATTGTTTGTGTTAGTGAAAATCGACATTTATTTCGATAATAATTGATGTCTGGAGGTTATATTAACCAATCAGGTATTTAACCGGATAAGTGAGCAATTGATTGCTATTAATTCACATGATTATAACTATTTGTTCACATGTATATACTATTGATTCACATTCTTGTTACTATTAGGGGAGTTGATGCAAGATTGATAATACTTGCATGTCTAAGTTAAAAATGGAGGTATAGATGGAGGTAATATACTGTAATTCGTATTTTCACATGTCTAGAACTATTGATTCACATGATTTACTATTAGGGGAGGTGGTGCAAGTTTGATAATACTTGCAGGACTAAATTAAAAAGGAAAAAAAGAGTAAGGTATTGTACTGTAATATTTCGAGCCCCAAAACGTGCAATTATCGAAACTATGTTTTCCTATAAATAGAAGCTCATTCTTCCTTCATTTCTCACCATTTCACTAAAGCTATAGAGCAATTATTATAGAGAGAAATTGTTGAGAGAAAATTTATAGAAGAAGAGAAGCCTTCTACCTCACTATTCCTATATCCAGTTTCTTTTAAAGGTAAGGGATATCATTATTGTGGTAAGGGATATTATTTGTTGTGCCTGTAAGGGGTATTATTTCTTTCTTATTCATGAAGAGAACTTCTGTTATTCTATTCTATATTATTATGTTGAAATAAACTATCTATGCGAAGTACCGCATACATGGTGAAATTCTTCTATTATTTCATTCTTTATTATTCCATTTAATATATCTATCGATGTGAATTTCACCTAACCCGGTTCCATTTATTATTACATTGGAATAACTCAGATATCTGTGATTCTAGTATACTTGGTGATGTCTGTTGTTATTCCATTCTTTATTATTCATTTGGAATATCACATGCATGTGTTTTACAGGACTGGTTCCGCCTCTTTATTATTCTGTTGGAATATCCCGCATGCATGTATTTTACACCGACACAGGTTACATCTTTATTATTTTGTTGGAATAACCTGTCTATGCGAAGTACCGCATGCATGGTGATTTATGTTGTTATTCCATTCTTTATTATTCTGTTGGAATAACCTGTCTATGTGGATTACCATATGCATGGTGAATGATCTTTTGTATTCATTCCTTATTAAATTGTGGAAATGATTTGTCTAAGTGGATTACCGCATGGTGGACGAAAATCCATTTGCAGTATCATATATTCTCTTATACTCAGTTGATTAAAGCTTTAACTTCTATACTCCATGAAATTAGTGGAATATCCTTGATATTTGCGCTTCATCCAGTATCTTTTCATGGAAATATTCTTCTGAGCATTCTTCAATTTTACTCTACAAAGAAGTATCATGTTGACAATTTGGACGTTATTGGTTCCTAGATAAATTAATTCTTGAACTTGTTTTATTGAATTATTATGTCATTGTCGTGATGAGTTATAGTGGTTATTATGTGAAAACATGAAAGTTTCTTAGAAATCACAAAGGGTTGAAAATCAGATTTTGGTGAAAACGGAACATGAAATTCATTTGACCATATCTCCTAGTATATTTCGAATTTTAGAGTGAGGTCAAGTTCTAGAGTTAGATCTATGAGTTATGTAACTTATCCAAGTTGAATCACTGGAAAAGGTGTTGTAGATTTTTATGTGGACTGATTTTAGCAAAGGAGTGCAAAGCTGCAAAAACCGAAAAAGCTATTGTCCATGTTTTTAAAAGGGCTGTTTCGGCCACTTAATTTGTGAGAAAAATTCTGGCCTTTTGGGACATGAAATTATATGGTATAAAGTACCTCCTGTCCAAAAATGAGCTCATTCTGACATAAAATGAGCAAGTTATGACAATTTTAATATTTAGGTTTTTCTGATGAAAAATGCTATAACCGGAGTTCTATAACTCCGATGACCATGAAATTTAAACTGGAGGCTCATGTTAATGTGTGTATGATTGTACCAAGATTTGGGAATTTTTGGAGTTAACCTTGAGGTAGCTAAATTCTTAAGGAATTAATTAGAAATTGATTTTTTGAAAAATAGTAAATGAATTTTAAAAGTTCCGAGAAAAATATATGTTCATTATGGGACTATATTCTGCTAAATCCCAGAAAAGAAATATTTTTGGGACTGATTTGATATTTTTCATGAAAATGGTTTAGTTACGAACATATGAGTTAACTATGTTATGTGAAGTAACAAAGTTGAAAAATAGGATTTTATGGCTTGGAAATCATATATAAGGTATATGTAGATTGTTGATTAGGAATTTGATCATTGGGAATGAAATCTTATGAGGATGGCATTTTTGAATGATTAAATGCATTATTTGATAAAGTGTAAACAATTGAAATAAATTGTTTATAAGTTTAAGAAGTGATTAAAATATTGTTATGATATTAATGATATTAGATTATGAATTTATTATGTGATTGATAATATTTGGATAAATTTAAAGTCTTTAATATTTATCCTTATTTTCAGTTGATTAATGTTTATATCATTGTCATCATCCTCATGCTTATATGGTGATAAAAGTTATCTTTGGCTTACGTATGAAGATGGACTGTTGATTATTGAATTGTATATCTTTGGCTTACGTGTAAAGATGGATTGTTGATTATTGGTTTTATTGTTGTATATCTTTGGCTTACGTGCAGAGAGGGACTGGGTATGATTATGATCAAGGATTATTCGGTATAGTCATGACCATTGATGATTTAATGAATATCATTGGCCTGTAGTGCAGGGATGATTCGATGATGCGGTTTATTTATTTCGATAAAAATTGATGAAAACATTTTAAATCATAGAAGATAGTAGATTTTATTCTTTACTTGACTCTTCTAATGGATTGCTTATTCCGCTGCAGTTAAACTTGATGTCTATTGTATTTTATCAGTTTAACATTGTTAGAGACTAATGATAATTTATTTTGCATTATCTTAGTCATAATATTTCTTACTGGGCTAGTTGAGCTCATCTTTTCTTTCACTGTTCTCTTCAGGAAATGAGAATATAGCTGGGACGAGTCGGGGAATGGAGTGACGGTCCAGATGATAGCATTAATAGTCCTCACTATGGCATGACATGCAATATATAATTGTATTGAGGACCTAAGATGTGTGTGTCGTATTTTATACTTCACTTAATAATTGATTTTGGTGAACAACAATAGGGTGATGAGAACCCGACCCTGAAAGTGTCAAAAGTGCACCGCAGTAAAATGAAGAGAACATAAATCTTCTAGTGTCCCTTTGGAGACTTAAAATATTTGCTGCTGTACTTTATATAGCATGTATTAATTTGAGTTTGGATACTGTCTATGAGACAATATTGTATTGAAACTCACAGCTTAAATGTGGTCGTGTTCTGCACGACAGTTCAACAGTTATATAAATAAAGTTTGTATTTGAATTTTGTATCATGTATTTGGCGACTCAAAATTGGGTGATGAATACCTAATTTTGGGGGCGTCACGGTATATGTATTATTTGATTCGGGAGCTACCTGTTCATTTGTGTCTAATGAATTTGCAAAACGATTAAATTTACCCTGTGAAAAGTTAAAGAACCCAGTGAATATAGAAGTTGCAAACAAAGAAGTGATCCCTGTAGACTTTATCCATAGAAAATGTTGTGTGGAAATAAGGGGACATAAGCTAAGCGTGAACTTGATTCCGATGCGCTTAGGGGAATTTGATATTATTCTAGGGATGGATTGGTTATTTAAACATGAGGTAGTTATAGACTGTCAGAAGAAGAGCATACGCCTTATGACGCCGAATAAGTCTAAGGTTGTATTTTATGGTAGTAAGTCGCCAAGACAAATGAGTTGTCTCAAGAGGGTGTTACGGAAAGGATGTGAAGGTTATTTGGCTCATGTAATGGATACACAGATGGTGAATTCAGACATGGAACAGATACCTATAGTTAATGAGTTTGGGGATGTCTTTCCAAAAGAACTTCCTGAGAGATAGAATTTGTGATTGATTTATTACCAGGGACAACACCGATATTGAAAGCACTATATAGGATGGCACCGGTAGAAATGAAAGAGCTAATGATACAGCTACAGGAATTGTTGGATAAGAAGTACATCCAACCTAGTGTAACTTCGTGGGGATCACCAGTGTTGTTTGTAAAGAAGAAAGATGGTTCGATGAGGTTGTGTATGGATTATAAAGAGTTGAATAAGGTGACAATCAAGAACAAGTATCCTTTACCAAGAATAGATGATCTATTTGATCAACTTAAAGGAGCGAGATGGTTTTCGAAGATTGACCTGAGAACTGGTTATCATCAGTTAAAGGTAAGGAGAGAGGACGTACCAAAGACAGTATTTAGAACTCGTTACGGTCATTATGAGTTTTTAGTGATGTCATTTGTACTGACGAATGCGCCAACTGCTTTTATGGACTTGATGAACAGAGTATTTAAACCTTATTTGGATAAATTTGTGGTTATGTTCATTGACGACATTCTGGTGTATTCGAAGACTGAAGAGGGGCATGTAGAACATCTAAGGATTGTATTGGAAACATTAAGAAGGGAGAAGTTATATGCGAAATATTCAAAGTGTGAGTTCTGGTTGAAGAGAGTTCAATTTTTGGGACATGTTATTGATAACGAGGAATTTCACATTGATCCAAATAAGGTAGAAGCGATGAAAAATGGGGACAACCAAGACGCCAAGCGAGTCGAAGTTTCTTAGGATTGACAGGATATTACCGGAGGTTTATTCAAGATTTCTCAAAGATAGCGACACCATTGACTAATTTGACGAGGAAGACGGTTAAGCATGTGTGGACGAAAAAGTGTGAACAAAGTTTTTAGGAATTGAAAAAGCGACTAAATAAAGCACATGTGTTATCTTTACCAGATAGTACGGGAGGTTTTACAGTGTATAGTGACGCATCACACAAAGGACTAGGATGTGTATTGATGCAAAATGGTAAAGTCATTGCGTACGCATCACAACAGTTAAAAGACTATGAGAAGGGATACCCTACCCATGATCTGGAATTGGCTGCGGTAGTGTTTGCCCTTAAGATTTGGAGACATTATCTCTACGGAGAAAAGTGTGAGATATACACAGATCACAAGAGTCTGAAGTATATCTTTACACGGAAGGAGTTAAATATGAGGCAGAAGATATGGTTAGAATTGATCAAGGACTATGATTGTGATATTCTATATCATCCAGGAAAGGCTAATGTAGTGGCAGATGCTTTAAGCAGAAAGAGCCAGGAAAATTTTTTTGTATTGACAGAACAGGAAGAATTAATAAGAGAAATGGAGAAAATGGAGTTAGAGGTGAAAAATCCGAAGGATTCGGATTCGGATAGAGTAATAGAAATGGAAGCAAGTCCTATTGGACAAGGTGAAAGAATCACAAGAAAATGATGAAGAATGTGGTAATATCAAGAAGCGATTAGCTGAAGGCGAAGAGTTGAAGTATAAGATTGATGGCACTGGATTACTAAGATTTGAAGGACGAGAATGGGTACCTGCAGTTCCAAGGTTAAGAGAAGAGATTTTACAAGAAGCGCATTGTAACACCCCGAATTTTATGAAATGAAAGTATTCAATTTTCTTATAATTATTATTTTATTTAATAAATGGTTAAATTGATAAAAGGTTAAAGTTAAGGGTGATATGTGAAAAATTTTCAAAGTAAGAAAGTTGTCATAAAATAATCGATGATAAAAGTACAGTAATACACGTGGTTGCATAGTAGCACATGGTATTGATTATTGATGCTTACGTGAGAAGTCACTCAATTATACTCAATTATTGCTATAGTAATTGTTGCATAATATCTCTCATATTATTGATTCAATTATTGTCACAGTATCATCTGCATAATATGTTATATTATTAAATCAATAATTGAGACGACAAAGTTATTCATATTATTATTTTCAATATTGACAATGACTATAAGTTCTATCAAGGAGAGGTTAGATAATCTAATTGTGCGCTAATAAGGAGAAATCCTTATCGGAAAGCCCCCTCTTTCCTGGGAACGACCTGGTTGTTATATATTATGAGTTATAATATTAATGATGAATAAGTTTGTGTTGATTAAAGATGAAATTGATAGTTCCATTGTGTTGGGATTATTAGTGTTAGTAGAAATCGAGATTTACTTCGATAATAATTGATGTCTGAAAGTTATATTGACCAATCGGGTAATTAATCGGATAAATGAGGAATTAATTACTTTTAATTCACATGTTTATAACTATTTATTCACATGTGTGTACTATTGATTCACATGCATGTACTATTAGGGGAGTTGGTGCAAGATTGATAATACTTGCATGACTAAATTAAAAATAGAGGTATAGATGAAGGTACTATACGGTAATTAGTTTTTTCACATGATTATACTATTGAGTCACATGAATAAATTATTAATTCACATGATTTACTATTAGGGGAGGTGGTGCAAGTTTGATAATACTTGCAGGAATAAATTAAAAATGAAGAAAAAAAGGAAGGTATTATACTGTAATATTTCGAGCCCCAAACGTGCAATTATCGAAACTATATTTTCCTATAAATAGAAGCTCATTCTTCCTTCATTCTCACCAATTCACTAAGTCTCACAAGAGCAATTATAAAGAGAGAAGTTATAGAGAAAAATAAGAAGAGAAGTCAGTTACCTCACTATTCCAGTATCCAGTCTTCTTCTGAGATAAGGGATATTATTTTTTTCAGTATTCATAAAAATAATATTTTCTTCCATACTCTAAAGTATATGAGTAATATTATTTTGTTTCGTATTCCTGATTATACACTCATTCTGTTAAAGTATTGATTCTATACTCCGTGAAATTAGTAGAATATCATTGATATTTGCGCTTCATCCAGTATCTTTTCATGGAAATATTATTCTAAGCCTTCTTGATAATTATTGATCTTTTTATGCCGGGATATTATTCATGAGTTACTATTTATGGGTACTATTCACCCCGTTACTATTCACTAAAATATTATTCACTCGAGTATTCGGGGCACTTTTCATGCCAGAGTACTATTCACGAGTTACTATTCACGGGTTAATATTCACCTGGTTACTATTCACACAAATATTATTCACTCGCGTATTTGGGGCACTTTTCATGTCGGGATACTATTCACGAGGTACTATTCACAGGGTACTATTCACGGGGTACTATTTACCCGAAAAATATATTTCTTTTCTGTCCAAATTATTTTTGATACATGAATATTACTCTTGAATTTTATTCCACAAAGCAGTATCATGTTGACAATTTGGATATTTTTAAACTCTGGATAAATTTAAAGTCTTTAATACTTATCCTTGATTACGTTTGATTAATGCTTATATCATTGTCATCATCCTCATGCTTATATTGTGATGAAAGTCATCTTTGGCTTACGTGCATAGATGGACTGTTGTTTGGTATGATTATGACTAGGGATCATTCGGTATAATCATGACCTGTAATGTAACAAATGATGTGGTAAAAGTCCCCATTGACCCGTAGTGCATTAATGGACAGTTTTTGGTATGATCGTGACCATGGGTTCTCTTCGACCAATGGTGAAAAGATTAATTATTTTATGGCATGATCATGACCGTTGATGAAAACACTATTATCCTTGGCACGTAGTGCATAGATAATTTGTGGTCGTGATACTAATAAATATCCTTGGCCTGTAGTGCATGCATAATTCGGTGATATGGATTATTTATTGTGCTGAGTCTCAGCAATAAAATATTGATAATAAACTTTTAATTTGTAGAAGATAGTAGATATCATGCTCTACTTGACTCTTTTGAAATACAGTTGCATGTCTTTGGCCTGTAGTGCAAAGATGAATTTATTAGTATGATTATGAATAGGAACTATGATTTGGTATAACCATGATCTTTGATGTTTCAGGTAAAGACAGGTGATGAAAATTATCTTCGTCCTGGGTACGAAGAGGAATTTAGAACCACAATTATGATTATGAGTTGTTCACATGATTGTGGACGAGAACTGTTGATTGATGTTACAGGGATAAACATTGTTGGTGGAATTTTAACATGGAGAAGATAATAGACTTGATGGTCTATTTGACTATTCTAATGGATTGTTCTTTCCGCTGCAACTATGGTTGAAAAGTTTTATCATCTACCATATGTTCTAAATCTCTGATTTATTACTGATGAAGGCTATTGATAATTTAATTATCTTTAGTCATGATATTCTTTACTGGGCTAGTTGTGCTCACCCTTTTGCTTCACAATTCCTTTCAGGTAATAAGAGTGTAGCTGGGTCGAGCGGAGGTAACAGAGGATTAGAACGGTGGTCTATAGCTGTTGAGGTTTCCCCTAAAATAGTATGGAAATAATTTTATTGAGAATTATATATAAGTGTGTCGTATTTAATACGTCATTTTAACCGTTGATTTTGGTGAACCGAATAGGGTGAGGTGAACCCAACTTTAGAAGGGAGTTTTTGCCACTATCATACAAGATGTCTCATAACAGACGACTTAGTGCTATCATAAGACAGGGTTGTGCACATCCACTTGCTGAGTATATCTATGAGAACTACCTATATAATCTTGGAGTTTGGTTGAAATATAATTCTCAATTGGAGACAATGGAGATAATCATATGTCAAGAGAAGACTCACCATTGGAAAGAACATGATAGCAATCTTCTCATTTTTCTTTGGGGACTATTGGGTCAACCAAGGATAATTCTGTGGCCATATGATATCTATCATAACCTAGACGCATGGTCTCCCATGTATGAAGGTTTCCTTGAGTATTTTCCAAAGATTTTAATTTCTAAAACAGTTATTGACTGTACCTATATATAAGGTACCATTGTAAGGTGTTGTGGTCAAGGCACCACGAGAGTTATATATATTTGTATTAAAACTCACAGTTTAACTGTGGTCGTATTCTACACGACAGTTGTATAAATAGAGTTGTCAGTAGTGTATTTTCTGGCGACTCAAGATGGGTGATGTATACCTATTTTGGGGGCGTCACACGCATAGTACGAGATATTCGATACACCCGGGAAGCACGAAGATGTATCAAGATTTGCGTCAACATTATTGGTGGCCGAACATAAAGAGAGAAGTTGCAGAATGTGTCAGCAGATATCTAACGTGCCAAAGAGTCAAGGCAGGGCATCAACTACCCAGCGGGTTATTGCAGCCATTGGAGATTCCAGAATGGAAATGGGAGCGCATCACGATGGATTTTGTGGTGGGACTTCCTACAACACAAAAAGGTTATAATGCGATATGGGTAATTATTGATCATCTTATAAAGTCAGCGCACTTTTTGCCGATCAGGATTAGGTATAATTTGGATCAGTTGGCCAAATTGTATATCAATGAAATTATTTCGAGACATGGAGTGCCGATTTCAATTATGTCTGATAGAGATCCGCGCTTCATATCAAATTTTTGGAGGAGTCTTCAAGAAAGAATGGGGACACAGTTAAGGTTGAGTACCGCGTATCATCCACAAACCGATGGACAAAGCGAGAGAACGATTCAAACATTAGAAGACATGCTCAGAGCCTATGTAATGGACTTTAAAGGAAGCTGGGAGGATCATCTTCCACTGGTAGAATTTGCATATAATAATAGTTATCACGCAAGCATTGGCATGCCACCGTACGAAGCCCTGTATGGAAGGAAATGCAGAACGCCCTTATGTTGGGACGAAGTAGGTGAACGAAGATTGTTGGGGCCAGAATTGGTACAGCAGACAGTGGAGATCATTAAGGTTATATGAGCTCAACTGGTAGTAGCTCGGGATCATCAAAAGAAGTATGCAGATTTGCATCGCAAGAAACGGGATTTTGAAGTGGGAAGCTATGTGTTTTTGAAAGTATCTCCCTGGAAAGGGAAGATTAGATTTGGGAAGAAAGGTAAACTGAGTCCAAGATTTATTGGACCATTTGAGATATTGAAAAAGATAGGTGAAGTGGCATACGAGGTAGCTCTACCTCCTGAACTAGAACATATTCACAATGTGTTCCATGTGTCAATGTTGCGACCATATAAGCTTGACTACAAGCATGTGATATCACACGAGCCAATTCAAGTTGAGAAGGACTTGTCATATGAAGAAATTCCTGTAGAAATATTAGATAAGAAAGAGCAAAAACTAAGGAATAAGGTTATTCATTCTGTTAAAGTTCTTTGGAGGAACCACAATGTTGAAGAAACTACGTGGGAACTCGAGGAAAAAATGAGGAAGAATTATCCAAATCATTTTGAATAACCTTATGTGAAATTCCGGGGACGGAATTCTTGTAAGGAGGGGAGAATGTAACAACCACAAAATTTTAAATTACACGGTAATTAAATATATTAATTAAATATTAATGATATTGAAAACTTTGTGACATATAGGGAATGAATATGTTATTATTTATGTGGAAAATATTTATGGTTATATATATATATATGTATGAATTATATAAAGAGAATTAAATAAATAAAAAACTACATAACCTAATTATACATTAGGTATGAAAATTAAATAACCTAAGGGTTATGGTATTGAAGAATAATAGTATTTAAAATTATACTAATCTAAGAGATTAATTTTATTATCTCAATTTATTATTTAATTTAAACCTAATTAAGGTGAGTCTAATTGGGTTATAAAATTAAATGTACATAAATAATTATTTAAATTCCAAAATGAATGGAATGGAAATCCTAATTAAATAATTAGGGTAAGATAAAATTTATCTATTGGATCATGTTATTTTTAAATAGCCCAAACAATGTAATTAGAGAGCCCAAACAAGAAATGAAATGGCCCAAGCTATGGCCCAATTTATATGGACTTAATTAACAAATAAATCAATAAATGAAATTGGCCAAGATGGGGCATTATCCGGTCAAATAGAAAAAGGGAGAAGCATGTGATGTAAATTATTTAGTTACTTTAGTGGTTCACCAAATACTACCAACTTTGCACCCTATTATCCTAGCTTAATTATTTTATTTTAATGGGCAAGATAAGAGAGAAGAGATGAATGTAAATTGGGTGAAAATATATATATACAAGTTATATATATACACACCATATACGCACATATAAATACTCCTCTTTAGAAAAAAAAAATAAGTTTTACTTCTTTACTTCTCATTCTTCCAAAGTTTGATAAAAAAACAAAGAGAAGAGAGAGTGCATGGCATCCTAAAGGGAGAAAGGGAAAGAGTTTGAGCCTTATGCATCCAAAATTTATATCATACTTTGGTAAAACAAGAAGGTGTGTGTGACGCCCCCAAAATAGGTATACATCACTCATCTTGAGTCGCCAGATACATGGTACTGAATACAGATACAAACTAATTATACAACAGTCGTGTAAAATACGACAAAACATATGTTGTGAGTTTTAATATAAATATTGTCATCTAGACAATATCCACACTCAATGGAGTCCTCATTACATTTATTATTATACTATTTCACAGAATAGTGAGGACTACTAATGCACCATCTAGGACCATCACTCTGTTTCCCGACTAGCCTCAGCTATGTTCTCATTTCCTGAAGAGAACAATGAAAGAAAGGGTGAGCTCAACTAGCCCAGTAAGAAATATTATGACTAAGATAATGCAGAATAAATTATCGTTAGCCTTCAACAGTGTTAAACTGATACAATATAACAAACTTCAAGTTTAACTACAGCGGAACAAGCAATCCATTAGAAGAGTCAAGTAGAGAATAAAGTCTACTATCTTCTATGATTTAAAAGATTTTTCATCACTTTTATCGCTGAGACTCAACTCAATAAATAATCCACATCATCAAATCATCCCTGCACTACAGGCCAAGGATATTCTTTAGTATCACGACCACGAATTATCCATGCACTACGAGCCAAAGATAATCATGTTTTCATCAACGGTCCTAATCATGCCAGAAAATAATTCATCTTTGCACCCTTGGCCGAAGAGAATCCACAGCCATAATCATACCAAAAACTGTCCATCAATGCATTACGGGTCAATGAGGACTTTTTCCACATCATTTGTAACATTACTACTATCATGATTATATCGAATAATCCTCAGTCATAATCATACCAAGTCCATCTATGCACTACAGGCCATAGATGACTTTTAACATAATATAAACATGAGGATGATGATAATGACATAATAATTTAATAAAACAAGTTCAAGAATTAATTTATCCAGGAACCAATAACGTCCAAATTGTCAACATGATACTTCTTTGTAGAGTAAAATTCAAGAATGCTCAGAAGAATATTTTGATGAAAAGATACTGGATGAAGCGCAAATATCAAGGATATTCCACTAATTTCATGGAGTATAGAAGCTAAAACTTTAACCAACTGAGTATAATAGAATATATGAAACTGCAAATGGATTTTCGCCGCCATGCGGTAATCCACTTAGACAGATCATTTCAACAATTTAATAAGGAATGAATACAAAGGATCATTCACCATGCATGTGATAATCCACATAGACAGTTATTCCAATGTAATAATAAAGAATGGAATAACGAAGAAATCACCATGCATGCGATAGACCAGATGCATGTGTTATTCCAATGTAATAATAAAGAATGGAACCAAAGTTATGCGTAAACACACGCATGTGATATTCCAATGTAATAATAAATAACGAAACCAGGTCATGTGTAATACACACCGACGGGATATTTCAATAGAATAATAAAGAACGGAATAATAGAAGAATTTCACCATGTATGCGGTACTTCGCATAAACAGGTTATTCCAACATAATAATAAAGAATGGAATAATGTAAGAATTTCACCATGTATGCGGATTGCCGCAAAACAAAGTTATTCCAATATAATAATGAAGAATGGAATAACAGCTCTTACGAGTATTGAAAGAAAATAATTCTCTTCATGAATACGAAAGAATAATACCCCTTACAGGTACAACAAATAATATCTCTTACCTTTGAAAGAAGAGTATTCCGATTGGTAGGACGGGAATATACTTGAAGAAAACTTGCACTATCTTCTACGCTCAAAGCTTTCTTAAACTCTAAAGAAATACGCTCGAGATTACAGAAGAAGAACTCTCGTTATAGTTTCTCTCTCTAGAGTTTCAATGAATTCGTAAGAAATAATGAAGGAATGAGCTTTTATTTATAGAAGAATGGACTGAATAGTAACTAATTCATGAACGGTCCAGATTGATTTACTTTTAATCGGACGGTCCATATTGATTTAATAAAATATTCTAATAAAACAAAATCTTTTAAATAAAATATAATATATTCTATTTATAATCTAATAAAACAAATAACTTTATAAAAGTATTCTGTTTTATATAAAAAGATTTTACTATGCAAAACCCTATGCAGGCACTATGCAAACACTATGCATAATTAAATATAATATATTCTAATTATTGTCTAATAAAATAAATAACTTTATAAAAATATTCTGTTTTATATAAAAATATTTTACTATGAAAAACACTATGTGTAGACACTCGAAATTTTCTGCACTCCTATTACTAATATTGCAGGAGGGTAGATTCGTCTTTTGGAGATAACCCTGAGAGACAACATACAAAGCCATTCTGGATACTACCGTAAGGTCGGCCAACTCGAACACAAACCGGAGCTTTTGGATCCAAACCCTAACACACACCGCATATGTTTTCCAATCTCGGAGATAACCCCGAGATATGCAGATCAAAAGACCCAAGAACAACACCGAGAGAACGGCACTGCATCTACGATAACACCATGACATTCGATTCAGGTCCAAATTCCCGTAAACAACACTGGGAGTAGCAATCCCATCCTTGGTGATAACCCCAAGAGATGCCATCGCAGTTCTGGCGATAACTCCGAAAATGCTTGTTTCAAATACATGCTATCAGCTTCAATCACAAATGACAGTGAGGCACACAAACAAGCAGTTCTATCTTAGAGATAACACTGAGCGAACGTCTACTTTCTGCTTAAACCGGTGATAACCCCGGTTAGGAGTCACAACGTCATCTTACCACAACGTCAGCAAGATGATATCGCAGCATACCAACAAGTAGTCCAATCTCAGCTGTAACCCTGAGCAACGTCTACTTTCAACTCAACCCAGCGATAACCCTGGCAAGGAGTCAAACATCATCTTGTTCATCCCGACAAATGGCATGTCGTCTCAATACTTCAGACATATATACATACAATAGTGTCCCAACAATCGAGGAATGACAATCCCGAGTGACTATTACGTGTGGCAGTACTTTGGATAGAATTTAAAGCCTGAAGACCATGGGCATATACCCCGCTTCCTGACTTTGTACAACCTCTAATCCATGTCATTACGTAACTCTCGACACCAGTATCCCGAAGAAGTACAGATACGCTTCGTTTGGATGTTCGGATTGAAGTTCTGCAAGTTCGATTGGATATGACAGTTCAAGACTACACGTACTACGAGACGACAGGACCTGCGAGGCCTGGGCCCACCACGCCACCCAGCAGTGGTAGACTCATGGCTACTCAGAGTTGACTTCAACACCATCAGTCTACATATACAAGGCTTAGGGTCAGCCATTTGAGGGGAGAGAGAAGAAAAAAGGCGAGGAAGCCCTGCCCATTTAGCTCTGCATACACATCTTTAGAGTATTTCCTCTTCTTTAAACACCAACAAATTATATCACGTATACTTTTTATCTTTAGGAAGCTGAGTGTTCATACAATTAAAGTCAAAGAAGTCTACTTTAGCAGTCTATCGTAAGCCTTCTTACATTCAAGAAAGCCTCTTTCTCGTACCACTATCACACACTATTTTACACATTGAGAGTCGTGTGAATGTGTTTGCCCGGACTTCTGTCCATGGTTTTCATTTATGTCTGTATATATATACTAATATATATATATATATATATATATATGAACTATGGTCAGACTCTGTCTGATGAGCCTAGACTTTGGTATGGAGCATTTAACTGTTTTTATATATATATATACTTATATATATGAACTGTTGTCAGACTCTGTCTGATGAGCCTGGATTTTATATCCGGAGCATTTAATTGCTTTTATATACATATATATACTTATATATATAATTGTTGTCAGACATATCTGATGAGCCTGGATTTTATATCCGGTGCGTTTACTCGCTTTTATATATATATATACATATATATAATTACCGTCGGACATATCCGATGAGCCTGGATTCACATCCGGTGCGTTCTATCGCTTTTATATATATATATATATTACATTTCATCTCGGCCTCGAGTTTACTTGTGGCCATTTACTTCTTTCATTACATTACACTTTTCTCAAGTTCACTTCAATGGCGGTGATCATTTTTTACAGCTTTTATTTACATTCAGTCCCCGCCTGAGTTTACTTAAGTGGTGTTGATCGCTTTTACAGACTTTATTTACATTTCGTCACTTTGGAATTTACTTGACGGTTGATCATGTTCATATATATATATATATATATATATATATATATATATATATATATATATATATATATATACTGACTTTTATATATATATATATATATATATATATATATATATATATATAACTCGCCATCGCTTTCCATATAAATTACAGTATCTTGTGAGCCTAGGAATCATGTGATCACGGGTTCAGTTTACTGAATCTAGATTCGTTTCTCATGATGGATATTTTCTGGCTATAAGCAGCTTGTACATTATTTTACAGTGTCTGAGTTTCCTTGGATGGCTGTCATGCCCATGAGGAATTTGGCACTGCTATAAATTGTTTTCTCGAGAATGCGTCGCATCTCAAAAATAAAAGCAAACAAGCCGAACACTTAGTAATAAAATGGAAGTATCAAAGGCCTAAATCACTCTTGAGCACAGGGTTTGAAAAACCTCTTTTTTACAATACGTCATTGCTATATCTTGTGGTTAAAATTGAATTTTCCTTAATAAAATTCAAACCCGTGTATATAGGTATGAACGAGGTACAACACTACTTTCAAATAAATTGCACATTGATCCACACATACACACATTCATATAACAGTTTCTTTGAAAAGTGGCAGTCACCGTGGCAACACGAATGTCGGGGGGTGCCTAACACCTTCCCTCCGCATAATCAAGCCCCGAACCCTTAATGAATCTCTTTGGTTTCACGTACCTGCTTTAATATTGTCAAATCAATCGGGTCAATGTGCAAAACCTTTTCTATTGCGTTAGTGCAACCATTAAAAACACCAATGGCGACTCTTAAAAGTCAATCGTCGACATTATACATGTCGGACCTTTTCACTTATTTTTCAAACAAATCTCACATTAACATGAGAACACCAAAAGACAAGTAACGAAAAAGGACAATTAAAAATCCCGACGTCGACGGTGGGCGTCTCTCACTGGGACTCCAAAGAAGAGGGCTTAAGCCACCATTTCAAGCTTTTCAAAATTGTTATATGCTTGTGTGTGATTGTTGCATTTATATTTCTGATAAATGTGTACTAATGCATCTTACCTCTTCGCCTTTGCTAAATATCATGATATTAGTAGTGCTTCGCATACGTCATCATTTTTGCATGAACGGGAGACACGCCAGTATGTGAATGTATGTTGTGTGGTCCCTCCATTAGGAGGTTATCCTGTCGGTGTTTGATTACTAGACCCGCGGGAAGAATAATTCCCCGGGGCTCAGGAAAGGCACCACTCAGATTCGCTCCAGTTGAAAGACCGGATTAACTTCTCGTTGAGTAGATTGCGATGATCTGGGAACCTTCATTGCCGAAAAGCCGCGAGAGAAACCATAGGATAGGTCAACCTCTGATAAACCAAACGCGGAGGGAAGTCTCTTCATGCTTTCCATTTTCAAATTACTTGTAAAAGCATTTACTTGTAATTTTATGCCATGTTCATCCATATGTAATGGAAAATATGAAGAATACTTGTGCATTACATGTCATTTAACTAAACCAATTTTGCAGGACAAAATTCCTAAAATGGACATGTTAAAATGACATTTATATTTCCCTAAGACTAAACTACGTAAGTCTTTTGTAGGGAAGCAATTGGGCCGGTTACCCGTTCCCAATTCAAGAAGGCATCAAGCCTACAACCAATCATGTCTTCCTCTGAACAGTCTAATCCTATTTCCCGAGAAGAGTTTGACGGATTAAGTAAACAAATCACATACTTGGCTGTTATACTGAAAGAGTTACACAGGTCTACCCAGAGTACGAAGATACCTACACATACAGAGTCTTCTACACAAGGGGGAGTTCAACATCTGGAAAAAACAATTCCAAAGCATCAGTTGGATATAATCAACAAAGACCCTGAAACCACCCATCTCAAAACAGATCCAGACACCAGTGATATCAGGAAGAAAGTCCTTCAGATGGAGGAAACCCTTCGCACTCTCAAGGGGATTGGAACTCATGACAGTGTTTCTTATACAGACCTTTACATATTTCCTGGGGTTCATTATCCAGAGAAATTTAAAACCCCTGATTTCAAAAAATATGATGGATTAGGGGATCCCTACACACACTTGAAGGTGTTCATTGGGGAACTTGGGTCTTATGCTGAGGATGAAAAGCTCAGAATGCAGCTGTTTCAAAAAAGTCTGACTGGAGAAGCCCGTTCATGGTATACCAGATTAGACAATTCTATGATTCATAGTTGGGAAGAACTTGCTCATGCCTTCCTTTCCCAATACAGTTTTCAGTCTCAGATGGCTCCTGATCGGTATCAAATTACCAAGGTCAAAAAACAGCCTAATGAGTCATTCATGGAATATGCTCAAAGGTGGAGGCGCCTTGCTGCTCAAGTTGTGCCTTCCATGACAGAATAGAAAATGGTCATGACCTTCATAGATGTACAGGAAGCCCCTTTCTATGAAAGAGTTCTAGCTGGTATTGGCAAACCATTTTCAGAAATGATCAAACACGGCAAAATGGCAGAGATGGGATTGAAGTCCGAAAAATTCAAGACCTAGCCGCTCTAAAAGCTGTCACTAAGCACATCCAGTCCAAATCTTATGGAAACAACCCTCGGAGGGTCCATAAAAAGAAAAAGGAGGATGTTTCCTTGATACTACAAGGACAGAAAGGCAATTCAAACATGCCTATGCAGAGGAGAAACTACTCCCCTTTTCCTGCACAATCTTCAAACCCTCCATTGCCCAAGAGTGGAGAAGTAAAGCGACTCCGAATGTTTACACCCTTAGGGGATTCGCTCGAGAACATTCTTACTCTTCTGACTACTCAGAAGAAAATTACACATCTTCTTCCGCCAGCCAACCCTAATGGTAGGGGTTTCAATGCTAACCGGAAATGTGCATATCATCCTGGGGCACTTGGACATGATACTCAAGATTGTTGGGCTTTAAAACACAAGATTCAAGATCTGATCGATAATGGTGAGATTTTGGTCACCAAACCAGATCAACCCCATGTACAAGACAACCCTCTTCCACAACACAAAGATGAAGAAGTCAACATGATCAGTTGGAGCACTAGACATGGCTCTAATTCAACTGGTGAATCATCCCAACCCATCAAAGACGGTGTTGACAAATGGGATTATGCAAAGTTCCAATTCACAATGGAACGAAAGATGAAAGCTCTTTGCAAGCAAATTGAGCAATTAGCCAAACTAGTAACCCATCAACATCAAGTCACGTGCCAATTAATTAGGCAAGAGCATGCCTATCTCCTTCCATTTGTTATGAATGCTCCATCAACACCTTCAGAAAGCGAAGCTATGGAGGAAAAAGTTGCAAAAAGAGCAAGTGCAAAAGCCCGTCGGGATTTCGCTAATCAAAGGGAATTCACTTATTTGGGCCAATCTATGGAGGAAATACTTCAAATGCCAGTCAACGAAGGAAGAATCACATTCCTTCTACCTCCAATCAATCCATGTTCAGAGCGGTTCAATCCTGATGAAATGTGTCAATATCATTCACATTCCCGCGGTCACAGCACAGAAGAATGTTGGGCACTCCGCCATCTCATTCAGAATCTTATTGATAGCGGTGTTCTGCAAGTAGCAGATGATTACACTGTGCAACTTAAGGGTGGGAACACATACCCTACTCAATGAAAGGGATCAGTTGCAGTTATATCCGAGGATGATGAAACTTGCAAAACATTTCCCATACAACCCATTCAACTCAAAGGAAGCTATAATCCTTTGAAAGTGGCCGCGCCAGAGCCAATTCTCTTATATTGCAGAATACAACATCCTGTTGTCAGCTTACACAGAGTACCATGGAATTATGGAGAAGATGAAGGATCTATATCTCACATTACTTCTTCAGTGTCAAAAGAGAATCCACTGTACCTTCCTCGACGGGTTATCAAGCCTACTTGCGAAGCAAATGGGAAGTTGTCCATGGAGAAGATTGAAAAATTCCTCCATACTATGGGCCACAATGAAGCCAAAGTGGTTTTAAGCTTGCGAGAATGTAAGACCCCAAATTATTAATAAATGAAATTTAAATTCCTCTATTTATTATATTGAAATAATAAGGTTTGAGTTGATTAATGTGGTTAGTTATGGGTAAAAATGCGCAAATATTTTAAATAAGCAAGTGGTTATAAAATATTCATTTGGTCGTGGAATATTCTTGTTGTCGGGGAATATTCGCATGCAATCGGCCAAGCCTTTGTATGGGCCCCATAACGAAAAGCGATTGGATGAAGAAAACGACAAGTATAAGTTGTTTATAAATAACGGCGTAGTTATTACCAATAATCTTGTTAAAATACTCTGTGGTTAAAACACAAGAGATACCAGTATTGCACCAATTATTGATTCTTACGTAAGAAGGCACTACTCAATAATTGTTATAGTAATTATCGCTCAAAGATTTTATTTTATTGATTCAATAATTGTCATATTGATATTTTATATTGTTTGTTGTTTCAATAATTGTCATTACACAAAGATTTTCCATTATCTGAGCAATAATTCATATTATCCTAATAATATTATTGGATAACATTATTGGCAATGTCTAGAAAGTTCGCTCTAAGGAGAGGTTAGGTCATCTAATTGCGCCGCAAGAAGGAGAAATCCTTATTGGAAAGCCCCTCTATCCCGGCGCCGCTAGTTATCAATGTTGTGATTTTGTAATATTATGCATGAATAATTAATTATTGATTTATATGATAAGGAAAATATTGATTTTATGTGGATATAGATGGAGAAAATTTTTAATGTGACAATTGTTGAAAATTGAAATTTTATCTTTTTCTGATAAAATAATTCATTTAAATATATTATTATATTTTAATAATATAATAATGGTGATATTTTTACAATGAATGTGGGATATATGAGTATACGAGGAGAAAGAGTATTTTTGTTGCAATAAATATTTAAAACATGTTAAACATGTCGGTGGACCCCATTTTTTGACTGAAATTTGATTATAGCCTCTAAAATCGCCCGTTTGTGGATTTCGGTCAATTTCTGTTTAGAATTTGGGAAAACTTCCTTCTGCAAAGATGTAGATAATAGAATTTTCTATGAAAAAGGTGCGAGTTTTGAATTTTTCTGACAAAAGGGCTATTTATTATGAATTATTGAAGTTCCGAAGCTCTGAAATAATTGATTTTTGGAAGTTTTAATTATATTTTTTTAAGAAAAATGTTTTTTTCAATTTTGTGGGCATCATTAACATGTGCAAAGTGGCTGAATTCAGTTGGTCTAAGGTGGGCTTGAATTTGTTTAAATAAATTATTATTTTAATAAATTTTTTGCTTTGGTGCTCTAAGCATTTTCTTATAAATAGGGTGCTTAGGTTAGAATTAAAAATTACACCGGAAACTGAAGTTTTCTCTCTATTTCTCTCTCTATATTCAAATAGTATTCTTGTGAGGATTTTGATACTTTGAGTATTGTTATATTTCAAGTGAAGTTCCTTCAAAGACTATACCCAAAGATTCCAAATTTAGAAGTATTATTCTTTCGAGGTAAGGGATGTTATTTTCTTCTTAAATGATATTATTTTTTTTTCAATATCATTATGCCGAAATATTTGTTTGAACTTTTTAATCAAATTTGGAACTTTTAGTGTCGGGGTTACTATTCACGTATACAACACTATTCACGTATATGACACTATTCACGAATACGGCACTATTCATCGAAAAATGAAATTTTTCCTTTTTGTCCAAAATATCTATTATGGATACTAGCTTTGATTGTATCCATGTTTTGATCATTCTTGAATTTTACATCACTATGATTATTTATGAGGTATTTTTGGACATGTATAAACCGAGATATGAATCCTTAATATTTATTCTTTTGTTTCACTGGATTCATTTTCTTTAAAATATTTTTTCATCATCCTCAGTCCTAAATGATGATATAATTGAATATCTTTGGCCTGTAGTGCAAAGATTAATGATTTTATGATGAATATCTTTGGCCTGTAGTGCAAAGATGAACAGGTGTTGGGATGAACATGACCAACTGATGAATATCCTTAGCCTGTAGTGCAAGGATGAGTATATGATTCAAGATGTGAATTAATTGATGTTACAGGGATAAAATTACTGTTGGTGGACTGTTAAATTCATAGATAATAGTAGATTTCATTCTCTACGTAACTCTTCTATGAATTATTATTTTCCGCTGTGAATATTGATCTAAAAATTGTTGTTTATTATATTCTCTCAGATTTTTCCCTGTTGAAGACTAACGATAATTTGTTCTATATTATCTTAGTCATAATATTCTTTACTGGGCTAGTTGAGCTCACCATTTTCCTTTTTGTTCCATTTTTCTTCTCAGGAGGCGAGAATGTAGCGAGTACGAGTCGGGGTATGGAATGATGGTTCTAGAGAGAGTTGTTTAGTAGTCCTCACCATTTTTTTTTCTAAAATAATGTATCAATAATTGTGATGAGGATTTATTTGCGTGTGGATATTGTCTAGATGGCAATATCTGTATTTAAACTCACAGTTTATATGTTGTAATAATAAAGTTGTAGTTAATTCTGTACCATGTATTTGACAACTCGTAATGGGTGATGTATACCTATTTTTGGGGCGCCACAACTTAGTATTAGAGCTTAGGGATATGATCTCCGGTGGAGATCGGGGAATAGAACTAGGAGGGGAGAGACGAGTAAATCCTTCGCTAGTGTGTCCTACATAAGCTTATTTGTTAGTTGGTCAGTATATAGGGATATTATGTGATATATTAATTTCTTTAATTAACCCTTGTTTTATGGAAATATTTAAGAATGGCAACCGAGAATGTTAACAGTGGAGTAAATGAGACCGTGGAGATACCTGTACTTACCAACGAGGAGAACGTGCAACAGGCTGGCAATGTTCCTCCTGTGAACAACACCACTGAGCAGATGATGAACAACGGGATGTTTAGAAGCTTTTTGCAGTTCATGCAAAATCAGACGAGGGAAAATCGTGTTCAAAATACAGGAAGAAATGATAACAATTCACGGGTTGTCACAGTCAAGCAGTTCAAAGAGTTGGGACCACCAGAATTCTGGGAAAAGCCGGATCCGATTAAGGCGGAGATGTGGGTTAAACAAATTACCAAGATATTCGATGTCTTGGGATGCACGAAGGAACAAAAGGTTTCATTTGCTACCTTTATGTTCCGTAATGAGGCAGATTACTGGTGGGAATCTATGAAGCGTACCCATCCAGCCGCGCTCAGCATGTCTTGGAAGATGTTTCAGAAACTATTCAATGACAAGTACTTTCCTGAAAGTGTTTGTCATATGAAGGAGGTAGAGTTTATAAGGCTGGATCAAAATAACATGATGGTGTCCCGGTACGAGGCAAAGTTTGCAGAGTTATCCAGGTTTGCACCTCATTTGGTGGAAAATGAGGAACGTATGACGCGGATGTTTCTGAGAGGTTTGAAACCCGGCATACGTTAGTATCTCATCTCTCATAAATTTTCTCTCTATTTAGATGTTGTTAACAGGGTTCAATTGTTAGAGCGAGATAATGAGTACGTTCAACCGAGGGACCATAACCAGGATCATACCGGAGATAGCAGTCAACAGAATAATGATAACCAGTGGAGAAAGAAAAAGATGGACAAAAATGGTAACCACTCTGGTGGTAATCATGGCCATAAAAATAGAAGAAGCGAGTCGGGGGGAGATTTTAAAAAGAGGAGATTCAACAATGACAATGCGAAGACGTCAGCACCAGCAGCAACTGGTTCCAAAGGAGGAGAAAGACAACCGGTCATATGCTACAAATGCGGGAAAGAGGGACATATCAACCCAAACTGCCCACAACAGTTCAAGGTATGCTATAATTGTGGAAAAGAAGGACATATCGCTTGAGATTGTACGGTAGCGAAACCTAGTTCAGCGGGGACAGTGACTCAAAAGGTTGTCCCAGAAAAGTCAAAGTCAACAGTTCCTGGAAGAGCGTTTGTCGTGACTGGTCAAAATACGAGGAACCCAAACGAGGTGATCACGGGTAAGCTAATCGTAAATTCTTGCGAAATTTATACATTACTTGATACCGGTGCTACCCATTCATTTATCTCTCCTGCTTGTGATCAACGTTTAAACTTGACTCCGGAGAAATTAGACTTTGACCTATCTGTGGAAACTCCGTTAAGAGAAACTGTTTATAAATCTTGTCTAATCCAAGTTGGCACCATCACATTACCTGTTGACCTTATCTCTTTAAAGATACTTGCTTTTGATGTAATTTTAGGGATTGATTGGTTAACTACTCATCATGCCAAAATTGATTGTTTTCGTAAGGTTGTTAGTTTTTATATTCCTAACCAACCTGTTGTACGAATTCAAGCAACTAAACCATTAAAATCAATCATTGTCATATCTAATCATAAAGCTATTCGTTTATTAAAAAACAGATGTCAAGCTTTCTTAGCCCATGTTATGGATTTGAATAAAGACACGTCAAAATTGTATAATATTCTGCTTTTATTGACTTTCCCGACGATTTCTGAAGAACTTCCGGCCACCCCCTAACGTGAAGTTGAATTCTTTATTGACCTTGAACCCGTGACAAAGCCCATTTCTAAAACCCCATATCAAATGGCTCCTATTGAACTTCGTGGAGTTAAAGGTCCAACTACAGGAGAGTTATGGGACATCGGTTTCATTCGTCCTAAGACATCTCCTCGGGGTGCTCCTGCTTTATTCTAAAAAGAAAGATGGGAGTATGCGACTTTGTATTGACTATCGGGAATAAAATCATGTCACTATCAAGAATAGGTATCCGCTACCTCGTATTGATGACTGTTTGACCAAATTGCAAGGAGCACAATTCTTTTCAAATATCGATCTTCATTCGGATATCATCAAATGAAGATTAGAATCGAGGATATTCCAAAGACCGCCTTAACTCTAAGACGACGGGCATTATGAATTCTTAGTCATATCTTTCGGATTGACTAATGCTTATCTTGACTTTCATGGATATGATGAACCGAGTATTCAAGGATTATTTGGATCGGCTCGTTGTTTTTTCTTTATTGATGACATCCTCATATATTCCAAAAGCCGAAGATCATGAGCACCATTTGAAGCTGGTACTCCAAAGGCTTCGTGAAAACAAGCTTTATGCCAAGTTGAAGAAATGCGAGTTCTGGCTTGAGGGAGTAGCATTCCTTGGGCATGTGGTGTCAAAACATGGAGTATCTGTTGACCCGGCGAAGATTGAAGTAATACAAAGTTGGGAGCAACCGAAGACGGTGACTGAAGTACGTAGCTTTCTGGGCCTAGCTGGTTATTATCGGAGATTCATGGAAGAGTTTTCTCGAATCGCTATTCCATTAACTCAGCTAACTCGAAAGGATACAAAATTCGTTTGGAGCGAGGAATGCGAGAAGAGTTTCTAAGAGCTTAAGAGGAGACTTATTTTGGCACCTGTTCTAACAATAACATCTAGTTCGGATGGATTTGTTATCTACAGCGATGCTTCGGGCAAAGGGTTAGGATGTGTTCTCATGCAACATGAGAAAGTCATAGCCTATGCCTCGCGACAACTTAAAGAATATGAGAGGAATTATCCTACTCATGATCTAGAGTTAAGCGGCAATGCTTTTCACGCTAAAGATCCGGAGGCACTATCTATACGGGGAGAAAGTGGAGATATATTCGGACCATAAAAAGCCTCAAATATTTCTTCACTCAAAAGAACTCAACATGCGGCGTGACGTTGGCTCAAGCTATTGAAAGACTACGATCACACTATTCAATACCATCCCGAAAAGCTTAACGAAGTGGTAGGATGACGCGTTGAGTAGAAGATCGTATCACGTGAACTAGTGCGATGATGTCAAGTATACGACAGAGCCAACTTTAATAGAAAAGTTAAGGTTGCTCAAGCCACCGAATCCGAAATGATGCATATGAAGAAGAAAGTACAAGAAGGGGCGATTCCGGAAGTGAGAATCGATGAAGAAGGAATACTTCGAGTCCACTCCAGACTTTGTGTTCCTAACGACTCTGATTTGAAGTACAAGATTATGATGGAGGCACACAATACACCATTTACAATCCATCCTGGAAGTACCAAAATGTATCATGATCTTCGACATACATTTTGGTGGAACAATGTGAAGAGAGAAATTACAAAGTTTATCTCAATGTGTTTAACTTTTCAACGTGTGAAGGTGGAGCATCAAATGCCAAAGGGTCCATTGCAACCACTTGAGATTCCGAAATGGAAGTGGGAACACATTACTATGGATTTCGTTACGGGTCTTCCTACGAATTCTCAAGGCATCAATGCTATTTGGGTTATTGTTGATAGATTAACCAATTCTGCTCATTTCTTGCCGATACGGGAGACTTATTCCCTTGAACGTCTTGCCCAAATATACGTAAATGAGATTGTGAGATTGCATGGCATGCCAGTATCCATAGTTTCGGATCGTGACCCAAGATTCACTTCAAGATTTTGGGTTAGCTTGCAAAAAGCTATGGGTACGGATTTCTGATTGGGCCATATACCATCCTCAAACCAGACGGACAATCGAGAGGAATATTCAAACTCTTGAAGATTTATTAAGACTCTGTGTCCTAGACTTCAAGGGCAGTTGGGATAAGTATTTACCATTGGTGGAATTCTCCTACAACAACAGTTATCAGGCAAGCATTGGTGTGGCCCCATTTGAAGCATTGTATGGACGAAAGTGTCGCTCTCCAGTATGTTGGGACAAGGTGGGTGAAGCAACATTGTTGGGATCCGAGTTGGTACGTAGGACTACGAAAAAGATCCAAATAATTCGAAAACGTATACAAACGGCACAAGATCAACAAAAGTGTTATGCGGATCTTCATCGAAAGGACATAGAATTTATTATTGGGGATCATGTATTGTTGTGTGTTGCCCCATGGAAGGGAGTTACAAGATTCAAGAAGAGAGGAAAGCTCAATCCACGATTTATTGGTCCATTTCAAATTCTTGACCGAGTAGGAAATGTAGCCTATAGACTCGCGTTACCTCCGAGTATGTCTCGTGTTCATAATGTGTTTCACATATCTGTACTTCGTAAATATGTGAAAGACCCGAACCACATTATAGAGTTAGAACCGGACTAGATAGCCGAAGACTTAACGTATGAAGAGGTACCTGTCAAGATCTTGGATAGGAAGGAGCATGTCCTACGCACAAAGGTCATACCACAGGTTAAAGTTTTGTGGAGGAATCATGTTATAGAGGAAATGACCTGAGAATTGGAAACAAAAATGAAAGCGAGGTATCCTCACCTTTTCGAAACACCAGGTACGTACGTCAATTTCGAGGATGAAATTTCATAAGGAGGGGAGGTTGTAAGACCCCAAATAATTAATAAATGAAATTTAAATTCCTCTATTTATTATTTTGAAATAGTAAGGGTTGAGTTGATTAATGTGGTTAGTTATGGGTAAAAATGCGCAACTATTTTAAATAAGCAAGTGGTTATAAAATATTCGTTTGGTCATGGAATATTCTTGCTGTCGGGGAATATTCGTACGACGCTGCAGTCTTGTGTGGGCCCCATAACGAAAAGCGATTGGATGAAGAAAACGACAAGTATAAATTGTTTATAAATAATCTACGTAGTTATTACACAAGTAATACTGTTAAAAATACTACATTAGTTAAAATACAAGAAGACACGGTATTGCACCAATTATTGATTCTTACGTAAGAAGGCACTACTCAATAATTGTTATAGTAATTACTGTTCAATATTTTATTTTATTGATTCAATAATTGCTGCGTTGATATTTTATATTGTTGTTGTTTCAATAATTGTCATTACACAGTATTTTCTATTATCGGAGCAATAATTCATATTATCTGAATAATATTATTGGATAACATTATTGGCAATGTCTAGAAAGTTTTGTCTAATGAGAGGTTAGGTCATCTAATTGCGCGCCAGTAAGGAGAAATCCTTATTGGAAAGCCCCCTCTATCCTGGGAACTGCCTGGTTGTCAATATTGTGATTCTGTAATATTATTCGTGAATAATTAATTATTGATTTATATGATAAGAAAAATATTGATTTTATGTGGATATAGATGGAGAAAATTTTTAATGTGACAATTGTTGAAAATTGAAATTTTATCTTTTTCTGATAAAATAATTCATTTAAATATATTATTATATTTTAATAATATAATAATGGTGATATTTTTACAATGAATGTGGGATATATGAGTATACGATGAGAAAGAGTATTTTTGTTGCAATAAATGTTTAAAACATGTTAAACATGTCGGTGGACCCCATTTTTTGACTAAAATTTGATTATAGCCTCTAAAATTGTCCGTTTGTGGATTTCGGTCGATTTCTGTTTGGAATTTGGGAAAACTTCCTTCTGTAAAGTTGTAGATAATGGAATTTCCTAGGGAAAAAAAGTGAGTTTCAAATTTTTCTGACAAAAGGGCTATTTATTATGAATTATTGAAGTTCCGAAGCTCCGAAATAATTGATTTTTGGAAGTTTTAATTATGTTTTTTAAGAAAAACATTTTTTTCAATTTTGTGGGCATCATTAACATGTGCAAAGTGGCTGAATTCAGTTGGTCTAAGGTGGGCTTGAATTTGTTGAAATAAATTATTATTTTGATAAATTTTCTGCTTTAGTGTTCTAAGCATTTTCCTATAAATAGGGTGCTTAGGTTAGAATTGAAAATTACACCGAAAACTGAAGTTTTCTCTCTATTTCTCTCTCTATATATTGAGCATATTCTTGTGAGGATTTTGATACTTTGAGTATTGTTATACGGTGCAAGTTCCCTTCAGCACTATACCCAGTATTCCAGCTAGAAGTATTATTCTTTCGAGATAAGGAATGTTATTTTCTTCTTAAATGATATTATTTTTTTTCAATATCATTATGCCGAAATATTGGTTTGAACTTTTTAAACAAATTTAGAACTTTTAGTGTCGGGGTTACTATTCACGTATACGACACTATTCACGTATACGACATTATTCACGAATACGGCACTATTTATCAAAAAATGAATTTTTTCCTTTTTGTCCAAAATATCTATTATGGATACTAGCTTTGATTGTATCCATGTTTTGATCATTCTTGAATACATCACTATAATTATTTATGAGGTATTTTTGGACATGTATAAACCGAGATATGAATCCTTAATATTTATTCTTTTGTTTCACTGGATTTATTTTTTTTTAAATATTTTTTCATCATCCTCAGTCCTAAATGATGATATAATTGAATATCTTTGGCCTGTAGTGCAAAGATTAATGATTTTATGATGAATATCTTTGGCCCGTAGTGCAAAGATGAACAGGTGTTGGGATGAACATGACCAACTAATGAATATACTTGGCTTGTAGTGTAAAGATGAATATATGATTCAAGATGTGCATTGATTGATGTTACAGGGATAAAAATACTGTTGGTGGACTGTTAAATTCATAGATAATAGTAGATTTCATTCTCCACGTAACTCTTCTATGAATTATTATTTTCCGCTGCGAATATTGATCTAAAAATTGTTGTTTATTATATTCTCTCAGATTTTTCCCTGTTGAAGACTAATGATAATTTTTTCTATATTATCTTAGTCATAATATTCTTTACTGGGCTAGTTGAGCTCACCCTTTTCCTTTTTGTTCCATTTTTCTTCTCAGGAGGCGAGAATGTAGCGAGTACGAGTCGGGGTATGGAATGATGGTTCTAGAGAGAGTTGTTTAGTAGTCCTCACTATTTTTTTTTATAAAATAATGTATCAATAATTATGATGAGGATTTATTTGCGTGTGGATATTGTCTAGATGGCAATATCTGTATTTAAACTCACAGTTTATATGTTGTAATAATAAAGTTGTAGTTAATTCTGTACCATGTATTTGACAACTCAGAATGGGTGATGTATACCTATTTTGGGGGAGTCGTAGAGAAGCTCCGCACCAGATTTCAATACTGGATTTGGTTTTCTCTTCCGAAGATAATCGGAAGGTCTTACTAAAGGTTCTAGAAGAAGCCTACCTGCCAAAATCAGTGGATGTGGAAAAATTTCAACATTTGGTTGATAACATTTTCAACAACAATGTGATATCCTTCACTGATGACGACATACCTCCCGAAGGGACTGGTCATTGCAAACCACTGCACATCGCAGTGTTATCTTCTGGGTATATGCTTGCAGGAGTATTGATAGATGGAGGCTCGTCTCTCAATATATGTCCTTATGCCACCTTAATAAAGATGAACATCAATCCCAATCGAATCCAGAGTATCCATACAATCATCAGAGCTTTTGATGGATCGCGGCAAAATTTCGTCGGGAAGATTGAATTACCGATTGAGATTGGTCCCCATACATTCAACGTATCCTTCCACGTCCTCAAGATAGACTCAGGATACAATTTTCTATTGGGGAGACCATGGATACATATGGCTGGAGTTGTGCCCTCCACTTTGCATCAATAACTCAAATACATCATCAACAACAGTCTGGTTACTGTTAATGCTGAGCCGGAAGGTCCTCGACCAGAGACTATGCCTATTATAAGTTTCAATTCAAAGATTGAACCGACCAGTTTCCACACTCTGGAAGTGAGTAATACGCAGTACCATCCTATTGGAGTGCCACTTCCCGTACCTAAGATTTCTGACGAGGTTATGTCAGCCACTCAAGAGATGATGCTATTAGGTTACCAACCTGGACAAGGACTTGGTAAAGATCAGCAGGGCATCAAGCACCCTATCCAAATGTCCAGTCAAATTGGGACAGCTGGGCTAGGCTATTCTGCTATTGCTAAGCACAGGAATCCTCATAAGCACAAGCAGGTTCCTCAGACGTCCGCTGTAAGACCCCATTTTTATGAATAAAAATGAATTTTTCTATAATTATCATTTTTGAATATTATGGAGTAAATTTGATATAATGTTATAATTGTGGGTAATATTTACAAATTTTGCAAAGTATGTAAGTGGTTATATAATATTCGATTGGTCGGGGAATATTCGTTTTAACAGAGAATATTCGTACAACGGCGCAATCATTGGTAGACCCCACAACGAAATTATTGTCGGATTGAGAAAACAACAAAAATATTTTATGAAAATAACGGCGGAAGTTTTACCGTTGATCCTGTTGAACTACTCGGTAGTAAAAGTATAGTAATACGTGTGGTTGCATAGTAGCACACGGTATTAATTATTAATGCTTACGTGAGAAGCCACTCAGTTTTACTTATTTTATGGACACTCCTTTGCCCATTTTTCAAGATAATCGGTAAAAAAAAAATTAATATAATAATAAGTGGGGCCCACTGTGGGGGGCATATTTGAAAAATGAAATAAAAGGTGGCTGGAAGTTTTTGGCTAGCAGGGAGGGAGTACAAATTTGTATTATTATATATATATATATATATATATATTTATGGTTTGAAAGCTGTCAAGAGGGAGTACAATCATTATTATTATTTTATATATATATATAGACATTTGAAAGGTTGCCAGAGAAATAGGGAAGGGAAAGAAAATGGGAGTCAGTCACGGAGGGAGTACAATTATTATCATTATATATATAATATATATAATATATTTTATTTAAAAGATTTTGCTTTAAATATGAACCGTCAGATTAAAGTAAATCAATCTGGACCGTTCATGAGTTAGTTACTATGCATTTTATTCTTCTATAAATAGAAGCTCATTTCTTCATTATTTTCTTACGAATTCACTGAAACTCTAGAGAGAGAAATTATAGAGAAACTATAGAAAAGTATTCTGCTTCTTCCCTACTCTTATATCCAGTTTCTTTTACGGTAAGGAATATTATTCTTTTGTATTCAAGAAGAGAACTCCTGTTATTCCATTTCTTATTATCCTGTTGGAATAACCTGTATAAGCGGGCAACCCTATACTTGGTGACATTCTTCTATTATTCTGTTGGAATATCCTGTCTGTGCTATACGTCGGACCTGGTTTCGTTTTAATTATTCATTCATTCTGTTGGAATATCCTCGTCATCTTATGTTTTGACCGGTTCCGCTTTTAATTATTCATTCATTCTGTTGGAATATCCTATCTCATCTTATCTGTACCGGTTCCATTTTAATTATTTAATATTCATTGGAACATCCCGCTTGGTGTGAATTTCACCGACCGGGTTCCGTTATTATTATTACATTGGAATAACTTTGTCATGCACAATCTGCATGCATGGTGATTTCTTTTGTTATTCCATTCGTTATTATACTCAGTTGGTTAAAATTTTGACTTCTATACTCCATGAAATTAGTGGAATATCCTTGATATTTGCGCTTTATCCAATATCTTTTCATGGAAATATTCTTCTGAGGATTCTTGAATTTTACACCACAAAATAATATCTTGTTGACAATTGGGACGTTATTGGTTCCTGGACAAATTAATTCGTGAACTTGTTTTATTGAATTCATATATCATTGTCATCATCCTCATGTTTATATTATGTTGAAAGTCATCTCGTGGCTTCAGTAGTGCATGGATGGACTTGGTATGATTATGACTGTGGATTATTCTAAGATAATCATGGCCCGTAATGTTACAAATGATGTGGAAAAAAGTCCTCATTGGCCCGTAGTGCATTGATGGACGATTGTTGGCATGATCATGACCATTGATGAATACACAAATATCATTGGCTGTAGTGCATGGAATTTGTGGTCGTGACCCTAATGAATATCCTTGGTAGTTGTGCGGGGATGATGTGGATTATTTATTTAATGAGTCTCAAATGATAAAAGTGATGAAAAACTTTTAAATCATAAAAGATAGTAGATTTTATTCTCTACTTGACTCTTTTAATGGATTTCTTGGCATTCTAGCTTAAACTTGATGTCTATTGTATTTTATCAGTTTAACATTGTTGGAGACTAATGATAATTTATTCTGTATTATCTTAGTCATAATATTTCTTGCTTGGGCTCACCCTTTCTTTCACTGTTCTCTTCAGGAAATGAGAACGTAGCTAGGACAAGTCGGGGAACGGAGTGATTGTCCAGATGATAGTATTAGATAGTAGTTCTCACTATTTTGTTAAATAGTGTGACAATAAATGTAATGAGGACTTATTTGTGTTTGAATACTGTCTAGAAGACAATATTCGAGTTAAAACTCACAGTATGTATTTTGTTGTACTTTACACGACTATTGTATAATTAAGTTGTATTTGTATTCAGTACCATGTATTTGGCGACTCAAAATTGGGTGATGAATACCTAATTTTGGGGGCGTCACAGTTGGTATCCAAGCTTAGGGATATGATCCCTGGCTAAGATGTGAGACAAGAACTAGGTGGGGAGAGACGGGGAATTCTTTCGCTAGTATGACCTGCCTAAGTTTATTTGGTATTTAATTGGTTGGTCAGAGTATAGAGATAATATGTGATATGTTATTTAACCCTTATTTTGTGGCAGTATTTGAAAATGACAACCGAGAATGTTGAGAATATCAATGGAGCACAGGAGACCGTTGAGTCTCCACGGATCAATAATCAGGATAATGTGGATCAGGAAGGAGACATTCCTCAGGCGAACAACAACACTGACCAAATGATGAACGATAGAATGTTCAGAGGCTTTATGCAATTCATGCAACATCAGGCAAGAGCGGCTCCTGTCCAAAATGCTGGTGAAAACACTGGCAACTCTCGAACGGTCACCGCTAAGCAGTTTAAGGAACTGGGACCACCGGAGTTTATTGGAGAGCCAAAACCACTTAAGGCGGAGACGTGGATAAAACAGATTACCAAGATATTTGATGTCTTGGGATGCTCCGAGGAACAAAAGGTTCCCTTTGCCACCTTCATGTTGCGAGGAGAGGCAGATTACTGGTGGGAATCTGTAAAGCGTACTCAACCTGCCGCACTGAAGATGACTTGGGAGAAGTTTCAAGAACTGTTCAACGACAAGTATTTTCCCGAAAGTATTCGTCACATGAAAGAGGTAGAGTTCATCAAGATGGAACAAAACAACATGACCGTATCGCAGTACGAAGCCAAGTTTGCTGAGTTGTCCCAGTTTGCATCCCATTTGGTTGATAATGAGGAGAGAATGACGCGAATGTTTTTAAGAGGTTTGAAACCTGAGATACGTCAATATCTTATCTGTAAGACCCCGAAATTTTTTAAATAAAAAGGAATTTCCTTTATTTATTATTTTGAAATAGTAAGGGTTGATTTGATTAATGTGGATAGTTAAGGGTTAAATACGCAAATATTTCAAAATAAGCAAGTGGTTATAAAATATTCATTATTGTTTGGGAATATTCGTTTGGTCGTGGAATATTCGTGATCGCTTTGTGGGAATATTCGCATTTAATACAAAATGCACCCATGTGGGGCCCCATAACGAAAAGCGATTGGATGAAGAAAACGACAAATATAAGTTGTTTTTAAATAACTACAGAGTTGTTACCAAGTTAATCATCGCTGAATACCCGATGGTTAAAACACACTAATACGCGTTGTTGAACAAGAAAGACACCAGATTGCACCAATTATTGATTCTTACGTAAGAAGGCACTACTCAATAATGGTTACAGAATTATCGCTCAAAGATTTTATCGAGTTAATAATTGTCACGTTGATATTTTATATTGTTGTTGTTTCAATAATTGTCATTACACGATATTTTCATTATCGGCTAATAATTCATATTATCCTAATAATATTATTAGATAACATTATTGGCAATGTCTAGAAAGTTCTGCTTCAAGGAGAGGTTTGGTCACCTAATCATGCGCCAAGAAGAAGAAATTCTTATCGAAAGCCCCATCTTTCCGGAACCGCCTCGTCACAATATTGTGATTCTCAGAATATTATTTATGAATAATTAATTATTGATTTATATGATGAGGAAAATATTGATTTTATGTGGATATAGATGGAGAAAATTTTTAAAATGACAATTGTTGAAAATTAATATTTTATCTTTTCTCGATAAAATAATTCATTTAAATATATTATTTTAATAATATATTAATTATGATATTTTTACAACGAATGTGGGATATATGAGTATACGATGAGGAGGAAGAGTATTTTTGTTGCAATAAATGTTTAAAACATGTTAAACATGTCTGCGGGACCCCATTTATCGACCGAAATTTGATTATAAATTTGAAAATCACCCGCTTGTGGATTTCGGTCAATTTCTATTTGGAATTTGGAAAAACTTTCTTCTGCAAAGTTGTAGAGAATTGAATTTCCTATAAAACTCATGAGATTCGAATTTTCTGATGAAAGGGCTATTAATTATGAATTTTTGAAGTTCAAGTTCAAATAATTAATTTTTGGAAGTTTTAATTGTTTTATTTAAGAAAAACGTTTTTTGCAATCCCACATGTGATACAAATGTGCTGAATTCAGTTGGTTCTAAGGTGGGCTTGAATTTGTTTAATTATATTATTATTTTATTAAATTTTCTGTTTTGTGTTCTAAGCATTTTCCTATAAATAGGTGCTTAGGTTAGAATTGAAAATCACACCGTAAATCAAGTTTTCTCTCTATATTATCGAAAGCGTATTCTTGTGAGTATTTTGAGTATACTTTGAGTATTGCTATACTCGGGCAAGTCCAAGTCATAGCCTTATATCCTGTTTCAAATAAAGTACTCGATCTTTCGAGGTAAGGGATATTATTTTTTTTCAGAATGATATTATTATTTCTTCAATATCATTATGTTTGAAATGTTGATCTCAAGTTTTTATCAAATTTGAACTTTTTCATGCTCTGGGTTACTATTCATGGGTTACTATTCATGAGTTACTATTCACGAAGTTACTATTCATGAAGTTACTATTCACGAAAGTTACTATTCACGAGTACTATTCATGAAGCGTGAAGATGTTTTTGTGGAATTTCTATCTTTTGGTGTCTGAGTTACTATTCACGATACTAAGACTATTCACGATATTCACGATACTATTATTCAATTTAAAAATAAAATTTCTTCTTTTCGTCTAAAACATCTATTCTCGGATACTAACTCGATTGTATCCATGTTTTGATCATTCTTGAATTTTACACCACTATGATTATTTTTGAGGTATTTTTGACGTGGATAAAACCAAGTACGAATCCTTAATCCTTAATCCTTGTCATTTTGTTTCACCGGATTCGCTTTTTAAAAAAATATTTTCATCATCCTCACCTTAAATGATGATATTATGGAATATCTTTGGCCAGTAGTGCAAAGATGAATGATTTCTTAAGAATATCTTTGGCCCAGTAGTGCAAAGATGAATGATTTCAAGAATATCTTTCGCCCAGTAGTGCAAAGATGAACAGTGTTTAAATGAATATGACTAATCGATGAATATCTTCGCCCAGAGAGCAAAGATGAATATTTGATTCCGTGATGTATATCGATTGATGTTACAGGATAAAAGATAGACGATGAACTTTTAAATTCATACATGTAAGATAGTAGTTTGCATTCTCTACTTAACTCTTCTAATGAATTATTATTTCACGCATAATAATATTGATTTAAAATTTGTTGTCTATCAGATTCTATTATATTTTTCCCGTTGAAGACTAACGATAATTTGTTGTATATTATCTTAGTCATAATATTCTTTATCGAGCTAGTTGAGCTCACCCTTTTCCTTTTTGTTCCATTTTTCTCGTGAGGCGGCGAATATAAGCGTATAGTATTTAGCCTGGGGTATGGAATGAAGGTTTTAGAAAGGATTGTTTAGTAGTCCTCACCATTTTTGTAAAATAATGTATCAATAAATGTGATGAGGATTTATTTGAGTATAGATATTGTCTAGAAGATAATATTTGTATTCAAACTCACAGCTTTACCGTCATTATAATAATAAAGTTGTAGTTGTTTTCGCATCATGTATTGACAACTCGTATTAGTGATGTATACCTATTTTGGGGGCGCCACAAATGGTATCGTAGCTTAGGATATGATCTCCAAGCGAGATCTGGGAATAGAACTAGGAGGGGAGAGACGAGTAAATCCTTCGCTAGTGTGTCCTACCTAAGCTTATTTGTTAGTTGGTCAAGATATATAGGGATATTATGTGATATATTGATTTCCTTAATTAACCCTTGTTTTATGACAAATTTGAGAATGTCGAATCGAGAATATTAACAATGGAAATGAGACCGTGGAGATGCCTCAGACTCACCAACGAGGAGAACGTGCAACAGTCGGCAATGTTCCTCCCGTGAACAACACCATTGAGCGATGATGAACGAGGGATGTTTAGAAGTTTTTTGCGCTCATGCAAAATCGCATTTAGGAAACTCGTGTTCAAAATACAGAGGAAATGATAGCAATTCACGGGTTGTCACAAAAGCAAGCAACCAAAGAGTCAGGGACCACCAGAATTTAAGGGAAAGCCGATCCGATCATGGCGGAAACATGGGTCAAACAAATTACCAAGATATTCGATGTCTTGGGATGCACGAGGAACAGAAGGTTCCATTCGCCACCTTTATGTTCCGTGGCGAGGCGGTGCGTATCATCGGTGGAGTCTCAGTGAAGCGCACTCCATCCACCGCACTCAAAGATGTCTTGGGAGACGCTTTCAGAAGCTATTTAATGACAAATACTTTCCTCGAAAGTGTTCGGCTATACGAAGGAAGTGGAGTTCATCGATTGGAACAAAACAACACGACGGTGTCTCAAAGACGAGGCAAAGTTTGCAGAGTTATCCAGTTTGCACCTCATTTGGTGGAGAATGAGGAACGATGACGCGGATGTTTCTTAGAGGTTTGAAACCCAAGATACGCCAAGATCTCATTTCTCATAAATTTTCTCTTATTCAGATGTTGTAAAATGTGGCTCAATTATTAGAGCGAGATAACGAGTACTACCAACCGAGGGACCACAACCAGATCGTATCGTAGATAGCAAGTAATGTAATAATGATAACTCATGAGAAAGAAACAGACGGACAAAAATGGTAACCACTCGGTGGTAATCATGGCCATGAAAATAGAAGAAGCGAAATCGAGAGAGAGATTTTAAAAGAGGAGATTTAACAACGACCATGTGAAGATGATGCAGGCTTAAAGAAGAATCGGTTCTAAGGGGAGGAGAACGACCACCCCATTATATGCTACAAATGCGAAAAGAGGGACATATCACCAAACCGCCCACAACAGCTCAAGGTATGCTATAATTGTGGAAAGGAAGGACATATCGCTTCGAGATTGTACAAAGAGCGAAACCTAGTTCAATGGGGATTTGGACTCAAAAGATCGTCCCGTAAAAGTCAAAGTCAACGATTCCGGAAGAGCGTTTGTTGTGATCGGTCATAATGCGAGGAACCCAAACGAGGTGATCACGGTAAGCTATTTATAAATTCTAAGTTTTTTATACCTTACTTGATACCTGGTATACCCATTCATTTATCTCTCCGCATGTGCTCAACGCTTAAACTCGACCGAGAGAAATTAGACTTTGACCTATCTCGTGGAAACTCCGTTAGAGAAACTTTCATCACATCCACTCGCTTATAAATCTTGTTTGATTCAAGTTGGCACCATTACCTTACCCGTTGACCTTATCTCTTTAAAGATACTTGCTTTTGATGTGATTTTAGGGATTGATTGGTTAACTACTCATCATGCCAAAATTGATTGTTTTCGTAAGGTCATTAGTTTTCATATTCCTAACCAACCCGTTGTAGTATGCAATTCAAGCAACTAAACCATTAAAATCAATCACCGCCATATCTAATCATAAAGCTATTCGCTTATTGAAAAACGGATGTCAAGCTTTCTTAGCCCATGTTATGGATTTGAATAAAGACACGCCAAATTTGAATAATATTCCCGTTGTTATCGACTTTCCGACGATTTCAAGAACTTCCTGGCCTACCCCGTAACGTGAAGTTAAATTCTTTATTGATCTTGAACCCGCACAAAGCCCATTTCTAAAACCCCATATCGAATGGCTCCTATTGAACTTCAGAGTTAAAGGTCCAACTACGTGAATTGTTGGACATCGGTTTCATTCGCCCCAAGACATCTCCTCGGGGTGCTCCTGCTTTATTTGTAAAGAAGAAAGACGGAGTATGCGACTTTTGTATTGACTATCGAATCGAACCATGTCACCATCAAGAATAGGTATCCTCTACCTCGTATTGATGACTTGTTTGACCAACCTGTAAGGGCACAATTCTTTTCAAAAATCGATCTTCGCTCGATATCATCACCAAGAAGATTAGAATCGAGGATATTCCAAAGACCGCCTTTAACTCCCATGATGCATTATGAATTCTTAGTCATGTCTTTCGGACTAACTAATGCTCCCGCGGCTTTCATGGATATGATGAACCGAGTATTCAAGGAATATTTGATCAATTCGTTGTTGTCTTTATTGATGACATCCTCATATATTCCAAAAGCCGTGAAGATCATGAGCACCATTTGAAGTCGGTACTCCAAAGGCTTCGTGAAAACCAACTATATGCCAAATTGAAGAAATGCGAAGTTCGCTTGAGGAAGTAGCATTCCTTGGGCACGCGGTGTCGAAAACATGGAGTATCCGCTGATCCGGCCAAGATCAAGCAATACAAAGTTGGGAGCAACCAAGCTCATGATCAAGCACGTAGCTTTTTGGGCTTAGCCGGTTATTATCGAGATTCGTGGAAGGGTTTTCTAATCGCTACTCCATTAACTCAAATAACTCGGAAGGATACAAAATTCGCTTGGAGCGAAGAATGCGAGAAAAGTTTCCAAGAGCTTAAGAGGAGACTTATTTCGCACTGTTCTAACAATACCATCCGTTCGGATGGATTTGTTATCTACAAATGATGCTTCGTGCAAAGGGTTAGGATGTGTTCTCATGCAACGTGGGAAAGTCATAGCTTATGCCTCATGACAACTTAAAGAGTATGAGAGGAATTATCCTACTCATGATCTAGAGTTAAGCGGCAAATCATGCTGCTTAAAAAATATGGAGGCACTATCTATATGGGGAGAAAGTGGAGATATATTCGCACCATAAAAGCCTTAAATATTTCTTCACTCAAAAGAACTCAACACGCGGCAATGACGCTGGCTCGAGCTATTGAAAGACTACGACCACACTATTCAATACCATCCCGGTAAAGCGAACGTGGTAGGTGACGCATCGAGTAGAAGATCATATGCGGAACGAAAAGCGATGATGTCAAGTATACGACAGAGCCAACTTTAATAGAAAAGTTAAGGTTGCTCAAGCCACCGAATCGGAAATGATGCGTATGAAGAAGAAAGTACAAGAAGGAGCTATTCCTAAGCGAGAATTGATGAAGAAGGAATACTTGAGTCCACTCTAGACTTTGTGGTTCCTAACGACTCGATTTGAAGTACAAGATTATGATGGAGGCACACAATACGCCATTTGCAATCCATCCTCGAAGTACTAAAATGTATCGTGATCTTCGATATACATTTTGGTGGAACAATATGAAGAGAGAGATTGCAAAGTTTATCTCGATGTGTTTAACTTGCTAACGTAGTAAAGGCGAGCATCTTGTACCTAAGGGTCCGCTGCAACCACTTGAGATTCCTGGAATGGAAGTGGGAACACATTACTATGGATTTCAAGTACGGGTCTTCCTACGGTTTCTCAAGGCATCAATGCTATTTGGGTTATTGTTGATAGATTAACCAAGTTCCGCTTCATTTCTTGCCGATACGGAGACTTATTCCCTCGAACGCTTGCTAGTATGTACGTGAATGAGATTGTGAGGTTGCATGGCATGCCCAGATCCATAGTTTCGATCGTGACCCAAGATTCACTTCAAGATTTTGGGTTAGCTTGCAAAAAGCTATGGGCACGGATTTGCGATTTAGTTCGCATACCATCCCCAAACCAGACGACAATCGAGAGGACTATTCAAACTCTTGAAGATCTATTAAGACTCGTGTCCTAGACTTCAAGGGTAGTTGGGATAAGTATTTACCATTGGTGGAATTCTCCTACAACAACAAAGCTTATCGTGCAAGTATAGGTGTGGCTCCATTCAAGCATTATATGGACGAAAATGTCGCTTCTCCAATATGTTGGGATGAGGTGGGTGAAGCAACATTGTTGGGACCCGAAGTTAAGACGTATGACTCACCGAAAAGATCCAAATGATTCGACAACGATATAAAAACGGCACAAGATCGACAAAAGAGTTATGCGGATCTTCATCGAAAGGACGGGAATTTAATGTAGGGATCATGTATTGTCATGAGTTGCTCCATGGAAGGGAGTTACAAGATTTGGGAAGAGAGGAAAGCTCAATCCACGATTTATCGGTCCATTTCAAATTCTTGACCGAGTAGGAAATGTAGCCTATAGACTTCAAGCACTCCTCCGAGTATGTCTCGTGTTCATAATGTGTTTCACATATCTCGCATTTCAGAATATGTGAAAGACCCAACCACGTTATCGAAGTTAGAACCGGACGAGATAGCCAAGACTTAACGTATGAGGAGGTACTGCCAAGATCTTGGATAGGAAGGAGCATGTCCTACGCCAAGAAAGGTCATACCACAAGTTAAAGTTTTGTGGAGGAATCATGCTATAGAGGAAATGACCGGGAATTGAAACGGAAATGAAAGCGAGGTATCCTCACCTTTTCAAACACTGTACGTACGCCAATTTCGAGGACTTAAATTTCATAAGGAGGGAGGTTGTAAGAGACCCCAAAATTTTTAAATAAAAAGGAATTTCCTTTATTTATTATTTTGAAATAGTAAGGGTTGATTTGATTAATGTGGATAGTTAAGGGTTAAATACGCAAATATTTCAAAATAAGCAAGTGGTTATAAAATATTCATTATTATCGGGAATATTCGTTTGGTCGTGGAATATTCAGATCGCTTGGGAATATTCGTATTTACTCAGCAAATGTGTGTGTGGGCCCCATAACTAAAGCGATTGGATGAAGAAAACGACAAATATAAGTTGGGTTTATAAATAATCTACAGAGTTGTTACCGCTTAATACCGCTGAATACCCGGTGGTTAAAACACACTAATACGCCGTTGTTGAACAAGAAGCACACCAGTATTGCACCAATTATTGATTCTTACGTAAGAAGGCACTACTCAATAATGGTTACAGAATTATCGCTCAAAGATTTTATCGAGTTAATAATTGTCATACTGATATTTTATATTGTCATTGTTTCAATAATTGTCATTACACAAGATTTTTTCATTATCGAAGCAATAATTCATATTATCCAATAATATTATTAGATAACATTATTGGCAATGTCTAGAAAGTTCTGTCTAAGGAGAGGTTTGGTCACCTAATCAAGCCACAAGAAGAAGAAATTCTTATCGGAAAGCCCCTCTTCCTGAACCGCTTGGTTGTCAATATTGTGATTCTCGTAATATTATTTGTGAATAATTAATTATTGATTTATATGATGAGGAAAATATTGATTTTATGTGGATATAGATGGAGAAAATTTTTAAAATGACAATTGTTGAAAATTAATATTTTATCTTTTTCTCGATAAAATAATTCATTTAAATATATTATTTTAATAATATATTAATCTATGATATTTTTACAACGAATGTGGGATATATGAGTATACGAGGAGGAAGAGTATTTTTGTTGCAATAAATGTTTAAAACATGTTAAACATGTCGGTGGACCCCATTTATCGACCGAAATTTGATTATATAAATGTGAAAATCGCCTGCTTGTGGATTTCGGTCAATTTCTGTTTGGAATTTGGAAAACTTTCTTCTGCAAAGTTGTAGAGAATTGAATTTCCTATAAAAACTCGCGAGATTCGAATTTTCTGATGAAAGGGCTATTTATTATGAATTATTGAAGTTCAAGTTCAAATAATTAATTTTTGGAAGTTTTAATTGTTTTATTTAAGAAAAACGTTTTTTGCAATCCCACATGTGATACAAATGTGCTGAATTCAGTTGGTCTAAAAGAGGCTTGAATTTGTTTAATTATATTATTATTTTATTAAATTTTCTCGCTTTGGTGTTCTAAGCATTTTCCTATAAATAGGTGCTTAGGTTAGAATTGAAAATCACACCGTAAACTCAAGTTTTCTCTCTATATTATCGAGTTTATTCTTGTGAGTATTTTGAGTATACTTTGAGTATTGCTATACTTGCAAGTCCAAGTCATAGCTTATATCCTGTTTCAAATTTAGAAGTACCGATCTCTTCGAGGTAAGGGATATTATTTTTTTCAGAATGATATTATTTCTTCAATATCATTATGTCAAATGTTGATCCAAGTTTTATCAAATTTGGAACTTTTTCATGCTCTGGGTTACTATTCATGGGTTACTATTCATGAGTTACTATTCACGAAGTTACTATTCATGAAGTTACTATTCACGAAGTACTATTCACGAGTACTATTCATGAAGCGTGAAGATGTTTTTTGTGGAATTTCTATCTTTGCGTTTGAGTTACTTATTCACGATTCTATTCACGATACTAAAGACTATTCACGATACTAATGCACTATTCAATTTAAAAATAAAATTTCTTCTTTTCGTCTAAAACATCTATTCGGATACTAACTCGATTGATCCATGTTTTGATCATTCTCAATTTTACACCACTATGATTATTTTTGAGGTATTTTTGACGTGGATAAAACCAAGTACGAATCCTTAATCCTTAATCCTTGTCATTTTGTTTCACCGGATTCGCTTTCTTTAAAAAAATTTTTTTCATCATCCTCGCCTTAAATGATGATATTATGGAATATCTTTGGCCCAGAGTGCAAAGATGAATGATTTCTTAAGAATATCTTTGGCTCAAGTAGCAGATGAATGATTTTCAAGAATATCTTTGGCCCAGAGTGCAAAAGATGAACAGTGTTTAAATGAATATGACTAATCGATGAATATCTTTGGCTCAGAGTAAAAAGATGAATATTTGATTCCGTATGTATATCGATTGATGTTACAGGATAAAAGATAGATTTATGAACTTTTAAATTCATACATAGAAGATAGTAGTTTGCATTCTCTACTTAACTCTTCTAATGAATTATTATTTCACATAATATTGATTTAAAATTTGTTGTCTATCAGATTCTATTATATTTTTCCTCGTTGAAGACTAACGATAATTTGTTGATATTATCTTAGTCATAATATTCTTTATCGAGCTAGTTGAGCTCACCCTTTTCCTTTTTGTTCCATTTTTCTCGTGAGGCGAGAATATAAATGAAGTACGAGCTCTGGGGTATGGAATGAAGGTTTTAGAAAGGATTGTTTAGTAGTCCTCACCATTTTGTAAAATAATGTATCAATAAATGTGATGAGAATTTATTTGAGTATAGATATTGTCTGTAAGATAATATTTGTATTCAAACTCACAGTTTTACTGTTGTAATAATAAAGTTGTAGTTGTTTCTGTACCATGTATTGACAACTCAGAATAGGTGATGTATACCTATTTTGGGGGCGTCACATTATCTCTCATAAACTGTGTTTGTATTCAGATGTTGTTAATAGGGCTCAGTTATTGGAACGTGATAATGAGTCGTCCCTACCAAAAGATAACAACCGGCATAATGATAATACTAGTGAGAATAGTCATCGAAGCGGTGACAATAAGCGTGGAGGGAATCAACATGCCAGAAATGGTAACCACTTCGGTGGTAATCATGGCCAAAATAATAAGAATGGGCATTTCAAGAAGAGGAGATTCAACAATGATGGAAGGACGTCAACATCAAAACCTATCGTTAAGGAAGAAGAACGACCACCTATCATATGCTTCAAGTATGGAGAAGAGGGACACATCAGTCCCAACTGTGCGATGCCATCCAAAGCATGTTACAACTGTGGAAGAGAAGGTCACCTGGCCCGATTTTGTCGTACACCAAAGACAAGTCCAACTGGGATGGAGGCATCAAAGGCCGTCCCAGAAAAGTCAAAGTCGGTCATGCAAGGGAGAGCGTTTGTTGTAACCTCCCAAAAAGCAAAGAACCCGAACGAGGTCATCACGGGTAAGCTTATCATAAACTCTAGAGAAGTTTATACCTTATTTGATACCGGTTCTACCCATTCTTTTATTTCTCCTACTTGCGCTCAACGTTTAAATTTGACTCTAGAGAAATTGGACTTTGACTTATCTGTTGAAACTCCATTGGGAGAAACCTTCATTACATCCACGGTTTATAAGTCTTGTTTGGTTCAAATCGGTACCCTCACATTACCTGTCGATCTTATTTTATTAAAAATACTTGCATTTGATGTGATTCTAGGGATTGATTGGTTAACTACTCATCATGCAAAAATTGATTATTTTCGTAAGGTTGTTAGCTTTCATATTCCTAACCAAACTATTATGCGAATTCAAGCAACCAAACCATTAAAATCAATCACTGTCATCTCAAGCCATAAAGCTATTCGTTTATTAAAAAATGGATGTCAAGCTTTCTTAGCTCATGTCACGGATCTAAACAAAAATACGTCAATTTTGAATGATATTTCAATTGTTAATGAATTTCCTAACGTATTTCCTGAAGAACTTCCTGGCCTACCCCTGAGGCGTGAAATTGAATTTTGTATCGACCTTGAACCCGATAAAACCCATTTCCAAAGCCCCATATCGAATGGCTCCTATTGAACTTCAGGAGTTAAAGACCCAACTGCAGGAATTGTTAGACATTGGCTTTATTCGTCCTAGTACTTCTCCTTGGGGCGCTCTTGTTCTATTCGTGAAGAAGAAAGATGGGAGTATGCGACTTTGTATTAATTATCGGGAGTTGAATCATGTCACCATCAAAAATAGGTACCCATTGCCACGTATTGATGACCTTTTTGACCAGTTGCGAGGAGCCAAATTCTTTTCAAAGATTGATCTTCGTTCTGGATATCACCAATTGAAGATTAAAACCGATGACATTCCAAAGAAGGCTTTCAGAACTCGGTACGGGCATTATGAATTCCTAGTCATGTCTTTTGGATTGACTAATGCTCCTGCTGCCTTCATGGATATGATGAACCGAGTATTCAAGGAATATTTGGATCACTTTGTGGTCGTCTTTATTGATGACATCCTCATATAATCCAAAACCCGTAAAGATCATGAGCAACATTTGAGGCTGATACTCCAAAAGCTTCGTGAATATAAGCTTTATGCCAAGTTGAAGAAATATGAGTTCTGGCTTGAGGAAGTAGCATTCCTTGGGCACGTGGTATCAAGTCATGGAATATTTATTGACCCAGCAAAGATTGAATTTATTCAAAGCTGGGAGCAACCTAAATCGAAATGATCAAGTATCGTAGCTTTCTTGGTTTAGTCGGTTATTATCGGAGATTCGTGGAAGGATTTTCTTGAATTGCTACTCCACTAACTCAAATTGACTCGAAAAGATACAAAGTTCGGTTGAGCGAGGAATGTGAGAAGAGTTTTCAAGAACTCAAGAGGAGACTCATTTCAAAGACTGCTTCGACAATACCATCCGGCTCGGAGGATTTGTCATATCACAAATGCTTCGCAAAGGGTTAGGATGTGTTCTCATGCAACATGGGAAAGTCATAGCCTATGCATCTCGACAACTCAAAGAATATTAGAGGAATTATCCTACTCATGATCTAGAGTTGGCAGCTGTTGTCTTCGCATTAAAGATTTGGAGGCATTACTTGTATAGGGAGAAAGTGGAGATCTTTACGAATCATAAAAGCCTTAAATATTTCTTCACTCAAAAGGAACTCAACATGCGACAATGACGTTGGCTTGAACTGTTGAAAGATTATGATCATACCATCCAATACCATCCTGGAAAAGAGAACGTGGTAGGTAGATGACGATGAGTAAAAAAAAATATCTACGATCACGAAAAGCGATATTGTCAACGCAAAGGCCTATTTTGTATGACTTGCAAAGGATGGAGATAGAGATAAAGACTCCAGGGACCCACGTGATGATGGCAAATATACGAGTAGATCCGACTTTAATCGATAAAGTTAAAGCTACTCAAACTACAGACCTAGAGCTGATGCGTATGAGGAAGAAAGTGCAAGAAGGTGCTATGCCGGAAGTAAGAATCGATGAAGAAGGAATACTTCGAGTCAACTCCAGACTTTGTGTTCCTAATGACCCTGATTTAAAGTATAAAATCATGATGGAGGCGCACAACACACCGTTTGCAATCCATCCTGGGAGTACCAAAATGTATCATGATCTTCGACATACATTTTGGTGGAGCAATATGAAGAGAGAGATAGCGCTGTTTATCTCAAGATGTTTAACCTGTCAATGAGTCAAGGCAGAGCATCAAGTACCAAAAGGTCCATCGCAACCACTTGAAATTCCGTAATGGAAGTGGGAGCACATTACCATGGATTTCAAGCATCGGGTCTTCCCAAGGTTTCTCAAGGCATCGATGCAATTTGGGTCATTGTTAATAGATTGACCAAGTCTCGCTCACTTCTTGCCAATACGAGAGAAAATTATACACTTGAACGCCTTGTTCAGATGTACATAAACGAGATTGTAAGATCGCATGGTATGCCAAGATCCATAGTTTCGATCGAGACCCAAGATTCACTTCACGATTTTGGGTTAGTTTGCAAAAAGCTATGGGCACGGATTTACGATTTAGTTCGAAGATATCATCCTCGCATCGGACGGACAATCGAGAGGACTATTCAAACTCTAGAAGATTTATTAAGACTTTGTGTCCTCGACTTCAAGGGAAGTTGGACAAGTTCTTACCGCTTGGTAGAGTTTTCATACAACAACAGCTTATCAAGCAAGTATCGCATGGCTCCATTCGAGGCGCTGTATGGAAGAAAGTGTCGCTTCCAAAGATGTTGGAATGAGGTGGGTGAAGCAACGTTGTTGGGACCGGAGTTGGTACATATGACTACGGAAAAGATTCAAATGATCCGACAACGTATAAAAACCTCACAAGATCGACAAAAGAGTTATGCCGATCTTCATCGAAAGGACGTGGAATTCGATATTGGAGATCATGTTTTGTTACGTGTTGCTCCATGGAAAGGAGTTACGAAATTTGGAAAGAGAGGAAAGCTCAATCCTTGATTTATTGGGCCATTTTTAATCCTCGATCGAGTAGGAACTGTGGCCTATAAACTCACTTTACCGCCAAGTATGTCTCGTGTTCATAATGTTTTTCACATATCCATGTTACGTAAATATGTGGAAGACCCGAACCACATTATTGAGTTAGAACCAGATGAAATAGCGGAAGATTTAACGTATGAAGAGGTTCCTGTTCAAATCTTGGATAAGAAGGAACATATTCTACGCTCCAAGGTTATACCTCAAGTCAAAGTTTTATGGAGGAACCACGATGTTGAGGAAATGACCTGGGAGTTAGAATCTGAAATGAAATCAAGGTATCCTTATCTATTCGACATACCAGGTATGTACCCTAATTTCAAGGGCGAAATTTCATAAGAAGGGGAGATTGTAAGACCCCACTTTTATGAATAAAAATGAATTTTTCTATAATTATCATTTTTGAATATTATGGAGTAAATTTGATATAATGTTATAATTGTGGGTAATATTTACAAATTTTGCAAAGTATGCAAGTGGTTATATAATATTCGATTGGTCGGGGAATATTCGTTTTAACAGAGAATATTCGTACAACGGCGCAATCATTGGTAGACCCCATAACGGAATTATTGTCGGATTGAGAAAACGACAAAAATATTTTATGAAAATAATGGCGGAAGTTTTACCGCTTGATATCTTCATTGAACTACTCGGTAGTAAAAGTACAAAGATGTCGTGTGGGTTGCATAAGTAGCACACCAGTATTAATTATTAATGCTTACGTGAGAAGCCACTCGCTTTTACTTATTTTATGGACACTCCTTTGCCCATTTTTCAAGATAATCGGTAAAAAAAAATAATATAATAATAGGTGGGGCCCACTGTGGGGGCCATATTTGAAAAATGAAATAAAAGGTGGCTGGAAGTTTTTGGCTAGCAGGGAGGGAGTACAAATTTGTATTATTATTATTATATATATATATATATATTTATGGTTTGAAAGTTGTCAGGAGGGAGTACAATCATTATTATTATTTTATATATATATAGACATTTGAAAGGTTGCCAGAGAAATAGGGAAGGGAAAGACAATGGGAGTCAGTCACGGAGGGAGTACAATTATTATCATTATATATATATAATATATTTTATTTAAAAGATTTTGCTTTAAATATGGACCGTCAGATTAAAGTAAATCAATCTAGACCGTTCATGAGTTAGTTACTATGCATTTCATTCTTCTATAAATAGAAGCTCATTTCTTCATTATTTTCTTACGAATTCACTGAAACTCTAGAGAGAGAAATTATAGAGAAATAATAGAAAAGTATTCTGCTTCTTCCCTACTCTTATATCCAGTTTCTTTTACGGTAGGGAATATTATTCTTTTGTATTCAAGAAGAGAACTCCTGTTATTCCATTTCTTATTATCCTGTTGGAATAACATGTATAAGCGGGCAACCCTATACTTGGTGACATTTTTTTATTATTCTGTCTTTATTATTCTGTTGGAATATCCAGTCTGTGCTATACGTCGAACCTGGTTCCGTTTTAATTATTCATTCATTCTGTTGGAATATCATGTATGTGCTATACGCCGGACCTTGTTCCGTTTTAATTATTCATTCATTCTGTTGGAATATCCTGTCTGTGCTATACGCCGGACCTGGTTCCATTTTAATTATTTAATATTCTGTTGGAACATCCTGTCGGTGTGAATTTCACCTGACCTAGTTCCGTTATTATTATTCTGTTGGAATAACATGTCTATGCGAAGTACCGCATGCATGGTGATTTCTTTTGTTATTCTATTCGTTATTATACTCAATTGGTTAAAATTTTGACTTTTATACTCCATGAAATTAGTGGAATATCCTTGATATTTGCGCTTTATCCAATATCTTTTCATGGAAATATTCTTCTGAGGATTCTTGAATTTTACACCACAAAACAATATCTTGTTGACAATTATGATGTTATTGGTTCCTGGACAAATTAATTCGTGAACTTGTTTTATTGAATTCATAAATTATTGTCATCATCCTCATGTTTATATTATGTTGAAAGTCATATGTGGCCTGTAGTGCATGGATGGACTTGGTATGATTATGACCAAGGATTATTCGGTATAATCATGACCGTAATGTTACAAATGATGTGAGAAAAAAGTCCTCATTGGCCCGTAGTGCATTGATGGATAGTTGTTGGCATGATCATGACCATTGATGAATACACAAATATCCTTGGCCTGTAGTGCATGGAATTTATGGTCGTGACCACAATGAATATCCTTGGTAGTAGTCGAGGGGATGATGTGGATTATTTATTTAGCTGAGTCTCAGCGATAAAAGTGATGAAAAACTTTTTAAATCATAAAAGATAGTAGATTGTATTCTATACTTGACTCTTTTAATGGATTTCTTGGTCGCTGCAGTTAAACTTGATGTCTATTATATTTTATCAGTTTAACATTGTTGGAGACTAATGATAATTTATTCTGCATTATCTTAGTCATAATATTTCTTGCTGAGCTAGTTAAGCTCACCCTTTCTTTCACTGTTCTCAATACGGCATTTACCCCGCGAAGCAATTAGTTAAACTTGATGTTTGTTATATTGTATCAGTTTATTCCCGACTAGCCTCAGCTACGTTCTCATTTCCTGAAGAGAACAATGAAAGAAAGGGTGAGCTCAACTAGCCCAGTAAGAAATATTATGACTAAGATAATGCGTAATAAATTATCGTTAGTATTCAACGATGTTAAACCGATACAATATAACAAACATCAAGTTTAACTACAAATGAATAAGCAATCCATTAGAAGAGTCAAGTAGAGAATAAAGTCTACTATCTTCTATGATTTAAAAGGTTTTTTCATCACTTTTATCGGCGAGACTCAAATTTCAATAAATAATCCACATCATCAAATCATCCCCGCACTACGTGCCAAGGATATTCTTTAAGATCACGACCACGAATTATCCATGCACTACGAGCGAGCCAAAGATAATCATGTTTTCATCAATCTGGTCCTAATCATGCCATAAAATAATTCATCTTTGCACCTTAGCAAGAGAATCCATAGCCATAATCATACCAAAAATCGTCCCATCAATGCATTACGGTCAATGAGGACTTTTCCACATCATTTGTAACATTACGGTCATGATTATACCGAATAATCCCTGGTCATAATCATACCAAGTCCATCTATGCACTACAGGCCACAGATGACTTTCAACATAATATAAACATGAGGATAATGATAATGACATAATAATTTAATAAAACAAGTTCAAGAATTAATTTATCCAGGAACCAATAACGTCCAAATTGTCAACATGATACTTCTTTGTAGAGTAAAATTCAAGAATGCTCAGAAGAATATTTCAATGAAAAGGTACTGGATGAAGCGCAAATATCAAGGATATTCCACTAATTTCATGGAGTATAGAAGCTAAAACTTTAACCAACTGAGTATAATAGAATATATGAAACTATGAAATGGATTTTCGCCACCATGCGGTAATCCACTTGCATGCATCATTTCCACAATTTAATAAGGAATGAATACAAAGGATCATTCACCATGCATGTGATAATCCACATACATGCAGTTATTATTCTAACAAAATAATAAAGAATGGAATAACAAAAGAAATCACCATGCATGTGATAGAATCATACGCATGTGTTATTCCAATGTAATAATAAAGAATGGAACCGAAGTTATGCGTAAACACACGAGCGTGATATTCCAAATGTAATAATAAATAATCTAACCGTGTCATGCGTAATACACATCGACGGGATATTTTAATGTAATAATAAAGAACGGAATAATAGAAGAATTTCACCATGTATGCGGTTGCCCGATAAACAAAGTTATTCCAACATAATAATAAAGAATGGAATAACAGAAGAATTTCACACCATGTATGCAGATACTTGCATAAACAAAGTTATTCCAATATAATAATGAAGAATGGAATAACAACTCTTACGAGTATTGAAAGAAAATAATTCTCTTCATGAATACGAAAGAATAATACCCTTTACAGGTACAACAAATAATATCTCTTACTTTTGAAAGAAGATTATTCCGAATGGTAGGACGGGAATATACTTGAAGAAAACTTGCACTATCTTCTACGCTCAAAGCTTTCTTAAACTCTAAAGAAATACGCTCGAGATTACAGAAGAAGAACTCTCTCTATAATTTATCTCTCTAGAGTTTCAGTGACTTCATAAAAAATAATGAAGGAATAAGCTTTTATTTATAGAAGAATGGACTGAATAGTAACTAATTCATGAACGGTTCAGATTGATTTACTTTTAATCGGACGGTCCATATTGATTTAATAAAATATTCTAATAAAACAAAATCTTTTAAATAAAATATAATATATTCTATTTATAATCTAATAAAACAAATAACTTTATAAAAGTATTCATTTTATATAAAAAGATTTTACTATCTTAGAGCCTATAAAACACTATGCATAATAAAATATAATATATTCTATTATTGTCTAATAAAACAAATAACTTTATAAAAATATTCTGTTTTATATAAAAATATTTTACTATGCAAAACACTATGTGTAGACACTCAAAATTTTTTGGACTCCTATTACTAACATTGCAGGGGGGGTAGATTCGTCTTTTGGAGATAACCCTGAGAGACAACATACAAAGCCATTCTGGATACTACCAGAAGATCAGCTCCAACCCGAAACACAAACCGGGAGCTTCGGATCCAAACCCAGAACACACACCGGGCATGTAATTTCCAATCTCGGAGATAACCCCGAGATATGCAGATCAAAAGACCGGTAACAACACCGGAGAGAACAACTCTGTCTCGGCGATAACACCGTGACATTCAGTTCTTGTCCCAGAAACAACACTGGGAGTAGCAATCCCATCCTTGGTGATAACCCCAAGAGATGCCATCGCAGTTCCGGCGATAACTCTGGAAATGCTTGTTTCAAATACATGCTATTAGCTTCAATCACAAATGACAGTGAGGCACACAAACAAGCAATTCTATCTTAGAGATAACACTAAGCGAACGTCTGCTTTCCGTTTAAACCGACGATAATCCCGGTTAGGAGTCACAATGTCATCTTACCACAACGTCAGCAAGATGATATTGCAGCATACCAACAAGTAGTCCAGTCTCAGCTGTAACCCTGAGCAACGTCTACTTTCAACTCAACCCGGAGATAACCCCGGCAAGGAGTCAAACATCATCTTGTTCATCCCGATAAATGGCACATCGTCTCAATACTTCAGACATACATACATACAACAGTGTCCCAACAATCGAAGAATGACAATCTGAGTGTGACTATTACGTGTGGCGAGACTTTGGATAGAATTTGAAGCTCAAGACCATGGGCATAGACCCTCTTCCCGACTTCAGATAACCTCTAATCCATGTCATTACGTAACTCTCGACACCAATTATCCCAAAGAAGTACATGATACGCTTGTTTGGATGCTCGGATTGAAGTTCGCAAGTTCGATTGACATTACGATTACGCATCGCACGTCTTCTACGAGACGATAGGACCCGCGAGGCCTGAGCCCACCACGCCCAGCCGCAAGTCTACCTGCGGCTATCGCAGGTTGACCTGCGGCCATCAGTCTATATATACAAGGCTTGGGGTTAGCCATTTGAGGGGAAAGAGAAGAAAAAAGGCTAGGAAGCCCTGCCCATTTAGCTCTACATACACATCTTTAGAGTATTTCCTCTTCTTTAAACACCAGTCAGCCCATATACAGATACTTTTTATCTTTAGGAAGCTGAGTGTTCATACAATTAAAGTCAAAGAAGTCTACTTTAGCAGTCTATCGTAAGCCTTCTTACATTCAAGAAAGCCTCTTTCTCCTACCACTATCACACACTATTATACACATTGAGAGTCGTGTGAGTGTATTTGCCCGGACTTATGTCCGTGGTTTTCATTTCTGTCTGTATATATATACTAATATATATATATATATATAACCGTGGTCGACACTATCTCGATGAGCCTGACTTGATGCGGGCGTTTAATCGCTTATATATATATATATATATATATATATATATATATATACTATATATATGAATCTGTCGACTATCGATGAGCACAGATTTTATATCCGGAGAGTTTAATTGCTTTTATATACATATATATACTATATATATAATTGTTGTCAAACATATCCGATGAGCCCGATTTTATATCCTATATATATATATATATATATATATATATATATATATATATATATATATATATTATCATTTTATTACATATCCAATGAGCCCGGATTCACATCCAATGTGTTTACTACTTTTATATATATATATATATATATATATATATATATTTACAATTTACAATTCGCCCGGAGTTTACTTGTGGCCATTTACGCCTTTCTTTTACATTCATCCCACTTTGAGTTCACTTCGTGGCGGTGATCATTTTTTTTACTGACTTTATTTACATTCACCCCTTTGAGTTTACTTCGTGGCGATTGATCGCTTTCCATGATGGTCATTTTCCGGTCATGGCGAATTGTACATTATTTTACAAAGGTCTCGAGTTTCCTTGATGGTCATTACCCGTGAGAAATTCGAAGATCACAGTAAATTATTTTCGAGAATGTTTCGCATCTCGAAAATAAAAGCAAACAAGCCGAACACTTAGTAATAAAATGGAAGTATCAAAGGCCTCAATCACTCTTGAGTACAGGGTTTGAAAAACCTCTTTTTTACAAAACGTCATTGCTATATCTTGTGGTTAAAATTAAATTTTCCTTAATAAAATTCAAACCCGTGTATATAGGTGTGAACGAGATACAACACTACTTTCAAATAAATTGCACATTGATCCACACACACACACATTCATATAACAGTTTCTTTGAAAAGTGGCGGTCACCGTGGCAACACGGATGTCGGTGGAGTGCTAACACCTTCCTCCGCATAATCAAGCCCCTAACCCTTAATGAATCTCGGTTTCTGAGACTCGCTTTAATAGTGTCAAATCATCGGGTCAATGTGCAAAATCTTTTAATATTGCATTGGTGAAACCAGCTTAAAAACACCAATGGCGACTCTTAAAGTCAATCGTCGACATTATACATGTCGGACCTTTTTCACTTATTTTTTCAAACAAATCTCACATTAACATGAGAACACCAAAAGAAAAGTAACGAAAAGGGACAATTAAAAATCCCGACGTCGACACTATGCATAATAAAATATATTATATTCTAATTATTGTCTAATAAAATAAATAACTTTATAAAAGTATTCTGTTTTATATAAAAAGCTTTTCTGCTTTATTACATTAATAATACTAATAAAACAAAATTTATATATATAATATATATATATCTATATATATAAACTTAGTGACTTCATAAAAAAAAACCTCAATATATTTAACAACATTTATCATCATTATTATAATTCACAATATTAATCAACCGTGCCGCTCCCATGAAAGAGGTGGCTTTCCAATAAGGATTTCTCCTTATATCATGCTAAGCAATTAGGTGACCAAACCTCTCCTCGCGTAACTTCTGACATCGTTAATATTGCAAATAATAATATTAATAACTCTATCATCTCAATTATTGATTTAATAATATATAAAATATCGACAATAATTGAATCAAATAACGTGAGATACTATGCAACAATTACTGTAGCAATAATTGAACAAAACTGAGTGACTTCTCACGTAAGCATCAATAATCAATACCACGTACTATTATGAAACCACGCCAGACATCAGATTTACTACTACCGAGTAGTTCAACAGTTTTAACGTTAAAACTTCCGCCGTTATTTTCATAAAAATATTTTTGTCGTTTTCTCATTCCGACAATAATTCTGTTGTGGGGTCCATCAATGATTGCGCCGTTGTACGAATATTCTCTCATAAAATGAATATTCCCCGACCAATCAAATATTATACAACAACTTGCATACTTTTCAAAATTTATAAATATTACCCACAACTATAACATTATATCAAATTCATTCCATAATATAAAAAAAAATCGAGAAAATAAATCTTTATTCGTAAAATTTGGGAATTTACAGTGTGTAAGACCCCAACTTATTATTAATGAAATTTAATTTTCTCTATTTATTATTTTGAAATAGTAAGGTTTGATTTGATTAATGTGGATAGTTATGGGTAAAATACGCAAATATTTCAAAATAAGCAAGTGGTTATAAAATATTCATTGTTGTTTAGGGAATATTCGTTTAATCGTGGAATATTCTTCTTTTCAGGGAATATTCGCATTACTGACGCCATAAATATTTTGTAGGCCCATAACTGAAAGCGATTGGATGAAGAAAACTACAAATATAAGTGGTTTAAAAATAACTACAGTAGTTATTCAATTAATCTTCAAGTTAAATACTCCTATGGTTAAAACACAAGAATATTACCACCGATTGCACCAATTATTGATTCTTACGTGAAAAGGCACTACTTAATAATGGTTACGAATAATTACGCTCAAAGATTTTATTGATTTAATAATTGCTGCGTTGATATTTTATATCATTGTTGTTTCAATAATTGTCATTACACAATTTTTCATTATCGATGCAATAATTCATATTATCTGAATAATATTATTAGATAACATTATTGGCAATGTCTAGAAAGTTCTCTAAGGAGAGGTTTGGTCACCTAATTGCGCTACCAAGAAGGAGAAATTCTTATTGAAAGCCCTCTTTCCTGGAACTGCTCATTGTCAATATTGTGATTTCGTAATATTATTTGTGAATAATTAATTATTGATTCATATGATGAGGAAAATATTGATTTTATGTGGATATAGATGGAGAAAAATTTTAATGTGACAATTGTTGAAAATTGAAATTTTATCTTTTCTCGATAAGATAATTCATTTAAATGTATTATTATATTTTAATAATATAATAATGGTGATATTTTTTACAAATCGAATGTGGGATATATGAGTATCGAGGAGGAAGAGTATTTTTGTTGCAATAAATGTTTAAAACATGTTAAACATGCTTTGTGGACCCCATTTATCGACCGAAATTTGATTATAAATTGTAAAATCGCCTGCTTGTGGATTTCTTTACCAATTTTTGTTTGGAATTTGGAAGAACTTTCTTCTGTAAAGTTGTAGAGAATTGAATTTCCTATAAAAACACGCGAGATTCGAATTTTCTGATAAAAGGGCTATTTATTATGAATTATTGAAGTTCCGAAGCTCCGAAATAATTGATTTTTGGAAGTTTAAAATATTTTAAATTGGAAAAACGTTTTTATTACTTTTTCTAGAAGGTGAGCATGTGGGAAATGCTAGGAGCTGAATTCTAAGAGGCGTAGGAAATTTTATTATAAATAATAATATTATATTAAATTTTCTGCTTTGGTGTTCTAAGCATTTTCCTATAAATAGGGTGCTTAGGTTAGAATTGAAAATCACACCGTAAATTGAAGTTTTCTCTCTATATTATCGAGCGTATTCTTGTGAGTATTTTGAGTATACTTTGAGTATTGCTATACTAATATAGTTCAAGTTATAGTCGATATCCTGTTTTAACTAAAGATCGTCTTTGTGAGGTAAGGGATATTATTATTTTTCGTAATGATATTATTTCTTCAATATCATTATCTTCAAATATTGATCCAAGTTTTTATCAAATTTGATGTCTGAGTTACTATTCACGTATACTACCTTTATTCACGATACTCTGATTATTCACTTAATACTGAGACTATTCATCAAAAATGAAATTTTTCTTTTCGTCCAAAAATATCTATCAGGGATACTAGCTTTGATTGTATCCATGTTTTGATCATTCTTGAATTTTACACCACTATGATTATTTTTGAGATATTTTTGGACATGGATAAAACAAAGTACGAATCCTTAATCCTTAATCCTTGTCATTTTGTTTCACCGGATTCGCTTTCTTTAAAATATTTTCATCATCCTCGGTCTTAAATGATGATATTATTGAATATCTTTGGCCCGTGTAGTAAAAGATGAATGATTTCGATGAATATCTTTGGCCCGTAGTGCAAAGATGAATAGGTGTTTAGATGAACATGACCAACTGATGAATATCTTTGGCCTGTAGTGCAAAGATGAATATTTGATTCCAGATGTATGTTGATTGATGTTACAAGGATAAAAGATAGACGACGAACTTTTAAATTCATACATAGAAGATAGTAGTTTGCATTCACTACTTAACTCTTCTAATGAATTATTATTTTCGCTGCGAATATTGATTTAAAATTTGTTGTCTATTGTATTCTATTAGATTTTTACCTGTTGAAGACTAACGATAATTTGTTGTATATTATCTTAGTCATAATATTCTTTACTGGGCTAGTTGAGCTCACCCTTTTCCTTTTGTTCCATTTTTCTTCTCGTGGAGGCGAGAATATAAATGAAAGTACGAAGCCTGGGTATGGAATGAAAGTTCTAGAGAGAGTTGTTTAGTAGTCCTCACCATTTTTATAAAATAATGTATCAATAAATGTGATGAGGATTTATTTGAGTATAGATATTTTCTAGAAGATAATATTTGTATTCAAACTCACGCTTTTATTTCTTGTTGTAATAATAAAGTTGTAGTTGTTTCGCACTACGTATTGACAACCGAGAATGGGTGATGTATACCTATTTTGGGGGCGTCACGGTTGGTATCGAGCTTAGGGATATGATCTCTGGCGGAGATCGGGGAATAGAACTAGGAGGGAGAGACGAGTAAATCCTTCGCTAGTGCATCCTACCTAAGCTTATTTGTTAGTTGGTCAAGATATAGGGGATATTATGTGATATATTGATTTCCTTAATTAACCCTTGTTTATGACAAAGATTTGAGAATGTCGATGAGAATATTAACAATGAAAATGAGACCATGGAGACGCTCAGACTCACCAACGAGGAGAACGTGCATCAGTCGGCAATGTTCCTCCCGTGAACAACACCACCGGAAAGCGTGATGATGAACGAGGGATGTTTAGAAGCTTTTTGCAGCTCATGCAAAATCGACGAGGAGACTCGTGTTCAAAATACGGAGGAAATGATAGCAATTCACGGGTTGTCACAATGCCAAGCGCTTCAAAGAGTTAGGACCACCGAATTTAAGGGAAAGCGGATCCGATCACGGCGGAAACATGGGTCACCAAGATATTCGATGTCTTGGGATGCACGGAGAATAAAGGTTCCATTCGCCACCTTTATATTTCGTGGCGAAGCGGACTCATCGGTGGGAGTCTCGTGAAGCGCACTCCATCCAAACCGCTTTCAAAGATGTCTTGGGAGACGTTTGAAAACTATTTAATGACAAATACTTTCACGAAAGTGTTCAATACGTATGAAGGATGTGGAGTTCATCGATTAGAGCAAAACAACACGACGGTGTCTCAATGACGAGGCAAAGTTAGCAGAGTTATCCGTGTTTGCACCTCATTTGGTGGAGAATGAGGAACGTGTGACGCGGATGTTTCTTAGAGGTTTGAAACCCTAGCATACGACAATATCTCATTTCTCATAAATTTTCTCTCTATTCGGATGTTGTTAACAAGGCTCAATTGTTAGAAGCGAGATAACGAGTATGTTCAACCGAGGGACCATAACCGAGGATCGTACAGAGATAGCAATCAATGTAATAATGATAACCAAATGGAGAAAGAAATGAGACGGACAAAAATGGTAACCACTCTGGTGGTAATCATGGCCATGAAAATAAAAGAAGCGAGTCGAGGAGATTTTTTAAAAGAGGAGATTTAACAACGACCATGTGAAGACGATGCGGCTGCAGAAGAATCGGTTCTAAGGGAGGAAACGACCACCGGTCATATGCTATAAATGCGGGAAAAGGGACATATCGACCCAAACTGCCCACAACAGCCTCAAGGTATGCTATAATTGTGGAAAGGAATGACATATCGCTTCGAGATTGTCTTGTAGCAAAACCTAGTTCAATGGGGACGGTGACTCAAAAGATCGTCCCCTGAAAAAGTCAAATTCAACGATTCCGGAAGAGCGTTTGTTGTGACCGGTCAAAATACGAGGAACCCAAACGAGGTGATCACGGGTAAGCTATTTATAAATTCTTGCGAAGTTTATACCTTACTTGATATCGGTCTACCCATTCATTTATCTCTCTGCATGTGCTCAACGCTTAAACTTGACTCGAGAGAAATTAGACTTTGATCTATCTGTGGAAACTCCGTTAGAGAAACTTTCATCACATCCATTGTTTATAAATCTTGTTTGATTCAAGTTGGCACCATCACCTTACCTCGTGACCTTATCTCTTTAAAGATACTTACTTTTGATGTGATTTTAGGGATTGATTGGTTAACTACTCATCATGCCAAAATTGATTGTTTTCGTAAGGTTGTTAGTTTTCATATTCCTAACCAACTGTTGTGCGAATTCAAGCAACTAAACCATTAAAATTAATCATCATCATATCTAATCATAAAGCTATTCGTTTATTGAAAAAGCGGATGTCAAGCTTTCTTAGCCCATGTTATGGATTTGAATAAAGACACGCCAAATTTGAATAATATTCCTGTTGTTATTGACTTTCCGACGTATTTCAAGAAGAACTTCTGGCCTACCCCCCGTAACGTGAAGTTGAATTCTTTATTGATCTTGAACTCGTACAAAGCCCATTTCTAAAACCCCATATCGAATGGCTCTATTGAACTTCGAGGAGTTAAAGGTCCAACTACGAGAAATTGTTGGACATCGGTTTCATTCGTCCTAGTACATCTCCTCGGGTGCTCCTGTTTTATTTGTAAAGAAGAAAGACGGGGAGTATCGCGACTTTGTATTGACTATCTGGAATTGAACCATGTCACCATCAAGAATAGGTATCCTCTACCTCGTATTGATGACTTGTTTGACCAATTAAGGGCACAATTCTTTTCAAAATTCGATCTTAGCTCGGATATCATCACCAAGATTAGAATCGAGGATATTCCAAAGACCGCCTTTAGAACTCTCAGACGGGCATTATGAATTCTTAGTCATGTCTTTCGGATTGACTAATGCTCCTATGGCTTTCATGGATATGATGAACCGAGTATTCAAGGAATATTTGGATCGGTTTTGTTGTCATTTTTTATTGATGACATCCTCATATATTCCAAAAGTCGTGAAGATCACGAGCACCATTTGAAGTTTGGTACTCCAAAGGCTTCGTGAAAACAAACTATATGCTAAATTGAAGAAATGTGAGTTCGGCTTGAGGAAGTAGCATTTCTTGGGCACGTCAGTGTCAAAACATGGAGTATTCGTGGATCCGAGCGAAGATTGAAGCAATACAAAGTTAGAGCAACCAAGTCGATGATCAAGTATCGTTGTTTTTGGGCTTAGTTGGTTATTATCGGAGATTCGTGGAAGGGTTTTCTCGAATCGCTACTCCATTAACCCAAATAACTTGGAAGGATACAAAATTCGTTTGGAGCGAAGAATGCGAGAAGAGTTTCCAAGAGCTCAAGAGGAGACTCATTTCTAAGACTGTTCTAACAATACCATCCGGTTCGGATGGATTTGTTATCTACAAATGATGCTTCGTGCAAAGGGTTAGGATGTGTTCTCATGCAACGTGGGAAAGTCATAGCCTATGCCTCGCGACAACTTAAAGAGTATGAGAGGAATTATCCTACTCATGATCTAGAGTTAGCGTGATCGTTTTCGGCGCTTAAGATATGGAGGCACTATCTATATGGGGAGAAAGTGGAGATATATTCAGACCATAAAAGCCTTAAATATTTCTTCACTCAAAAAGAACTCAACATGCGGCAGCGACGTTGGCTCGAGCTATTGAAAGACTACGACCACACTATTTAATACCATCCTGGAAAAGCGAACGTGGTAGCTGACGCGTTGAGTAGAAGATCATATGCAGGAACGAGTGCGATGATGTCAAGTATACGCATAGAGCCAACTTTAATATAAAAAGTTAAGGTTGCTCAAGCCACCGACCCGGAGCTGATGCGTATGAAGAAGAAAGTACAAGAAGGAGCTATTTTGGAAGCGAGAATTGATGAAGAAGGAATACTTTGAGTCCACTCTAGACTTTGTGTGACGCCCCCAAATTAGGTATACACAACACCCATTCTGAGTTGCCAAATACATGGTACAGAAACAACTACAACTTTATTATTACAACAGTAAAACTGTGAGTTTGAATACAAATATTATCTTCTAGACAATATCTATACTCAAATAAATCCTCATCACATTTATTGATACATTATTTTACAAAAATGGTGAGGAATACTAAACAATCCTTTCTAAAACCTTCATTCCATACCCGAGGCTACGTACTTCGCTATATTCTCGCCTCCACGAGAAAAATGGAACAACAAGAAAAGGGTGAGCTCAACTAGCCCAAGAAAGAATATTATGACTAAGATAATATACAACAAATTATCGTTAGTCTTCAACAGGGAAAAATCGATAGAATCTGATAGACAACAAGTTTCGGATCAATATTCGCGGTGAAATAATAATTCATAGAAGAGTTACGTAGAGAATGAAATCTACTATAATCTATGAATTTAACGATCCATCATCAATATTTTATCCTCAGTAACATCAATCAATATACATCTCGAATCAAATATTCATCTTTGTACTACAGCCAAAAGATATTCATCAATCCATTATGTTTATCTCAACACTGCTCATCTTTGCACTAAAGGCCCAAAGATATTCATCGGTCGGTCGTGTTCATTTAAACACTGTTCATCTTTGCACTAAAGGCCAAAGATATTCTTCGAAATCATTCATCTTTGCACTACTGACCCCAAAGATATTCTTGAAATCATTCATCTTTGCACTTTCTGGGCCAAAGATATTCAATAATATCATCATTTAAGACCGAGGATGATGAAAATATATTTTTTTAAAGAAACGAATCCGATGAAACAAAATGACAAGGATTAAGGATTAAGGATTAGTACTTGGTTTTATCCGTCCAAAAATACCTCAAAATAATCATAGTGGTGTAAAATTCAAGAATGATCAAAACATGGATACAATCGAGTTAGTATCCGAATAGATATTTTGGACAAAAGAAGAAATTTTATTTTTCTATGAATAGTGTCGATATCGTGAATAGTCTTCGCATATCGTGAATAATAGTAACTATCGTGAATAAGTAACTCAACACCAAAAGATAGAAATTCCACAAAAACATCTTCACGCTTACGTAGAATAGTACTGAATGAATAGTAACTTCGTGAATAAGTAACTCATGAATAGTAACCCCGACATGAAAAAGTTCCAAATTTGATAAAAGTTCCAACTAATATTTCAAAGATAATGATATTGAAGAAATAATATCATTTGAGAAGAAAATAACATCCCTTACCTCGAAAGATCGATCTTACAAATTTGAAACAGGATATAGGCTATGACTTGGACTTGCATAGTATAGCAATACTCAAAGTATACTCAAAATACTCACAAGAATACGCTTTCGATAATATAGAGAGAAAACTTGATTTACGGTGTGATTTTCAATTCTAACCTAAGCACCCTATTTATAGGAAATTGCTTAGAACACAAAGCGAAAAATTTAATAAATTAATATATATATATATATATATCAAATTCATCATGAACCTTAGAATTCAGATCCTAGCATTTCCCACATGCCACCTTCTAGAAAGAAATGATAAAAACGTTTTTCATAAAATAAATAATTAAAACTTACAAAATTAATTATTTGAGACTTGAACTTCAATAATTCATAATAAATAGCCCTTTCATCAAAAATTCGAATCCTGCGATTTTTTATAGGAAATTCAATTCTCTACAACTTTGCGAAGAAAGTTTTTCCAAATTCCAAATGCAAATCGGCCAAAAATCCATAAGCGGCGATTTTACAGTATAATCAAATTTCATCGATAAATGGGGTCCACAGACATGTTTAACATGTTTTAAACATTTATTGCAACAAAATACTCTTCCTCCTCGTATATACTCATATATCCCACATTAGTTGTAAAAATATCACCATTATTATATTATTAAAATATAATAATACATTTAAATGAATTATCTTATCGGAAAAAGATAAAATTTCAATTTTCAACAATTGTCACATTAAAAATTTTCTCCATCTATATCCACATAAAATCAATATTTTCCTCATCATATGAATCAATAATTAATTATTCACAAATAATATTACGTAAATCACATATTGACAAACGAGCGCCTTCAAGGGAGAGAGGGCTTTCCAACAAGAATTTCTCCTTCTTGGCGCCGCAATTAGGTGACCAAACCTCTCCTTAGATGTAACTTTCTAGACATTGCCAATAATGTTATCTAATAATATTATTCAGATAATATGAATTATTGCATCGATAATGAAAAATACGTGTAATGACAATTATTGAAACAACAAGAATATATAAAATATCAACGCGAAGAATTATTAACTCAATAAAATACGAGCAATAATTCTCAGTAACCATTATTGAGTAAAGTGCCTTCTTCTACGTAAGAATCAATAATTCAACAATACGTGCAATACCGGTAATAACTAACAAGCAACAACGCTAGCATCTTCACCGTATTTTAACCAATCGCATTCCAATAGTCTTAATTGATAATAACTACTACGTTATTTATAACCACCCAAACTTTGTCGTTTTCCTCATCCAATCGCTTTCACAGTTATGGGGCCCATACATGGTCTGCTATTCGTCATTTAATATTCCTCGACAAAGATTAATATTCCACGACCAAACGAATATTCCCCACGAAAATGAATATTTTATAACCACTTGCTTATTTTGAAATATTTGCGTATTTAACCCTTAACTATCCACATTAATCAAATCAACCCTTACTTATTTCAAAATAATAAATAAAGGAAATTCCTTTTATTTAAAAAAATTTTGGTCTTACACTTTGTGTTCCTAACGACTCGATTTGAAGTACAAGATTATGATGGAGGCACACAATACACCATTTGCAATCCATCTCGGAAGTACTAAAATGTATCGTGATCTTCGACATACATTTTGGTGGAACAATATGAAGAGAGAGATTGCAAAGTTTATCTCAATGTGTTTAACTTGTCAACGTGTAAAGGCGGGCATCTAGTACCTAAGGGTCCGTTCTGAACCACTTGATATTCGAAATGGAAGTGGGAACATATTACCATGGATTTCATTACGGGTCTCCCTACTTACGGGTTTCTCAAGGCATCAATGCTATTTGGGTTATTGTTGATAGATTAACCAAGTCCGCCCATTTCTTGCCGATACGGAGACTTATTCCTTGAACGTCTTGCTAGTATGTACGTGAATGAGATTGTGAGGTTGCATGGCATTCCTGTATCCATAGTTTTGGATCGTGACCCAAGATTCACTTCAAGATTTTGGGTTAGCTTGCAAAAAGCTATGGGCACGGATTTGCGATTTAGTTCGGCATACCATCCTCAAACCAGACGGACAATCGAAAGGACTATTCAAACTCTTGAAGATCTATTAAGACTCTGTGTCCTGGACTTCAAGGCGCTTGGGATAAGTATTTACCATTGGTGGAATTCTCCTACAACAACAGCTTATCGAGCAAGTATAGGTGTGGCTCCATTTGAAGCATTATATGGACGAAAGTGTCGCTCTCCAATATGTTGGGATGAAGTGGGTGAAGCAACATTGTTGGGACCCGAGTTGAGTACGTATGTATGACTACGAAAAGATCCAAATGATTCGACAACGATATAAAAACGGCACAAGATCGACACAAGAATTATGCGGATCTTCATCGAAAGGACGTGGAATTTAGTATAGGGGATCATGTATTATCAGCGTTGCTCCATGGAAAGGAGTTACAAGATTTGGGAAGAGAGAAAGCTCAATCCACGATTTATTAGTCCATTTCAAATTCTTGACCGAGTAGGAAATGTAGCCTATAGACTCGCGTTACCTCCGAGTATGTCTCGTGTTCATAATGTGTTTCACATATCTCGCATTTCGTAAATATGTGAAAGACCCAACCACGTTATAGAGTTAGAACCGGACGAGATAGCCAAGACTTAACGTATGAGGAGGTACACCGAAGATCTTGGATAGGAAGGAGCATGTCCCTACGCCATGCGGTCATACCACAAGTTAAAGTTTTATGGAGGAATCATGCTATAGAGAAAATGACCCGGGAATTGGAAAGCGGAAATGAAAGCGAGGTATCCTCACCTTTTCAAAACACTGTGTACGTGACGTCTAATTTCGAGGACGAAATTTCATAAGGAGGGAGGTTGTAAGACCCCAACTTATTATTAATGAAATTTAATTTTCTCTATTTATTATTTTGAAATATTAAGGGTTGATTTGATTAATGTGGATAGTTATGGGTAAAATACGCAAATATTTCAAAATAAGTAAGTGGTTATAAAATATTCATTGTTGTTTGGAGAATATTCGTTTGGTCGTGGAATATTCTTCATTGTCGGGAATATTCGTGATGACGACGGCCATAAAGATTTTGTGGGCCCATAACTTGAAAGCGATTGGATGAAGAAAACTACAAATATAAGTGGTTTAAAAATAACTGCGTAATTGTTACTGGTTATCTTCGTTAAAATACTCGTGGTTAAAACACAAGAGCACACAAGATTGCACCAATTATTGATTCTTACGTAAGAAGGCACTAATTAATAATGGTTACGTAATTACTCGCTCAAAGATTTTATTGATTTAATAATTCTTTGCGTTGATATTTTATATTGTCATTTGTTTCAATAATTGTCATTACACAAAGATTTTTTTCATTATCGATGCAATAATTCATATTATCTGAATAATATTATTAGATAACATTATTGGCAATGTCTAGAAAATTACATGCTAAAGAGAGGTTTGGTCACCTAATCATTGGCCAAGCAAGGAGAAATTCTTTCTTTCCCTTTAACCGCCTGTCATTTATCAATATTGTGATTCTCGTAATATTATTTGTGAATAATTAATTATTGATTCATATGATGAGGAAAATATTGATTTTATGTGGATATAGATGGAGAAAAATTTTAATGTGACAATTGTTGAAAATTGAAATTTTATCTTTTTCGATAAGATAATTCATTTAAATGTATTATTATATTTTAATAATATAATAATGGTGATATTTTTTACAACGAATGTGGGATATATGAGTATACGAGGAGGAAGAGTATTTTTGTTGCAATAAATGTTTAAAACATGTTAAACATGTCGGTGGACCCCATTTATCGATGAAATTTGATTATAGCACAATGTGAAATCGCCTTCGCTTGTGGATTTCGGTCAATTTTTGTTTGGAATTTGGAAGAACTTTCTTCCGTAAAGTTGTAGAGAATTGAATTTCCTATAAAACTTCATGAGATTCAATTTTTCTGATAAAAGGGCTATTTATTATGAATTATTGAAGTTCAAACTCAAAATAATTGATTTTTGAAGTTTAAAATATTTTAAATTGGAAAAACGTTTTATTACTTTTTCTAGAAGGTGAGCATGTGGGAAATGCTAGAGCTGAATTCTAAGAGGCGAGGAAATTTTATTATAAATAATAATATTATATTAAATTTTCTCTTTTGGTGTTCTAAGCATTTTCCTATAAATAGGTGCTTAGGTTAGAATTGAAAATCACACCGTAAATTGAAGTTTTCTCTCTATATTATCGAAATGTATTCTTGTGAGTATTTTGAGTATACTTTGAGTATTGCTATACTGAGATGTTCAAGTTATAGTCAATATCCCAAGTGTTTCAACTGTAAGATCGCCTTTTTGAGGTAAGGGATATTATTATTTTTCGTAATGATATTATTTCTTCAATATCATTATATCAAATATTGATCCAAGTTTTTATCAAATTTGGTGTCTGAGTTACTATTTCACGATACTCGGCACTATTCACGATACTGGTACTATTCACGAATCTGACAGACTATTCATCAAAAAATGAAATTTTTCTTTTCATTCAAAATATCTATCATGGATACTAGCTTCTTTGATTGTATCCATGTTTTGATCATTCTTGAATTTTACACCACTATGATTATTTTTGAGGTATTTTTGGACATGGATAAAACAAAAGTACGAATCCTTAATCCTTAATCCTCATGTCATTTTGTTTCACCGGATTCGCTTTAAAAATATTTTTCATCATCCTCGCCTTAAATGATGATATTATTGAATATCTTTGGCCCAGTAAGTAAAAGATGAATGATTTCGATGAATATCTTTGGCCAGAGTGCAAAGATGAACAGTGTTTAGATGAACACGACTAATCGATGAATATCTTTGGCTCAGAGTGCAAAGATGAATATTTGATTCCGGATGTATGTTGATTGATGTTACTGGGGATAAAAGATAGATGATTTAACTTTTAAATTCATACATAGAAGATAGTAGTTTGCATTCTCTACTTAACTCTTCTAATGAATTATTATTTCACATGCGAATATTGATTTAAAATTTGTTGTCTATTGTATTCTATTAGATTTTTCCCATTGAAGACTAACGATAATTTGTTGTATATTATCTTAGTCATAATATTCTTTATTGGGCTAGTTGAGCTCACCCTTTTCCTTTTTGTTCCATTTTTCTTCTCGGAGGCGAGAATATAAGCGAGTACGAAGCCTGGGTATGGAAATGAAAGTTCTAGAGAGTTGTTTAGTAGTCCTCACCATTTTGTAAAATAATGTATCAATAAATGTGATTAGGATTTATTTGAGTATAGATATTTTCTAGAAGATAATATTTGTATTCAAACTCACGCTTTTACTTGTTGTAATAATAAAGTTGTAGTTGTTTACGCACTACCATGTATTGACAACTCGTAAATGGGTGATGTATACCTATTTTGGGGGCGCCACGGTGTGCCTTTAGATCAAGGTCATTCAAAGAGTTTTAATTAAAGCTAGTTAGTTGTAGCTCATCGAACAGGCAAGTTCTCTAACTCAAACTTGAGTTATTATTTTCAAAGCATGTTAGTGGATAATTATTGTTGATTACTCCACATCCTTAACTATTATTGTGAATCGCATTTTGTACAATTGAATTCCTATTCAATTATTATTGAATTATGAATTAATTAAAGTTCTTTCATTCTTGAACTGTTTATGAGATAGATCTATGCTAGTTAGGTGTGAGCATGATGCGGTTTGAAGCCGAAACCGCACCCGAAACCGCTTAAGTGCGGTTTGATAAATCCAAAACCGCACATGAAACCGCTTGTGATTGGTGCGGTGCGGTTTCATTTGGTGCGGTTTCGGTTCCAAAACCAATTGAAATAAGCTCTCGATCTGTTTTTGAAATTGATATAAGTTCATTAATGTAGACAAATACAACAATGAAAACTATAAACTATAAACTGTTTTCGAAATTGATACAAGTTCAGCTGATCTGTTTTCTCAGCAATATCAGCTGCTACAACATTACTTTCTGATACATTTTGAATAATTAAAATTGGTAGTCAGCATAAATATCATAACATATTTTGCCAACTGAATTAGATGCTATGGTTATCATCAACCAATATTCGTACAAAAGCGGATCACTTTATGAGGGAAAAACTAAATATCATAACATATTTTGCCAACTGAATGTAATTTCAACCAAGGATTACATACAAGTTAGGTAACATGCACTCAGAATAATAATAACTCTACTAGAACTCGTGCATCCTAAACGGAAACTGATTAATTTTATGAAAATATTTAAAGAGAAACTTCAAATCATAAGACTTTGATAACCTGTGTCACTATAAAGATAAACCCATTGAGAACTAAGACGATACATGTCTAGCAAAATAAGAAATTCACATATTACCCTCAGCTCTACCAGCATAAGAAGTTATACTTAAAAATTTAGCATAAGCTTCCCTTGTACTCGATCTGCCCCTTCATACATGCATACACACATATGGTACGATTTCGGTTTTATGGGTGCGGTTTCAGCTAGTAACCAAACCGAAACCATAAATTTGGTTATTCAACCAACCTAAAACCGTAACATACGCCGAAACCGTTGGTGCGGTTTTAATTGGTGCGGTTTGTGCGGTTTTTGGTGCGGTTTCGGTTCCAATTTGGTTACTTGCTCAGCCTTAATGCTAGTTGTATCAGCTAGATCGAATATGTTTAAAATTGTTCAATCAAATATGTTTTAAAAGTTGTTCTTAACCAATTGATTTGGTAAGGACTCAAGACTGAGAAAAAGAATAATTTTATTAAAGCATTATATTGGAAACTAATTGTTGCTCGACTATTAAGTGTTTATGCATAATACACCGGGTATGAAAGGCTGATCCCCTTGATTACCAAAACTTATTAAAAGGACCAGTTTAACTACTGACAACCTTAGTATATGTTCATGCTTATTTCAAACCACTCAGCATCTATTATTCAATTATTCGAATATTCAATTATTGAAACTTAATTCATGTTCTCTCACAATTGATTCTATTGTTGAACATTGAAAGCTAAATCCCTTTCTAATCATGATATACCTTTCTTGTATTTAAACTTGCTAAGCAAACTAGTTGCTTACCCTTGCTATATCATGACATTTATTTCAGCTAAGCCCGAGGGATCGAATAAGAAAGACAAAGGCAAGGGCAAAGTCCAAGAATAGCTTAATTTGAATGTTAATTATTATATTACCTTATGAAATTATTTATGTAAACCTTTTGTAATATTAAAGGTGTGTTTTAGTTAAGGTAACGAAGACCTTGGGGTTATGTTATAAAACTTTATTATAATGAACAATGTATGTTTATTATTCCACAATAGTATGTAAAATGCTTATGATGATGATGGATCGTGAGCACTGAATCTAAGGTTAGGGAACCTAGATTTGGGGCGCCACACTGAGATCAAACCATCCTCGAGATAAACCCCGAGGATCATCAAAGTCAACAAAGAAATTCAATCTTTGAGACGACCCGAGAGAAAAGACAGCTACAACTGCATCAAGCCCAGTACCAACTCGGGAGGGGCAAAATAGTAATTTTCCATCACAACATCAATTCAGCCCAAATCACTACAAAAGAAGTCATGCAGAACCATAACATAATTCCCAAGTGAAAACAAAACAAGACAGCTCAACGGATGGACTGCGAAGACTCAAAGATCTGGTCATGGACCCATCTTCTCGAATTCAGAAAATGTCAAATCCCATGTCATGGTGTATCTCTCGTCAAGGGCCCTCCGGAAAGGTGTAACACGCCTCCATCAGATTTTTCGGATTGAAAGTTATGAAGGTTCGAGCGGACAACGCGTTGGCCCGAGTGTATGTACTTCGAGACAACAGGACCCGCGGGGCTCAGGCCCACACGGGCAGCCGCAGGTAGACCCGTAGCTACTTTGGTCTATAAATAGACCCCCTATCAGCCAAAAAGAAAAAAGGAAAAAAAAACTCTGTCCATTTCAGCTCTTAACCCCTCCTATATTGTTCCAAAGTTCAATATTCTTCTTTCTAAACACTTGTATACATATATTCTACAACATATCAAATTTTAATCAGTGGAAACTGAGTTTTCAAGCTCTAAAAGCGGTCTGAATCCTTTATTGCACTGTTGAGCTAGAATGGCTAAGATTTATTTAAATAATGCACTTAGGCCCAATAAACACACACACAAACACTTCAAATAAATTAGGGAATTGAAGTCGGGGGTGCCTAACACCTTCCCCCCGCTTAATCAAGGCCCCGAACTCTATGAATCTCAGTTTTCAAGGCCTATTAAACAGAGTCCAATAATTGGATCTTTATGTAAACCTTTTCAAATTCGGTTGAGTTGGTACAACCATTTCAAAACTACCAACTGGCGACTCTGAATTTTCAAATCGTCAACATTTTGTGTCAGACTCTTTTCAAACTCACCATTTCAAACAAAATTCAACACCTTGAAAACATAAAGGGTAAAAAGAGAAACTTCAAAGAAAAGAAATTTTTTCCTGACGTCGCCAGGTTAAAATTACACATTTGCTTATATAGAAGCATTATTTGATCTATCTACTTATAAAGAAGCATATTTTTCTCAAATATAAAAGTCTTTAAACTTTTATAAAAATATCTGCTCTTTAACTGTTATCTGCTTATTTGAGAAGTCTTAAGTATAAAAGTTATTTAAACTTTTATATATCTGTACTAAATTGTATTTGCCTATTTAAGAAGCAAAATTCTGACAAAAACTTTGTAAAAAGGGAAAAGGGTAGAGTTAGTTTATTGTATGTACCTGTGAGAAAGACTAGTAATTCTTAGATCAAGACCAGAGTCTTAGAGAGGTCAGCTGGGAGTTGGATTTCTAGTGTACTTGTGAGGTGAGGAAGAGAATGTTGTTTCAAGACCAGATCATAGAATAGAACTGAACTCAAAAGAAGGAACAACTAAGTTTGAGGAGGAAGTTGGGAGTTTGCTGTCCAAAATAAGTAGTGGTGTATAGTTGGAAGTTTGTCTATAAAACTTTGTAAAGGTTTCTCCGCCTACTTAAGGAGTATTTATTACTGAAAGTAATAGGATCTGAAGTACTAGAGAGGAGCTTGAGACTAGACGTAGCAACATACCCTGGATGCATGTTGTGAACCAGACAACTCTCTGTGAATTGTACGATTAAATTTTTATTGACTTGCATATTAATTTTAACACTGCAAATTAATTGATTAAAAATTTAAAAAGGCCTAAGATAAATTTTTAAACGGTAATAATCTATTCACCCACCCCCACACCCCCTTCTAGATTATTATTGGACTTTCAGAATAACTTGATCGAACCAACAACTATATACGAGTTCGAATTGTTTGGTGTTCGCGAACATGATCGACTTCGCGAACAGTTCGCAAACAAGTCGAACACAAGCTTGTTCGCGAACATGAACAGTTTGTGAACGTTCACGAACACAAACTTGTTCACGAACATCAAATTTGTTCACGAACACCAACTTTTTCGCGAACATAAACTTAGAACTCTAAAAAAAAAATAGTTAATTAAATACCAAAAATGTCTTCTCTAAGAATAAGTAATTCAATCAAAAATTAGATCAAATATTGTAATCATCATTCTTAGAATATGATATAATCATATAAATATAATATATATCATATTGTCATTGATATATACGCCTTATATCACACTATATAAGATTTATTTAGGAATAAAATATAATATATATATATATATATTAAATTAGTAGTAGTGGTGGATTAATATTATTTTTTATTACATAATTAATCTAAAATAAATGAATAATACTCTATCTATTTCATAAAATAGTCTTATTTAAAAATTTTATAATGAAAAATATGAAATTGTAAGATTTTAATATTTAAAATAATGTGAATTTAGTTGATTTAAATTAATTCAATATCTAATAGATTAATATTGTTAACTTTGAAAATTTGGAATGTATTAATACCAAATATTTCCTCCATTCTTCGAAATATATGTAATGAACTCGATCAAGTATGAATTTTCAAAGTCGATAGGAAATATTTTTAATTCAAAATGAATGTGATAATTAACTTTTAAATACAATAAATTTTGAGAATTACTTTATAAAAAAATTTTTAATTTTCATATTTATATTGTTTAAAACTAAATAAATTAACTACGATTCTAAGATCAAAGGCTTAAAATTTTGTTTCATTTTTTAAAACATTTTTGCTTATTCTAATTTAAATTAATAACTCATTTAAATTTCATGCAAACAAGATCTTGAAACATATTGTTTAATTAGATTATTAAACACTACTTTTTACCATGAATATGATTACTTAATTGTATAATTAATAAATCAAAGTTAGTCAATCACTCTCTCTCACTGTCTCACATATATATTGTAAGTCTGTAACACTAAAAAAAATAAAAAATTGGTAAAATCAAGTTTGCACTTTTAATTACATAATTGATAGTTGATGTATATAATATACAATAGTAATTGTGCAATGATTATTACTCTATTACTGAAGTCTCGATACATTGATGACTTGATTTTTCTAATCTCAATTTCGGCTTAACAATTTCAATAACTCATGTAAATATAAGCAACTTTATTGTATCATTCTTTAATTATGTCAAATTGTCATTGCATGATGATTAATAACTTTACTTATGTGTTTTATGATATGGGTTATAATTTATTAAATTATTAGGGATGTAAATTATAAGAATCCAACAATCATTGTTAAAAATTTTATGAAAATATTAAAATTATTTTAATTAAATTAGAATTTAGTGGTGAAGAAGTACACATTATAATTTAATAAAAATGTTTACTTATAATCAATTATTAAAAAAACAAAAAGATGTTTCGTTAATAAAAAAATTGTTACAAATTTAACAATTATTGATAAGACAAACTTTAGAATTTAATATGAAATAACCAATTATTTATATTCAAAATTTTAGAAACACTTTAAACATGTAAGAAATCGAACTACTCGAACCGATCTCGAACTTATCGAACCAAACTCGAACTCAAACTTATCGAACCGAATCCAACTGAACCAAACTTGAATTGTTCGCGAACAAAGACGAACCGAACCACATGGTTCGCGAACATGTTCAATCGAGCAATCGAACATAACACTATGTGCGAACTCGACTCGGCTAGACAAGCAACTTGAACTCGAACCGGTTCGCATACAGTTCAATTCGTTTGCAACCCTAACCACAGCTCCCTGTTGACTAGCATCAACAAGGTCAAGCGTGTTAATATTCTTTTTGGTTATGAATATCACGGATCTGGTAACCATGAAGTTAACTTCATAAGAGCTGTTTCATTCGATTAATATCAAAGTGTTGACACGTAAAGAGAGATCACCTTCCCGGCGCTGTGTCGACACATCGTGATCATCAATTGACCAAAGTTAATTTCATGCTAACCACTCCCGAACATCACATATGAACCCGATAAGTTTTACACACACACACACACTGGTCAATTAACCAAAGTTAACTTCATGCTAACCACTCCCGGACATCACATATGAACCCGATAAGTTTTACACACACACACACACACACATATATATATATATATATATATATATATATTTATTTATTTTACTAATATTAAGTTTTTAAGAGAAATATTTTCAAATTCAAAATTAATATAAATTAATTAATTTTAGACTATAATTACGAAAGTTAGAAACTGTCTACATACGATTACTAATTACAAAATTAATTGCTTGTAAAATTAAATGAATCAAATCAATTTTATATTTGAAAATATTTTAAATTTACTTTAAAAATTAAATTTAATCATATATTTTAAAACGCAAAAGCTATTTTTTTTTCATTTATTTATTACTAAAACCAACCCCTTAATCAAAGCCTTGCTGAAACACTATCACAATACAAAAATATCTTCCACTCGTATCAAAAGCTTTGTATTTGGAGCTTTCCCTCCCATGCAAGATGTTTAAGGAAAATTAAACAAAGCCTACAAGTGAATATATATATATATATATATAGAGAGAGAGAGAGAGAGAGAGATGTTTAAGCAAAGTTAAGATCATATCTCGATTGATTTGTATCCCACAATTGAATTTGACCGTAGACAACCACAATGCTTCCATCCAGAAACAGAGAAAGAAATTCGACACTTGGAATACACCTTGGGCAGGGCAAAGGAGAACATACTATTCAGCTCATCCATACGGTCTTGAGTTTCGATTTTGGCCTTGGCGAAGTTCAGATCTGGGTTTTGCAACTTCAACAAATATAACTCTGCCATCAAGAAACTGAGAAGAAAGTGAAGTTAGCACCTTTACATTTTCACATATAATTACATTTGTTAAGAAAGACTGGATGAAACCAGTGACTGAACAAGTTATCATAATCTAATTTACATGGTTCCATTCATTTGGTCTTCAAATCTTTTGAAATGTTACATAGAGTCCAAATCAAACAGCCAAAATCTGATCACTATACTTCCAATTTTCCACTAGTACATCAAACATAAAGGTATTAATCAGAAATCATTTCCAAAACCAATACTTCACAGTTAGCCAACATTGCAGTGACTAGATCATTAATATAATACACCTATTTGATTGGCCAAACAGGGAAAAGGAAGAGGAGAACATAATAAAACACCACACAAAAACCCCTGCAGCATTCTTTTTGACATATATAGTTCTTATTTCAACATATAAACATGATATATAGAGTAGTAAATTTAAGAAAAACCTATCCAGAGGACCACATGCCCTATGTTCAAACTTGAAATAGGGTGAACAAAATTTGTAACCTCTAGCATTTAAATTTCAGTTTATTGCCCAACAATCTATTAATATTATCTATTAGATTATGCACATGTTTCGAGACCTTTCACGCACTAATATAATAGCATAGACACTAATCTGGAAATGAAAGAATCATTAGTTTTTTGCAAAATCTTCGCCACTGAAAATAAATATGAGAGGTGCATCTGTCTCTAGAATCTTAATACAGCGGCTGAGTAGCATACCTTTCCATGCATTCCCTCAATGGCCTTCTTCGATTCCTCCTCTGTTGCGTAACGCAGGAAAGCAAAGCCTCTTGGCCTATTTGCTATTTTGTCCATCACCAGATTGACTGCAAAATCAAAAAATTAATGTCTAGTAGAACATTGAAGGCCTCTAAAGCCAGGAGAAGACAACGACGCACATAAAGTTTATTCTTTTTGACATATATAGTTCTTATTTCAGCATATAAACATGATATATAGAGTAGTAAATGTAAGAAAAACCTTCTACGAGCTTGCCAAAGTTTTCAAAAGCATTTCTCAAGCTCTCTTCAGTGGTACGAAATGAAAGTCCTGTACACAAAAAGCAAATACATTAGTACATCCTCGAAATATAAAAACAAAACAGAGAGAGAGAGAGAGAGAGATTAACAATTGGTCATTGTTGAGTTTCAAGCTTGCTTAAGCAACAGGAGTTTTTATATCATATATAAGGCGACTGAAAAATAGATAGAAATAAGGAAAAGCATTCACTAGTACATTTAGTTTGTTTTGATTTTTTCAGTTGTAGGGCTTCACCTAGGATAGAGGGAGCCCCTTCCAGAAAATCTCAATGGCCAAGGCAGAACCAAGGACAGATGGGTGTTTGAAAATAGTTTCCAACCAGCAACAGACGCGCCTCAATTAGAACCTCACTAGCTGCGTCATTGCCCCAAGCATAAAGATACATCTAGTGTCATTGATAAAGTGACAAACAAGTAATTAACCATACAGCCCAACTGTTGGCTTTTCACAAAGTGGCAACACTGGATTTTCAGTCTTGTGTGAATTTTATGTATTTGACCCAAGATGAACGTCAATGAGATATTATAATTACTTTAAAAGAGGAATTTAAAGATATAATGCCTGAAATTAATTCTACAGCACCGTGAACACTAACCATCAGGACATGCATCTAAAACAACCAAAAAAATCTACTTCCTCTATCTAACTCAAAAACCATTCCTCCCCATCACTTATCGTAAAGTTTACTAAGAACCTTGTCATAAACCTTACTTGAACACAATACCTTTCCTACCCCTTCTTCCTCCTCATTAGCCACTACCCAGCATCAAGTCATCATCTACCTGCCTCCCACCCCATTTAACCCTTGTTAGCCCTACTTTACAAAACTAACCATGAAAGTGAAGGCACTTTAGAGATATTCACTAGAGACAACTGATGGAATACCAATTAACACTGGTTTATGGTTTCTCCTTGCTCCCGATGCTGATGGACGGCTATACTCACCAGTAGAAGTAAGGGATCATATTAGTTTACTTGTTCTTTATGGTGTAGGAAATTAGCAGGGATAGAACCATGCCTTTATGATCTTGTTGAGGATTGGGACTAAGCTATTGCCAGTTATGGACAGCCTTCCATCAGTAACTCCTGAATAACTTTAGGGTAAGCACCAAACATGGTTTTAACTAAAGAACCACTTTAAAAGGTAACTAGGTAGGACCAACTGTAAGGGAATTTGTGGTTGGTTAACCAACTCAGAAATAAAATAGAACTGATTCCCCTGCAGTTGCCCACGACACTTGAGCATCATTCTTATGGAGATATTGCCTTCTATTACTACGTAGACGTGGAGATAAGGCTGCCTTGGATCTCACGCGCTTCCGCACATAGATTCATCTACCACTTCGACTATTTCTCAATTTGTCATCTTCCTACAATGAAGATCATGATCCTTCATAACAATAATTTTTTAATATTATTATTATTATTATTATTATTATTATTAATATTGTGATAAGTTTCATCACAAAATTAATGCAAGCATCAAGTTGTCTTCTGCCTCCTTAGTCTCAAATTTCACCTATCCTGCTTAGACATTACTCAGATATCAAACTTATAAATTGGGAGAGGATTCAAATCTTGAGAACTTTATTCTTCCAAAACCAAATCCATCCTTGATCGAAGCCAAGTTTTTCATTCTTTAGCTTAGTGCAAAAGGCTTCTTGCGGGTCCTTTTTCAAGCCCATCTTGAATACAATGAGGCCTACTTATACTTGAATGCCACAGCTCTCACACTTGAATGCCACACTTAAATGCCACAACTCTACCTACTTAAGGCATCCGCAACCTGGGTGGTCAGTTCAAGCTTATACTCTAGCACAATATCAATCAAACTTAACAAGTTAGTCTGTCATCGTCCCTGTGTAGGTTGGTCACGTCATGTTGTTGATATTGATTGAGTTGGCAAGTCCTGTGTGTATACCATCCATCCAATCCCCAGTAACATTCATAACCAAAGCGCCACAACGACATCCAAAGGTAACCTTTGGATTCTTAAGTGGGGGTGCAAGGAGGAGGATGTAGGAGCCGACCACTAAATAAGCCACTAATGGCTGAGAGAAAGCTAATAAAGGCAAAGTATATGTTGTTTATATTTCTTAGCTATATGGCATTTCTCTACTTTTTCTAGATAAGTAAATTTTGGTCCTCTTTTTCATTTTCCCTTTGTCTTCTTTATTTGAAATCATTTTACTCTTCCCTCCTTTACGTGAAAGGTTAAGGTACCCTTAAAAATTAAGGTCTTGGTTCAGTCACGATGCATGATAGACTCAACACAAATAACTTATTATAGAGGCAAGGGCCTTACAAGCACAAAATTTGTGTGGTGTGTAAGCAAGTTAGTGAACCTTAAAAATGTTTTCCTTTTCTCCTTTCGCTTTTCCTAAATCCTTGCTTTTTTTCAAATTCAAAACATAACCCAGTAAAGAATTATAACTATACATTAAGGAAATTTGTTATCATAACACTAAAATGTTCATAAGAAGGAAGGAAACAATTAAACTCAGTAACCAGCATACAAACATTCTAAACTCATATCCATATCAATACACAAATATAAAAAAGACAAGAACCGAGTCGTTTTGGTTGGTCCCAAATCGACTCACCAAAACGACTCAATGGCTTAAGAATATATTTTGGTGACTCAGGAATCCAAGAGTTTTTAAATTTTTCTATTTTAATGCGTCATATATTCATTTATAGTGACTTCTCAAATTCATATACAAATACATTGTATCTTTTTTATTTATTCTTATTTCAATGTATCTAGTTTGGAGTTATTATAAAAGTATCAGATATAGCATGAATATCACAAAAATAGCTGGATACAATAATTTGTAAGACATAAAGACTCTATTACTCATTCCCAAGATGTGAAAAAATCAAAAGTTCTATAGTAAATCTACAATACTCGTTTTCATTCCAATGAATGAGAAACACCTATTAATTACTTATTATATTAATTACTTATTCTATTAACCAAAATTCAATTAAGTAAATTATATTATACACAATAATTATCATTCTTATTATATTTAGACCCTGTTCGATTATATTATGAATTAATTAACTAAATTATATTATGCACGATTTGATTTTAAAAAAAAAAAAAAAAAAAACTTGCCAAGTCATTTTTAAGCAAATCCGTGCAAAGGGTTATCAAGCTTGTGATATGTAATTGGCATAACTATGTTTTAACTACTTTTGAACTCAATAAATCAAAATTGAAATTCTAATTACACCATAATAGTCGCTTATTAATTAGTTATTTTAACATGAAATCCAAGCTGTTCATATGCAATTTCTCATGTGTTGTGTAAGCGCAGAAATAAAGAGGGAGCTAACCGCTAACGTAGAGCTTGGTGGAGGCACTGTAATTTACCCGACCCGAGGAAGAAGAAGAAGATGCCGCCGAAGGAGGTAAACACGCAAGAACGCGGTATCCATTTTTGAAATTGCTAAAATTTGCAGAAGATAGAGAATTAGAGGAAGAAGAAGAAGAAGAAAATGGGGGAGAATGAATTAGCCTGTGCCCTAATTGATGAAATTCTCTTCTCCCAGTATTACTCGTAATTCTTGATGATTGAATTGAAACAACACTGGCCACTGGAACAATTGTTGCCGCCATTTCTGTAACAACAAGAGGTCGAGTGGGTAAAGCTTGAACTGGGTAAAAGTTGTCTGTTTGGTTAACTGCATAAATTCACCAATTGAGGATAGAATTGGACTGATTGAGGGTAGGTGGTCCACTAAATATAACTTCATTTTTTAAAAGTTAATTTAAAATATTTTTAAATATATAAATAAAATAAATTATTTATAATTATTGAACAATAATATATTATTAGTATATTTTAAATAACTTACGACATTTATCATTGTATTGACTTTCAACATTTTAGAGAATAATCAAAAAAGAAAAACTAATTTGCTTTGAAAAATTGCTTTATTTTTGAATTTAAATCATTTAAAATTGACACGAGTAAACACACATTAAAATTATTTTAAAATTTATATTTAATTACTTCCACTAGTATTGTATCTACCCAACTAACGTTTTGGATGACTTTAATAATTAAATTAATTTTAATTACTTGCACTATTATTTAGATGTAGAAACTGAGCTCCTTATGCTCCAAATTATGAAATTATTATTACTTTTAAAAGTTGATTAAAAATTATTTTAAATTTAAAACTGAGATGATTTATCTCTAATAATAAATAATTTTTCTTATATTGTTTACGAACTTTATTGACAAAAATTACTTCAAAAAATTCATGTCGATTTTAAGTCTTAAAATAAGTAAAGATTAAAAATGAATAATATCTTACATTTTGTAATATAGTAATATTAAAAAGAAAATTGTTAAATTTATAATACTTTTTATTTTTTTTACAATAAAAGTATCGATGTATAGCGACGATTTTTAAACCGCCGCTATAAGATCTATAACAACAATTTAGTTGTGAAAATAACATAAAATATTATGGATTTAACAATTTCCTACTAAAAATTGAGATCCTTGCGATCAGAGGAAGAACACAAGAGTAGACTTCTTTCAACCAAATTACAATCTATCATGGGTTACTGCGACGGGTGAATCGTCTCCAAAATCCAAAAAATCAGTCATTATAGTCCAACTATATATATATATATATATATATATATATATATATATATATACACACACACACGGTTCATCTCTCCAGTGAACTATATGAAACAAATTAAAAACGAACTAGCTATAACTACAATTTTATATGTTGCTATAGCATAACCGTTTTCTATGTTATATCGTCACTATAGCCAATTCGCTCCATATAATTCGTTGGAGAGAACCAACCTCTATATATATGAACTATATGCATATACACAATCTGTATTACTGTGATAAAACTATAGCGACATTGCGTGAAACTGTCATATAAATATTTAAAAACGTCATCATAACCGATCGTATTCTGTCAACTGAATACATACATTTTTACATATATATATATATATATATATATATATATATATATATATATATATATATATATATATCACGGAAGTCTTCATTAATGAAGTTGCCAAAAACAAAAGATTCACCAACATACATGTAATCTTCAATTCAAAAGCTCAGCTCCAGAGTAATTAAATACAAAAGTACCAATGTATTAGAGCTTCACTAGGTTATCATCCAATATGACCAGCCACATCAAAAAAAAAAAAAAACTGCTAACAGTAGAACATAACCCTCTTCACATTATCTTTGAGAGCAGGAAGGGGCCTGACCGCAGCATTAACACCTGGTGCCCGTGTGCTTCTTCCAAAACCCATTCCTCCACGACCAGCAGCGGCACCACTGGTCATTGACTCGCTGTCGGACGTCTCTGGCTCCATATAGAAGCGAGCGCGAAAGGCTGCCAAATGAGCATAATATGCAGGTGGTACTGCCAAGGAGAGAGAGAAATGATTAATACGAGATGATCTTAATATATTAGCAAGCACAACTTGATAATTGAGAAAAGAAGCTCACCAATTGAGACTGATCGCGTGCACCTCGCATATCTACAACCATAAAAATAAGATGAATAGGAATTCAAAAAATGCCAGCAAGAAATAATGAGCTATTCCGAGATTTGATGCAATTCTAAAGCAAACAATTGTTCACTCGAGCTAAAAGTAAACTCACGTGTAGCACAGATTGTTTGTAAGAGACTGTAAGCCATCCGCCGAGAATTTATTCTCATCCCAAAGAACATGATAATGTGCAGGCCTGCTGGTTCCCTGTTGCACAAGAAAGAGGGGGATCCAAATAAATACCACAAACTAAAACCTAAATCTCCTAAAAATTCACTTAATCCTAAACCATTTAAAATTTTGTATTTTTACTTGAATGCCAGCATGGCTGCACAGATAGAAGTCAAACTCGGTTGGATGGCAGATTTTGGAATCTACAACTGTCCCTATAAATTTCACATAGAGAAAAGCACACAATGAGGAGATTACCCTAGAATACCATATCATAACTCGATGCAAAGGGAAGACATAAAAGAATACCAGGCAGTATATTTCCACTCCTGTCAACTTGATTCCGGTCCCGATGGTTGTTGGCAAACAACCTCGTGTGGTGTCGTTTCTGAACCACAACAAATGTAACTGGAGGCTGATAATTGGGCTCTAATGAGGCGCATGCCTTTTTTGGAGATGAAGACAAGGTAACAGAGTTAGATTTGTATTCCTATCCAACAAGCACTCAAAACCAAGAATATCATGTGTAAATATGCATGAATCACACCTTGCGAATTGCATCAAGTTCATATAGCAGAACTTGATAGAACTGCCCCTCACTGACACCATCCCTGCAGATTGAGTTCATCATCAAGGAACCCAGCAAGGACAGATCCCAAAATGGCAAACCAAAATATTAGCAATAAATGATAAATACCTGTAAAATATAATGCGCTGTGGTTTCTGCCCAGTTGCTCTACGGAATGAAATGAGGAGTTCCCTGTAGTAAATGAAGAAAAATGGATTATTTATGCCAACTTCCAGCAGCACTAAACAATATTACAAGGAAAAAAAGGATATGATTTCTTATACTTAATAAGATAGGGAGAAAAGAAAGATCATACTTAATCATGCCACCAGTGACAATCCCTCTATTTGGATCCTGCCAGGTCTTGTACAGATCTTGAATGAGCTCTTGGCGATGGGCTTGGGCACAAACCAAGCCAGCATACTTGGTGACCTCTGGCCAATCTTGAGAAGCAACAACCTAAATTAACATATAAATGAAATGTTGTCAAATGTAAGGATAAATAAATAAAACAGCATGAAAATAAAAAACCAAGTCTGTCAGCCAGCCAAACATCGTCAATTAGACTGAGATTGTGTACCGCAGCTATTGAAGGGCTTGAATCTTCCCCAGGGTGAGGATGGGTAACATCAGCACCAAAAATTATGGTAGGCCGGTCACTAACAAGGGGAATACGCCTTGATAGTGCATCAACCAGTACCGTGTTTCTTCCTCCAACCTTGACATTTATCTTCAAAGCCACATTTGCAAGATACTGTTTGCTCATTTTAAATACATGCTTTGTCAAGCAGCACTGGGATACTATTCCAAGGTCTGTCTCGCAAATTCTCTTCAGATCACCTGCAAAATAATCAAAAGCAAACCCAATGTAACTAAAAACATACCACATAAATACCCCAAACATTCAAGAGACTACACAAGTACCCCATACATTCACAACACTAGAGAAAAATACTAATGAGCATGCGATTAATTCTGTCAGAATTTTATACCATAAAGAGAGCCATTATTGTCTGGCAGAACAACAATTAACAGGTCAAGCTCTTTCTTCGAGAGTTTATTCATCGCCTCCTGGAACTTAGCTTTTAGCACTCTTTCCACATGATCAGGACGGGCACTAGCTGGTGGGAGCACAGGTTCAGGATTAAATTGCTACAAACAGAAAAAAAAAAAATAGGTTAACGTGCACATAGTCGTCTTCCAATGTATAGAAAATAATACAAGCACAAGGATTCTTATAGCCAATACCATTCCGGATACCATACACATTTGTGCAAGCTCAGAACAGAACCTGTGGGCCACACTCTCTTGCACATTCCGTGCAAAGTTCACACAGATCCAACTGTTAACTATTCCCCCATTGACCATTTTCTGAAACAAAAGCCATAATTTTTAGCAATATGATACCTCACTGATTCCAAAGTGACCATGTAATGATCGTGCAGTACATTTACACAATTGTCGGTACACAACATTATTTCTGTAGCAACTACGCTCAGCTTGTACAAATAAATCAAAACGGAAAATCAAGATCCACACAAAAGGAAGTAAACTGAATGACTTTAGACTTGTATATCATTGTAACCTCCGACCATAATCAAGAGCCATCTAAACAAATTTCCTGTTAGAATGAAGTAAAAGTAAAGGCTTTGTATTTAAATTTTGGATCCCTTACAGACCAAGTCTAAGAAGAAGTAGGTCGGCAAATCCCAATGAATCACCCCCCCACACACACACAAAAACAAATAATAATAATACAAATTTATGGATTCTTATAGGGAATTCTTCCATAGGTTTATAAACGATGAGGAATTCTTTCAAAGTTTTTCGTAATGATCAGAATTGGAGATATTACTAATACCATGAATTCACAAGCAAATCTTTTTGGTGTTCAGAAAACGTAAAACATTCCAATGGATCTAACCACGGAATACTGCATAATACCTGCTAATTCAATTGCATGTATAACAAGCACCTAGGAAATGTGTGTATGTGAGTATCCGTGTATGTTATCTATAAGAGCATTTGTTCGATTACATTTTCAAAACAGAAATTATGCAAACTGATATGTACTGCAATGAGAACTTCAAACACCACAAGTCTAATACATGATCAACAATAAGTTTACACATGAAAGAACACATGTGAAACCATAAAACAGGACACGCATGAAAGGAGTTGATTAAGTTTGCAAAATAAAAAGGGTTATAACGCACACCACCCACTAAATTTAACTAAATAGACGATCTACAGGCTAGAGTGTGAGCAAAATTTTAGTTGAAGGCAAAGCTTACCTTGTTCATCATATTCCACTGACCAACTTGGGGTAGACAATCCTTCTCACGTCCTGTCTCATGGTATTTTAGCTGCACAGATAATGCACTAGTCATTTATTAACGGACACAAATCCATCTAGGAAGCTTTTACAAAGGATGACGACATTAAGAAGATGAATCATGAAAATAAACGAAGATGTAAATTATCCATTACCCACGGAGCAGGAAGAATTCTAGCTTCTACAGAGGCTAGCTTGTCACTAATTTTGATACCAAACTCCTTCGCATAGGGATCTTCAGCGTAAGCATTATGGTGGACAGTCTGCAGGAGATGCAAGTAAAAGTAAATTAGATCACTTATAAGGTACATCAACAACATCAGGTTTACACTTGTATCACCTGTACACTACATAACTAGACACCAAATCATGTCTCTTTTATTCATCTTATCTGGAGAGACCAAAGCCAGGGAGGTGTTTGTCGCCATCCACAATGCACACACACATACACAATAAACAGAAGATACCACATAAACTCGCATGAGGAAAAGGCCCTTGGTCAACATAATGACATTGGCCATGAGAAGGACTTTACTCCAACAGTATGGCACACACTACTAAAACCCAAAGTGCATGCACACAAGAACGCAGATGTGCATGCCAATATAATGGAACACGGTTTTCTTCTGATCAGGTCATAGTCCAAGTTCAAAGACGATAACTCAAAACATTTATTGGTAGTGATTTTATTACATTAATTACAGGAACAACTCATTATATTCAACTTCGTATAGGGGAAATAATACTCGAGAAAAAAAGAATCACATATATAAAACCCCACAACCACATACAAACAAGATAAAACAATAACAAGCCTTCCATAATTTACTTCTTATTTTCCAAAACAAAAATATTTATTCAGAAGACAAAACACTGAATGTTAAATTTAACACTAAAGCAATTAAAGAAGGTGGTGTGCCTAAGAGACTCAAAACCCCATACAAACAATATAACTAAACGAATCCATTCATCTGCAAATGTACCACATATTTAGAAATGAAACAAAAAAAACATAATTTAACCAGTAAATGATAAAATACATGCCTAGACGCGCACACAAACATCAATTGAAATGTTACAACAATAATGAATAAAAAATGACAAGAACGAGGCATGCTATATAAAAAACAAACCCGAAGAATGTCAGACTCCCTCTCACTAGGACGCTGACAGGTAACCTTCAGCAAAGCAGTAATTTGTCTCTCATTTAACCGTTTTGAGTACCTTTGTCCCTCAACAATCTTGCAAACCTGCAACAATAATCACATAAGCATAAGAATATTCTATGAGATTGCAAGCAAGGATGGGAGTTGAGCACAAACCTCCATTGGCAGATAATTCGGTCTTTGTTGATTACCAACTTGTAAACAAGGCCATTGGGTATGCTGTATGACAAACCCATAGGTCTCTCTGAAATACTCTACCACCGACTTCATCGTGCCTCTTTCATCAACTGGAAAACTGATATATATATATATATATATATATGGCATAGCATGTCAGACATGAAACGTTTAAGGTAGACCCAAAGCCTAGTAGAGTAGCATGAATTACTTAAAAATTAACAATCTAGACATACGTCAGCTCTCTCGTTGCCTGTGATGTTAAACCGGATATGCGATACTTCCTACGCATGTTTCCACGGTGTGTAACTTCAACTTTCACTCCCCTCAATGCCTTTTTGATCTGTCATACAAGTAAAGGCAATGATGCAGACAATTAAAAATATATAACTGAACAGCTGCCAGTCAGCATACAAAATTTTGACATACTTCTTTTGTAAGAACATATAAGAACCAATATTAAGCAAAAAAGTAGAGATTGTCGGAACAAATAGCTAGCGTATTGATAGCACAAGAAGGCGAGAAATTGATACATGCTACACATACCAATAAATGTTGAGACAAATGTTATACTTATTGGAGTTCAACAATTGGTTAAACAATGCAAGTCCAAAAAGATAATAATAGAGAAAAACAGTAACAATTAAAACTACTGCACTGAGAATGCAAGATCCACTACACTTGGTATACTCGATTTGAGGGGAGCAGGAGAGGGAGGATCCCTTTAAAGAAAATGAAATTTACAATCATTGGTATAAACAACCAAAAATCAATAAAGAACAGAATTAAATATTATTTTATATAAATTTCAGGTTCTTAAAATAAACATAAGAACGGAAACAAGTATTTAGATGTGTATATTCATAAAGGGTACAACAATGAAAAGAAAATTAAGCTATTAATACAAAAGTTCAATCCAAGGAATATAATTTTCAATAAACAACAAATAAATGATGTGGGGAAAATCAAATCCACAAGGAGAAAACCTTAGAAAACAATAGCGAACTGTGAACAATAAAAGATACAAAGGCAATCTCAAAGAGCAAACAACATATTTAATAGATTTAACCACAAATATCATCCGAGTCTATGGAACAGAATGAAACCTTCACACGATCAGCATCTGACAATGGCCTGGAAGATACATCCCTATTCAAAAGCTGAGTGACGAAGTCAATAACAGGTAGGGGCTCAATAAAGGCGGTGGAGGACATATCTGCATCATCAAAAGTTGAAACCAGATTTCAAAAAAATATCAACAAACTAGTAAGAATATGAGGGAGGGAGGGAGAGAGAGATGTTAACAACTACTTCCATGACCAACAATATTTTACAAATTTATACTTGATGTCATCGACTGGCTAAAACAGCAAGAAAAGACACTTGAAAATAAAAAACTGAAAAATGGCAGGACTGGTACAACATGTTAATGCAAGACAAACCTATGTTAAGTGACAATCCCATTTGCGTTGGGCGGATACTCTGATAGAAACCACGCCAACTTTCCAATCCCTCACCCAATGGCTGCCTTCGTCCAAGATCAGGGGAATAAAATGAACGACCCACAGGAGAATACCTATATTCATTTACCAAAAAAACAACCAAATCAAAATAAATAAATCTGTTCGCAAGGAAGATAAAGAAAGGAGTTCAAGATGAAGGCATCGTTTATATAGTCTGTACCTAGCAGTAGGCAATTCTCGCAAAACAATGTCCAAAACCTGAAGAGCCTCTTGAGGCGCATCAGCCTGCCTACCCTTTAAAAACATTTCTAAGTGGTGCAAATCAGCGCGTGAAGCTAATTTGATGACAACTTTAAATTCCCTCTCTCTCCTGAATCCATATCAGCCAAATAATAAAAAACTGTTGAAACAAAGCACATTCAAGAAAGTGAACCCAATAAATGACGAAAATCCAAAATAAACAATACCTTGCAGTGCCCGATCCATCGTCCTCATCAGGGAGAACAATTTTGAACTCTTTTGAAATGAAGGGAAGAGGTCCAGCAGTATACAAACTCTTTCTACCATCATATGCAGGAAGACGCTTTCCAAGATGAGATTCTCTGTAAAGTTTCACTAGCTGTTCCATTACAGCTCGGTTAACACCACGTGACGTTACCTCAGGAGTGATTGAAACCTAAACAACATGACAAAGAGAATTCATTGTATCAAAATGAATTTCTGAAAATAAAACAAGAAAAATAAATAAAGATGAACACAACAAAAAGAACTCACATCATATTGGTGCAAATCCTTGTCCGGCAATTCAGCAAAGAAATGGTTGGCTTTCACAATACACCGGGAACCAGTACTACCCTTGCCTGGCCGAAGAGGAAATCTCAGCGATTTGCTTGAGGCAGGGCTAGGCTGAACAGCTTCACTGGAAGAGTCTTCTTGCTGGACAGAAAGCTGCTGAAACTGCTGTGTTACTTGCAAAGGACTTGGATCTGGGGCACTGGATGAAGAACTAGCCTCAGACTGAACCTCCTCTGCCAGTTTCACATGGGGAATGGTCTTAGTCATCACCCCTGCTTGGTGTGGAGCCTGGGTTGCTTGGTGCAGCTCGGGTACTGATGGCCTAGAAGGTCCACCAGCAGAAGGTACAAACCCTCCACGGGTGACACCTCCCATGTCGCCTCCACGGCGCTGGGGTGGTGGTCCTCGTGATTGTTGCTGTGGCTGCAGCTGAGTGCCCCTGCCCTGCAGCTGCTGTGGATGCTGCTGTTGCTGTTGGCCCCTGCCCTGCTGAGGATTGTACTCAGGAGGCCCACCAGAGTACTGCTGGGGAGTCATTCCACCACGTTGTCCACCACGTCCACCACCATACCCTCCACGGCCTTGGTATCCACCTCCCTGTTGCTGAGGGACCCAGCCTCTACCTGCTCCGCCTTGGTATCCACCACCACCCTGTTGTTGCTGCTGCTGTTGCGGCGGACGTTGCGCTGCACCACCAGCACGTCCTCCACTGGGTTCCTGAGGCTCAGAGCTCTCACCCCCACCTGGAAGTTCAGTTCTCCTCTTCCTCACCATGATGGCAACTAAAGTAAGCAAATGAAAACAGCAACTGAGTAATAATACTAATAATCAAATCTCACAACTCACGTAGATAACATAGACATAGAACATTTTAACTACTAAAAAAGCAATGATAGAAATTATAAAGAACAATTAACTATTAGAAAAAAGAAACATTAACATGAGCAATAATTTGTGCCATCACAGAAAACTCTATAAAATTAAAATTCAGCATTAAAGGTAACTAACCAATCGAACAGGTAAAAACCAACTTTTTATTCACAAACAAAAAAATTATACCTTCTCTCAAAATAACTCAAACTCTCCCTATCATTTGAAAGGCACTCAATTTCCAAGGGAATAAAAGAAAAAAAATCTAGCTCTCTCAAACGCATACTCAAACACCCAACTAAAACAACAATCATCTCTCTGACCCATATACACAATAAACAGTGTCCCAATAAACCTTGTCCATAACCACCACACAAACACCATATATACTTTCACCCAATCGCACAAACCAGGCACCAAAAAATTAAACAAATAAATAAACATTATATACTTGTACAAAGTTGCAAGACTTTATTAGCAGGAAAATCAACTACCCTTTAAAAATCAAAGATCAAAAGCAATACTAATACTAAGGCTTTAAATACATCAATGAATCCACCCGACCACACAATAATATTGACATCTATAAATAACACCCTCACAAAAACAAAAAACAAAATAAACAGTAATGCAATAAAATTCCATAAAAGAAGGCGGAAATAAAATTATCACACGCTCAATACATGTAACAAAATGATCAAAGACCAAAACTCACAAAATCAAACCACTAAAACATAACCCTATGTGTAACCTTAAAACAACAAAAACAAATGAAAAACTTTCCAAAACATAGTTAAAACCAATTAAATTTTCATACATGTGAAATTGAAAAAATAAAAACCTAAAAAGACACTCAAAAAGTAAAAATGCGAATTTGAATAAGATACACGAAAAGACTTCAAAGACTTGAAATAACTACAGATCCGAGTAAAACTTTCCCGATAAACTTAAAATAAACTAGATCCGGTCGAATAAAGACAGAAATCACTAGCAAAAATTAGATAACAACCCAGAAGCAAGTGAATCGCAGTCATATTACTTAAAAAACCAGAAAAACAAACACTCAGAACCCCAATACCACTAATGCTCACCTGAAAACCGCTTTCCACTCCGATTATCCAAGGTAGGTTTGAAAAATAGCTCAGCTCCACCAATTTGTCACTCTAACCACTTTCAACAGTGTATATATATATATATTAAATAAATATAATATGTGTACGTATCTAGAGAGAGAAAATGTAGCGAAAACCCTTATTTTCTCACTTCTCCGAGTCCTCTCTTCGTAAAAATTCACACAATGAGGGCTCGCTTTCTGTCAGTCTCTCTCTTTATTTAACGGAGTGGTGGGTCTGTGAAAATGACAACTATGTCCCTACACAAACTCTCTCTCTTACACAATGGTCCCTGGATGGTCCTTCAGCTTGGAGGTGGGTTGACTCTGTGGTGACGTGGAAGTACCGGTTACGTTTGACTGGAGGAGAACAGTGACGTGGATGGTGACATGGCGGATGCCAGCGTGGCAGCATCAAATGCGAAAACGAGGCCTCGGGTACTGTCACGTGATTGGACACCACACGTCTCGATATGCAGATGAAAAAAACACACAAACAGCGGGTTCGTACTCGTACTCGCCGGTATGTTTAAAGTGGGCTTTTATTGTACTCGCGTTTTAATTTTGACACGTGTACCAATTATGATAGTTACTTAACACTATAATGGCAGGAATCTTTTGATAAATCGGAATTAGCCTTATAGTTATCGTAAGACCGTGCTGGTGTTGAAGTACCTAATAGCCTTGTCACGTCGCATTCTATGTACTAGTCTCGATGGCATAAGCATTGTATATTAAAAATAATAAGAATTTATTATAATATTTTGAAAATAGATTTAAAAAAATAATAAAATTATAATAAAATCAATTTTATAAGAGTAAAACATAAAGGAGGGATCCGATTAATTTCATTTAGTAATAAATCGATTGATACAATCTGATCTTACTGTAGAGATCAAATCTGAAATTAATTTATTAATATTTGTTAATCAATTAATCAAAGTTAAATTCTTGCTAATCACTCTAATAAATAAAATTTGTGACAGAGACTCGCGAGAGTAGATATTTTTTTCTTCTCTTCCTTAATAATATAGATTATAGGTTATCCCATTAGTTGTTAACGAAAAAAAAAAACTTATTATTTATTGTGATAAATTCAAACCGGATCACAATTACAAAACTTATTAATCCCTATAATTTGTATGAATTATAAAAAAAGTCTTGTTTATTATACATATTTCCAAAAGGTTATCATAATTTATTGATAAAAATTATAAGAGGGTCTCTCATATTTATACATATTTTCATGGGCAGAACTAGTGGAGGGTTATGGGGGTCATATGACCCACAACTCTGAAATTTGAAGCATGTTAATATTAATTAAACTTGATTTTTGTTATGAGATGGTATTAATTTATTTGCTTCCTAATGTCCTTCCATCTATAATAAATTAACAATATTACTATAAGATAAAATAATGTTAAATAAGTTTGATGATTAATTGCTTAATATTGCACTCATTTGTCTTATTGACTTAATCACATCTTAGTATCAATTTTTTTGTAAATGAGAATAACTTAATTCATTTTTTTGCTTTGAGTGGCCACTCTCAGTTGTCTCCAAGAAAGATGACAAGAACCACAATATAAGTTTTTGAATATATAATATTATAATTTGTAAGTTATCTATAAAAGTAGTTAATCAGTTGACCAAAAAATTGAAAGTTTAATTAATAGTCTCATAGTTCGTGGGAAATTAATATATATATATATATATATATATATATTTAAAGTTATTAGACTCACAACTCAAATGTTGACAATGATTAGAATAGGGTGTTGTGAAGTAATAAAATTGGGTAATAAATTTGAAAGAAGCACTTCAAACATAAATAAATAATTTTTTTACTGATATATTTTAACTCCCTTTTAAAAATATTCTGGATTCATCAACGCATATTTTTAAAAGGTTATCATTAATATGTATCTACGTAATTGAGAATCAAAATATAATCGTAAACATCTATCGTAATATATATCATTTTCTTAATAAAAATTCATACAATAGTTTTACCATAATAAATTATTACCTTGCACATAGTTCAAGGATGTTGAAAGTAAGAATATGTAATTCTAAAATATAAGAGAGTAGATAACGAGGAGATAATGGTGAATAAGAGAGACCAATGTAAATAAAGTTTAAAAGGTAAAATAATAACACCAATACACTTTTTTTTTACATCAACTTAATTGTCAACTTACTCTATTTTCTTTATAATATAGATACTTTCTAAAATATTTTAAAACTTTGTAGCATTTTAATTTGAATGAAATCTGAGTAATCTCATTATTAAATTTGCAGAATTAAAGTGAGAGGTAAAAGAAATAGGCAATTATTATTTTTCCTAAAGCTTTATCATAAATTAAATATAATATTCATTTTTGAGACAAAATGATATATGAATACATTAAATCTGTCAACATATTTATATGATATATTATTTGACCAAATAATTAATTAAAGATATACTAAAAATTTTATTTTGAATATGATATACATATCGACAAATTTTATAATGAAATTGGAATGTCATTAATGTAGATATTGTGACGCCCCCAAAATTAGGTACACATCATCCATTTTGGGTCGCCACTTTCATGGTACATAATACAAATACAAACTAACTTATACAACATGAGCTGTGAGTTTTAAATACGTATATTGTCATCTAGACAGTATACAAACTTAATGGAGTCCTCATTACATTTATTGTCACACTATTTAACGGAATAGTGAGGACTACTAGCTAATGCTATCATCTGGACCGGCCACTCGCTTCCCGATTAGTCCCAAATTTACGTTCTCATTTTCCTGAAGAGAACAGTAAAAGAAAGGGTGAGCTCAACTAGCCCAGTAAGAAATATTATGACTAAGATAATGAAGAATAAATTATCGTTAGCCTTCAACAGTGTTAAACTGATACAATATAACAAATATCAAGTTTAACTGCAGCAGAACAAGCAATCCATTAGAAGAGTCAAGTAGAGAATAAAATATATTATCTTCTATGATTTAAATGTCCATCGTTGATATTTTATTCATGTAATATTCATCAACAGTTCTTTGTTATACTTAAAACAAATAGAACTTTCAACACTTGTCTTCACCTGAACCACTAAAGATGTTAGTTAAATTCATAATTCATATTTATAATAATGTGAATTAACAGTTCCTTCTTGCTACAAAGGTTTAATAAAATGTTTACTCAATATCCTTTCCCCAAAGGCTGAAGATATTCAAATGTAATAACAATGATCACACCAATCAGTTGTCTATCTTTGCACTACGGGCCAAAGATATTCAACTATAAAACCAATGGTCATGATCATACCAATCAATTGTCTGTCAGTGCACTACGGCCAAAGACATTCAACTGTTAACTAATGATCATGATCCTACCAATCACATCATTGAATTATCCATGCACTACTGACCAGGATATTCGTTAGTATCACCAGTGGTCATGATCATGTCATACACCGTCCATCTTCGCACTACGAGTCAAAGCTATCAAACAACATACCATCTTTGCACTACAGGCCAAAGATATTCAACAACATATCATCTTTGCACTACAGGCCAAAGATATTCAACAACATATCATCTTTGCTGTAAAATTCCAGATTTTATTAATAAAGATTTAAATTTCTCAATTTTTTTTTTATATTATGGTATGAATTTGAGGTAATATTATAGTTGTGGGTAGTATTTATAAATTTTGCAAAGTATGCAAGTTGTCATATTATATTCGATTGGTCGAAAAATATTCTTTTTGTCAGGGAATATCTGTACAACGGTACAATCATTGGTGGACCCCACAACAGAATTATTGTCGGAGTAAGAAAACGACAAAAATATTTTATTAAAAATAACAACGGAAGTTTTATCATTAATACTGTTGAACTACTCGGTAGTAAAAGTACAGTAATACGCGTGGTTGCATAGTAGCACACGGTATTGGTTATTGATGTTTATGTGATAAGTCACTCAGTTTTGTTTTATTAGTATTATTAATATAATAAAATAGAAAAGCTTTTTATATAAAACAGAATACTTTTATAAAATTATTCATTTTATTAGATTATATTATATAAGTTTCATTTTATTACTTTTCCTTTCCTAGGAAGGATTAGATTATATAAGTTTTGTTTTATTACTTTTCCTTTCCTAGGAAGGATTAGATTATATTCCTTTCCTAAGAAGGATTAGATTATATAGGTTTTGTTTTATTACTTTTCCTTTCCTAGGAAGGATTTGATTATCTCAGTTACTATGCATTCCATTCTCCTATAAATAGAAGTTCATTCCTTCATAATTTTCTTACGAATTCAGCGAAACTCTAGAGAGAAAAAAGTATAGAGAGAAAGAGGAAGAAAAGTCTGCTAACTTTCTTTTCATATATTCAGTTTCTTTTACGGTAAGGGGTATTATTTCTTTCGTATTCATGAAGAGAACGATTTTCTTTCAATACTCGTAAGGGATATTATTTATTGTATCCAAAGAGAACTTCAGTTATTCCATTTCTTTATTTTTTCGTTGGAATAACTTTTGATAAGCGGACTACCCTATACTTGGTGACATTCTTCTATTATTCTCTTTATTTTTCATTTGGAACATCCTGTCGTATGCATATTATCTGTGGGACTGGTTCCGCTTTTAATTATTCATTTATTCATTGGAACATCCTCGCTCATCTTATACACACAGGACTTCGTTCCGTTTTAATTATTCATTCATTCATTGGAATATCATGTATGCATCTTTATATCTGGGACCGGTTCCGCTTTTAATTATTTATTATTCGTTGAACATCCTCATCTTGCGTGAATTTCACCGACCGTTCCGTAATTTATTATTCTGTTGAAATAACTTTGTCTATCTGCAGTACCGCATGCACGGTGATTTCATTGTTATTCCATTCTTTATTATACTCAAATGGTTAAAGTTTTGACTTCTATACTCCATGAAATTAGTAGAATATCCTTGATATTTAAACTTCCGTCATCCAAAGATCTTTTCATGGAAATATTCTTCTTCGAGCATTCTTGAATTTTACTCTACACGTAAGTATCATGTTGACAATTTGGACTTATTGGTTCTGGAAAAATTAATTCTTGAACTTGTTTTTATTGAATTCTTATATCATTGTCATCATCCTCATGTTTATATTATGTTGAAAGTCATCATGGTATGTATTACATAGATGGACTTGGTATGATTATGACCGTGGGATTATTCGTTGTAATCATGACCGTAATGTTACAAATAATGTGGTAAAAGTCCTTTTGGCCGTAGTGCATTGATGGACAGTTGTTGGCATGATCATGACCATTGATGAATACACAAATATTCTTGGCCCGTAGTGCATGGAATTTATGGTCGTGTCCCTAAGGAATATCCTCGTCAGAGTCTGCGAGGATGATGTGGATTATTTACTAAGCCGAGTCTCAGCCGATAAAAGTGATAAAAGTGATGAAAAACCTTTAAATCATAAAAGATAGTAGATTTTATTCTCTATTTGACTCTTTTAATGGATTGCTTGTTCCGCTGTAGTTAAACTTGATGTCTATTGTATTTTATCAGTTTAACATTGTTGAAGACTAATGATAATTTATTCTGCATTATCTTAGTCATAATATTTCTTCTTGGGCTAGTTGAGCTCACCCTTTCTTTCACCGTTCTCTTCGTGAAATGAGAACGTAAATGGACGAGTCGGGAACGGAGTGATGGTCCTGGGATGATAGATTAGCTAGTAATCCTCACTATTCTCCGTTATATAGTGTGAAAATAAATGTAATGAGGACTTATTCGAGAGTAGATATTGTCTGTAAGATGATTTGTATTAAAACTCACACTGCTCTTATTGTTGTATAATTAAGTTTGTATTTGTATTCGATTACCATGTAAGTGGCAACCCAAGATAGGTGATGTGTACCTATTTTTTGGGCGTCACAGTTAGTATCAAAGCTTAGGATATGATCCCCGCCGAGATGTGAGACAAGAACTAGGAGGGAGAGACAGAGTTCCTTCACTAGTATGACCTACCTAAGTTTATTTGGTATTTAATTGGTCGATTGAGTATAAGGATAATATGTGATATGTTATTTAACCCTTGTTTTGTGGCAGTATTTGAAAATGTCATCCGAGAATGTTGAGAATAGCAATGGAGCACAGGAGATCATTGAGTCTCCACAGATTAATAATCAGGATAATGTGCAACAGGATGGCGATAATCCTCCTGTAAATAATAACACTGATCAATTAACGAACGACGGTACGTTTAGGAGCTTTTTAGAATTCATGCAACACCAAACGAGAGAGACTCCTGTTCATAATGCAGGTGGAAATAATGGCAACCCACGGTTGGTCACCGCTAAGCACTTCAAGGAGTTGGGACCACCGGAGTTTTTGGGAAAGCCAGAACCACTTAAGGCGGAGACGTGGTTAAAGCAGATCACCAAGATATTTGATGTCTTGGGATGCACCGAGGAGCAAAAGGTTCCCTTTGCCACCTTTATGTTGCGTGAAGAGGCAGATTACTGGTGGGAATCTATAAAACGTACCCAGCTTGACGCACTCAAGATGTCTTGGGAGAAGTTCCAAGAGCTGTTCAATGACAAGTATTTTCCCGAAAGCATTCGTCACATGAAGGAGGTGGAGTTTATCAAGCTGGAGCAAAACAACATGATCGTGTCGCAGTACGAAGCCAAGTTTGCCGAGTTGTCCCGTTTTGCATCCCATTTGGTTGATAATGAGGAGAGAATGACACGAATGTTTCTAAGAGGTTTGAAACCTGAGATACGTCAATATTTTATTTCTCACAAACTTTGTTTATATTCAGATGTTGTGAATAGGGCTCAGTTATTGGAGTGCGATAATGAGTCAAGACAACCAAAAAAGCAACGACCAACAACACGATAATAATTATATACGGTGGCAATTGGTCATCTAAACAATGATAACCATCGTGGGGAAATTATCATGCCAAGAATGGTAACCACTTGGTGGTAATCATGGCCAAAATAATAAGAATGGACATTTCAAGAAGAGGAGATTCAACAATGACATGAAGACGCTCGGCACCAACACCCATTTCAAAGGAAGAAGAACGACCACCGATCGTATGTTTCAAATGCGACAGAGGAACACATCCGTCTAAACCATGCGCAACAATCCAAAGCGTGTTTTAATTGCGGAAGAGAAGGTCATCTAGCTCGATTTTGTCGATGGTGAAGTCAAGTCCAAATTTGGGATAGTGATGCCAAAGGATGTCCCAGACAAGTCAAAGCCGGTAGTTTAAGAGAGAGCGGTTTTTTTTCGTGACAAGGAACCTGAATAAAATTATCACGGGTAAGTTCATCATAAGCTCTTGCGAAGTCTATACCATGTTAGATACCGGTTCTATTCACTCTTCTATTTCACCTAGTTGTGTTCAATGTTTAAAGTTAACTCCGAAGAAGTTAGACTTTGATATATCTGTTTAAACTCAGTTGGGAGAAACCTTCGTTACATCCATTATTTATAAATCTTGTTTGATTCAAATCGACACTTTCACGTTACCTTCTTATCTCTTTGAAAATACTTGCCTTTGATGAGATTTTTGTAAACGATCGATTAATTACTCATCATGCTTTTCGTAAGATTGTTAGCTTTCATACTCCTAACCAACCTGTTATGCGAATTCAAAGTAACCAAACCACTAAAGTCAATCATTGTCATATCAAGCCATAAGTAAAGAGCCCCGAGCCTTTCGCTGATGACTTCCTTGTGTGGAATGTATCGAAGCCAGACTTTTCGTAGGAGACGTTGTGAATGACGATGACAAGTTGATAGGTATCATTGTAAGGTGCTATCTGGGTTAAGGGATAGAAGTCACAGTTGGTATCAATGTGACGTACTATCCAAGTCTTAGATGAGGGTCACAGCTTTGATGATATTTCTATCGTTAATAAATTTTCGACGTATTTCAAGACTTCTTAGCCTACCTCTTAGGCGTGAAATCGAATTTTGTATTGACCCCAAAGACAAAAAACCCATTTCTTAAACCCTCAAATATTTCTTTACTTAAAACGAATGTATCATACGCCAAAGACGTTGGCTCGAGTCATTGAAGATTACGATCGTACCATTCAATATCATCGTGGAAGAAGCGACGTGGTAGTAATGACGTGTTGAGTAGAAGATCGTGATGTGTCGTTCTGAGTGCGATGTTGCTAGCACAAAGACTCATTTTGTATAACTTACAAATGATGAAGATAGAGTTAAAGACTACAGGGACCCACGTGAAGATAACGAATATACGAGTAGAATCGACTTTAATCGATAAAGTTAAAAGTCGCTTCGAAGCTACACACCCGAGTCGATGAATGTGAATAAGAAGGTTCAAGGCGTTATTCTAGAAGCAAGAATCGACGAAGAGAGGAAATCTCAACCCTCGATTTAATTGGCTCATTTGAAATCCTCGATTAAGTAGGAGTACATGGCTTATAAACTCGCTTTTACCGCCAAGTATGTCGGCGTGTTCATAACATTTTTAACGATATCGATGTTATGTAAATATGTGGACGACGAACCACATTATGAATTTAGAACCTGACGAGATAGCGGATGATTTAACGTTTGAGGAGATACGCGTTAAAATCTTGGATAAGAAGAATCGTATTCAACACTCAAGGGTTATACCTCAAGAGTTAGAATTTGAAATGAGGTCGAGGTGTCCTCATCTGTTCAGCATACCAGGTACGTACGTAAATTTCGAGGGCGAAATTTCATAAGAAAGGGAGATTGTAAAATCCCAGATTTTATGAATAAAGATTTAAATTTCTCAATTTTTTTTTATATTATGGTATGAATTTGAGGTAATATTATAGTTGTGGGTAATATTTATAAATTTTGCAAAGTATGCAAGTTGTCATATTATATTCGATTGGTCGAGAAATATTCTTTTTGTCGTGGAATATCCGCATAACCAATGATACAATCATTAGTGAACCCCACAATGTAATTATTGTTTGAGTAAGAAAATGATAAAAATATTTTATTAAAAATAACTATGGAAGTTTTACCATTAATCTTGTTGAACTACTCGGTAGTAAAGAAAGTACGATGTCTGCCGTTGTTTGCAAAGTAGCACCAGGTATTGGTTATTGATGTTTATGTGATAAGTCACTCAATTTTGTTTTATTAGTATTATTAATATAATAAAATAGAAAAGCTTTTATATATAAAATGTAATACATTTATAAAGTTATTCGTTTTATTAGATTATATTATATAAGTTTCGCTTTTTATTACTTTTCCTTTCCTAGGAAGGATTAGATTATATAAGTTTTGTTTTATTACTTTTCCTTTCCTAGAAATGATTAGATTATATAAGTTTTATTTTATTACTTTTCCTTTTCTAGGAAGGATTAGATTATATAAGTTTTGTTTTATTAATTTTCCTTTCCTAAGAAGGATTAGATTATATAGGTTTTGTTTTATTTCTTTTCCTTTCCTAGGAAGGATTTGATTATCTCGATTCTTATGCATTCCATTCTCCTTTAAATAGAAGTTCATTCCTTCATAATTTTCTTACTTAATTCAAATGAAACTCTAGAGAAAAAAAGTATAGAGAGAGAGAGGAAGAGAAGTCTGCTTAACTTTCTTTTCATATATTCAGGTTTCTTTTACTAGTAAGGGTATTTTTTCTTTTTATTCATGAAGAGAACGATTTTCTTTCAATACTGTAGTAAGGGATATTATTTATTGTGTCCGAAGAGAACTTCATTATTCCATTTCTTTATTATTACTCGTTGGAATAACTTTGTATAAGCGGACTACCCTATACTTGGTGACATTCTTCATTATTACATCTTTATTTTTCTCGTTGGAACATCCCGTCTGCATCTTTATCTGTGGGACTCGGTTCCGCTTTTAATTATTCATTTATTCTCATTGAACATCCTATCTCATCTTTATCTGCCTTCTGACCGGGTTCCGCTTTTAATTATTCATTCATTACATTGGAATATCCTGTGCATCTTATATCTGTGGGACTGGTTCCGCTTTAATTATTTATTATTCTCGTTGGAACATCCTGTCTTGGTGTGATTTCACCGACCGGTTCCGTAATTTATTATTATTCGTTGAATAACTTTGTCTATCACAATCACCGCATGCACGGTGATTTCTGTTGTTATTCCATTCTTTATTATACTCGGTTGGTTAAAGTTTTGACTTCTATACTCCATGAAATTAGTAGAATATCCTTGATATTTGCGCTTCATCCAAAGATCTTTTCATGGAAATATTCTTCCGAGCATTCTTGAATTTTACTACTACGTAAGTATCATGTTGACAATTTGGACTTATTGGTTCTGGAAAAATTAATTCTTGAACTTGTTTTTATTGAATTCTTATATCATTGTCATCATCCTCATGTTTATATTATGTTGAAAGTCATCTACGTGGCATGTCTTATTACATAGATGGACTTGGTATGATTATGACCGAGGATTATTCGGTAATCATGACCGTAATGTTACAAATGATGTGGTAAAAGTCCTTTTAGGCCGTAGTGTATTGATGGACGTTTGTTGGCATGATCATGACCATTGATGAATACACAAATATCCTGGCCCGTAGTGCATGGAATTTGTGGTCGTGTCCCTAAGGAATATCATTGGCCGTAGTGCAGGGATGATGTGGATTATTTACTAAGCTGAGTCTCAGCGATAAAAGTGATAAAAGTGATGAAAAACCTTTTAAATCATAAAAGATAGTAGATTTTATTCTCTATTTGACTCTTTTAATGGATTGCTTGTTCCGCTGTAGTTAAACTTGATGTCTATTGTATTTTATCAGTTTAACATTGTTGAAGACTAATGATAATTTATTCTGCATTATCTTAGTCATAATATTTCTTCTTGGGCTAGTTGAGCTCACCTTTTCTTTCACCGCTCTCTTCGTGAAATGAGAACGAGCGTGGACTGGACGCTCTGGGAGCGGAGTGATGGTCCCATGATAGTATTAGCTAGTAATCCTCACTATTCATATATAGTGTGAAAATAAATGTAATGAGGACTTATTCGAGAGTAGATATTGTCTAGAAGACGATGATTTGTATTAAAACTCACAGCCTCTTTATTGTATAATTAAGTTTGTATTTGTATTCATTACTACGTAAGTGGCAACCCAAGATAGGTGATGTGTACCTATTTTTTGGGCGTCATGATTAATATCAAAGCTTAGGATATGATCCTGGGCCGAGATGTGAGACAAGAACTAGGAGGGAGAAGCGGGGATTCTTCACTAGTATGACCTACCTAAGTTTATTTGGTATTTAATTGGTCCACGAGTATAAGGATAATATGTGATATGTTATTTAACCCTTGTTTTGTGGCAGTATTTGAAAATGTCATCCGAGAATGTTGAGAATAGCAATGGAGCACAGGAGACCATTGAGTCTCCACAGATTAATAATCAGGATAATGTGCAACAGGATGGCGATAATCCTCCCAACAACAACAACACTTGATCAATTAACGAACGACGATGACGTTTAGGAGCTTTTAGAATTCATGCAACACCAAACGAGAGAGACTCTCGCTCATAATGCGGTGGAAATAATGGCAACCCACGGTTGGTCACCGCTAAGCACTTCAAGGAGTTGGGACCACCGGAGTTTTTGGGAAAGCCATAACCACTTAAAAGGCGGAGACGTGGTTAAAGCGAGATCACCAAGATATTTGATGTCTTGGGATGCACCGAGGAGCAAAAGGTTCCCTTTGCCACCTTTATGTTATTGCGTGAAGAGGCGGACATCGTGGGAATCTATAAACGCACTACCCGACGACGCGACTTTCAAGATGTCTTGGGAGAAGTTCCAAGAGCTGTTCAATGACAAGTATTTTCCCGAAAGCATTCGTCACATGAAGGAGGTGGAGTTTATCAAGCTGGAGCAAAACAACATGATCGTGTCGCAGTACGAAGCCAAGTTTGCCGAGTTGTCCCGTTTTGCATCCCATTTGGTTGATAATGAGGAGAGAATGACACGAATGTTTCTAAGAGGTTTGAAACCTGAGATACGTCAATATTTTATTTCTCACAAACTTTGTTTATATTCAGATGTTGTGAATAGGGCTCAGTTATTGGAGTGCGATAATGAGTCAGCACAACCAAAAGGCAACGACCAACAACACGATAATAATTATACCGGTGGCAACGGTCATCGGAACAATGATAACCATCGTGGGGGAAATTATCATGCCAAGAATGGTAACCACTTCGGTGGTAATCATGGCCAAAATAATAAGAATGGACATTTCAAGAAGAGGAGATTCAACAATGACATGAAGACGTCGGCACCAACACCCATTTCAAAGGAAGAAGAACGACCACCGATCGTATGTTTCAAATGCGGACAGGAGGAACACATCCGTCTAAACTGTACGCAGCAATCCAAAGCGTGTTTTAATTGCGGAAGAGAAGGTCATCTAGCTCGATTTTGTCGTATGGTGAAGTCAAGTCCAGCTGGGATAGTGATGCCAAAGGATGTCCCAGACAAGTCAAAGCCGGTAGTTTAAGAGAGAGCGGTTTTTTTTCGTGACAAGGAACCTGAATAAAATTATCACGGGTAAGTTCATCATAAGCTCTTGCGAAGTCTATACCATGTTGAATCTGGGTTCTATTCACTCTTCTATTTCACCTAGTTGTGTTCAATGTTTAAAGTTAACTCCGAAGAAGTTAGACTTTGATATATCTGTTTAAACTCAGTTGGGAGAAACCTTCGTTACATCCATTATTTATAAATCTTGTTTGATTCAAATCGACACTTTCACTACCTTCTTATCTCTTTGAAAATACTTGCCTTTGATGAGATTTTTGTAAACGATCGATTAATTACTCATCATGCTTTTCGTAAGATTGTTAGCTTTCATACTCCTAACCAACCTGTTATGCGAATTCAAAGTAACCAAACCACTAAAGTCAATCATTGTCATATCAAGCCATAAGTAAAGAGCCCCGAGCCTTTCGCTGATGACTTCCTTGTGTGGAATGTACCGAAGCCAGACTTTTCGTAGGAGACGTTGTGAATGACGATGACAAGTTGATAGGTATCATTGTAAGGTGCTATCTGGGTTAAGGGATAGAAGTCACAGTTGGTATCAATGTGACGTACTATCCAAGTCTTAGATGAGGGTCACAGTTTTGAATGATATTTCTATCGTTAATAAATTTTCTGACGTATTTCTGAAGACTTCTTAGCCTACCCTTAGAGCGTGAAATCGAATTTTGTATTGACCCCAGTACAAAAACCCATTTCTTAAACCCTCAAATATTTCTTTACTTAAAACGAATGTATCATACGCCAAAGACGTTGGCTCGAAATTTGTGAAGATTACGATCGTATTCATTCAATATCATCGTGGAAGAAATGAACGTGGTAGGCGGCGTGTTGAGTAGAAGATCGTATGCGTTCTGAGTGCGATGTTGCTTATACAACAAAGACTCATTTTGTATAACTTACAAATGATGAAGATAGAGTTAAAGACTCTAGGGACCCACGTGAAGATAACGAATATACGAGTAGAATCGACTTTAATCGATAAAGTTAAAGCCGCTGTCACACACACTTGAGAATGATGAATGTGAATAAGAAGGTTCAAGGGGGCGTTATTCTAGAAGCAAGAATCGACGAAGAGAGGAAATCTCAACCCTCGATTTAATTGGCTCATTTGAAATCCTCGATTAAGTAGGAGCTGTGGCTTATAAACTCGTTTTACCGCCAAGTATGTCGCGTGTTCATAACATTTTTAACGTATCGATGTTATGTAAATATGTGGACGACCCGAACCACATTATGAATTTAGAACCGGACGAGATAGCGGATGATTTAACGTTTGAGGAGATACGCGTTAAAATCTTGGATAAGAAGAATCGTATTCAACACTCAAGGGTTATACCTCAAGAGTTAGAATTTGAAATGAGGTCGAGGTGTCCTCATCTGTTCAGCATACCAGGTACGTACGTAAATTTCGAGGGCGAAATTTCATAAGAAAGGGAGATTGTAAAATCCCAGATTTTATGAATAAAGATTTAAATTTCTCAATTTTTTTTTATATTATGGTATGAATTTGAGGTAATATTATAGTTGTGGGTAATATTTATAAATTTTGCAAAGTATGCAAGTTGTCATATTATATTCGATTGGTCGGGAAATATTCTTTTTGTCAGGGAATATCCGTACAACGGTACAATCATTGGTGAACCCCACAATGTAATTATTGTTGCTTTATAAAAAAATGATAAAATATTTTATTAAAAATAACGGCGGAAGTTTTACCATTAATACTGTTGAACTACTCGGTAGTAAAAGTACAGTAATACGCGTGGTTGCAAGTAGCACACGGTATTGGTTATTGATGTTTATGTGATAAGTCACTCAATTTTGTTTTATTAGTATTATTAATATAATAAAATAGAAAAGCTTTTTATATAAAACAGAATACATTTATAAAGTTATTCGTTTTATTAGATTATATTATATAAGTTTCGTTTTATTACTTTTCCTTTCCTAGGAAGGATTAGATTATATAAGTTTTGTTTTATTACTTTTCCTTTCCTAGGAAGGATTAGATTATATAAGTTTTATTTTATTACTTTTCCTTTTCTAGGAAGGATTAGATTATATAAGTTTTGTTTTATTACTTTTCCTTTCCTAAGAAGGATTAGATTATATAGGTTTTGTTTTATTTCTTTTCCTTTCCTAGGAAGGATTTGATTATCTCAGTTACTATGCATTCCATTCTCCTATAAATAGAAGTTCATTCCTTCATAATTTTCTTACTTAATTCAAATAAACTCTGTAGAGAGAAAAAAGTATAGAGAGAAAGAGAAAGAGAAGTCTCGCTAACTTTCTTTTCATATATTCAGCTTTTTTTTACGGTAAGGTATTTTTTCTTTTTATTCATGAAGAGAACGATTTTCTTTTCAATACTCGTAAAGGGATATTATTTATTGATCCGAAGAGAACTTACATTATTCCATTTCTTTATTATTCTCGCATTGGAATAACTTTTGTATAAGCGGACTTACCCTATACTTGGTGACATTCTTCTATTATTACGCTTTATTTTTCCTGTTGGAACATCACTGCATCATTATATCTGGCGGGACACGTTCCGCTTTTAATTATTCATTTATTCTGTTGGAACATCCTATTCATGCTTTATCTGTAGGACTGGTTCCGCTTTTAATTATTCATTCATTCTGCTGGAATATCACATGCATCTGGCTATACGGGGACCGGTTCCGCTTTTAATTATTTATTATTCTGTTGGAACATCCCGCTTGCGTGTAATTTCACCGACTTCGGTTCCGTAATTTATTATTCTGTTGGAATAACTTTATCTATCGCGGCAATCGCATGCATGGTGATTTCTGTTGTTATTCCATTCTTTATTATACTCGGTTGGTTAAAGTTTTGACTTATACTCCATGAAATTAGTAGAATATCCTTGATATTTGCGCTTCATCCAAAGATCTTTTCATGGAAATATTCTTCCGAGCATTCTTGAATTTTACTCTACACATGTAAGTATCATGTTGACAATTTGGACTTATTGTTTCTGGAAAAATTAATTCTTGAACTTGTTTTTATTGAATTCTTATATCATTGTCATCATCCTCATGTTTATATTATGTTGAAAGTCATCTACATGGCATGTACTACATAGATGGACTTGGTATGATTATGACCGAGGATTATTCGGTAATCATCATGGTAATGTTACAAATGATGTGGTAAAAGTCCTTTTAGCCAGTAGTGCATTGATGGACGATTGTTGGCATGATCATGACCATTATTGATGAATACACAAATATCCTTGGCCGTAGTGCATGGAATTTGTGGTCGTGTCCCTAAGGAATATCCTTGGCAGTAGTGTGCGGGGATGATGTGGATTATTTACTGTTTGAGTCTCAAATGATAAAAGTGATAAAAGTGATGAAAACCTTTTAAATCATAAAAGATAGTAGATTTTATTCTCTATTTGACTCTTTTAATGGATTGCTTGTTCAGCTGTAGTTAAACTTGATGTCTATTGTATTTTATCAGTTTAACATTGTTGAAGACTAATGATAATTTATTCGCATTATCTTAGTCATAATATTTCTTCTTGGGCTAGTTGAGCTCACCTTTTCTTTCACCGTTTCTCTTGTGAAATGAGAACGTGGTGGACGAGTCGGGGAGCGGAGTGATGGTCCTGGATGATAGTATTAGCTAGTAATCCTCACTATTCTGTTATATAGTGTGAAAATAAATGTAATGAGGACTTATTCTGAGAGTAGATATTGTCTAGAAGACAGTATTTGTATTAAAACTCACAGCTCTCTTATTGTATAATTAAGTTTGTATTTGTATTCAGTACCATGTAAGTGGCAACCCAAGATAGGTGATGTGTACCTATTTTTTTTAAGGTCACATTGGTATCAAAGCTTAGGGATATGATCCCTGGCTGAGATGTGAGACAAGAACTAGGAGGGGAGAAGCGGGGGATTCCTTCACTAGTATGACCTACCTAAGTTTATTTGGTATTTAATTGGTCGGTCAGAGTATAAGGATAATATGTGATATGTTATTTAACCCTTGTTTTGTGGCAGTATTTGAAAATGTCATCCGAGAATGTTGAGAATAGCAATGGAGCACAGGAGACCATTGAGTCTCCATAGATTAATAATCAGGATAATGTGCAACAGGATGGCGATAATCCTCCTGTAAACAACAACACTGATCAATTAACGAACGACGGTACGTTTAGGAGCTTTTTAGAATTCATGCAACACCAAACGAGAGACTCCTGTTCATAATGCAGGTGGAAATAATGGCAACCCACGGTTGGTCATCGCTAAGCACTTCAAGGAGTTGGGACCACCGGAGTTTTGGGAAAGCCGAACCACTTAAAGGCGAGAGCGTGGTTAAAGCGAGATCACCAAGATATTTGATGTCTTGGGATGCATCGAGGAGCAAAAGGTTCCCTTTGCCACCTTTATGTTGCGTGAAGAGGCGACATTCTTGGTGGGAATCTATAAAAGCGTACCCGACATGCCTCAAGATGTCTTGGGAGAAGTTCCAAGAGTCGCTCAATGACAAGTATTTTCCCCGGAAGCATTCGTCACATGAAGGAGGTGGAGTTTATCAAGCTGGAGCAAAACAACATGATCGTGTCGTAGTACGAAGCCAAGTTTGCCGAGTTGTCCCGTTTTGCATCCCATTTGGTTGATAATGAGGAGAGAATGACACGAATGTTTCTAAGAGGTTTGAAACCCGAGATACGTCGATATTTTATTTCTCACAAACTTTGTTTATATTCGGGATGTTGTGAATAGGGCTCGATTATTGAGTGCGATAATGAGTCAAAGACAACCAAAAGGCAACGACCAACAACACGATAATAATTATACCGGTGGCAACGGTCATCGGAACAATGATAACCATCGTGGGGGAAATTATCATGCCAAGAATGGTAACCACTTCGGTGGTAATCATGGCCAAAATAATAAGAATGGACATTTCAAGAAGAGGAGATTCAACAATGACATGAAGACGTCGGCACCAACACCCATTTCAAAGGAAGAAGAACGACCACCGATCGTATGTTTCAAATGCGGACAGGAGGAACACATCCGTCCAAACTGTACGCAGCAATCCAAAGCGTGTTTTAATTGCGGAAGAGAAGGTCATCTAGCTCGATTTTGTCGTATGGTGAAGTCAAGTCCAGCTGGGATAGTGATGCCAAAGGATGTCCCAGACAAGTCAAAGCCGGTAGTTTAAGAGAGAGCGGTTTTTTTTCGTGACAAGGAACCTGAATAAAATTATCACGGGTAAGTTCATCATAAGCTCTTGCGAAGTCTATACCATGTTGAATCTTGGGTTCTATTCACTCTTCTATTTCACCTAGTTGTGTTCAATGTTTAAAGTTAACTCCGAAGAAGTTAGACTTTGATATATCTGTTTAAACTCAGTTGGGAGAAACCTTCGTTACATCCATTATTTATAAATCTTGTTTGATTCAAATCGACACTTTCACGTTACCTTCTTATCTCTTTGAAAATACTTGCCTTTGATGAGATTTTTTGTAAACGATCGATTAATTACTCATCATGCTTTTTGTAAGATTGTTAGCTTTCATACTCTAACCAACTTTTATATGCGAATTCTAAGTAACCAAACCACTAAAGTCAATCATTGTCATATCGAGCCATAAGTAAAGAGCCCCGAGCCTTTCGATTGATGACTTCCTTGTGTGGAATGTACCGCTTTACTTTTCGTAGGAGACGTTGTGAATGAGCGATGACAAGTTGATAGGTATCATTGTAAGGTGCTATCCGGGGTTAAGGGATAGAAGTCACAGGTTGGTATCGATGTGACGTACTATCCAAGTCTTAGATGAGGGTCACAGTTTTGAATGATATTTCTATCGTTAATAAATTTTCTGACGTATTTCTGAAGACTTCTTAGCCTACCCTTAGAGCGTGAAATCGAATTTTGTATTGACCCCAGTACAAAAACCCATTTCTTAAACCCTCAAATATTTCTTTACTTAAAACGAATGTATCATACGCCAAAGACGTTGGCTCGAGCTGTTGAAGATTACGATCGTACCATTCAATATCATCGTGGAAGAGCGAACGTGGTAGCTGACGTGTTGAGTAGAAGATCGTATGCGTTTACGAGTGCGATGTTGCTAGCACAAAGACTCATTTTGTATAACTTACAAATGATGAAGATAGAGTTAAAGACTCTAGGGACCCACGTGAAGATAACGAATATACGAGTAGAATCGACTTTAATCGATAAAGTTAAAGCTGCTCAAGCTACACACCCGGAGCTGATGAATGTGAATAAGAAGGTTCAAGGGGGCGTTATTCTAGAAGCAAGAATCGACGAAGAGAGGAAATCTCAACCCTCGATTTAATTGGCTCATTTGAAATCCTCGATTAAGTAGGAGCTGTGGCTTATAAACTCGTTTTACCGCCAAGTATGTCGCGTGTTCATAACATTTTTAACGTATCGATGTTATGTAAATATGTGGACGACCCGAACCACATTATGAATTTAGAACCGGACGAGATAGCGGATGATTTAACGTTTGAGGAGATACGCGTTAAAATCTTGGATAAGAAGAATCGTATTCAACACTCAAGGGTTATACCTCAAGAGTTAGAATTTGAAATGAGGTCGAGGTGTCCTCATCTGTTCGGCATACCAGGTACGTACGTAAATTTCGAGGGCGAAATTTCATAAGAAAGGGAGATTGTAAAATCCCAGATTTTATGAATAAAGATTTAAATTTCTCAATTTTTTTTTATATTATGGTATGAATTTGAGGTAATATTATAGTTGTGGGTAATATTTATAAATTTTGCAAAGTATGCAAGTTGTCATATTATATTCGATTGGTCGGGAAATATTCTTTTTGTCAGGGAATATCCGTACAACGGTACAATCATTGGTGAACCCCACAACAGAATTATTGTCGGAGTAAGAAAATGATAAAAATATTTTATTAAAAATAACGGCGGAAGTTTTACCATTAATACTGTTGAACTACTCGGTAGTAAAAGTACAGTAATACGCGTGGTTGTATAGTAGCACACGGTATTGGTTATTGATGTTTATGTGATAAGTCACTCAATTTTGTTTTATTAGTATTATTAATATAATAAAATAGAAAAGATTTTTATATAAAACAGAATACATTTATAAAGTTATTCGTTTTATTAGATTATATTATATAAGTTTCGTTTTATTACTTTTCCTTTCCTAGGAAGGATTAGATTATATAAGTTTTGTTTTATTACTTTTCCTTTCCTAGGAAGGATTAGATTATATAAGTTTTATTTTATTACTTTTCCCCATCAAATGTGGTGTATCCCGGATTAGATTATATAATTCAAAATCAAGGATTAGATTATATAAGTTTTGTTTTATTACTTTTCCTTTCCTAAGAAGGATTAGATTATATAGGTTTTGTTTTATTTCTTTTCCTTTCCTAGGAAGGATTTGATTATCTCAGTTACTATGCATTCCATTCTCCTATAAATAGAAGTTCATTCCTTCATAATTTTCTTACGAATTCAGCGAAACTCTAGAGAGAAAAAAGTATAGAGAGAAAGAGGAAGAGAAGTCTGCTAACTTTCTTTTCATATATTCAGTTTCTTTTACGGTAAGGGTATTTTTTCTTTTTTATTCATGAAGAGAACGATTTTCTTTCAATACTCGTAAGGGATATTATTTATTGTATCCGAAGAGAACTTCTGTTATTCCATTTCTTTATTATTACATTGGAATAACTTTTGTATAAGCGGACTACTACCCTATACTTGGTGACATTCTTATTATTATTCTCTTTATTTTTACATTGGAACATCCTCTGCATGCATATACTTATCTGGGGACTGGTTCCTTTTTTAATTATTCATTTATTACATTTGGAACATCCTATCTGTCTTATCTACGGAACTCGGTTCCGCTTTTAATTATTCATTCATTCTATTGGAATATCCTGTATCATCTTTATCTGTGGGACTCGGTTCCGATTATAATTATTTATTATTCATTTGGAACATCCCGCTTGTGTGAATTTCACACGACACAGGTTCCGTAATTTATTATTCTGTTGGAATAACTTTGCCTATCTGGCAATCCGCATGCATGGTGATTTCTGTTGTTATTCCATTCTTTATTATACTCAGTTGGTTAAAGTTTTGACTTCTATACTCCATGAAATTAGTAGAATATCCTTGATATTTGCGCTTCATCCAGTATCTTTTCATGGAAATATTCTTCTGAGCATTCTTGAATTTTACTCTACACAGAAGTATCATGTTGACAATTTGGACTTATTGGTTCCTGGAAAAATTAATTCTTGAACTTGTTTTTATTGAATTCTTATATCATTGTCATCATCCTCATGTTTATATTATGTTGAAAGTCATCTGTGGCATGTACTACATAGATGGACTTGGTATGATTATGACCAGGGATTATTCGGTGTAATCATGACCGTAATGTTACAAATGATGTGGTAAAAGTCCTTTTAGCCGTAGTGCATTGATGGACAGTTGTTGGCATGATCATGACCATTGATGAATACACAAATATCCTTGGCCCGTAGTGCATGGAATTTGTGGTCGTGTCCCTAAGGAATATCCTTGGCCGTAGTGCAGGGATGATGTGGATTATTTACTAAGCTGAGTCTCAGCGATAAAAGTGATAAAAGTGATGAAAAACCTTTTAAATCATAAAAGATAGTAGATTTTATTCTCTATTTGACTCTTTTAATGGATTGCTTGTTCCGCTGTAGTTAACTTGATGTCTATTGTATTTTATCCGTTTAACATTGTTGAAGACTAATGATAATTTATTCTGCATTATCTTAGTCATAATATTTCTTACTGGGCTAGTTGAGCTCACCCTTTCTTTCACTGTTCTCTTCAGGAAATGAGAACGTAGCTGGGACGAGTCGGGGAACGGAGTGATGGTCCGGATGATAGTATTAGCTAGTAATCCTCACTATTCTGTTATATAGTGTGAAAATAAATGTAATGAGGACTTATTCTGAGAGTAGATATTGTCTAGAAGACAGTATTTGTATTAAAACTCACAGCTCTCTTATTGTATAATTAAGTTTGTATTTGTATTCAGTACCATGTAAGTGGCAACCCAAGATAGGTGATGTGTACCTATTTTTGGGGCGTCACAGTTGGTATCAAAGCTTAGGGATATGATCCCTGGCTGAGATGTGAGACAAGAACTAGGAGGGGAGAAGCGGGGGATTCCTTCACTAGTATGACCTACCTAAGTTTATTTGGTATTTAATTGGTCGGTCAGAGTATAAGGATAATATGTGATATGTTATTTAACCCTTGTTTTGTGGCAGTATTTGAAAATGTCATCCGAGAATGTTGAGAATAGCAATGGAGCACAGGAGACCATTGAGTCTCCATAGATTAATAATCAGGATAATGTGCAACAGGATGGCGATAATCCTCCTGTAAACAACAACACTGATCAATTAACGAACGACGGTACGTTTAGGAGCTTTTTAGAATTCATGCAACACCAAACGAGAGAGACTCCTGTTCATAATGCAGGTGGAAATAATGGCAACCCACGGTTGGTCACCGCTAAGCACTTCAAGGAGTTGGGACCACCGGAGTTTTTGGGAAAGCCAGAACCACTTAAGGCGGAGACGTGGTTAAAGCAGATCACCAAGATATTTGATGTCTTGGGATGCATCGAGGAGCAAAAGGTTCCTTTGCCACCTTTTATTAGCATGTGAAGAGGCGATTCATGGTGGGAATCTATAAAACGCGATCCCGACTGACGACTCAAGATGTCTTGGGAGAAGTTCCAAGAGTCATTAATGACAAGTATTTTCCGAAAGCATTCGTCACATGAAGGAGGTGGAGTTTATCAAGCTGGAGCAAAACAACATGATCGTGTCGCAGGAAGCCAAGTTTGCCGAGTTGTCCCGTTTTGCATCCCATTTGGTTGATAATGAGGAGAGAATGACACGAATGTTTCTAAGAGGTTTGAAACCGAGATACGTCAATATTTTATTTCTCACAAACTTTGTTTATATTCGGATGTTGTGAATAGGGCTCGCTTATTGAGTGCGATAATGAGTCAAAGACAACCAAAAAAGGCAACGACCAACAACACGATAATAATTATACTGCAGGTGGCAGCAATCGCCATCTAACAATGATAACCATCGTGGGGAAATTATCATGCCAAGAATGGTAACCACTTCGGTGGTAATCATGGCCAAAATAATAAGAATGGACATTTCAAGAAGAGGAGATTCAACAATGACATGAAGACGCTCGGCACCAACACCCATTTCAAAGGAAGAAGAACGACCACCGATCGTATGTTTCAAATGCGACGGGAGGAACACATCCGTCTAAATCGACGCGCGAAAATCCAAAGCGTGTTTTAATTGCGGAAGAGAAGGTCATCTAGCTCGATTTTGTCGTATGGTGAAGTCAAGTCCAGCTGGGATAGTGATGCCAAAGGATATCCCAGACAAGTCAAAGCCGGTAGTTTAAGAGAGAGCGGTTTTTTTTCGTGACAAGGAACCTGAATAAAATTATCACGGGTAAGTTCATCATAAGCTCTTACGAAGTCTATACCATGTTAGATACCGGTTCTATTCACTCTTCTATTTCACCTAGTTGTGTTCAATGTTTAAAGTTAACTCCGAAGAAGTTAGACTTTGATATATCTGTTTAAACTCAGTTGGGAGAAACCTTCGTTACATCCATTATTTATAAATCTTGTTTGATTCAAATCGACACTTTCACGTTACCTTCTTATCTCTTTGAAAATACTTGCCTTTGATGAGATTTTTGTAAACGATCGATTAATTACTCATCATGCTTTTCGTAAGATTGTTAGCTTTCATACTCCTAACCAACTTGTTATGCGAATTCAAAGTAACCAAACCACTAAAGTCAATCATTGTCATATCAAGCCATAAGTAAAGAGCCCCGAGCCTTTCGCTGATGACTTCCTTGTGTGGAATGTACCGAAGCCAGACTTTTCGTAGGAGACGTTGTGAATGAGCGATGACAAGTTGATAGGTATCATTGTAAGGTGCTATCCGGGTTAAGGGATAGAAGTCATGATTGGTATCAATGTGACGTCTTATCCAAGTCTTAGATGAGGGTCACGATTTTGAATGATATTTCTATCGTTAATAAATTTTCTCGACGATTTAAAGACTTCTTAGCCTACCCTTAGAGCGTGAAATCGAATTTTGTATTGACCCCAGTACAAAAACCCATTTCTTAAACCCTCAAATATTTCTTTACTTAAAACGAATGTATCATACGCCAAAGACGTTGGCTCGAGCTGTTGAAGATTACGATCGTACCATTCAATATCATCGTGGAAGAGCGAACGTGGTAGCTGACGTGTTGAGTAGAAGATCGATGCGTTTACGAGTGCGATGTTGCTAGCACAAAGACTCATTTTGTATAACTTACAAATGATGAAGATAGAGTTAAAGACTCTAGGAACCCACGTGAAGATAACGAATATACGAGTAGAATCGACTTTAATCGATAAAGTTAAAGTCGCTCAAAGCTACACACACCTTGAGTCGATGAATGTGAATAAGAAGGTTCAAGGGGGCGTTATTCTAGAAGCAAGAATCGATGAAGAGAGGAAATCTCAACCCTCGATTTAATTGGCTCATTTGAAATCCTCGATTAAGTAGGAGCTGTGGCTTATAAACTCGTTTTACCGCCAAGTATGTCGCGTGTTCATAACATTTTTAACGTATCGATGTTATGTAAATATGTGACGACCCAACCACATTATGAATTTAGAACCGGACGAGATAATGGATGATTTAACGTTTGAGGAGATCGCGCGTTAAAATCTTGGATAAGAAGAATCGTATTCAACACTCAAGGGTTATACCTCAAGAGTTAGAATTTGAAATGAGGTCGAGGTGTCCTCATCCGTTTCTAAGATACTGTGTACGTACGTAAATTTCGAGGGCGAAATTTCATAAGAAAGTGAGATTGTAAAATCCCAGATTTTATGAATAAAGATTTAAATTTCTCAATTTTTTTTTTATATTATGGTATGAATTTGAGGTAATATTATAGTTGTGGGTAATATTTATAAATTTTGCAAAGTATGCAAGTTGTCATATTATATTCGATTGGTTCGGAAATATTCTTTTGTCGTGGAATATCCGTATAACCAATATAATCATTAGTGAACCCCACAATGTAATTATTTTTGATAAGAAAATGATAAAATATTTTATTAAAAATAACTACGAAGTTTTACCATTAATAATTTGTTGAACTACTTGGTAGTAAAAATGCGATGAATACGCGTGGTTGCATAAGAGCAGATACGGTATTGGTTATTGATGTTTATGTGATAAGTCACTCAATTTTGTTTTATTAGTATTATTAATATAATAAAATAGAAAAGCTTTTATATAAAATGTAATACATTTTTAAAGTTATTTGTTTTATTAGATTATATTATATAAGTTTCGTTTTATTACTTTTCCTTTCCTAGGAAGGATTAGATTATATAAGTTTTGTTTTATTACTTTTCCTTTCCTAGGAAGGATTAGATTATATAAGTTTTATTTTATTACTTTTCCTTTTCTAGGAAGGATTAGATTATATAAGTTTTGTTTTATTACTTTTCCTTTCCTAAGAAGGATTAGATTATATAGGTTTTATTTTATTTCTTTTCCTTTCCTAGGAAGGATTTGATTATCTCAGTTACTATGCATTCCATTCTCCTATAAATAGAAGTTCATTCCTTCATAATTTTCTTACGAATTCAGCGAAACTCTAGAGAGAAAAAAGTATAGAGAGAAAGAGGAAGAGAAGTCTGCTAACTTTCTTTTCATATATTCAGTTTCTTTTACGGTAAGGGTATTTTTTCTTTTTTATTCATGAAGAGAACGATTTTCTTTCAATACTCGTAAGGGATATTATTTATTGTATCCGAAGAGAACTTCTGTTATTCCATTTCTTTATTATTCTGTTGGAATAACCTGTATAAGCGGACTACCCTATACTTGGTGACATTCTTCTATTATTCTGTCTTTATTTTTCTGTTGGAACATCCTGTCTGTGCTATACGCCGGACCTGGTTCCGTTTTAATTATTCATTTATTCTGTTGGAACATCCTATCTGTGCTATACGCCGGACCTGGTTCCGTTTTAATTATTCATTCATTCTGTTGGAATATCCTCTGTCATCTATACGCCTGGACCGGGTTCCGCTTTTAATTATTCATTCATTCTCATTGGAATATCCCGTCTGCATATATCTGTGGGACCGGTTCCATTTTAATTATTTATTATTCATTGGAACATCCTGCTTGTGTGAATTTCACCGAATCGTTCCGTAATTTATTATTCTGTTGAATAACTCGCTCTACATCAATACCGCATTTACGGGTGATTTCTGTTGTTATTCCATTCTTTATTATACTCAACAAGGTTAAAGTTTTGACTTCTATACTCCATGAAATTAGTAGAATATCCTTGATATTTAAGCTTCATCCAAAGATCTTTTCATGGAAATATTCTTCCGAGCATTCTTGAATTTTACTCTGCACGTAAGTATCATGTTGACAATTTGGACTTATTGGTTCTGGAAAAATTAATTCTTGAACTTGTTTTTATCAATTCTTATATCATTGTCATCATCCTCATGTTTATATTATGTTGAAAGTCATCCGTGTCATGTCTTACATAGATGGACTTGGTATGATTATGACCGTGGATTATTCTCGGTAATCACGACCGTAATGTTACAAATGATGTGGTAAAAGTCCTTTTGGCCGTAGTGCATTGATGGACAGTTGTTGGCATGATCATGACTATTGATGAATACACAAATATCCTTGGCCCGTAGTGCATGGAATTTGTGGTCGTGTCCCTAAGGAATATCCTTGGCCGTAGTGCAGGGATGATGTGGATTATTTACTAAGCTGAGTCTCAGCGATAAAAGTGATAAAAGTGATGAAAAACCTTTTAAATCATAAAAGATAGTAGATTTTATTCTCTATTTGACTCTTTTAATGGATTGCTTGTTCCGCTGTAGTTAAACTTGTTGTCTATTGTATTTTATCAATTTAACATTGTTGAAGACTAATGATAATTTATTCTGCATTATCTTAGTCATAATATTTCTTACTGGGCTAGTTGAGCTCACCCTTTCTTTCACTGTTTCTCTTTAGGTAATGAGAACGTAGTGGGACGAGTCGGGGAACGGAGTGATGGTCCGGATGATAGTATTAGCTAGTAATCCTCACTATTCTGTTATATAGTGTGAAAATAAATGTAATGAGGACTTATTCTGAGAGTAGATATTGTCTGTAAGATGATTTTTGTATTAAAACTCACAGCTCTCTTATTGTATAATTAAGTTTGTATTTGTATTCAGTACCATGTAAGTGGTGACCCAAGATAGGTGATGTGTACCTATTTTGGGGACGTCACATTTGCACTACAGGCCAAAGACGTACAACTGTAAAACGAATAACCAACAATATAATAAATAATGGAATAATAAAAGAATTTCACATGTATGCAGTACTTCGCATAGACAGGTTATTCCAACATAATAATATAGAATGGAATAACAACAAAAATCACCATGCATGCGATAGAATCGCATGCATGTGTTATCCAATGTAATAATATATAATGGAACCGAATTAAATTGTAAAACACACAAAATGAGATATTCCAAATGAATAATAAAAAGATGTAATAATAAAGATTTAACCAAGTCCGTGTAAAACACACGCATGTGATATTCCAACGAGAATAATAAATATTGAACCAGGTCAGGTGAAATTCACACCGACGGGATATTCCGACAGAATATTAAAGAACGGAATAATAAAAGAATTTCACTAAGTATGCGGTACTTCGCATAAACAGGTTATTCCAACATAATAATAAAGAATGGAATAATGTAAGAAGATCACCAAGTATTGGGTAAACCGATATATCTGTCATTCCACCGTATAGGTAAATCATGCGACATCAAAGTTATTCCAATGTAATAATAAAGAATGGAATAACATAAGGATTTCACCAAGTATAGGTATCGCCATGATACAAAGTTATTCCAATGTAATAATAAAGAATGAAATAACATAAGGATTTCACCAAGTATAGGTATATGCCACGATACAAAAGTTATGTATAAGGTATGCCACTTTTACAGGTTATTCCAACAGAATAATAAAGAATGGAATAACAGAAGTTCTCTTCATTAATAAGAATGAATAACACCCCTTACCGTAAAAGAAGAATATTCCGACTGATAGGGTGAGGATTTTCTTAAAGAAAACTTATACTATGTTCTTCGCTCAAAGTTTCTTAAAACTCTTAAGGAAATACGCCAAGATTATAGAGGAGAATTCTCCGAACTTCCGTGTGATTTCAATTCTAATTAAGCTTCCTATTTATAGGAAAATGGAATGCATAAGAATTAATCCATGAACGGTCCAGATTGATTTACTTTAATCGACTATTCCATATTTAAAGCAAAATCTTTTAAATAAAATATAATATATTCTATTTTATATAAAAAGATTTTTACTATCTGAAACATTATCGCAGACATTATGCAAACACTATGCATAATAAAATATAATATATTCTATTTGTAGAATAACTTTAATAAAGTATTTTGTTTTATATAAAAAGATTTTACTATGCAAAACACTATGCAGTACTTATACAAACACTATGCATAATAAAATATAATATATTCTATTTATAGAATAACTTTAATAAAGTATTCTTTTTATATAAAAAATTTTACTATGCAAAATACTATGCATAATAGAATATAATATATTTTATTTATAGAATAACTTTAATAAAGTATTCTGTTTTATATAAAAAGATGTTTCTGTTTTATTACGTTAATAATACGAATAAAACAAAACTTCATCATCACTTATTTTGAAATAATTTCAAATGTCACCCTTAACTTTAAACTTTTATCAATTTAACTATTCACTAAAATAGAAAAATTGAATACTTTTATTTCATAAAATTCGGGGTCTCACAATCTCCCCTCCTTATGAAATTTCGCCCTCGAAATTTACGTACGTACCTGATATTCGAAGAGATGAGAATACCTTTTTTTCTTTTCAAATTGTACCTTCCCGGTAATTTCCTCGCTACCATGATTTTCTCATTTCTCATCTCCTGTATTTCAAATATCATTCTAGAACATAGTTTCAAAATAAGGGTTAATTAACATATCACATATTATTCCTATATTCTGACCGACCAATTAAAAATACTAAATAAACTTAGGTAGGTCATACTAGCGAAGGAATTCCCCGTCTCTCCCCTCCTAGTTCTTATCTCACATCTCAGCCAGGGATCATATCCCTAAGCTTTGATACTAACTGTGACGCCCCCAAAATTAGGTACACTTCACCCATCTTGGGTCGCCACTTTCATGGTACATAATACAAATACAAACTAACTTATACAACATGAGCTGTGAGTTTTAAATACGTATATTGTCATCTAGACAGTATACAAACTCAATGGAGTCCTCATTACATTTATTGTCACACTATTTAATGGAATAGTGAGGACTACTAGCTAATGCTATCATCTGGACAGTCACTCCGTTCCCCGACTAGTCCCAGCTACGTTCTCATTTTCTTGAAGGGAACAGTAAAAGAAAGGGTGAGCTCAACTAGCCCAGGAGAGGTTTGGTCACCTAATTAATATTATAAATTACAATATTAACGATGTTCGTAAGTTCGCGCAAGAGAGAGGTTTGGTCACATAATCAAGCGCTACCAATAGGAGAAATCCTTATTGAAAGCCCTCTTTCCCAGGAAACGACACAGGTCGATTAATATTGTGAATTGTAATAAAGATGATAAATGTTGTTAAAATTATTTAGGTGATTTTTATGAAGTTTACTTATTTTATGAATCTCCATTTACCTATTTTCCAAAATAATCGGTAGAAATTTTTTTAAAAGTGGGGCCCACAAGTGGGGCCCATATGTGTTGAAAATGATAAGTTGATGTCTTGTGTGGGAAAGGAGGGAGGTATTTTATATATTTATATATGTTAATGGGTTTTGGTGGAAAAGTGGAAGGTTTGATTATTAATGTTAGTTGTTTTATTATAATTGATTTTGGGTAGTGGAGAAGTTGATAGATGTGGTAATATTATATATATATATATATATATAATATAATATATCTAGCATGTGGGCTTTGACTTTTGGAGGGAGGGAAAGAAAAAGAGGATAACTTGGTCGGGAAAGGAGTAATAATGTTATTATTATATGTGTATAATATATTTTAATATTATATTTTATTGTAAACCAATCTGGACCGTCCGTTTAAAAGTAAATCAATCTGGATCGTTCATGAATTAGTTACTATGCAATCCATTCTTCTATAAATAGACGCTCATTCCTTCATTATTTTCTTACGAATTCACTGAAACTCCAGAGAGAGAAATTATAGAGAAACTATAGAAAAGTATTCTGCTACTTCCCTACTGTTATATCCAGTTCTTTTACGGTAAGGAATATTATTTTTTTGTATTCATGAAGAGAACTGTTGTTATTCCATTTTTATTGTTCTCGTTGAATAACTCAGATACGCATGCTACCATATAATTGATGACATTCTTCTATTATTCTCTTTTTATTATTCCGCTGGAACATCCTATTCATGGCTTTCTACGCCGGACTGGTTCCGCCTTTTATTATTCTTGTTGAATATCCCGTCTGTATTTTTTACACCGGACTGGTTCCATCTTTATTATTCTCGTATTTATTATTCGCTTGAAATAACTTTATCTATGCCAAGTACCGCATGCATGGTGATTTCTGTTGTTATTCCATTCTTTATTATTCTCATTGAACATCCCGCTTGCATTGTGATTTTCACCGACACTGGTTCCTTTATTATTATTCTTTTGAATAACTCGCTCATCGCAAGTACCGCATATATGGTGATTTCTTTTGTTATTCCATTCGTTATTATAGTCAGTAAGTTAAAATTTTAACTTCTATACTCCATGAAATTAGTGAAATATCCTTGATATTTACGCTTCATCCAATATTTTTCATGGAAATATTCTTCTGAGCATTCTTGAATTTTACTCTACAAACTAGTATCATGTTGACAATTTGGACGTTACTAGTTCCTGAATAACTTAATTCTTGAACTTGTTTTATTGAATTCTTATATCATTGTTATCATCCTCATGTTTATATTTTTTTAAAGTCATCTATGGCCTGTAGAGCATGGATGGACTTGGCATGATTATGACCAGGGATTATTCGGTGTAATCATGACCGTAATGTTACAAATGATGTGGTAAAAGTCCTCATTGGTAGTAGTGCATTAATGGACGCATCATTGTTGGCATGATCATGACCATTGATGAATACACAAATATCCTCGCCCGTGAGGCATGGAATTTGTGGTCGTGACCCTAATGAATATCCTCGGTCAGTAGTGTGTGGATGATGTGGATTATTTATTGTCGAGTCCCAAATGATAAAAGTGATGAAAACCTTTTAAAACATAAAAGATAGTAGATTTTATTCTACTACTTGACTTTTTAATGGATTACTTTCCGTTCACGCAGCTTAAACTTGATGTCTATTGTATTTTATCGGTTTAATATTGTTGAGGACTAATGATAACTTATTCTCGCATTATCTTAGTCATAATATTTCTTGTTGGGCTAGTTGAGCTCACCCTTTCTTTAACCTGCTTCTTCTGGGAAATGAGAACGTAATGGGGACGAGCCTGGGAACGGAGTGATGTTCGGATGATAGTGTTAGCTAGTAGTCCTCACTATTACATTAAATAGTGTGACAATAAATGTATTGAAGACTTATTCGAGAGTGGATATTGCTCTGTGTAAGGCAATATTTGTATTAAAACTCACAAGATGTATTTTGTCGATTTTTTTACAATTGTTGTATAATTAAGTTGTATTTGAATTTTGTACCATGTATTGGCGACTCAAGATGGGTGATGTATACCTATTTTGGGGGCATCACACATATATTTACATATATTAATATTTTTTATCGACATAAATTATAATCATGTATAATAGGACTCAATTTTCTATTAGTCGATGTTCGATCTATAATTTACTTGTGGTAATAGTAAGAACAGAGAACAACTTATTTCAAAATAGTGTGTTGGTATATAATATTAAATTATGAGTATTATTATGATGACAATTTTTTTATAAAAATAATTTATAAAATGATATAATAAAATATAAGTAATTGATGATACACTATATATAAATAGATCTAATGATAATATTTTCGTTCCATTAGACTAATGTACAAATTTATTTGTCACATATGTAAAAGATTGTTAAAGAACTAAATTTAAAATGTTATATCAAACTTATTTTTTCTTAAAAGTATTTAAATAGAGTTCATTATTTTAAGAAAAATAATTTTGTTGTAATGTACTTCTATAAGTTCTGTTGTAAATAAAATAGGAACTTATTTATATTATTTTCGGTTTAAATAAACTTTTCCGCACTCTACTTGACCTCGATTTATAAATACATTATTGAACTGAATTTTTTTTCATTCACATCACTGAACTATAAATTTTTTTACAATCTGATTCTGTTAAATTGTTTGACTTTTAACGGATTGAATAGAACATAACAGATAGACTTTATACATGTCATATATATGTCCAAGTGGCATGTCATAGTGAAAAAAAAATACCCAAAAGCCAACAATTAAAACAATTATAAGTTTTATGATCTTCACAAAAGCCAACAATAGAAAAAACAACCAAATAAAATCTTCTAACTTCATAATTATAAAATAAAAAAAATTAATAACTTAAATATGATATTATATATATATATATTGCTAAGTCTTGTCATTTTCTGCAGATCTGTTTCTCAAATTTTTTTCTCAAATTACATATCGAATTAAATCACCAAGTCTTGTCATTTTCTGCAGATCTGTTTCTAAAAAATGGATCACCACGTATAAATCATTTTCTCAAAAAAATAGATCAAAACAATAGATCTATTTCTTATCAAACAAAATAGATCGAGCACCATCGAGAGAATGACGGTATGTGATGCCCCAAAAATAAATATACATCACCCATTCTGAGTCGCCAAATACATGGTACAGAAGTAACTACAACTTCATTATTATAATTGTCGTGCAAAATATGACAACACATATACTTTGGATACCAACTGTGACTCTTATCCCTTTACTTGGACAACACCTCACATTGATACCTTACAATGGTATTTTATATAAAGGTACAGTCAATAACTGTTTTAAAAATTAAAATATTTGGAAAATGCTTAAGGAAACCTTCGTACATGGGAGGCCATGCATCTAAGTTGTAATAGATATCATATGACTCGAGAATTATCCTTGGTTGACCCAATAGACCCCAAAAAAATGAGAAGGTTGCTATCATGTTCTTTCCAATGGTGAGTCTTCTCTTGACATATAATTATCTCCATTGTCTCCAATTGAGAATTATATTTCAACCAAACTCCAAGATTATATAGGTAGGCTCGTAGATATAATCAGCAAGTGGATGTGCACAATCCTGTCTTATGGTAACACGAAGTCGTAGGTCATTAGACATCTTGTATGATAGTGGCAAAACACCCTTCAAAAGTTGGGTTCACCTCACCCTATTCGGTTCACCAAAATCAATGGTTAAATGACGTATAAAATACGACACACTTATCTCAACTCCTTAATAAAAATTATTTCCATACTGTTTAGGGAGAACCTCAATAGCTATAGACCACCGATCTATTCCCCTGTTACCCTCGCTCGACCCAGCTACACTCTTATTACCTGAAAGTAGGGGTGAGCATTCGGTTATTAATCGAACCGAACAAGGAATTCGGTTATAACTGAAACCCAAAATTTTCTTGTTTTAGCTATCCGAACAAATAATCGAATAATCGAATAACCAAAAAACCGAATAGGTTATTCGGTTATTCGGTTAATAACCGAATTTATGCATAACCCATAAATAGTTCAGTTCAGTTCCTACAATCCATAAACAAAGACGAGAAAGCTAAACTTGTAATATACAAAAGAAATATTCCAATGTCATCAATCGATAGAATTTATATAAGAGATGGTACTCCTAAAATTCTTTACAGTAACACTATGCTCATATCTTGACAAGCTATTTTGCAAAAACTAGGGAATTATGCAAAAGCTAGAAAATTCAATCATAAACTATAGAAAGTTGACCTTACCATCAAAACAATCCTCAAGTAGTTGACAGTAGCATAACAAATAGTTTGGTGATGGGAGGTTAACAAACAAATTCACACACTATATGCCCGTCAATTCTCTAAATTCAACCTGACTCACCGCCTATTCGAAGGGCCTTCTCTAATTTGACCAAATAACCGAGGCCCTTGACCTAAAAAACCCACTTCCTTCACTTTGTCTCTGTTATCCTCCTTTTTTGTTGCCTGCCAATTTATAGGATAATTTACTACCGGCGTCGAGATCTGAGAGTTCGAGAGTTAGCGATGAAGGGTCGCCGATGTCGAGAAGACGAGAGTTTGAGACTTGAGGCTTGAGAGATCTTAGATCTGAGACTCTGACTCTGTGAGTTCGAGAAGACGACTAGACGAGACAGTCGAGACAGATCTGATCTGGTCTGAGACTGAGACTTGAGAGTGGAGTCTTCGTCTCTTTGACTCTTCGATGGAAAACAGAATCTAAGACTAAGAGATTGAGACTTGGAGTGGAGACTAGAGTCTTCGAGAATTTTGTGAATTTAGAGAATTTGGAGTTGAGACTTGCTTGACTGGAGTCTTCGTGAACAAATGTGCTGGGTCTGAGTTGCTACTTGTTTGACTGCTGAGAAGTGAGAATTTTCAATTTAGTAAAGTGTTGTTTGGTTATTCGGTTTAACCGAATAACCTAAAAGTAAAACCCATATAACCTAACCCAAAATCGTAAAACAATTCGGATATAACCGAAATAGTTAAACTAACCGAATTATCAGAAAATTTTGGTTAAATTATTTCGGTTTGGTTTGGTAATTCGGTTATATCCGTTTTTTGCTCAGTCCTACCTGAAAGTGGGGGTGAAGTAAAAGGGAGAGCACAACTAGCCCAGTAAAGAATATTATGACTAAAGATAATTAAATTATCAATAATCTTCATCAGTAATAAATTAGAGATTTAGAACATGTGGTAGATGATAAAACTTTTCAACCATAGTTGCAGCGGAACGAGCAATCTATTAGAAGAGTCAAATAGACCATAAGGTCTATTATCTTCTCCATGTTAAAAGTCCACCAACAATGTTTTATCCCTGTAACATCAATCAACAGTTTCCGTCCACAATCACGTGTATAACTCATAATCATAATTGTAGTTCTAAATTCCTCTTCTCATCTAGGACGAAGATAATTTTCATTACCTATCTTTACCTGAAACATCAAAGACAATGGTTATACCAAATCACAATTCCTGTTCATAATCATATTAATAAATTCATCTTTGCACTACGGGCCAAAGATATTCATCAACAGTTCATCTTTGCACCACAGGCCAAAGATATTCATCAACAGGACATCTTTACACTAGGGCCAATGATATTCAACAACAGGTCATCTTTGCACTACGGGCCAAAGATAAGAAATATATAATCATTTCAGAATTTATATAAACAATAAATATAATTATGTTGATCAATTCACCTTTGCACTTAAGCTAAAGATAATCATTTATAAATTCAAAGGTCATGATCATACCAGTCAACAATTCATCCTTGCACTATTGGCCAAAGAGAACCCATAGTCACGATCATACCAATAATCTACCCATCTTTACACTCAAGTGAAAGAGAAATTCCATCACCCAGGTTATAAAAATGTTATATATGATAATAAAAATAATATGATCAAAACATGGATTTAATTTCAAGAGCAATATTCATAAATCAACGATAATTTGGTCAGAAAAAGAAACCAATTTTGTCATGAATAGTACCCCATGAATAGTAACTCATGAATAGTAACTCGTGAATAGTAACTCATGAATAGTAATCAGAAAATAGTACTCAGTATTCGTGATACATAATCGTATACGTAAATAATGTCATATACGTAAATAAAGGCCATATACATGAATAGTAATGTAGATAACGTGAATAAGGCCACATACATGAATAAGAACCCCACACAAAAAGGTAAAAATTTCACAATAAAATTGTAAGACCCCAACTTTTTGAATAAAGATGAATTTTCTATAAATGTTATTTTTAAATATTAAGGTATGAATTTGAAATAATATTATAGTTGTGGGTAATATTTATAAATTCTGCAAAGTATGCAAGTTGTTATATTATATTCGATTGGTCGGGGAATATTTGGTTTAGCAGGGAATATTCGCATAACGACTCAATCATTGGTGGACCCCACAAATGTAATTATCATTTGATTGAGAAAATGACAAAATATTTTATTAAAAATAACTACGGAAGTTTTACCGTTAATCTTGTTGAACTACTCAGTAGAAAAGTAAAAGAATGCGATGCTGCGTGGTTGCATAAGTAGCACCTACCAGTATTGATTATTAATGCTTACGTGAGAAGTCACTCAGTTTTGTTCAATTATTGTTATAGTAATTGTTGCATAGTGTCTCACGTTATTTGATTCAATTATTATCGATATTTTATATATTATTAAATCAATAATTGAAATGATAGTGTTATTAATATTATAAATTGTAATATTAACGATGCCTAGAAGTTCTGCCAAGGAGAGGTTTGGTCACCTAATTGCGCGTCAATAGAGAGAAATTGTGACGCCCCCAAAATTAGGTATACGTCACCCATCTTGGGTTGCCACTTACATGGTACATAAATCCAAATACAACTAATTATACAGCTGTCGTGTAAAATACGACAAAACATATGCTGTGAGTTTTAATACAAATATTGTTATCTAGACAATATCCATACCCAATGGAGTCCTCATTACATTTATTGTCACACTATCTAATAGAATAGTGAGGACTACTAATGCTATCATCTGATCGTCACCCCGCTCCCCAACTCGTTCTCGCCACGTTCTCATTTCACAAGAAACGATGAAAGAAAGGGTGAGCTCAACTAGCCCAATGAAAAATATTACTAAGATAATGAAGAATAAATTATCTTTAGCCTTTCAACAATGTTAAACCGATAAAATATAACAAAAATCAAGTTTAATGCAATGTAACAAGCAATTCATTAGAAGAGTCAAGTAGAGAATAAAACCTACTATCTTCTATGATTTAAAAAATGTTTTCATCAACTTAATCAATGAAACTCAAATTTTAATAAATAAACCACATCTTCTAATCATCCCTCAGACACGCCAAGGATATTCATTAAATCATCAATGGTCATGATTATACCGAAAAATCCTCGGTCATAATCATACCAAAAAGCGTCCCATCAATGCACTACAGTGCCACCAAGACTTTTACCACACCACTTATAACATCACGGTTCATGATTATACCGAATGATCCTCGTCATAATCATACTAAGTCTATCTATGCACGTAAGCGAAAGATGACTTTCAACATAATATAAACATGAGGATGATGACAATGTTATAGAATTCAATTAAACAAGTTCAAGAATTAATTTATCCAGAACTAATAATATCCAAATTGTCAACATGATATTTCTTTGTAAAATAAAAGCCAAGAATGCTCGTAAGAATATTTCCATGAAAAGATATCTTTGGATGAAGCGCAAATATCAAGGATATTCCACTAGTTTCATGGAGTATAGAAGTCAAAGTTTTAACCAACCGGGTATAATAAAGAATGGAATAACAAAGAAAATCACCATGCATGCGGTATTGCATAGATCGGTTATTCCAATGTAATAATAATAATCGGAACCAGTCGTGTGAAATTCACACCGAAGCAGGATGATCCAAATGTAATAATAAATGCTGAATAATAATAAACAATGGAACCAGTCCTGTAAAACACACGATGTGATATTCCAAATGTAATAATAAATGCGAAATAATAAACAATGGAACCAGTCCTGTAAAACACACACGCATGTGATATTCCAATGTAATAATAAAGAATGGAATAATGTAAGAAGATCACCAAGTATAGGGGATTCCGCATATACAAAGTTATTCCAATGTAATAATAATGAATGGAATAATGTAAGTTCTCTTCATGAATAAGAAAGAATAACACTTTTACGGTACAACAAATAATATCCCTTACCGTAAAAGACACCGGATATCAAAGTAGTGAAGTACCGTATTACTCTTCTTCTTTCTCTCTATAGATTTTCTCTCTATAGCTTCTCTATATAATTTCTCTCTCTAGAGTTTCAAAGGAATTCGTAAGAAAATAATGAAGGAATGAGCTTCTATTTATAGGAAAATAGAATGCATAGTAATTAATCCATGAATCGGTCTGTATTGATTTACTTTAACTGACGGTTCCATATTTAAAGTAAAATCTTTTAAGTAAAATATCATATATTCTATTTATATAAAAACATTTTCCTATGCAAACACTATGCGAACACTATACAAAACACTATGCAACACTATGCATAATAAAATATAATATATTCTATTTATGTAATAACTTTAATAAAGTATTCATTTTATATAAAAAGATGTTTCGCTTTTTTATTACGTTAATAATACTGAATAAAACAAAATGTCGAAGATCGCTATAATAATTCATATTATTAATCGACAATAATGGAATCAAACCGAGTGACTTCTCACATAAGATCAATAATCAATACCGCAGTGCTACTACGCAACCACACGTACATCGTAATTTTACTACCGAGTAGTTCAACAAAGATCCACTAGTAAAACTTCCGCCGTTATTTCAATAAAATATTTTTGTCGCTTTCTCAATCCGACAATAATTTCATTTGGGGTCCACCAATGATTGAGCCGTTAGACGAATATTCCTTGCTAAACCGAATATTCCCCACCAATCGAATATAATATAACCACTTGCATACTTTGCAAATTTTATAAATACTACCCACAACTATAATATTATCTCAAATTCACACCATAATATTAAAAAATTATTTCGATAAAATTTAAATCTTTATTGATAAAATCTGGGGTCTCACAGAAATCCTTATTGGAAAGCCTCCTCTTTCTTGGGAACGACCTGGTCGATTAATATTGTGAATTGTAATAAAGATGATAAATGTTGTTAAAATTATTAAGGTGATTTTTTTATGAAGTCTGCTTATTTTATGGATTCCTATTTACCCATTTTTCAAAATAATCGGTAGAAAATTTTTAAAGGAGGGGCCCACATGTGGAGCCCATATATGTTGGGAAAATGATTTTGGAAATGGAAGAGTATACGTATGGAAGTATATGTGTGTATTGAGTATATGGTGGGAGAAAATGAAATGTGAAAGTGATGGGTGTGTGATGGGTGTGTGAGTGGAAAATGGTGGAAAAGTGGTAGTGTGATAGTGATGTGTAAGAGTGTAGTGAATGTGATATTGTGATTATTGGGAGGGTGGGGGATTGATGTTGGATATGGGGGATAAAAATCTAGTGGTATATATATTATCGATATATAACATGTGTTTATATATATGTATTATAGTTTAATTTTGTTAAAATCTTATCGTTAATTGTTTAACTTAATTGTAGTTGATCAAGAAAATGATTTTGAAAAATTATTACGCTCATGAACAAAGGCACTTCCATTCTCCTATAAATAAACTCATTCCTTCATTATTTCTTACGAATTCAATTGAACTCCGAGAGAAAAATTATGTAGAAACTATAGAAAAGTATTCTCGCTACTTCCCTACTCTTATATTCAGCTTCTTTTACTGTAAGGGTGTTATTCTTTCTTATTCATGAAGAGAACTGTTGTTATTCTATTTCTTATTATTCTCGTTGAATAACTCAGTATACACCTGGCCTACCCTATACTTGGTGACATTCTTCTATTATTCTCATCTTTATTATTCTGCTTGGAATATCATGTCTGTGTTTTACAATTTTTCGGTTCCATTATTTATTATTCGCCTTTATTATTCCGCTTTAATATCCTCGTCTCAATGTGTTTTACACCTACACCGGTTCCATTATTTATTATTCCGACTTATTATTCTCATTGAACATCCTCTTGCGTGTGAATTTCACCGACTTCGGTTCCGTTATTATTATTCTGTTGGAATAACCTGTCTATGTGAAGTACCGCATTCATGGTGATTTCTTTTGTTATTCCATTCGTTATTATACTCAGTTGGTTAAAATTTTGACTTCTATACTCCATGAAATTAGTGGAATATCCTTGATATTTGCGCTTCATTCAGTATTTTTCATGGAAATATTCTTCTGAGTATTCTTGAATTTTTCTCTATAAAGCAGTATCATGTTGACAATTTGGACGTTATTAGTTCCTGAATAAATTAATTCGTGAACTTGTTTTTATTGAATTCTTATATCATTGTCATCATCCTCATGTTTATATTTTTTTAAATTCATCTATGGCCTGTAGAGCATGGATGGATTTGGTATGATTATGACCAGGGATTATTCGGTGTAATCATGACCGTAATATTACAAGTGATGTAGTAAAAAACCTCATTGGCTGTAGTGTATCGATGGACAAATTGTTGGCATGATCACTGACCATTGATGAATACACAAATATCCTCGCCCGTAGTGGTATGGAATTTGTGGTCGTGACCTAATGAATATCCTCAATGTAGTGTAGGGATGATGTGGATTAATTATTAAGTCGAGTCTCAAATGATAAAAGTGATGAAAACTTTTAAATCATAAAAGATAGTAGATTTTATTCGCTACTTGACTCTTTTAATGGATTGCTTGATCCACCGCAGCTTAAACTTGATGTCTATTGTATTTTATCGCTTTAATATTGTTGGAGACTAATGATAATTTATTCTACATTATCTTAGTCATAATATTTCATCGGGCTAGTTGAGCTCACCCTTTCTTTCACTATTCTCTTCAAGAAATGAGAACGTAAATGACTAGGGCTCGGGAACGGAGTGATGGTCCGAGACGGTGTCTTAGTAGTCCTCACTATTCTCGTAAAATAAGTGTGATAATAAATGTAACGAGGACTCTATTTGAGAATGGATATTGTCTAGAAGACAATATTTGTATTTAAACTCACAGCATATGTTTTGTCGTATTTTACACGACTGCTGTATTATTAGTTTGTATTTGAATTTTGTACCATGTATTTGGCGACTCAAGATGGGTGATGTATACCTATTTTGGGGGCGTCACAGTTGGTATCAAAGCTTAGGGATATGATCCCTGGCTAAGATGTGAGACAAGAACTAGGAGGGGAGAGACGGGGAATTCTTTCGCTAGTATGACCTACCTAAGTTCATTTGTTATTTAATTGGTTGGTCAGAGTATAGGGATAATATGTGATATGTTAATTAACACTTGTTTTGTGGCAGTATTTGAAAATGGCATCCGAGAATGTTGAGAACATCAATGGAGCACAGGAGACCGTTGAGTCTCCACAGATCAATAATTAGGATAATGTGCATCATGAAGGAGGCATTCTTCAGGCAAACAACAACACTGACCAAATGATGAACGATGGAATGTTCAGAGGCTTTATGCAATTCATACAACATCAGGCGAGAGCGGCTCCTGTCCAAAATGCAGGAGGAAACACTGACAACTCTCGGACGGTCACCGCGAAGCAATTTAAGGAACTGGGACCACCGGAGTTTTTTGGAGAGCCAAAACCACTTAAGGCGGAGACGTGGATTAAGCAGATTAACAAGATATTTGATGTCTTGGGATGCTCCGAGGAGCAAAAGGTTCCCTTTGCCACCTTCATGTTATGGGCAGGAGGCGATTCATCGGTGAGAATCAGAAAGCGTACTCAACCCGCCGCACCAAGATGTCTTGGGAGAAGTTCCAAGAACTGTTCACCGACAAGTACTTTCCCGAAAGTATTCGTCACATGAAAGAGGTAGAGTTCATCAAGTCGAACAAAAACAACACGACCAGTATCGCAAGACGGGCCAAGTTTGCCGAGTTGTCCTGGCCATATTCCCATTTGGTTGATAATGAGGAGAGAATGACGCGAATGTTTTTAAGAGGTTTGAAACCCGAGATACGCCAATGTCTTTTCTCTCATAAACTGTGTTTGTATTCAGATGTTGTTAATAGGGCTCAGTTATTGGAGCGTGATAATGAGTCAACCCAACCAAAAGAGAGCGGCAGAAAATGATAATACCAAAGGATAACATCCATCGGCGGTGATAATAAGCGTGGAGGAATCAACATGCCGTAAATGGTAACCACTTCGATGGTAATCATGGCCAAAAACAATAAGAATGAACATTTCAAGAAGAGGAGATTCAACAATGATGGAAAGACGTCGGATTAGCACTTTCGTTAAGAAGGAGAACGACCACCTATCATATGCTTCAAGTGTGGAGGGAGGACACATCGGTCCCAATTCATGCGATGCCATCCAAGGCATGTTACAACCGTGGAAGAGAAGGTCACCGGCCCGATTTTGTCGTGGCACCAAGACAAGTCCACTTGGAGGAGGCACCAAAGGTCATCCCCGTAAAAGTCAAAGCCAGTGAGTCTGCAAGGAATAGCGTTTGTTGTGACCTCCCAGAAAGCAAGAAACCCGAACGAGGTCATCACGGGCAAGCTAATCATAAACTCTAGCGAAGTTTATACTTTATTTGATACTGGTTCTACCCACTCTTTCATTTCTCCTACTTGCGCTCAACGCTTAAATTTGACTCGAGAGAATTGGACTTTAACTTATCTGTTGAAACTCCGCTGGGAGAAACCTTCATTACATCCATGGTTTATAAGTCTTGTTTGATTCAAATTGGTAACCGCATTATTACCGTCGATCTTATTTCTTTGAAAATACTTGCATTTGATGTGATTCTAGGGATTGATTTGTTAACTACTCATCATGCAAAATTGATTGTTTTCGTAAGTGTTGTTATCTTTCATATTCCTAACCAACCTATTATTCAATTCAAGCAACCAAACCATTAAAATCAATCATCGCTATCTCAAGCCATAAAGCTATTCGCTTATTGAAAACGAATGTCAAGCTTTCTTAGCTCATGTCACGATCTAAACAAAAATACGCCGGGCTTTTGAATGATATTTCTATTGTTAATGAATTTCCCGACGATTCTCAAGAACTTCCCCGCCTACCCCGGAGCGTGAAATTGAATTTTGTATCGACCTTGAACCCTGATACAAAGCCCATTTCCAAAGCCCCATATCGAATGGCTCTATTGAACTTCGTGAGTTAAAGACCCAACCGCAGGAATTGTTAGACATCGGCTTTATTCGTCCTAGTACTTCTCCTTGGGGTGCTCCTATTTTATTCGTGAAGAAGAAAGATGGGAGTATGCGACTTTTTAGATTGATTATCGGGAGTCAATCATGTCACCATCAAAAATAGGTACCCATTGCCACGTATTGATGACCTGTTTGGCCGCCATAAGGAGCCAAATTCTTTTCAAAGATTGATCTTCGCTCCGGATATCACCAAATTGAAGATTAGAACCGATGACATTCCAAAGACGGCTTTAATCCTGCACGGCATTATGAATTCCTAGTCATGTCTTTTGGATCGACTAATGCTCCTGCTGCCTTTATGGATATGATGAACCGAGTATTCAAGGAATATTTGGATCACTTTGTGGTTGTCTTTATTGATGACATCCTCATATATTCCAAAACATATGAAGATCATGAGCAACACTTGAGGTTGATACTTCAAAAGCTCCGTGAATATAAGCTTTATGCCAAGTTGAAGAAATGCGAGTTCTGGCTTGAGGAAGTAGCATTCCTTGGGCACGTGGTATCAAGTCATGGAATATCTATCGACCCAAAGAAAGATCAAGCTATTCAAAGTCGGGAGCAACCTAAATTAGTGACCGGCGTACGAAGCTTTCTTGGTTTAAATTTGGTTATTATCTGAGATTTGTAGAAGGGTTTTCTCGAATCGCTACTCCATTAACTCGACTTGACTCTTGAAAAGATACAAAGTTCTATTGGAACGAGGAATGTGAGAAGAGTTTTCAAGAACTCAAGAGAGACTTATTTCAAAGACTGCTCGACAATACCATCCGGTTCGTAGGGATTTGTCATCTACAAGTGATGCTTCTAGCAAAGGGTTAGGATGTGTTCTCATGCAACATGGGAAAGTCATAGCCTATGCCTCACGACAACTCAAAGAATATGAGAGGAATTATCCTACTTATGATCTAGAGTTGGCAGCTGTTGTCTTCGCACTAAAGATATGTAGGCATTACTTGTATGGGGAGAAAGTGGAGATCTTTACGGATCATAAAAGCCTCAAATATTTCTTCACTCAAAAGGAACTTAATATGCGACAACGACGTTGGCTTGAACTGTTGAAAGATTATGATCATAACATCTAATACCATCCTGAAAAAGCAACGTGGTAGTAACGCATTTATCGTAGAAGATCATATGCGGCACGAAAAGCGATATTGTCAACGCAAAGGCCCATTTTGTGTGACTTACAAAGGATGGAGATAGAGATAAAGACTCCAGGGACCCACGTGATGATGGCGAATATACGAGTAGAACCGACTTTAATTGATAAAGTTAAAGCTGCTCAAACTACAAACCTGGAGCTGATGCGTATGAGGAAGAAGGTGTTATGCCGGAAACAAGAATCGATGATGAAGGAATACTTCGAGTCAACTCCAGACTTTGTGTTCCTAACGATCCTGAGTTAAAGTATAAAATCATGATGGAGGCGCACAACATGTAAGACCCCAACTTATTATAAATAAATTAAATTTTCCTCTATTCATTATTCTAAATTAATATGGGTTAATTTGATATAATGCTTTGGTTATGGGTGAAATGTGCAAAGTTTACAAAATAAGAAAGTGGTTATAAAATATTCATTTTTGTCGGGGAATATTCGTTTGGTCGTGGAATATTCTTTTTGTCGGGAATCTCCATACGATGGCGCAGTCATTTGTGGGCCCCATAACGGAAAATAGTTAGATGAAAGAAAACGACAAAGATTGAGTTTTATAAATAACAGCGTAAATTGTTACCGTTAACACTGTTGGGTTACCTGGTGGTTAAAATACAGTAATATGCGTGGTTGCACAAAGAAGACACGGTATTGCACAAGATTGTTGAATTATTGATTCGCACGTAGTAAGACACTACTCAATAATTGTTACGTTAGTTACCGCTCATTATTTTATTATATCGATTCAATAATTATTGCATTGTTAGTTTATATTATTATTGTTTCAATAATTATCATCGCACAAGATTCCCATTATCGATCAATAATTCATATTATTTGAATAATATTATTAGATAAAGATTATTGGCAATGTCTAGAAAGTTCTATCAAGGAAAGGTTTGGTCATCTAATCAAGGCTGCCAAGAAGTGGAAAATCCTTATCGAAAGCCCCTCTTCTCTGTGAACTACTACTTTGTCATGATTGTGATTCTGTAATATTATTTAAGAATAATTAATTATTGATTCATATGATAAGGAAATATTTATTTGATGTGGATATAATTGATGAATATATTATTTCATGTGGATATAATTGAAGGAATTAATGCTGAGGTGTTTTATCAGTATTTTGTCGGAAGAGAAGTATTAAAAATCATCCGTTTGTGGATTTCGGATATTTTTGGTTTGGAATTTGGAAAAACTCAAAGTTACAAAGTTGTAGAGAATTCGATTTCAGGCAGAATGGACATAAAATTCATAATTTTCTGATAACCGGTCTATTTTCTATGAATTGTTGAAGTTTCAAAAAATTATTTAAATGATAAAAGATTTTGAAAAATTCTAAAATTGGTTGGTGAGAAATGTGCTCAATTGAATTTCAAATGTGGTGGGTGGAAATAGTAGTAGGTAAAGCCAATCGGAGTTTATTATTTTCCTCTGCTTCTGCTTGCTAACAACATTTTCCTATAAATAGAGGGCTAAGTTAGAATTGAAAATCACACCGTAAAAAAGTTTTCTCTTTTCTCTCTATATTATCGAAATTTATTCTCTTGAGTATACTTTGAGTGTTGCTATACTGCAAAAGTTTCACAAGACTATACCCAAATTCAAATCGTAAGTACGATTATTTTGAGGTAAGGGATGTTATTTTCTTCTTAAATGATATTATTTTCTTCAATATCATTATGCCGAAATATTGGTGAACTTTTTAATCAAATTTGGAACTTTTTGAGTTGGGGTTACTATTCATGTATACGGTACTATTCACGTGTACGACATTATTCACGAATACGGCACTATTCACCGAAAAATAAAATTTCTTCTTTTTGTCCAAGATGTCTATTTTGGCTACTATCTTTGATCAGATCCATGTTTTGATCGTTATTTTTGAGTTCGCTTCAAAATCTGGTTATTATGAAGTATTATTGATCTTGATAAACTGTTATACTAATCCCTAATATTTGTCCTTCTATCTCACCGGATTCGTTCTTAAAAATATTTTTCATCATCCTCAGTCCTTAATGATGATATTATTGAATATCTTTGGCTTGTAGAAGTGCAAAGATGAATGATTAATCGATGAATATCTTTGGCCCAGTAGTGCAAAGATGAACAGTGTTGAGATAAACACGACTAACCGGGTGATATAAATGAATATCTTTGGCCAGTAGTGCAAAGATGAATTTTGATTAAAGATGTATATCGATTGTTGTTACAGGATAAAATATTGATGATGGACTCTTAAATATTAGAAGATAGTAGAATTCATTCTCTACCCGACTCTTCTAATGGATTGTCAAGCTCACTGTATTTGTTGATCTAAAACTTGTTGTCATTATATTCTATCGATTTTTCCTCGTGAAGACTAACGATAATTTGTTGTATATTATCTTAGTCATAATGTTCTTTATCGGGCTAGTTGAGCTCACCCTTTCCTTTTTGTTCCATTTTTCTTCTTAGGAGGTGAACACATAGCAGATCGAGCCTGGGTATGGAGTGATGGTTCTAAGAAGATGTTTTAGCGATCCTCACTATTTCTATAAAATAGTGTTTGAATAATTGTAAAGAGGACTTATTTGAGTGTGGATATTGTTTAGAAGACAATATTTGTATTTAAACTCACAAAGATGTATTGTCGATTTTTCACACGACATTCAGATTATTAAAGTTGTAGTTTGCTTTATGTACCATGTATTTGGCGACTTAGAATGGGTGTTGTATACCTATTTTGGGGGCGCACAGCTTGGTATCAAAGCTTAGGGATATGGTCTCCAAGCGAGATCGGGAATAAAACTAGAGGGAGAGATGAGTAAATCCTTCGCTAAGGTGTCCTATCTAAGCTTATTTGTTGGTCAAGTCATAATATAGGGATATTATGTGATATGTTAATTTGTTTAATTAACCCTTGTTTTATGGCAAGATTTAAGAATGGGTCACGAGAACGTTAACAATGGAGTGTATGAGACCGTGGAACAACCTTTAGTCACAAAACCAGAGAACGTGCAACAGGAAGGCAATATTCCTCCTGTAAATAACACTACCGAGCAAATGATGAATGATGGAATGTTTAGGAGCTTTTTGCAGTTCATGCAAAACCAGAAGAGGGAGACTCGTGTACAAAATACGGGTGGAAGTGATGGCAACACGCCATTCTGGTCATACAAATGCAAGCTTCAGCTCAAGGTTGGGACCACCAGATTTTTGGGGAAAGCCCGATCCAATTAAGGCAGAAACATGGATCAAGCAAATTACCAAGATATTTGATGTCTTGGGATGCACGGAGGAACAGAAGGTTCCATTCGCCACCTTTATGTTCCGTGGTGAAGCGGATTCATCGTGGGAATCAGAAGCGCACTCAACCACCGCACTCAACATGTCTTGGGAAAGATTTCAGAATCGCTTCAATGACAAGTACTTTCCGTAAAGTATTCACTATATGAAGGAGGTAGAGTTTATTAGACTCGAACAGAACAACATGACGGTGTCTCAGTACGAGGCAAAGTTCGTAGAGTTATCCAGGTTTGTACCTCATTTGGTGGAGAATGAGGAACGTATGACACGGATGTTTCTGAGAGGTCTGAAACCCGATATACGTCAATACCTTATCTCTCATAAATTTTCTCTGTATTCAGATGTTGTCAACAGGGCTCAATTATTAGAGAGAGATAATGAGTATACTCAACCGAGGGACCACAACCAGGGTCATACTGGTGACAGCAGTCATCAGAACGATGGTAACCAGCGAGGAGGGAAGAATACGGACAAAGGCGGTAACCACTCGGGTGGTAATCATGGCAATGATAATAGGAGATGTGAGTCAGGTGAAAATTTCAGAAAGAGTAGATTCAACAACGATGGGAAGACATCAGCAGCAGCACCAACACCAACAACAAATTCTAGGGGAGGGGAACGACCGCCGCTTAGATGTTATAAATGCGAAAGAGGGACATATCATTTCAAACCGTCCCACAACAATCCAAGGTATGTTATAACTGTGGAAAGGAAGGACACATAGCCGAGATTGTACTATAAAGAAACCAAGTTCAATGGGAATGGTGACTCCAAGGGTCATCCTGATAAGTCGAAATCACGGTTCTCGAAGAGCGCTTTCGCGTGATCGCCAAAACGTGAGGAACCCGAACGTGGTGATCATGGGTAAGCTAATCTTGAATTCTTATGAAGTTATACCTTTACTAGATACCGCTTCTACCCATTCTTTATCTCTCCCGCCAGTGCTCAACGCTTAAACTCGACTCGAGAAATTAGACTTTGATTTATCTCGTTGAAACTCCGCTTGGATGAAACCTTCGTTACATCTATAGTCTATAAATCTTGCATGATCCAAGTTGGCAATATCACATTACCCGTTGATCTTATCTCTTTAAAGATACTTGCTTTTGATGTGATTTTAGGAATTGATCGTTAACAACTCATCATGCCAAAATTGATTATTTTCAGTAAGGTCATTAGTTTTCATATTCCTAACCAACCCGTCATACTTAATTCAAACTACTAAACCACTAAAATCACCACCGCTATATCAAGCCACAAAGCTATTCGTTTATTGAAAAACGGATGTCAAGATTTCTTAGCCCATGTTATGGATTTGAACAGAGACAAGTCAGATTTGGATAATATTTCTGTTGTTAAAGAATTTCCTGATGTATTTCCCTAAGAGCTTCCCGGTCTACCCCCAGAACGTGATGTTGAATTCTTTATTGACCTTGAACCGGGTACAAAACCCATTTCAAAAACCCCATATCGAATGGCTCCTATTGAACTCCAGGATTTAAAAGTCCAACTACAGGAATTGTTAGACATCGATTTTATTCGTCCTATTACATCTCCTTGGGGTGCTCCTGTTTTATTCGTAAAGAAGAAAGACGGGAGTATGCGACTTTGTATTGACTACCGAGAATTAAACCATGTCACCATTAAGAATAGGTATCCACTACCTCGTATTGATGACCTGTTTGACCAGTTGCAAGGAACACAATTCTTTTCAAAGATCGATCTTCGTTCTGGATATCATCAACTGAAGATTAAAACTGAGGATATTCCAAAGACCGCCTTCGTAACTCTGGTATGACGGCATTATGAATTCTTAGTCATGTCTTTTGATCGACTAATGCTCCCGCCGCTTTCATGGATATGATGAACCGAGTATTCAAGGAATATTTGATCAATTCGTTGTTGTCTTTATCACGACATCCTCATCTAATCCAAAAGCCGTGAAGATCATGAGCACCATTTGAAGTCGATACTTGAAAGGCTTCGTGAAAACAAGCTTTATGCCAAGCTAAAGAAATGCGAGTTCGCTTGAGGAAGTAGCATTCCTCGGGCACGTGGTGTCAAAACACGGAGTATCCGTTGACCCAAAGAAAGATCAAGCAATACAAAGTTGGGAGCAACCAAAGTCGGTGGATCAAGACGCAGCTTTCTCGGGCTTAATGGGTTATTATCGGAGATTCGTGGAAGGATTTTCTCAAATCGCTATCTGCTAACTCAAATTACTTTTGAAAGATACAAAATTGTATGGAGAGAAGAATGCGAGAAGAGTTTCCAAGAGCTTAAGAGGAGACTCATTTCTAAGACTGCTCGCAATACCATCTGGTACGGATGGATTTTTTATCTACATCGATGCTTCAGGCAAAGGGTTAGGATGTGTTCTCATGCAACATGGGAAAGTCATAGCCTATGCCTCACGACAACTCAAAGAATATGAGAGGAATTATCCTATTCATGATCTAGAGTCAAAGCAATGTTTTCAAGCATTGAAGATATGGAGACACTACTTGTATGGGGAGAAAGTGGAGATTTATACTTAACCATAAAAGCCTCAAATATTTCTTCACCCAAAAGAACTCAATATGCAAAGAACGACGCTGGCTTGAGCTATTGAAAGATTACGATCACACTATTCAATATCATCCTCGAAAAGCGAACGTAGTAGTCGACGCATCGAAAGTGTAAGATCATATCCAAGTACGAAAAGCGATATTGTCAACGCAAAGGCCCATTTTGTATGACTTGCAAAGGATGGAGGTAGAATTAAAGACTCCAGGGACCCACATGATGATGACGAATATACGAGTAGAACCAACTTTAATCGATAAAGTTAAAGCTGCTCAAGCTACGGACCTGGGGCTGATGCATATGAAGAAGTAGGTGCAAGAAGGAGCTATTCCGGAAGCAAGAATCGATGAAGAATGAATACTTAGATTTAACTCCAGACTTTGTGTTCCTAACGACTCTGATTTGAAGCATAGAATCATGATGGAGACACATAACACACTATTTGCAGTCCATTCTGGGAGTACCAAAATGTATCATGATATTCGACATACATTTTGGTGGAATAATATGAAGAGAGAGATCGCGGAGTTTATCTCGAGGTGTTTAACTCATCAACGTAAAGGCGGAGCATCAAGTGCCAAAAGGTCCATTGCAACCGCTTGAGATTCCGGAATGGAAGTGGGAACACATTACCATTGATTTCATTACAGGTCTTCCCACAGTTTCTCAAGGCATAGATGCGATTTGGGTTATCGTTGATAGATTAACAAAGTCTGCTCATTTCTTACCGATACGTGAGACTTATTCCCTTGAACATCTTACTCGTATGTACGTGAATGAGATTGTGAGATTTCATGGCATGCTAGTATCCATAGTTTTGGATCGTGACCCAAGATTCACTTCAAGATTTTGGGTTAGCTTGCGTAAAGCTATGGGCACGGATTTACTTATTAGTTCAAAGATATCATCCTCAAACGGACGGACAATCGAGAGGACTATTCAAACCTCAAGATCTATTAAGACTCGTGGTCCTAGATTTCAAAGGAAGTTGGGATAAATACTTGCCATCGGTGGAATTCTCCTACAACAACAAGCTTATCAAACAAGTATAGTACGGGCTCCATTCGAGGCGTTGATGGAAGAAAAAGTCGCTTCTCCAAAAGATGTTTGGGACGAGGTGGGAGAAGCAACATTGTTGGGACCGTAATTGGTACGCATGACTACGTAAAAGATCCAAATGATTCGACAACGATTCACACTTCACAAGATCGACAAAAGAGTTATGTCGACCTTCATGAAAGGGACGTGAGTTTAATATTGGAGATCATGTATTGTTACGTGTTGCTCCATGGAAAGGAGTTACAAGATTTGGGAAAAGAGGAAAGCTCAGTCCAAGGTTTGTTGGACCATTTGAGATTCTTGATCGAATAGGAAACGTGGCCTATAGACTCGCATTACCTCCAAGCATGTCCTGTGTTCATAATGTTTTTCATATATCAATGCTTCGTAAATATGTGAAAGACCCAAACCATATTATTGAGTTAGAACCAGACGAGATAGCCAAAGATTTAACATACGAAGAGATACCTGTTAAGATATTGTATAGGAAAGAGCATGTCCTACGCACTAAAATTATACCACAAGTTAAGGTTTTGTGGAGGAACCATGCTATTGAAGAAATGACCTGGGAGTTGGAATCGGAAATGAAAGCGAGGAACCCTCATCTGTTCGAAATGCCAGGTACGTACGTCAATTTTGAGGACGAAATTTTATAAGGAGGGGAGGTTGTAAGACCCCAACTTATTATAAATAAATTAAATTTTCTCTATTCATTATTCTAAATTAATATGGGATAATTTGATATAATGCTTTGGTTATGGGTGAAATGTGCAAAGTTTAAAAAATAAGCAAGTGGTTATAAAATATTCATTTTTGTCGGGGAATATTCGTTTGGTCGTGAAATATTCTTTTTGTCGGGAATCTCCGTACGACGGCGCAGTCATTTGTGGGCCCCATAACGAAAAACAGTTGGATGAAAGAAAACGACAAAGATTGAGTTTTATAAATAACAACATAAATTGTTATCGTTAACACTGTTGGGTTACCTGGTGGTTAAAATACAGTAATATGCGTGGTTGCACAGTAGCACACGGTATTGCACAATATTGTTGAATTATTGATTCGTACATAAGAAGACACTACTCAATAATTGTTACAGTAGTTACTGTTCATTATTTTATTATATTGATTCAATAATTGCTGCATTGTTAGTTTATATTATTATTATTTCAATAATTGTCACTGCACAGTATTTCCCATTATCAAATCAATAGTTCATATTATTTGAATAATATTATTAGATAGAATTATTGGCAATGTCTAGAAAGTTCTCACGAGGAGAGGTTTGGTCATCTAATCATGCGGCCAAGAAGGAGAAATCCTTATTGAAAGCCCCTCTTTCCTCGAACTACCGTCATTATGATTGTGATTCTCGTAATATTATTTAAGAATAATTAATTATTGATTCATATGATAAGAAAATATTTATTTGATGTGGATATAATTGATGAATATATTATTTCATGTGGATATAATTGAAGGAATTAATGCTGAGGTGTTTTATCAGTATTTTGTCGGAAGAGAAGTATTAAAAATTATCCGTTTGTGGATTTCGGATATTTTTGGTTTGGAATTTGGAAAAACTCAAAGTTACGAAGTTGTAGAGAATTCGATTTCAGGCAGAATGGACATAAAATTCATATTTTTCTGATAACCGGTCTATTTTCTATAAATTGTAGAAGTTTCAGAAAATTATTTAAATGATAAAAGATTTTGAAAAATTCTAGAATTGGTTGGTGAGAAATGTGCTCAATTGAATTTCAAATGTGGTGGGTGGCAATAGTAGCGAGTAAAAGCCATCGGTAGCATTTAGTCTGCCTTGAGCATGCTCTAACATTTTCCTATAAATAGAGGGCTAAGTTAGAATTGAAAATCATACAAGAAATAAAGTTTTCTCTCTTTCTCTCTCTATATTATCGAGCGTATTCTTGTGAGTATACTTACTTTGAGTGTTCTCTATATACTATAAAGTTTCACAAGACTATACCCAAATTCAAATAAGTACTACGGTTATTTTGAGGTAAGGGATGTTATTTTCTTCTTAATTGATATTATTTTCTTCAATATCATTATGCCGAAATATTTGTGAACTTTTTAATCAAATTTGGAACTTTTTGTGTTGGGGTTACTATTCACGTATACGGTACTATTCACGTGTACGACACTATTCACGAATACGGCACTATTCACCGAAAAATAAAATTTCTTCTTTTTGTCCAAGATGTCTATTTTGGCTACTATCTTTGATTGTATCCATGTTTTGATCGTTATTTTTGAGTTCTGCTTCAAAATCGGTTATTATGAAGCATTATTGATCTTGGATAAACTGTTATACGAATCCCTAATATTTGTCCTTCTATCTCACTGGATTCGTTCTTAAAAATATTTTTCATCATCCTCAGTCCTTAATGATGATATTATTGAATATCTTTGGCCTGTAGTGCAAAGATGAATGATTAATCGATGAATATCTTTGGCCGTAGTGAAGATGAACAGGTGTTGAGATGAACATGACCAACTGGTGATACAAATGAATATCTTTGGTCTGTAGTGCAAAGATGAATTTTGATTAAAGATGTATATTGATTGTTGTTACAGGGATAAAATATTGATGATGGACTCTTAAATATTAGAAGATAGTAGAATTCATTCTCTACCTGACTCTTCTAATGGATTGCTATTTTCGCTGTATTTGTTGATCTAAAACTTGTTGTCTATTATATTCTATCAGATTTTTCCCTGTTGAAGACTAACGATAATTTGTTGTATATTATCTTAGTCATAATGTTCTTTACTGGGCTAGTTGAGCTCACCCTTTCCTTTTTGTTCCATTTTTCTTCTTAGGAGGTGAGAACATAGCAGGATCGAGTCGGGGTATGGAGTGATGGTTCTAAGAAGATGTTTTAGCAGTCCTCACTATTTCTATAAAATAGTGTTTGAATAATTGTAAAGAGGACTTATTTGCGTGTGGATATTGTCTAGAAGACAATATTTGTATTTAAACTCACATTATGTATTGTCGTATTTCACATGACATTTGTATTATTAAAGTTGTAGTTTGCTTTATGTACCATGTATTTGGCGACTTAGAATGGGTGTTGTATACCTATTTTGGGGGTATCACAGTTGGTATCAAAGCTTAGGGATATGGTCTCCAAGCGAGATCGGGAATAAAACCAGAGGAGGAGAGATGAGTAAATCCTTCGCTAGTGTCTCCTATCTAAGCTTATTTGTTGGTTGGTCATAATATAGGGATATTATGTGATATGTTAATTTGTTTAATTAACCCTTTTTTATGGCAGTATTTAAGAATGGCTGCTGAGAACGTTAACAACGGAGTGTATGAGACTGTGGAACAACCTTTAGTCACAAACCAGGAGAACGTGCAACATGAAGGCAATATTCTTCCTGTAAATAACACTACCGAGCAAATGATGAATGATGGAATGTTTAGGAGCTTTTTGCAGTTCATGCAAAACCGCATTTAGGAGAGACTCGTACAAAAATACGGGTGGAAGTGATGGCAACGCGCGGTCTGTCACAACCAAGCAGTTCAAGGAGTTAGGACCACCAGATTTTTGGGGAAAGCCCGATCCAATTAAGGCAGAAACATGGGTCAAGCAAATTACCAAGATATTTGATGTCTTGGGATGCACGGAGGAACAGAAGGTTCCATTTGCCACCTTTATGTTCCGTGATGAAGCGGATTATTGGTGGGAATCTGTAAAGCGTACCCAGCCAGCCGCACTCAACATGTCTTGGGAAAGATTTCAGAAACTGTTCAATGACAAGTACTTTCCAGAAAGTATTCGTCATATGAAAGAGGTAGAGTTTATTAGACTCGAACAGAACAACATGACGGTGTCTCAGTACGAGGCAAAGTTCGTAGAGTTATCCAGGTTTGCACCTCATTTGGTGGAGAATGAGGAACGTATGACACGGATGTTTCTGAGAGGTCTGAAACCCGATATACGTCAATACCTTATCTCTCAAAAATTTTCTCTGTATTCAGATGTTGTCAACAGGGCTCAATTATTAGAGAGAGATAATGAGTATACTCAACCGAGGGACCACAACTGTAGTCATACCGGTGACAAGAAATCGAACGTTGGTAACCAAATGAGGAGAGGAAGAATACTTGACAAAGGCGGTAACCACTCGGGTGGTAATCGTGGCAATGATAATAGGAGAGGTGAGTCTGGTGGAAATTTCAGAAAGAGGAGATTCAACAATAACGGGAAGATATCAACAGCAGCACCAACACCAACAATAAATTCTAGTGGAGGGGAACGACCACCAGTTAGATGTTATAAATGCGGGAAAGAGAGACATATCAGCCCAAACTGTCCACAACAATCCAAGGTATGTTATAACTGTGGAAAGGAAGGACACATCGCTCGAGATTGTACTATAGCGAAACACGGTTCGGCGGGAATGGTGACTCCAAGGGTTATCCCTGATAAGTCGAAATTAGCGGTTCCTGGAAGAGCGTTTGTTGTGACTGGCCAAAACGTGAGGAACCCAAACGAAGTGATCACGGGTAAGCTAATCTTGAATTCTTGCGAAGTTTATACCTTACTAGATACCGGTTCATCCTTTATGCACAATTATTAATTAAACGAAAAAGAAAGAACAAGAATCATACCCTTGAAGATCCGAGCTTCCTCAGGTACAAGTTCACCTCCAATACTTTTCGCGTTCACCTTGAATCCACCGGGGTTTGGTTCCTTCCTGTGATCAACGTTAGCCACCCAAGTCTTTGGCCTCTAGAGGTGATCCACCAAGGAAGAAGAAGAATTCAAGAAGATGGGTGTTTGGCAAAACCCTAGTTTTTCTATCTCTTATAAAAAGGGATGTACTCTCCCAACTATTGGAATTACGTATTCTATCAATACGTCAACAACCCTCACTCACCCATAAAAAGACTCCTCTTATTTATAGATGTAGACAACCCTCCTTAACAATTAAAAAATTGGGTTTTATTTTAATTAATTAAATTCCTTTAATTAATTAGGCTCCCAATCTTATTAGGAATAATTAATTAAACTCTTTTAATTAATTGGCCTCCTAATCTTATTAGGATATTTGAGAGTACTTTTATTAATTAATTCCCAAACTCCTTTAGAATTAAATAATAATAATAGTAATAATAATAATAATAAGACTCTTCTTATTAATTTATATTTAATATTTCTAAAATATTAAATAATAAATATTAAGCTATTTAATTTATTCTATCACCATAGATTAAATTAAATATACTTAATTTATTATTACGATTATGCCATTAACTTCTTAAATAATTATTCTTCCTTTTATGGTATGACCCTTTAGGTTCTTCATATTAAACCTAAGCATGAATAAATCAATTAGAATAATTCTAATCTTATTTAAATAAATAAATTAAACTAATAATTTATTTAAATAAATAATATTTATTCTACAATAGGGATAAGCCTCCCTAACAATTAACGACTTTCCGGATAATATAGATTTCAACATTAATCATAAAAAACCTTTGAGTAAATAGTTACTGTGATAATTCAATCCTTTCACCATATACAATGTCCCAATTAAATATAAGACATGGAATTACTTTACAAGTCTTATTTTATTTAATTATATATATTTCGACTCTTAAATGCACAACTCCAAATAATGCAAATTAGAAACTTCTTTCTAATTTCATTCTGCCTTGGCCAAGGACTATCGGGTTGTCATTTATCAAATCACATAGGACATTTCTCTTCTTTTACTAGAAGTGGTAGATTCTTTATTGATCATACATTATCTCCATGTATAACTTATTATACCCAAGTATACCCTTTGATATACCCTAAGGGTCTTAAGGAATAAGTCAAAGTATAACTCATCATACACAAGATACTATGATGATCTCAAGTCCAAGGATCATTTGTCTTACTACTATCACTACAGAATTCCTATTGATGAATGAAGTAAAACTCCATTAGGTATTCCTTAATGAGCCACGCTCAATGAACTTATTCTCTAATAAGCACCTACATACTTGCTTTAGTGTCTCCACACAAATGATCATGAGATCAATCATCCTCATCCAATGAAAGCAAGCGGCGTATGTACCAATCTATCCGGATTCACTAATCCCCAATTTAGTAATCCAACGATTGAGAACTATTTTAGTTTTAAGCTTTCTAAGAATTTAGATCTCATTAGAATGATCATCATCATTATTCTAAAAGTATTGCTTAAAACTATGGGTTTATCACATATTATAAAACAGCATCATGTAGATAATTAAAAGCCTTTAATTAATTAATACTTTTTATTAATAAATGAATAAGATTGTTACAAAGTATATGCTTTATCATCAAACATGATTGGCTTGTATGCATACTACTTTCATACATGAGAAGTCACTCAGTTTTGTTCAATTATTGTTAAAGTAATTGTTGCATAGTATCTCACGTTATTTGATTCAATTATTGTCGATATTTTATATATTATTAAATCAATAATTGAAATGACAGAGTTATTAATATTAAAAATTGCAATATTAACGATGTCTAAGTTCTTCCAAGGAGAGGTTTGGTCACCTAATCATATTGCCATGATAGGGAGAAATTCTTATTGAAAGCCCCTCTTCCAGGAAACGATTGCTCGATTAATATTGTGAATTGTAATAAAGATGATAAATGTTGCTAAAATTATTAAGGAGATTTTTTTTATGAAGTCTGATTATTTTATGGATTCCTATTTACCCATTTTTCAAAATAATCGGTAAAAAAATTTTAAAGGTGGGGCCCACATATAGGGGCCACATGTGGGGCCCATATGTGTTGGGAAAATGATTTTGAAAATGGAAGAGTATACGTATGGAAGTATATGTGTGTATTGAGTATATGGTGGGAGAAAATGAAATGTGAAAGTGATGGGTGTGTGATGGGTGTGTGAGTGGAAAATGGTGGAAAAGTGGTAGTGTGATAGTGATGTGTAAGAGTGTAGTGAATGCGATTATTGGGAGGGTGGGGGATTGATGTTGGATATGGGGGGATAAAAAAATCTAGTGGTATATATATTATTGATATATAACATGTGTTTATATATATGTATTATAGTTTAATTTTTGTTGAAATCTTATTGGTTAATGGTTTGACTTAATTGTAGTTGATTGAAGAAAATGATTTTGAAAAATTATTACGTTCATGAACAGTGCACTTCCATTCTCCTATAAATAGAAGCTCATTTCTTCATTATTTCTTACGCATCCACTGAAACTCCAGAGAGAAAAATTATAGAGAAACTATAGAAAAGTATTCTGCTACTTCCCTACTCTTATATTCAGTTTCTTTTATGGTAAGGGTGTTATTCTTTCTTATTCATGAAGAGAACTGTTGTTATTCTATTTCTTATTATTCTGTTGGAATAACCTGTATACGCGGTCTACCCTATACTTGGTGACATTCTTCTATTATTCTGTCTTTATTATTCTGTTGGAATATCCTGTCTGTGTATTTTACACCGGACTAGGTTCCATTATTTATTATTCAGTCTTTATTATTCGTTTTAATATCACATGCGTGTGTTTTACACCGGACTGGTTCCATTATTTATTATTCAATCTTTATTATTATATCGGAATATCACATGCATGTGTTTTACACGGACTGGTTCCATTATTTATTATTCACACTTATTATTACTCTTTGAACATCCTCTGTGGTGTGAATTTCACGACTGGTTTCGTTATTATTATTCATTGGAATAACTCGCCTATGCATCAGTATCGCATGCATGATGATTTCTTATGTTATTCCATTCGTTATTATACTCAGTTGGTTAAAATTTTAACTTCTATACTCCATGAAATTAATGGAATATCCTTGATATTTGCGCTTCATCCAGTATTTTTTATGGAAATATTCTTCTGAGCATTCTTGAATTTAATTCTACAAAGCAGTATCATGTTGACAATTTAGACGTTATTAGTTCCTAAATAAATTAATTCGTGAACTTGTTTTTATTGAATTCTTATATCATTGTCATCATCCTCATGTTTATATTTTTTTTAAAGTCATCTATGGCCCGTAGAGCATGGATGGACTTGGTATGATTATGACCAGGGATTATTCGGTGTAATCATGACCGTAATGTTACAAGTGATGTGGTAAAAGTCTTCATTGGCCCGTAGTGCATTGATGGACAGTTGTTGGCATGATCATGACCATTGATGAATACACAAATATCCTTGGCCCGTAGTGCATGGAATTTATGGTCGTGACCCTAATGAATATCCTTGGCCGTAGTGCATGGATGATGTGTGTGACGCCCCCATAATTAGGTATACATCACCCATCTTGGGTAGTCAGATACATGGTACAGAATTTAAATACAATTTACTAATATAACTGTCGTGTACAATACGACATAAACTGTGAGTTTGAATACAAATATTGTCTACTAGAGATCATACAAACTCAAAAGGAGTCCTCATTATAATTATTATCACACTATTTCACGTAATAGTGAGGACTACTAATGCTATCCTCCTCGACCACCATTACTCCTTTCCCCGACTCGTCCCCAAATATATTCTCATTTCACAAGAGAATAAAGTGAAAGAAAGGGTGAGCTCAACTAGCTCAAGAAGAAATATTATGACTAAGATAATGCGAATAAATTATCATTAGCCTACAACATGTTAAACCGATAAAATATAATGAACATCAAGTTTAACTACAAATGAACCAAAGAAATCCATTAAAAGAGTCAAGTAGAAAATAAAATCTACTATCTTTTATGATTTAAAAGGTTTTCATCATTTGTTATAGCCGAGACTCACTTTAATAAATATTCCACATCATCAAATCACCCTGCACTATGGCCAAGGATATTCTTTAGTATCACGACCACAATTATTCATGCACTACGGCCAAGAATATTTGTGTATTCATTAATGGTCATGATCATGCCAACAATCGTCCCATCAATGCACTACGGACCATCGAGTATTTTTTACCACATCATTTGTAACATTACGGTCCATGATTACAATCAATAGTCTCTGTCATAATCATACCAAGTCCATCTATGCACTCCAGCCACGATGACTTTCAACATAATATAAACATGAGGATGATGACAATGATAAAAGAATTCAATAAAACAAGTTCAAGAATTAATTTATCTAGGAACCAATAACATCCAAACTGTCAACATGATACTGCTTGGTAGAGTAAAATTCAAGAATACTGAGAAGAATATTTCCATGAAAGGATCTTTGGATGAAGCGCAAATATCAAGGATATTCCACTAATTTCATGGAGTATAGAAGTCAAAGTTTTAACTAACTGGGTATAATAAAGAATGGAATAACAAAAGAAATCACCATGCATGTGATAGACCCATGCATGATAGGTTATTCCAATGTAATAATAAATAACGGAACCAGTCCCACGTAAAATGCATGCATGAGGATATTCCAATGAATAATAAAGAATGGAACTAGGTCCCACGTAAAACACACGCATGAGGATGTTCCAACATGTATAATAATAAAGACGGAACCAGTCCTGTAAAAAACACATGACATGGATGTTCCAATAGAATAATAAAAAGATTTTAACCAGTCCTGTAAAACACACGCATGTGATGTTCTAACGAATAATAATAAAGATTTTAACCGTGTCCTGTAAAACACATGAGCATGTGATGTTCCAAGTAATAATAGAAGAATGTCACCATGTATAGGTAAACCGCATATACAAAGTTATTCCAATGAATAATAAGTAATGGAATAACAACAGCTTCTCTTCATGAATAAGAAAGAATAACACCCTTACTTTTGGTAGAGATTGAATCTGCAGTAGTAGTGTAGTAACAAAATACTCTTCTTCTTTCTCTTATTCTCTCTATACTTTTTCTCTATAGCTTGAACGAATTAAATTGAAAAATAATGAAGCACTAGGCCTCTATTTATAGAAGATTTCTAGCTTAAGCACCTCCATGTGAAAAAAGACAAGTGGCTCGACGATCGGTGATGTGAAAAGAAACGTGGTTCGGCGCTCGTAATGTGAAACGACAAGTGGTTTGGCGCTTTGTAATGTGAAACGACAAGTGGTTCGGCCTTTAGAATGTGAAACGACAAGTGGTTCGGCGCACCAGTAATGTGAAACGACAAGTGGTTCGACGTCTGGTAAAGGTAATTACTATCGACGAAGGTAATTACTATTCACAAAGGTAATTACTATTGACGAAGGTAATTACTATTGACGAAGAGACTCTTAGATGATGACATATGGGCCCCCATAAAATAATCAAACTTACCACAAACGTCTCATAATGTAACTCTTTATATACATCAAGGATTGAATAAATATTACCACAAATCATTTTATTTTTAATCAACACATATTTAATCTTTCAACAATTATTAATCATTTATAACTTGTCGTCTCAATTATTGATTTAATATTATAACATATTATACGTATGATACTATGACAATAATTGAATCAATAATATAAGAGATATGATGCGAAGAATTCTTGTAGCAATAATTGAGCATAGGCCGAGTGACTTCTCACGTAAGCATCAATAATCAATATCGTGTGCTACTATACAACTACGGCAGACATCGTACTTTTACTACCGGGTAGTTCAATGTTTTAACGGTAACACCTCTGCGTTATTTTTATAGAAAGATAATTTTGTCGTTTTCTAACTACGACAATACTTCCGTTAATGGGGGTCCACCAATGATTGAGCCGTGTCATGCGAATATTCCCCGACAAAAAGAATATTCCCACACCAAACGAATATTTTATAACAACTTGCTTACTTTTGCAAAAAATTTATAAATATTACCCACAACTATAACATTATATCAAATTTATTCCATAATATTCAAAATAATATTTATAGAAAATTCATCTTTATTTATAAAAGTTGGGGTCTTCTGATGTGGATTAATTATTAAAATTTGAGTCTCAAATGATAAAAGTGATGAAAAACTTTTAAATCATAAAAGATAGTAGATTTTATTCTTTACTTGACTCTTTTAATGGATTGCTTGATCCGCTGCTGTTAAACTTTATGTCTATTGTATTTTATCAGTTTAACATTGTTGGAGACTAATGATAATTTATTATGCATTATCTTAGTCATAATATTTTTCTTACTGGACTAGTTGAGCTCACCCTTTCTTTCACTGTTCTCTTTAGGAAATGAGAACATAACTTGGACTAGTCGGGGAACGGAGTGATGGTCCGAGATGGCGTCTTAGTAGTCCTCACTATTCTGTAAAATAGTGTGATAATAAATGTAACGAGAACTCTATTTGATAATAGATATTGTCTAGAAGACAATATTTGTATTTAAACTCACAACATATGTTTTGTCGTATTTTACACGACTGCTGTATTATTAGTTTGTATTTGAATTTTGTACCATGTATTTGGCGACTCAAGATGGGTGATGTATACCTATTTTGGGGGCGTCACAAAAATTCATAATAATATTTCGGTATAATGATATCTAAAGAAATAATATTATTTACGAAGAAAATAACATCCCTTACCATCCCTTATCTCAAAAGAACAGTACTTCTGACTAGAATATCGGATGTAATGCCGATGAAAACTTGCACTGAATAGCAACTCTCAAAGTATCTAAATACTCACAAAAATACGCTCGATAATATAGAGAGAGAAAACTTATGTTTCTTGTATGATTTTCAATTCTAACCTAAGTACCTATTTATAGGAAAATGCTAGAACGCCAAAGTAGACTAAATTAATAAAATAATATTTTTTTCCTTTCATGCATCCTCCTTTGTTGAACAAGCAAACAAACCATCTTTAAAAAAAATCTGAGCACGTGTTTTCAAAAAAAACAAAACCGGGTCCCACCTATAATTTTAATAAAAATATTTATTTTTGCAACTTCAATAATTCATAATAAATAGCCATTTTATCAGAAAAATATGAATTTTATATCCATTTCATAGGAAATTAAATTCTCTACAACTTTGTAGATTTAAGTTTTCTAAATTCCAAACAGAAAATGTCTGAAATCCACATACGGATGATTTTTAATACCTCCATTCCGATAAAATACTGATAAAACACCTCAACATTAATTCCTTCATTTATATCCATATAAAAATAAATATTTCTTTCATTTATATCCACATAAAATAAATATTTCCTTATCATATAAATCAATAATTAATTATTCACAAATAATATTACAGAATCACAATAATGACAACTAGGCCGTTCCCAGGAAAGAGGGGGCTTTCCGATAAGGATTTCTCCTTACTGGCGCGCAATTAGATGACCTAACCCTTTCCTCGACAGAACTTTCTAGACATTTGTGACGCCCCCAAAACAGGTATACATCACCCATTCTGAGTCGTCAAATAAATGGTACAGAAAACAACTACAACTTCATTATTACAATTGTCGTGCAAAATACGACAACACATATACTGTGAGTTTTAATACTAACTGTGACTCTAATTCCTTTACTTGGATAGCACCTCACATTGATACATTACATAAAAGTACAGTCAATAACTGTTTTAGAAATTATAATCTTTGGAAAATGCTCAAGGAAACCTTCGTACATGAGAGGCCATGCATCTAAGTTATAATAAATATCATATGACTTGAGAATTATCCTTGGTTGACCCAATAGACCCCAAAGAAAAATGAGAAGATTGCTATCATGTTCTTTCCAATGGTGAGTCTTCTCTTGACATATAATTATCTCCATTGCCTCCAATTGAGAATTATATTTCAACCAAACTCCAAGATTATCCCTGTCTTATGATAATGCGAAGTCGTAGGTCATTAGACATCTAGTATGATAGTGGCAAAATACCCTTCCAAAGTTGGGTTCACCTTACCCTATTCGGTTCACCAAAATCAACAGTTAAATAACGTATAAAATATGATACACTTATCTCAAATTTTTAATAAAATTATTTCCATACTGTTTAGGGAGAACCTCAATAGCTATAGACCACCGTTCTATTCCCCTCACACCCCGCTCCAACCCAAATTTACACTCTTATTACACGAAGGAATTGTGAAACAAAAGGATGAGCACAACTAGCCCAGTAAAGAATATCGTGATTAAATTATCAATAGCCTTCATCAGTAATAAATCAGAGATTTAGAACATATGGTAGATGATAAAACTTTTCAATCATAGTTGAAGCGGAACGAGAAATCCATTAGAAAAGTCAAATAGACCATAAAGTCTATTATCTTCTCCATGTTAAAAGTTCACCAATAATGTTTTATCCCTATACCATCAATCACCAATTCATGTCCACAATCATGTGAATAACTCATAATCATAATTGTGGTCCTAAATTCCTCTTCGCACCCAGGACGAAGATAATTTTCATCACCTCTCTTTATCTGAAACATCAAAGATCATGGTTATACCAAATCACAGTTCTTGTTCATAATCAAACTAATAAATTCATCTTTGCACTACAGGCCAAAGATATTCATCAACAGTTCATCTTTGCACTACGGGCCAAAGATATTCAACAACAGGACATCTTTGGACTACGGGCCAAAGATATTCATCAATAGTTCATCTTTACACTACAGGCCAAAGATATTAATATCTCAAAGAAATATATAATCATTTCAAAATTTATATAAATAATAATTATAACCATGTTGATCAATTCACCATTGCACTTAAGCTAAAGATAATCGTTTATAAATTCAATGGTCATGATCATACTAGTCAACAATTCATCTTTAAACTACTGGCCAAAGAGAACCCATAGTCACGATCATACCAATAATCTACCCATCTTTACACTCAAGTGAAAAGAGAAATTCCATCACCAGGGTTATAAAAATGTTATATATGATAATAAAAACAATATGATCAAAACATGGATTTAATTTCAAGAGCAATATTCATAAATCAACGATAATTTGGTCAGAAAAAGAAACCAATTTTGTCGTGAATAGTACCCCATGAATAGTAACTTATGAATAGTAACTCATGAATAGTAACTCATATTCGTACATAGTACCGTATATGTAAATAATGTCGTATACGTAAATAGTGCCATATACATAAATAGTGTCATATACGTGAATAGGGCCGTATACATAAATAGTAACCCCGACACAAAAAGATAAAAATTTTCTAATAAAATTCATACCTGTAATACCCAAAAAAAATAAAATAATAATAAAGAAATAAAATAAATAAATAATATTTAAATTCATATTTTAATTGGGCTTTTCTTATGTTTGGGTCAAATTATATTTAATTTGTGTGAATTATAATAAGTAAGTGATTACATTAATTTGGGCTTTTATGCTAATTGGGTCTATTTTGTATTTGGGTAATGTTAAAATCCTATTAAAATTAGGAGAATTAATAACATCTATTAATTAATAAATAAATAACTAAACCTAATCTTATTTTCATTATACGAATTGAGGGAAAGAGAGACCACATCGTCAATTGGAAAAGATAATGGAGAGCAGCGATGACTTGGGAGGAGGAGATCAAAAAAAAAAAATTAGGTATATCAGATAAGGGAGCAGCTCCCAGATTGATATATATATTCTCTCACCTCTTCATGAGATAAAGGGCAGGCATAATAAAATTCATTGCAGGAGAATGTATTGACAGGCATGTGGGAGGTGAGTTATATGTGAGGAGGTCTTTTCAATTTATTTTTATTTAATATACTGGAGAACCATTTTTAAAAGACTTGTTATCATTCAACCCAAGTTTGGATTATACAACGTGAAAAGGAGAGCAGCAGCCAGCAGTAACATCTTTGAGACTTTTCTTTTTCCTTCCTTTTTATGATCGGATTGAGGGAGTCTAACGGGTGATATTTGGCTTCGGTGAATTATTTTGGTACTATATTAAGGTACGGATTCCGTACTCTTTCTGCGATACTCTTGTTAAATTTGATTTGCTCGTTTTGTCGCTTGTTCGAATTTCGTTATTATTTCACATAATTGTTTCCTGTGAAATAAATATATTAGTTTCATGTACTCTTTGAATCAGGTTATCATGTATAGTATTTATTTTGATAATTGTAGAGCGATACATGTTGCTACCTTCTTTTTGAGATCTCGTGACTATAATTTGATTTGGTTCAACATGTACATATAGAACCCTTTTGTTGGTATCATGTCGCATTTGTTGTGACATAGTCTTTTTGTTAGAATATACCGTAGGTATATACGAGCTATAACCACCTATGGGGGTACCACAGTACATGTCGTCTTGCACGAGAGGCATGACACTTTTCGTGGCGGTGTGATTAGTCCACATCGCTCTGCTTTTGGCTCCGAAGAAGTGGGCCATTTGGTGTTTTGTTGTGGGGCGTATGGGTTAACCCTAGTTTTACGTTACATGGATTGGTGATGTTGTTCCAAACACACCTATTCGATTTGCATACATTTAGATTCGCGGTCCAATGTGTGATTTGCCTGTGTGGCATTATTTTGACTTGCCTGTGTGGCATTATTTTGATGTACCTATGTGGCATCATTTGATTTGCCTGTGTGGCATTATTTTGACTTGCCTGTGTGGAAAGGAATATTTCTGAGCTCATTCGGTATGAAATAACTCCAGCCATTTGTTTCTGCCTATTATTTTATTGGATTAGTTTTGTTAGTTTCTGTTCAGTTCAAGTCATTGAGTTAGTTACTTCAGTTCGTTATTTCTTTACTCTTCTGTTTGCTTCGTCAATTACGTTGATTCAGATATATTCCATTCAGATCTTTGGATATTATATTTTCATTCGTATTTGCACTTGAGGCTTTGTTCAGTATTTTATCTCAGTTGTTTTTCTATATTAGTTGTATATCTTTTGTATATCTGTATCCGTACTGGGCAATTGACTCATGCTGTGTTTTTCTTCCGGCAGGTTTGCAGGGGTGATTCAGGGCTAGTGTGATGAGAGTGTTGCCTTTGACCATCTAGGTTAATTTAATTTTTTTTGTGTTGATTATTTTGACTCTAGTTGGAGAATTGTATTTAGTACCTTATTAATGGATCACCACTATTAATATTTTGAGATTGTTAGTGCTCTGTTTATTTATTTTGAGGTTTGTTGTGCTTTGCACGTGACCTCCCTTTCCTTTTCAGGAAGGGGGTGTTACAATACCAATATTTCGGTATAATGATATTGAAAAAAATAATATCATTTACGAAAAAAATAACATCCCTTACCATCTCTTACCTAAAAAGAACAGTATTTCTGACTAGAATATCGGATGTAATGCTGAAGGAAACTTGCACTAAATAGCAACTCTCAAAGTATCTAAATACTCATAATAATACGTTCGATAATATAGAGAGAAAACTTCAGATTTTGGTGTGATTTTCAATTCTAACTAAGCACCCTATTTATAGTAAAATGCTAGAACGTCAAAGGAGACTAAATTAATAAAATATTAATAAAAGTTTTTTCTACACACACCTCTTTGAATAAAACTCAGCCACCATAAGTAGGGCCCACAAAAAATCAGCCAACTTCCACAACAACCAAAAGTGGGCCCCACCTTCTAGAAATCTCCACCAAAATCATTTATAAAAATAGTTTCTGAATCAGTCACATCTTAAAATTCGTAACAAATCATACATTAATTTTTAACGGTTCAAAATTTTTTGACATATGCTCAACTTATATATTTATAACATATCCAAAAATTACAATGATCCAATGGTCGGATTAAAAATTATAACTCACGCAATATAGTTTAAGAACACTGATTTTCGGACTATGAGTCCTTTGGACCAGTTTCATTCAAACAGTTACCATGAAAAATCTACAAAGGATTTTTGGGTGATTCAAATTTCTACATTTAGCTTACTTCTAGGGCTTTCTTTTGATATATAGCTCATCTCCTAACTCATTATACATAAAGAGTTATGGATTTTATAAAATCAAGTAATAAACTAATTTTTCTGGAAATCTCCATATTTTGTTCTTCTTTTGAATTCTAGATTTCTTTCATTTGATTCATGCACCGTGAATTTAGTGTAAAAATATCACCATTATTATATTATTATATAACCACATTATACATTTATAATGTAATATAATAATATATTTGAATAAATTATTTTATCACAAAAGATAAAATATCAATTTTCAACAATTGTCACTTTTCTAAAAATTCCTCCATTTATATCCCCATTAAAATAAATATTTTCGTATTATATAAATCAATAATTAATTATTCATAAATAATATTATAGAATCACAATTATGACAACTAGGTTGTTCCCAGGAAAGAGGGGGCTTTCCGAGGATACCTTGATTTCATTTCAGATTCTAACTCTAAGGTCATTTCCTCAACATCGTGGTTTCTCCACAAAACATTGACTTGAGGTATAACCTTGGAGCGTAGAATATGTGACGCCCCCAAAATAAGTATACATCACCTATTCTGAGTCGCCAAATACATGGTACAAAATATAAATACTGTGACGCCCCCAAAATAGGTATACATCACCCATTCGAGAGTTACAATACATGGTGCGTAAACAACTACAACTTTATTATTACAACAAAGAAATCGTGAGTTTAAATACAAATATTATCTTCTAGACAATATTTATACTCAAATAAATCCTCATCACATTTATTGATACATTATTTTACAAAATGGTGAGGACTACTAAACAATCCTTTCTAAAACCTTCATTCCATACCCCACTGCTACTCGCTTATATTCTCGCCTCCCGAGAAGAATGGAACAAAAGGGAAAAGGGTGAGCTCAACTAGCTCAAGAAGAATATTATGACTAAGATAATATACAACAAATTATCGTTAGTCTTCAACAGGAAAAATTTAATAGAATACTGATAGACAACAAGTTTCGAGATCAATATTCATAATGAAATAATAATTCATAGAAGAGTTACGTAGAGAATGAAATCTACTATAATCTATGAATTTAATAAATCCATCATCAATATTTTATCCTCGTAACATCAATCAATATTCATCTCAAATCAAATATTCATCTTTGCACTACAGGCCAAAGATATTCATCAATCCATTCGTGTTCATCTCAACACTGCTCATCTTTGCACTACTGAGCCAAAGATATTCATCACCGGGTCATGTTCATTTAAACACTGCTCATCTTTTCTACAGGCCAAAGATATTCTTCAGAATCATTCATCTTTTGCACTACAGCCAAAGATATTCAATAATATCATCACTTAAGGTCGAGGATGATGAAAAATATTTTTAAAGAAACGAATCCAATTGAAACAAAATGACAAGGATTAAGGATTAAGGATTACGTACTTTATTTTATCCACGTCCAAAATAACTCAAAAATAATCACAAATTGTGTAAAATTCAAGAATGATCAAAACATGGATACAATCAAAGCTAGTATCTAGAATAGATATTTTGACGAAAAAGAAGAAATTTTATTTTTCGATGAATAGTCTTCAGTATACGTGAATAGTGTCGATATCGTGAATAGTCTTGATATCGTGAATAGTAACTCAGACACCAAAAGATAGAAATTCCACAAAAAACATTTTCACGCTTCATGAATAGTACTCGTGAATAGTAACTCGTGAATAGTAACTCATGAATAGTAACTTCGTGAATAGTAACTCATGAATAAGTAACCCATAGCATGAAAAAGTTCTAAATTTGATAAAAAGTACCAACCAATATTTCAAAGATAATGATATTGAAGAATTAATATCATTTGAGAAGAAAATAACATCCCTTACCTCAAAGAATCGAGATTTGGAAAGAAAGGTCAAGTGATCTTTGAATGAAACTTGTCTTGAATAAAGAACTCTCAAAGTATCTAAATACTCACAAAATACGCTCAATAATATAGAGAGAAGAGAAAACTTTGTTTACGGTGTGATTTTCAATTCTAACAGCCCTCTATTTATATAGGAAAATGTTAGCCTTACCAAAGCAGACTTGACACAAGCACCTGATGGCTTTACCTCGCTACTATTGCCACCACCACATTTGAAATAAAATTCAGCACATTTCTTCACCAACCACAAGTGGGGCCCACTCAATTCTAGAATTTTCCACCAAAATCAATTATAAACCTAATTTCAAATCGGACACCTCTTAAAATTCATTACAAATCATTCGTGAATTTTAACGGTTCAAAATTTGTGGACATATACTCAACTTATGTATGTATAACATACCCAAAAATTACCACAATCCAACGGTCGGATTAAAAATTATAACCCCATGATATATCTCAAAACCCACGATTTAATTTTTAATACCTCCAATCCGATAAAATACTTGATAAAACACCTCAACATAATTTCTTCATTTATAACCACATAAATAAATCCATCATTTATATCCACATAAAATAAATATTTCTTTATCATATGAATCAATAATTAATTATTCACAAATAATATTACAGAATCACAATTATGACATGACCAGTTCCTCCTGGAAGAGGGGCTTTCCGATAAGGATTTCTCCTTCTTGGCGCCGCAATTAGGTGACCAAACCTCTCCTTGTGAACTTTCTAGACATTGCCAATAATGCTATCTAATAATATTATTCAAATAATATGAATTATTGATCGATAATGGAGATAATGTGCGTTGACAATTATTGAACAATGATAATATAAAATATCAACGCAATGAATTATTGAATCAATAAAATAAAATATTGAGCGAAGAATTCACCGTGAAAATTATTGAGTAGTGCCTTCTTACGTAAGGATCAATAATTCGACAATTACGTAATCTGGTAATGCTCTTTGTCAACCACGCCAGACATTCTTGTATTTTAACCACCGGGTATTCCAACAATATTAATTGGTAATAACTACGCCAGTTATTTTTAACCAACTTATATTTGTCGTTTTCTTCATCCAATCGCTTTTTTTTAGTTATGGGGCCCCACACATTGGTCATTGTAGTCGTGCGAATATTCCCAAACGATCTGAATATTCCACTACCAAACGAATATTCCCAGACAAAAATGAATATTTTATAAACACTTGCTTATTTTGAAATATTTATGTATTTAACCCTTAACTATCCACATTAATCAAATCAACCCTTACTATTTCAAAATAATAAATAAAGGAAATTCCTTTTTATTTAAAAAAATTTCGGGTCTTACAACCTCCCTCCTTATGAAATTTCGTCCTCGAAATTGACGTGCGATACTGGTGTTTGAAAAGGTGAGGATACCTCGCTTTCATTTCCGTTTCCAATTCCCAAGTCATTTCTCTATAGCATGATTCCTCCACAAAACTTTAACTTGTGGTATGACCTTTCTTGCGTAGGACATGCTCCTTCCTATCCAAGATCTTGACAGGTACCTCCTCATACGTTAAGTCTTCTGATATCTCGTCCGGTTCTAACTCAATAACGTGGTTCGGGTCTTTCACATATTTACGAAATACGATATGTGAAACACATTATGAACACGAGACATACTCGAGGTAACGCAAGTCTATAGGCTACATTTCCTACTCGGTCAAGAATTTGAAATGGACCAATAAATCGTGGATTGAGCTTTCCTCTCTTCCCAAATCTTGTAACTCCCTTCCATGGGGCAACTCGTAACAATACATGATCCCTACATTAAATTCCACGTCCTTTCGATGAAGATCCGCATAACTCTTTTGTCGATCTTGTGCTTGCTTTGTATACGTTATATCGAATCATTTGGATCTTTTCGGTGAGTCATACGTACTTAACTTTCGGGTCCCAACAATGTTGCTTCACCCACCTCATCCCAACATATTGGAGAATGACATTTTCGTCCATATAATGCTTGAATGGAGCCACACCTATACTTGCACGATAAGCTGTTGTTGTAGGAGAATTCCACCAATGGTAAATACTTATCCCAACTACCCTTGAAGTCTAGGACACGAGTCTTAATAAATCTTCAAGAGTTTGAATAGTCCTCTCTCGATTGTCCGTCCGTTTGGGGATGGTATCTTTGAACTAAATCGCAAATCCGTGCCCATAGCTTTTTGCAAGCTAACCCAAAATCTTGAAGTGAATCTTGGGTCACGATCCAAAACTATGGATACTGGGCATGCCATGCAACCTCACAATCTCATTTACGTATACTAGCAAGACGTTCAAGTGAATAAGTCTCCGTGAGCGGCAAGAAATGAAAGCGGACTTGGTTAATCTATCAACAATAACCCAAATAGCATTGATGCCTTGAGAAACCGTAGGAAGACCCGTAACAAAATCCATGGTAATGTGTTCCCACTTCCATTCCTAAATCTCAAGTGGTTGCAACGGACCCTTAGGTACTAGATGCTCTCGCCTTTACACGTTGGCAAGTTAAACACATCGAGATAAACTTTGCAATCTCTCTCTTCATATTATTCCACCAAAATGTATGTCAAGATCACGATACATTTAGTACTTCGAGATGGATTGCAAATGGTGTATTGTGTGCCTCCATCATAATCTTGTACTTCAAATCGTAGTCGTTAGGAACACAAAGTCTAGAGTGGACTCAAGTATTCCTTCTTCATCAATTCTCGCTTAGGAATAGCTCCTTCTTGTACTTTCTTCTTCATACGTATGTCATTTCCTGATTGGTGGCTTGAGCAACCTTAACTTTTTCTATTAAAGTTGGCTCTATCGCATATACTTGACATCATCGCACTTTCGTTCCGCATATGATCTTCTACTCGATGCGTCGGCTACCACGTTCGCTTTTACCGGGATGGTATTGAATAGTGTGGTCGTAGTAGTCTTTCAATAGCTCGAGCCAACGTCATTGCTTACATGTTGAGTTCTTTTTGAGTGAAGAAATATTTAAGGCTTTTATGGTCTGAATATATCTCCACTTTCTCCCATATAGATAGTGCCTCCATATTTTTAAGCCTAAGCACGATCGCTTGCTAACTCTAGATCATGAGTAGGATAATTCCTCTCATACTCTTTAAGTTGTCTCGAGGCATAGGCTATGACTTTCCCACGCTGCATGAGAACACATCCTAACCCTTTGCACGAAAGCATCGTTGTAGATAACAAATCCATCCGAACCGGATGGTATTGTTAGAACAGTCTTAAAATAAGTCTCCTCTTAAGCTCTTGGAAACTCTTCTCGCATTCTTCATTCCAAACGAATTTTGTATCCTTCCGAGTTAGCTGAGTTAATGGAGTAGCGATTCGAGAAAACCCTTCCACGAATCTCCGATAATAACCAGCTAAGCCCAAAAAGCTACGTACTTGATCACCGACTTGGTTGCTCTCCCAACTTTGTATTGCTTCAATCTTCGCCGGATCAACAGATACTCCATGTTTTGACACCACATGCCCAAGAAAGGCTACTTCCTCAAGCCAGAACTCGCATTTCTTCAACTTGGCATATAGTTGGTTTTCACGAAGCCTTTGGAGTACCAGCTTCAAATGGTGCTCATGATCTTCACGGCTTTTGGAATATATAAGGATGTCATCAATAAAGACAACAACGAACTGATCCAAATATTCCTTGAATACTCGGTTCATCATATCCATGAAAGCGCATGAGGAGCATTAGTTAGTCCGAAAGACATGACTAAGAATTCATAATGCCCATACCGAGTTACGAAGGCGGTCTTTGGAATATCTTCGATTCTAATTTTCAAATTGATGATATCCGAGCGAAGATCGATTTTTTAAAAGAATTGTGCCTCAGAATCGGTCAAACAAGTCATCAATACGAGGTAGAGGATACCTATTCTTGATGGTGACATGGTTCAATTCCCGATAGTCAATACAAAAGTCGCATACTCCCGTCTTTCTTTTTTACAAATAAAACAGGGAGCACCCCAGGAGATGTACTTGGGGCCGAATGAAACCGATGTCCAACAATTCACGTAGTTGGACCTTTAACTCTGAAGTTCAATAGAGCCATTCGATATGGGGTTTTAGAAATGGGCTTTGTACCGGGTTCAAGATCAATAAAGAATTCAACTTCACGTTACGGGGTAGGCCGGAAGTTCTTCAGAAATACGTCGGAAAGTCAATAACAACGGAATATTATTCAAATTTGGCGTGTCTTTATTCAAATCCATAACATGGGCTAAGAAAGCTTGACATCCGTTTTTCAATAAACGAATAGCTTTATGATTAGATATAGCGATGATTGATTTTAATGGTTTAGTTGCTTGAATTAAATAACAGGTTGGTTAGGAATATGAAAACTAACAACCTTACGAAAACAATCAATTTTGGCATGATGAGTAGTTAACCAATCAATCCCTAAAATCACATCAAAAGCAAGTATCTTTAAAGAGATAAGGTCAATGTAAAGGTGATGGTGCCAACTTGAATCAAACAAAATTTATAAACGGTGGATGTGATGAAAGTTTCTCCTAACGGAGTTTTCCACAGATAGGTCAAAGTCTAATTTCTCCCGAGTCAAGTTTAAACGTTGAGCACATGCGGGAGAGATAAATGAATGGGTAAAGACCCAGTATCAAGTAAGGTATAAACTTCAGCAAGAATTTATAAATAGCTTACCCGTGATCACCTCGTTTGGGTTCCTCGCATTATGACCAATCACAACAAACGCTTCTTCCGAATCGTTGACTTTGACTTTTCTGGATGATCTTTTGAGTCACCGCCCCCATTGAACTAGGTTTCGCTACTGTATAATCTCGGCGATATGTCCTTCCTTTCCACAACTATAGCATACCTTGAATCGTTGTGGGCGCTTTGACTGATATGTCCCTCTTTTCCGCATTTGTAGCATATAATACGGTGGTCGTTTCTCCTCCCTAGAACCGATTCTTGCCAACGACGACCATCTTTACATAGTCGTTGTTAAATCTCCTCTTTTAAAATCTCCTCCCCGACTCGCTTCTTCATTTTTCATGGCCATGATTACCACCGAGTGGTTACCATTTCATCCGTCTGCTTCTTTCTCCGCAGTTATCATTATTACATTGATTGCTATCTCTGAGTACGATCCACGGTTATGGTCCCTCGAGTTGACCGTACTTTCGTTATCTCGCTCTAATAATTGAGCCACTGCTTACAACATCTCTGAATAAAGAGAAAGTTTATGAGAAATGAGATCTTGACGTATCTTGGGTTTCAAACCTCTAAGAAACATCCGCGTCATCGTTCCCTCATTCTCCACCAAATGAGGTGCAAACACGGATAACTCTGCAAACTTTGCCTCGTCTTTGAGACACCGCCATGTTGTTTTGCTCTAATCGATGAACTCCACTTCCTTCATATGACGAACACTTTCGGAAAGTATTTGTCATTAAATAGTCTCTGAAATGTCTCCCCAAGACATCTTTGAAAAGCACCGGATGGATACGCTTCACGGAGACTCCCACCATGATAGTCTGCCTCGCCACGGAACATAAAGGTGGCGAATGGAACCTTCTGTTCCTCCGTGCATCCCAAGACATCGAATATCTTGGTAATTTGTTTGACCCATGTTTCCACGGCATGATCGGATCGCTTTTCCTTAAATTCTGGTGGTCCCAACTCTTTGAATCGCTTGTTGTGACAACCCGTGAATTGCTATCATTTCCTCCTGTATTTTGAACACGAGTCTCCTCGTCTGCGATTTTGCATGAACCGCAAAAAAGCTTCTAAACATCCCTCGTTCATCATCTCGCTTTCGGTGGTGTTGTTTCACAGGAGAGGAACATTGCCACTGTTGCACGCTTCTCCTCGTTGGTAAATCTGAGGCATCTCCACGGGTCTCATTTACTCCTTTCATTAATATTCTCATCGACATTCTCAAATCATCGTCATAAAACAAGGGTTAATTAAGGAAATCAATATATCACATAATATCCCTATATACCGACCAACTAACAAATAAGCTTAGGTAGGACACACTTTAGCGAAGGATTTACTCGCTCTCCCTCCTAGTTCTATTCCCCGATCTCCGCTTGGAGATCATATCCCTAAGCTCGATACCAACCGTGGCTCCCCAAAATAGGTATACATCACCCATTCCGAGTTGTCAATACATGGTACGTAAACAACTACAACTTTATTATTACAACATAAAAGCGTGAGTTTAAATACAAATATTATCTTCTAGATAATATTTATACTCAAATAAATCCTCATCACATTTATTGATACATTATTTTACAAAAATGGTGAGGACTACTAAACAATCCTTTCTAAAACCTTCATTCCATACCCCAGCTGCACTCGCTATATTCTCGCCTCCACGAGAAGAATGGAACAAAAAGGAAAAGGGTGAGCTCAACTAGCTCAAGAAAGAATATTATGACTAAGATAATATACAACAAATTATCGTTAGTCTTCAACAGGAAAAAATTTAATAGAATACAATAGACAACAAGTTTTGGATCAATATTCGCGGTGAAATAATAATTCATAGAAGAGTTACGTAGAGAATGAAATCTACTATAATCTATGAATTTAACGATCCATCATCAATATTTTATCCTGTAACATCAATCAATATTCATCTCAAATCAAATATTCATCTTTGCACTTCTGAGCCAAAGATATTCATCAATCGGTCATGTTCATCTCAACACTGCTCATCTTTTGCACTACAGCCAAAGATATTCATCGATTAGTCATATTCATTTAAACACTGCTCATCTTTTGCACTACGTGCCAAAGATATTCTTCGAAAATCATTCATCTTTTTGACTACGGGCCAAAGATATTCAATAATATCATCACTTAAGACTGAGGATGATGAAAAATATTTTTAAAGAAACGAATCCAGTGAAACAAAATGACAAGGATTAAGGATTAAGGATTCGTACTTTATTTTATCCACGTCCAAAAATAACTCAAAAATAATCACAGTGGTGTAAAATTCAAGAATGATCAAAACATGGATACAATCAAAGCTAGTATCTAGAATAGATATTTTGAATGAAAAAGAAGAAATTTTATTTTTCGATGAATAGTGCCAGTATCGTGAATAGTGTCGATATCGTGAATAGTCTTGTATCGTGAATAGTAACTCAGACACCAAAAGATAGAAATTCCACAAAAAACATTTTCACGCTTCATGAATAGTACTCGTGAATAGTAACTCGTGAATAGTAACTCATGAATAGTAACTCGTGAATAGTAACTCATGAATAGTAACCCCATACGATGAAAAAGTTCTAAATTTGATAAAAAGTACCAACCAATATTTCAAAGATAATGATATTGAAGAATTAATATCATTTGAGAAGAAAATAACATCCCTTACCTCGAAAGAATCGATTATTTGGAAAGAAAGGTCGGAGTGATCTTTGAATGAAACTTATCTTGAATAAAGAACTCTCAAAGTATCTAAATACTCACAAAATACGCTCAATAATATAGAGAGAAAGAGAAAACTTTGTTTACGTGTGATTTTCAATTCTAACTTAGCCCTCTATTTATAGGAAAATGTTAGCCTACCAAGAAGCGGACTTGACCTGCTACACGATGGCTTTACTCGCTACTATTGCCACCCACCACATTTGAAATAAAATTCAGCACATTTCTTCACCAACCACAAGTGGGGCCCACTCAATTCTAGAATTTTCCACCAAAATCAATTATAAACCTAATTTAGAATCGGACACCTCTTAAAATTCATTAACAAATCATTCGTGAATTTTTAACGGTTCAAAATTTGTGGACATATACTCAACTTATGTATGTATAACATACCCAAAAATTACCACAATCCAATTCATGGATTAAAAATTATAACCCCATGATATATCTCAAAAACCCCGATTTAATTTTTAATACCTCCAATCCGATAAAATAATTGATAAAACACCTCAACATAATTTCTTCATTTATAACCACATAAATAAATCCATCATTTATATCCACATAAAATAAATATTTCTTTATCATATGAATTAATAATTAATTATTCATAAATAATATTACGAGAATCACAATTATAATGACAACCAAAGCCGCTTCCGGAAGAGGGGGCTTTCAGATAAGGATTTCTCCTTCTTGGCGCGCAATTAGGTGACCAAACCTCTCTGACGATGTAACTTTCTAGACATTGCCAATAATGCTATCTAATAATATTATTCAAATAATATGAATTATTGATCCGATAATGGAGATAATGTGCGGTGACAATTATTGAACAATGATAATATAAAATATCAACGCAAAGAATTATTGAATCAATAAAATAAAATATTGAGCGATAAATTACTGTGAAAATTATTGAGTAAAGCCTTTCTACGTAAGGATCAATAATTGACAATTTACGTGCAATACTGCAGTAATCTTCTTTATGCGACCACAGCGTATTATCGTATTTTAACCACCGGGTATTCCAACAAGATAATTGGTAACAATAACCACGCCGTTATTTTTAACCAACTTATATTTGTCGTTTTCTTCATCCAATCGCTTTCCGTTATGGGGCCCACATACATGGCTACTGCCGTAAATATTTAATATTCCCAAAAGATGCGAATATTCCACGACCAAACGAATATTCCCCGACAAAAATGAATATTTTATAACCACTTGCTTATTTTGAAATATTTGCGTATTTAACCCTTAACTATCCACATTAATCAAATCAACCCTTACTATTTCAAAATAATAAATAAAGGAAATTCCTTTTTATTTAAAAAAAATTTCGGGGTCTTACAAATACAATCTTAATTATACAACAAGAGAGCTGAGAGTTTAAATACAAATACTGTTTTCTAGACAATATCCACTCTCAGAATAAATCCTCATTACATTTATTGTCACACTATTTAATAGAATAGTGAAGACTACTAGCTAATACTATCATCCGCACCATCACTCCGTTCCTCGACTCGTCCCAAACGTTCTCATTTTTTGAAGAGAACGGTGAAAGAAAGGTGAGCTCAACTAGCCCAATGAAATATTATGACTAAGATAATGCGAGAATAAATTATCATTAGTCTTCAACAATATTAAACCCGATAAAATACAATAGACATCAAGTTTAACTGCAGCGGAACAAGCAATCCATTAAAAGAGTCAAGTAGAGAATAAAATCTACTATCTTTTATGATTTAAAAGGTTTTTCATCACTTTTATCGCTGGGACTCAGCTTAATAAATAATCCACATCATCGAATCACCCCTGCACTACGGCCAAGGATATTCTTTAGTATCACAACCACAAATTATCCATGCACTACGGGCCAAGAACATTCTTGTATTCATCAATGGTCATGATCATGCCAACAACTGTCCATCAATGTACTACGGCCAAAAGGACTTTTACCACATCATTTGTAACATATATTATTCTTTTCTGGGATTAAGCATAATATAGTCCCATAACGAACATATATTTTTCTCAGAATTTTTAAAATTCATTTACTATTTTTCAAAAATAAATTTCTAATTAATTCCTTAAGAGATTAGCTACCTCAAGTTTAATCTTGGCAGGATCTTACACAAGTTAACGTGAGCCTCCAGTTTAAATTTCATGGTCATCAGAGTTAAAGAACTTCGGTTATAGCATTTTTCGTCAGAAAAACCTAAATATTAAAATGCTCATAACTCGCTCATTTTAAGTCGGAATGAGCTCATTTTTGGACAGAAGGTACTCTATACCATATAATTTCATGTCCCAAAAGGGCAGAATTTTTCTCACAAATTAAGTTACCGAAACAACCCTTACAAAAACGTGGCAGCAACTTTTTCATAATTTTCAGTTTCGCCTCCTTTACTAAAATCAGTCCACACGAAAATCTACAACACCCTTTCCAGTTATTCCACTTGGATTAGTTAGGTAACTCATAGATCTAACTCTAGGACTTAACCAAAATCAAAAATTCAAAATATAATAGGAGATATGGTCAATTGAATTTCATGTTACGTTTTCACCAAAATCTGATTTTCAACCCTTTGTGATTTCTAAGAACTTTCATGTTTTCACATAATAACTAATATAACTTATCATGACAATGACATAATAATTCCATAAAACAAGTTCACGAATTAATTTAACCAGGAACCAATAACGTCCAAATTGTCAACATGATACTTCTTTGTAGAGTAAAATTCAAGAAAGCTCAGAAGAATATTTCCATGAAAAGATACTGAATGAAGTGCAAATATCAAGCATATTCCATTAATTTCATGGAGTATAGAAGTTAAAGCTTTAATCAACTGAGTATAAGAGAATATATAAAACTGCAAATGGATTTTTGTCAGCCATGCGGTAATCCACGTATACAGATCATTTCCATAATTTAATAAGGAATGAATACAAAGGATCATTCACCATGCATGTGGTACTCCACATAGACAGGTTATTCCAACAGAATAATAAAGAAATAAAAGAAGAAATCACCATGCATGCAATAGATCGCATCGACAGGTTATTCTTAACAGAATAATAAAGAATTGAATAACAATAGACATCACCAGTATACAAAGAATCCACGTTATCTGAGTTATTACGACGAATAATAAATGGAACCAGGTCAAGTGAAATTCGCACCAAGAGGATGTTCTGATAGAATAATAAAGAACGAAATAATAGCAGAATCTCACCATGTATGTGGTACTTCGCATAAACAGGTTATTCCAACATAATAATATAGAATGGAACAACAGAGGGATTTCACCAAGTATAGGGTATGCCGCGTATACAGGTTATATATAGGGTATGCCGCTTATACAGGTTATTCCGACAGAATAATAAAGAATGGAATAACAGAAGTTCTCTTCATGAATAAGAAAGAATAACACCTCTTACCGTAAAAGAAACTGGATATAGAAGTAGTGAAGTAGCGAATCTTTATTCTTCTTTCTCTTTATAATTTCTCTCTGAGTTTCGAAGAATTAAGTAAGAAATAATGAAGGAATGAGTTTCTATTTATAGAAGAATTGATTAAATAGTAACTAATTCATGAACGGTCCAGATCGATTTACTTTTAAACGAACGATCCAGATCGATTTACTATTAAAACTTAAAGCAACGGTCTATACTAATTTACTATTAAAACTTTAAACCAGCGATCCATATTGATTCACTATTATAACTTTCCACCAGCGGTCCATAATGATTCACTAATATAACTTCAACCAACAGTCTGAAAAATTAGCACATCTCCTCATGGAATAATATTTCACCCAAATCCCCGAATGCACAATAATAGAGTGAATAGTAACCAGGTGAATAGTAACTCATGAATAGTAATTTGTGAATAGAAACTCCAGCACGAAAAGTGTCCCGAATACCCGATTGAACAATATAACCTCCAGACATCAATTATCATCGGAATAGATGTCAATTTCTATTAAAATAAATAATCCCAACACAATAAAACTATCAAATTCATCTTTAATGAACACGAACTTATTCATCATTAATATTATAACTCACAATATTTAGCAACCAGATTGTTCCCAAGAAAAAGGGGGCTTTCCGATAAAGATTTCTCCCTATTGGCACGCAATAAGATTATCTAACCTCTCCTTGACTGAACTTCTAGACATTATAAATATTGAAATTTAATAATATGAATAATTTTGTCGTCTCAATTATTGATTGAATAATATATCATATTATGCACATGATACTGTGACAATAATCGATCAATAATATGAGAGATATGATACAGCAATTACTGTAGCAATAATGGAGTATAACTGAGTGAATTATCACGTAAACATTAATAATCAATACCGTGTGCTATCATGCAACCACACGTATTACTGTACTTTTACTATCGGGTAGTTCAACAGTATTAACCGTAAAACCTCAGCCGTTATTTTCATAAAATATTTTTGTCGTTTTCTAACTACGACAATACTTCCGTTGTGGGGTCTACCAATGATTGTGCCGTCGTACGGATATTCCCGACAAAAAGAATATTCCCAGATCAAACGAATATAATATGATAACTTGCATACTTTGCAAAATTTATAAATACTACCCACAGCTATAACATTATATCAAATCCACACTATAATATAAAAAAATATTTCGAGAAAATTAAATATTTATTCATAAAATCTAGGGTCTCACAATCTCCCCTCCTTATGAAATTTCGCTCTCGAAATTTACGTACGTACCTGGTATAACAAAGAGGTGAGGATACCTTGAATACCTTTATCGTCGAAAACATTAAATTCATCGTTGAAATACGGCCAAAGATATTCATTAACAATTCATCTTTGCATTACAGGCCAACTGTATAACCAATAATCAACAGTTCATCTTTGCACTACAGGCCAAAGATATACAACTGTAAAACCAATAATGCTGAGACTCAACTTAATAATATCACGAACACGAATATCCCTGCACTACGGGCCAAGGATATTTGTGTTTTCAATTATGGTCATGATTATACCGAATAATACCTGGTCATAATCATACCAAGTCCATCTATGCACTACGGGCCAAAGATGACTTTTACCACATCATTTGTAACATTACGGTCATGATTATACCGAATAATCCTTGGTCATAATCATACCAAGTCCATCTATGCACTACTGGCCACAGATGACTTTCAACAAATATAAATATGATGAGTAGTTAATCAATCGATTCCTAAAATCACATCAAGAGCAAGTATTTTCAAATAGATAAGATCGATAGGTAACGTGAAAGTGTCGATTTGAAACAAGATTTATAAACAGTGGAGGTAACGAAAGTTTCTCCTAACGAAGTTTCAACCAATAAGTCTAACTTCTCAGGAGTCAAATTTAAACGTTGAACACAACTAGGTAAAATACAAGAGTGGGTAGAACTAGTATCGATTAAGATATAGACTTCGCGAGAGTTTATAATTAACTTACCCGTAATAGCTTCGTTCGGGTTTCTTGACAAATGCTCTCACTTAAACTACCAGATTTGACTTTTCTATAGGGTACATTCCACCCTTAAGTGCTTTATCACATTCCTGATCCATGATTTGAATCACTATTCTCTGATCCATATCGAATTCGGGTTGACCGCTATGCACTGGATAATGCTGAATTCGATGTTGGATTCTTCCAATTGTTTTCCAAAAAGCAAAATCCATTTAATCTATTTTGGCTTTATTGGATCAGACGTCTTTTTCTACAATATCTACGCGTCGTGCGGCTTTTATCCATGCATCATCTATTCTCCTTCGTTCAGTTGTTTCTGCTTTCATCAGATCTTTGATCAAAGCATTCTCAGATTTTAGCTTTAATATCTTATACTCTGCCAAAGAGTGCTTCTATTCAAGCATCGCACATCGGGTAACACAATTTTGAATTGTTGCATCTCTTTGCTCTAGAACCGTTTCCCGTTCTTCAGCCTGCTCTTCTAACTCATGAATACAATTTTGAAATTCTAAATTTTGATCATAAGATTCTTCTAACCAATTCTCCTCAGGTTCCTCTTCTTCCTCACTCTCAGTTGCTACCTCTGCAACTAGCTCAGGTGCAACTACTAGTTCTTCACTTACCATGTAGATATCTCTAATTCTTTCTTCGTCTGACATCACATTAACCTGATTAACGGTCTCATGTGCTTTATTGCTTATCCCAACATTCTCGGACGCCATTTTCAAATACTGACACAAAACAAGAGTTAATTAACATCTCACATACTATCCCTATACTTTGACCGACCAATTAAATATAAAATAAACTTAGGTAGTTCATACTAGCGAAGGAATTCCCTGTCTCTCCCCTCCTAGTTCTTATCTCACATCTCAACCAGGGATCACATCCCTAAGCTTTGATACCAACTGTGACGCCCCCAAAATTAGGTATTCATCACCCATCTTGAGTCGCCAAATATATGGTACAAAATTCAAATACAACTTAATAATACAACTGTCGTGTAAAATACGACAAAACATAATCTAAGAGTTTTAATACGTATATTGTCATCTAGACAGTATACAAACTCAAATGAGTCCTCATTACATTTATTGTCACACTATTTAATCAGAATAGTGAGGACTACTCATGCTATCATCTCGATTTATCACTCCGGTTCCCGAGGCTAAATCCCGCTTATATTCTCATTTCATGAAGAGAACAGTGAAAGAAAGGGTGAGCTCAACTAGCCTAGTAAGAAATATTATGACTAAGATAATGCAGAATAAATTATCATTAGTCTCAACAATGTTAAACTGGTAGAATATAATAGATAACAAGTTTAATTGCAGTGGAAACAACAATCCATTAGAAGAGTCAAGTAGAGCATAAAACCTACTATCTTCTATGATTTAAAACGTTTTCATCCATTTTTATCGCTGAGACTCAGCATAATAATTAAACCACGTCTTCTAATCATCCCTGTACTACGGGTTAAGGATATTCATTAAATCATCAATGGTTATGACTATCTGAAAAAATCCTAGTCATAATCATACCAAGTCCATCTCTTGCAAGTAAGCCAAAGATATACACTATAAAACCGACAACCAACGGTCCATCTTTGCACGTAAGCCAAAGATATACAATTCAATAATCCACACCCATCTTTGCATCGTAAGCGAAGATAACTTTTATTACCATATAAGCATGAGGATGATGACAATGATATAAACATTAATCAATCGAAAACAAGGATAAATATTAAAGACTTTAAATTTATCCAAATATTATCAACCACTCATAATCTAATATTTTTAATATAATAACAATATTTTAATCACTTCTTAAACTTATAAACAATTTATTTCAATTGCTTACACTTTACCAAATAGTGCATTTAGTTATTCAAAAATGCTATACTCATAAGATTTCATCCCCAATGATCAAATTCTTTATCAAAAATCTTTATATACCTTATATAGTATTTCCAAGCCACAAAATCCTATTTTCCAACTTTGTTACTTCACATAACATATTTAACTCATATGTTCGTAACTAAACCATTTTCATGAAAAATACCAAATCAGTCCCAAAAATTATTCTTTTCTGGTATTAAGCATAATATAGTCCCATAATGAACATATATTTTTCTCAGAATTTTTAAAATTCATTTACTATTTTTCAAAAATAAATTTCTAATTAATTCTTTAAGAGATTAGCTACCTCAAGTTTAACTCCATAAATCCCCAAATCTTGGCAGGATCTTACACATGTTAACGTGAGCCTCCAGTTTAAATTTCATGGTCATCAGAGTTATAGAACTCCGGTTATAGCATTTTTGGTTAGAAAAACCTAAATATTAAAATGGTCATAACTCGCTCATTTTAAGTCGGAATGAGCTCATTTTTGGACAGAAGGTACTCTATACCATATACGTTCATGTCCCAAAAGGGCAGAATTTTTCTCACAAATTAAGTGGCCGAAACAGCCCTTACAAAATTGTGGCAGCAACTTTTTCATAATTTTCAGTTTCCGCCTCCTTTACTAAAATTAGTCCACACGAAAATCTACAACACTTTTTCCAGTTATTCCACTTGGATTAGTTAGGTGACTCATAGATCTAACTCTAGGACTTGACCAAACTCAAAAATTCAAAATATAATAGGAGATATGGTCAATTGAATTTCATGTTACGTTTTCACAAAAATCTGATTTTCAACCCTTTGTGATTTCTAAGAACTTTCATGTTTTCACATAATAACTAATATAACTTATCATGACAATGACATAATAATTCCATAAAACAAGTTCACGAATTAATTTAACCAGGAACCAATAATGTCCAAATTGTCAACATGATACTTCTTTGTAGAGTAAAATTCAAGAAAACTCAGAAGAATATTTCCATGAAAAGATACTGAATGAAGTGCAAATATCAAGGATATTCCATTAATTTCATGGAGTATAGAAGTTAAAGCTTTAATCAACTGAGTATAAGAGAATATATGAAACTGCAAATGGTTTTTTGTCCGCCATGCGGTAATCCACGTATACAGATCATTTCCATAATTTAATAAGGAATGAATACAAAGGATCATTCACCATGCATGTGGTACTCCACATAGACAGGTTATTCCAACAGAATAATAAAGAATGGAATAAAAGAAAAAATCACCATGCATGCAATAGATCGCATCGACATGTTATTCTTAACAGAATAATAAAGAATTGAATAACAATAGACATCACCAGGTATACAGTAATCCACGTATACAGGTTATTCTGACAGAATAATAAATGGAACCAGGTCAGGCAAAATTCGCACCGACAGGATGTTCCGGCAGAATAATAAAGAACGAAATAATAGCAGAATCTCACCATGTATGCGGTACTTTGATAAAACAGTTATTCCAACATAATAATATAGAATGGAACAACAGAGAGGATTTCACCAAGTATAGGGTATCGCCATCAGACACAGTTATGTATAGGGTATCGCCATTATACAAAGTTATTAAACGAGAATAATAAAGAATGGAATAACAGAGGTTCTCTTCATGAATAAGAAAGAATAACACCCCTCACCGTAAAATAAACCGGATATAAAAGTAGTGAAGTAGCGAGAATACTCTTTTTTCTTTCTCTATAATTTCTCTCTAGAGTTTCAAAGAATTAAGTAAGAAATAATGAAGGAATGAGCTTCTATTTATAGAAGAATGGATTAAATAGTAACTATTTCATGAACGGTCCAGATCGATTTACTTTTAAACGAACGATCCAGATCGATTTACTATTAAAACTTAAAGCAACGGTCTATACTGATTTACTATTAAAACTTTAAACCAGCGATCCATATTGATTCACTATTATAACTTTCCACCAGCGGTCCATAATGATTCACTAATATAACTTCAACCAACAGTCTGAAAAATTAGCACATCTCCTCATGGAATAATATTGCACCCAAATACTCGAATGCACAATAATAGAGTGAATAGTAACCGGGTGAATAGTAACTCGTGAATAGTAACTCCGACACAAAAAGTGTCCCGAATACCCGATTGAACAATATAACCTCCAGACATCAATTATCATCAGAATAGATGTCAATTTCTATTAACACAAATAATCCCAACATAATAAAACTATCAAATTCTTCTTTAATCAACACGAACTTATTCATCATTAATATTATAACTCACAATATTTAGCAACCAGGTTGTTCCCTGGAAAGAGGGGGCTTTCCGATAAGGATTTCTCCCTATTGGCACGCAATTAGATTATCTAACCTCTCATTGACAGAACTTCTAGACATTGTAAATATTGAAATTTAATAATATGAATAATTTTGTCGTCTCAATTATTGATTTAATAATATATCATATTATGCACATGATACTGTGACAATAATCGATCAATAATATGAGAGATATGATGCAACAATTACTGTAGCAATAATGGAGTATAACTGAGTGGCTTATCACGTAAGCATTAATAATCAATACCGTGTGCTACCATGCAACCACGCGTATTACTGTACTTTTACTATCGGGTAGTTCAACAGTATTAACGGTAAAACCTCTGCCGTTATTTTCATAAAATATTTTTGTCATTTTCTAACTATGACAATACTTCAGTTGTGGGGTCTACCAATGATTGTGCCATCGTACGGATATTCCCGAAAAAAAGAATATTCCCCGACCAAACGAATATAATATGACAACTTGCATACTTTGCAAAATTTATAAATACTACCCACAACTATAACATTATATCAAATCCACACTATAATATAAAAAAATATTTTGAGAAAATTAAATATTTATTCATAAAATCTGGGGTCTCACACTGGTTGTATTGCAAGGTGTCAATGTTTTAATTGAACACTTTTGCTAGAGTGTTAGAGAAGGCCATACTCGCTGAGGGTGGAAGCGATGCGGTAATTAAGTACAATCAGGATCAGAAGAAGAAGAAACGTGAGAATGAAGGTAACAACAAAACTGGTGGGAGTAGCACTGGGGGTAATCACAATTAGAAGAGGAAGTGGTCTGGAAATTCGTCGGCTGGAAGTCAACAGGAAGGGCAGAAGAAGAAGATCGAACCGTGACCAACCCGCGGAAAAACTCATCTGGGAGTTTTCATGAAAGGGAAGCGAGTGTGTTACAATTATGATCAGGAAGGCCACATAGCATCAAACTGTCCGAACCCAAAGAAGGGTGCCTGCTTCACATGTGGCTCAAAGGACCATCTTGCAAGAGATTGTCCTAAGAAGGGATCGGGAGGGACGAGTTCAAGAGGAAATAGAGGAAATACTGGTGGAAGAACTCTGACTACCGCATCGCCAAGACCCAGTACAAAAGTGGCGCCGCAGCCCCACTTAGTAGAATGTCCAGAAAGGCATTTTTTTCAATGTTCAAATATAGAAATGTGTTAGTAACCTAGTCTAATGAATATAAAAACTTGTTAGAAATATAATGAAGTGATAAAATAAATTCCTAACATGTCCATAACATAATTACGTGTGAATTGAATGATCAAATGCATAGTTAGCTTATTGTTCGTGAAGTCTTAATTTTTGACAATAAGTGTAGTAATTGACTAAGTATAGTCATGAATTGAGTTAGACAAGGAATAAACTGTGATGTTTAGTACGTTATAATTGACTGACGTTGTGAACGTAATTGATATGTAGGATTTAAATCAAAGAACGAGTTTAATTATGTAAGACCCCAGCTTTTATAAATAAAGATGAATTTTCTATAAATATTATTTTTGAATATTATGGAATTAATTTGATATAATATTATAGTTGTGGGTAATATTTATAAATTTTGCAAAGTAAGCAAGTTGTTATAAAATATTCGTTTGGTCGGGGAATATTCTTTTTGTAGGGAAATATTCGTCTGACGGCTCAATCATTAAGCGGACCCCTGGCGGAAGTATTGTCGTAGTTAGAAAATCGACAAAATTATCTTTCTATAAAAATAACGGTAGAGGTGTTACCATTAAAAAGCTGTTGAACTACCCTTAGTAAAAATCTGATGTCTGGCGTGGTTGCATAGTAGCAGACACGGTATTGATTATTGATGCTTACGTGAGAAGTCACTTAGCTATACTCAATTATTACTTTCTGATAATTGTTGCATCATATCTCTTATATTATTGATTCAATTATTGTCACAATATCATCATCAGATAATATGTTATATTATTAATTGAGACGACAAGTTATAAATGATTAATAATTGTTGAAAGATTAAATATGTGTTGATTAAAAATAAAATGATTTGTGGTAATATTTATTCAATCCTTGATGTATATAAAGAGTCTCATTATGAGACGTTTGTGGTAAGTTTGATTATTTTATGGGGGCCCATATGTCATCATCTAAGAGTCTCTTCATCGATAGTATTTACCTTTGTGAATAATAATTACCTTTGTGAATAGTAATTACCTTCGTCGATAGTATTTACCTTCGTCGATAGTATTTACCTTCGTCGATAGTAATTACCTTCTTCAATAGTAATTACCTTCGTCGATAGTAATTACCTTCATCATAGTAATTACCCCTTCAAATAAATAGTAGTTGTCCTTGATATTACCAAGAGTTAACTCGCTTCTTTTGGTGTTCCAAGGGTTAATTACCCCTTCGCAATAGTAGTTATCTCTTTAATATTACCAAAGTCATTTTGACCCTTCGTTAAGACCAAGAGCCACCCTCGGTTTTTACTATAAATAGAAAGCTCATTCCTTCATTATTTCTTACGAATTCATTGAAACTCTAGAGAGAAACTATAGAGAGAAGAAGAAAAGTATTCTGCTACTTCACTTTTCCAATATTCAGCCTTTCTAAGGTAAGGGATATTATTTGTTGTACTAGTAAGGGTGTTATTCTTTCTTATTCATGAAGAGAACTTCATTATTCCATTCTTTATTATTCTATTGGAATAACTCAGATACGCCAGATACCTTATACTTGGTGAAATCCTCTCATTATTCCATTCTTTATTATTACATTGGAATAACTCAGATACTGTGGCATACCCTATACATAATCAGTATCGTGGTTTACCCTATACTTGGTGACATTCTTCTATTATACATTGGAACATCCTATCATGTGTGTTTTACACCTGACTGGTTCCGTCTTTTTATTATTATTACATTGGAACATCCATGCATGTGTTTTACACCGGACTGGTTCCGTCTTTATCATTCTATTGGAATATCTTATCTATGTGTTTTACACCGGATCTGGTTCCATCTTTATTATTCTATTGGAACATCCTGTCGGTGTGAATTTCACCGACACAGTTCCGTTATTATTATTACTGTTGGAATAACTTTGCCATCTGCAAGTACCGCATGCGTGGTGATTTCCTTTGTTATTCCATTCTTTATTATACCCAGTTGGTTAAAACTTTGACTTCTATACTCCATGAAATTAGTAGAATATTCTTGATATTTGTGTTTCATCCAAAGATCTTTTCATGGAAATATTCTTCCGATCATTCTTGAATTTTACTCTACAAAACAATATCTTGTTGAAAATTTGGGCGTTAATAATTCTGGATAAAATAATTCTTGAACTTGTTTTATTGAATTCTTATATCATTGTCATCATCCTCATGTTTATATTATGTTGAAAGTCATCATGGCACATGAAGTGCATAGATGGACTTGGTATGATTATGACCGGGGACTATTCGATGTAATCATGATAATAGTAATGTTACAAATGATGTGGTAAAAATCCTCGATTAAGTAGTAGTGCATTGATGGACGATTGTTGGCATGATCATGACCATTGATGAAAACACAACTATTCTTGGTAGTAGTGCATGAATAATTGTGGTCGTGATACTAAAGAATATCCTTGGCAGTAGTGCGGGGGTGATTCGATGATGTGGAATATTTATTAAAGTTTGAGTCTCAAATATAACAAACGATGATGAAAAACCTTTTAAATCATAAAAGATAGTAGATTTTATTTTATACTTGACTCTTTTAATGGATTCTTTGGTTCATTGTAGTTAAACTTGATGTTCATTATATTTTATCAGTTTAACACTATTGTAGGCTAATGATAATTTATTGTGCATTATCTTAGTCATAATATTTCTTACTGAGCTAGTTGAGCTCACCCTTTCTTTCTTTCATTTTTTCTCTTGAAATGAGAATATAGGCGGGACGAGTCGGGAACGAGTAATGGTCCAGAGGATAGCATTAGTAGTCCTCACTATTCTGTGAAATAGTGTGATAATAATTGTAATGAGGACTCCTTTTGAGTTTATATAATATCTAGTAGACAATATTTGTATTCAAACTCACAGTTTATGTCGTATTGTACACGACAGTTATATTAGTAAGTTGTATTTAAATTCTGTACCATGTATCTGACTACCCAAGATGGGTGATGTATACCTAATTTTGGGGGCGTCACAAATTAAGTGTAATCTACGCACGAGGCAAGTTTCCTAACCCTACTTATTATCATTAAGCAAACTCTCATTATTATTGATTAAGTCTGTTTCGTATATTAAAGATTATTAATCCTTCAGGCATGATGTTGTTATACAATAATTATTCTGTTGTATACTTTTGAGATTTTATCCAAGTTAAATTATCAGTTATTGTTAAACCTTGTTAGACTAGCAAACCCTTATTTGATTAGACTAGTCCATAGTTGATGAGCGTTCTAAATTTTGGAACCCTTGATGAATTATCCAAACCAAGCTTCCTTTGGTGCGGACTCGAATGTCATCTGAGAATGTTGAGAATAGCAATGGAGCACAGGCGATCGTTGATTCACCACATATCAATAATCAAGATAATGTGCATTAGGAAGGCGACAATCCTCATACAAACAACAACACTGACCAAATGATGAATGATCAAATGTTCAGAGGCTTTATGCAATTTATGCAACAGCAGGCGAGAGCGACTCCTGTCCAAAACGTGGGTGGAAACACGGAAAACTCTCGGGCGGTCACCGCTAAACAATTCAAGGAGCTGGGACCACCGGAGTTTAAGGGAGAGCCAAAACCACTTCTGGCGGAAGCATGGATAAAGCAGATTACCAAGATATTTGATGTCTTGGGATGCTCAGAGAGCAAAAGGTTCCCTTCTTTAGCCTTTATGTTGCGGAGGAGGCGATTCTTTGGTGGGAATCGGTAAAGCGTACTCAACTTTCTTTGTCTTGAAGATATCTTGGGAGAAGTTTGAGAGTCGTTCAACGACAAATACTTTCACGAAAGTATTCGCCACATGAAGGAGGTGGAGTTTATCAAGTTGGAACAAAACAATATGGCCGTGTCGCAATACGAGGCAAAATTTGCGGAGTTATCACGGTTCGTCCCACTTGGTGGATAATGAAGAGAAATGACGCGAATGTTTTTAAGAGGTTTGAAGCGGGAGATACGTCAACATCTTATTTCTCATAAAGCGTGTTTGTATTCGAGAACTTGTAAATAGGGCTCGATTAGTGGAGCGCGATAACGAGTCAACGCAACTAAAAGAGAGCAGCCGGCAAAATTTTAATACCAACGAGAGTAGTCATCGAAGCGGTGACAACAAGCGTGGAGGGAATCAACGGGCGGATATGGTAACCACTTCGGTGGTAATCAAGGCCAAAACAATAAGAATGGACATTTCAAGAAAAGGAGATTCAACAATGATGGAAAGACGTCGGACCAAAGACCGTTGTTAAGGGAGGAGAAAGACCACCTATCATATGCTTCAAATGCGGAGGAGAGGATACATCGATCCGAAGCTGCATACGCCGTGCCAAATCAAAGCATGTTATAATTGTGGAAGAGAAGGTCACTTAGCTCGATTTTGTCGTTTCATCAAGACAAATTCAACTAGGATGGAGGCACCAAAGGTCATCCCCGAACAAACCAAAGCCGTAGTTTAAGAGAGAGCGTTTTTTCTCGTGACGAGGAACACGAATAAAATTATCACGGGTAAGTTAATCATAAGCTCTTGCGAAGTCTATACCGTGTTAGATAACAGATTCTACCCACTCTTTTATTTCACCTAGTTGTGTTCAATGTTTAAATTTGACTCAAGAAGTTAAACTTTGACTTATTGGTTGAAACTTCGTTAGTAGGAGCCTTCGTTACCTCTCTTGTTTTTAAATCTTGTTTGATTCAAATAAACATTTTCACGCTTACTGTCGATCTTATCTCTTTGAAAATATTTGTCTTTGATGTGACTTTAGAAATCGATTGGTTAAATACTCATCATGATTTTTGTAAGGTTGTTAGCTTTCATACTCTTAACCAACCCGTTGTTATGCTTGAATTCAAAGTAACCAAACCACTAAAGTCAATCATTGTCATATCAAGCCATAAGTAAAGAGCCCCGATCCTTTCGTTGTTGACTTCCTTGTGTGGAATGCACCGCCGGACTTTCTGTAGGCGACGTCGTGGATCAAGATGGCAAGTTGATAGGTATCATTGTGAGGTGCTATCCGAGTTAAGGGATAGAAGTCACAGTTGGTATTAATATGACGTCTATCCAAGTCTTGGACGAGAATGTGATTTTGAATGATATTTCTATCATTAATAAATTTCTTAGCATATTCTTGAAGACTTCTAGCCTACCCTAGAACGTGAAATCGAATTTTATATTGACCTCAATACAAAAACCCATTTCTTAAACCCTCAAATATTTCTTTACTTAAAATGAACGTAACATGCGCCAAAGATGTTGACTTGAGCTGTTGAAGATTATGATCATACCATCCAATACCATCCTGGAAAAGCGAACACGGTAGTGATGCATTGAGTAGAAGATCACATGCAAGTACGAAAAGCGATATTGTCAACGCAAGGCCCATTTGTGTGACTTGCAAAGGATGGAGATAGAGTTAAAGACTCGGGGACGCATGTGATGATAAGCGAGTATATGAGTAGAACCGACTTTAATCGATAAAGTTAAAGTTTGCTTGAGCTACGGACACAGAGTGATGCGTATGAGGAAGAAAGTGCAAGAAGGTGCTATCTGGGATGCAAGAATCGATGAAGAAGGAATACTTGAGTCAACTCCGGACTTTGTGTTCCTAACGACCACGATTTAAAGTATAATATCATAATGGAGGCGCATTACACACCATTTGCAATCCATCTGGGGAGTACCAAAATGTATCATGATATTCATCATACATTTTGGTGGAGCAATATAAAGAGAGAGATAGCGCTGTTTATCTCAAGGTGTCTAACTTGTCAACGAGTTAAAGCGGAGCATCAAGTACCAAAAGGTCCATTGCAACCACTTGAAATTCCGAATGGAAGTGGGAGCACATTACCATGGATTTCGTTCTGGGGTCTTCCTAAGGTTTCTCAAGGCATTGATGCGATTTGGGTCATTGTTGATAGATTGACCAAGTCTGCTCATTTCTTCCGATACGAGAAACTTATACACTTGAACGTCTTGCTTTCAGTATGTACATAAACGAGATTGTAAGATCGCATGGTATCCAGGGTATCCATAGTTTACGATCGAGACCCAAGATTCACTTCACGATTTTGGGTTAGTTTGCAAAAAGCTATGGGCACAGACTTACGATTTAGCTCGGCATATCATCCTTAGGCAGACCAGACGATCGGAGAGGACTATTCAAACTCTTGAAGATCTATTAAGACTCGTGTCCTTGATTTCAAGGGAGTTGGGACAAGTTCTTACCATTGGTGGAGTTTTCCTACAACAACAGCTTATCAAGCAAGTATTGGCATGGCTCCATTCGAGCGTTGTATGGAAGAAAGTGTCGTTCTCGATTATCTTTGGGATGAGGTGGGTGAAGCAACGTTGTTGGGACCGGAGTTGATACGTATGACTACGGAAAAGATTCAAACGATCCGACAACGATATAAAACCTCACAAAATCGACAAAAGAGTTATCTTGATCTTCATCGAAAGGACGTGGAATTCGATATAGGAGATCATGTGTTGTTAAGAGTTGCTCCATGGAAAGGAGTTACAAGATTTGGAAAGAGAGGAAAACTCAATCCTCGATTCATCGGTCCATTTTAATCCTCGATCGAGTAGGAACCGTGGCCTATAGACTCGCTTTTACCGCCAAATATGTCTCGTGTTCATAACGCTTTTTCACATATCCATGTTACGTAAATATGTGAAAGACCCGAACCATGTTATTGAGTTAGAACCCACGAAATAGCGGAAGATTTGACGTATGAGGAGGTTCTGTTCAAATTTTGGATAAGAAGGAACATATTCTACGCTCCAAGGTTATACCTCGAGTTAAAGTTTTGTGGAGGAACCACGATGTTGAGGAAATGACTTGGGAGTTAGAATCAAAATGAAATCAAGGTATCCTTACCTATTCGACATACCGTGTCGCACCTCCCTAATTTCGAGGGCGAAATTTCATAAGAAGGGAGGTTGTAAGACCCCAGACTTTTATAAATAAAGATGAATTTTCTATAAATATTATTTTTGAATATTATGGAATAAATTTGATATAATATTATAGTTGTGGGTAATATTTATAAATTTTATAAAAAGTAAGCAAGTTGTTATAAAATATTACGTTTGGTGGGGAATATTCTTTTTGTCGGGGAATATTAAATGCGACTGGCTCAATCATTAATTGGACCACATTAACGGAGTATTGTCGTAGTTAGAAAACGACAAAATTATCTTTCTATAAAAATAACTACAGAGGTGTTACCGTTAAAAGCCGTTGAACTACCCTAGTAGTAAAAGTACAAGATGTCTGGCGTGGTTGCATAGTAGCACACGGTATTGATTATTGATGCTTACGTGAGAAGTCACTTAGCTATACTCAATTATTACTTTCGATAATTCTTTGCATCATATCTCTTATATTATTGATTCAATTATTGTCACAAGATTATCATCGTATAATATGTTATATTATTAATTGAGACGACAAGTTATTAATGATTAATAATTGTTGAAAGATTAAATGTGTTGATTAAAAATAAAATGATTTGTGGTAATATTTATTCAATCCTTGATGTATATAAAGAGTCCATTATGAGACGCGTTTGTGGTAAGTTTGATTATTTTATGGGGGCCCATATGTCATCATCTAAGAGTCTCTTCGTCAATAGTATTTACCTTTGTGAATAGTAATTACCTTTGTGAATAGTAATTACCTTCGTCAATAGTATTTACCTTCGTCAATAGTATTTACCTTCGTTAATAGTAATTACCTTCTTTAATAGTAATTACCTTCGTCAATAGTAATTACCTTCGTCAATAGTAATTACCCCTTCGCAAATAGTAGTTGTCCCTTCAATATTACCAAGAGTTAACTGCCTCTTTGGTGTTCCAAGGGTTAATTACCCCTTTGCAAATAGTAGTTGTCTCTTTAATATTACCAAAAGTCATTTTGACCCTTCGTTAAGACCAAGAGCCACCCTCAGTTTTTAATTTATTGTGCATTATCTTAGTCATAATATTTCTTACTGAGCTAGTTGAGCTCACCCTTTCTTTCACTGTTCTCTTCAGGAAATGAGAAAATAGCTGGGACGAGTCGGGGAACGGAGTAATGGTCCAGAGGATATCATTAGTAGTCCTCACTATTCTGTGAAATAGTGTGATAATAATTATAATGAGGACTCCTTTTGAGTTTGTATAATATCTAATAGACAATATTTGTATTCAAACTCACAGTTTATGTCGTATTGTACACGACAGTTATATTAGTAAGTTGTATTTAAATTCTGTACCATGTATCTGACTACCCAAGATGGGTGATGTATACCTAATTTTGGGGGCGTCACAAATTAAGTGTAATCTACGCACGAGGCAAGTTTCCTAACCCTACTTGTTATCATCGAGCAAACTCTCATTATTATTGATTAAGTCTGTTTCGTATATTAAAGCTTATTAATCCTTCAGGCATGATATTGTTATACAATAATTATTCTATTGTATACTTTTGAGATTTTATCCAAGTTAAATTATCAGTTATTGTTAAACCTTGTTAGACTAGCAAACCTTTATTTGATTAGACTAGTCCATAGTTGATGAGCGTTCTAAATTTCAGAACCCTTGATGAATTATCCAAACCAAACTTCCTTTGGTGCGGACTCGAATGTCAAACTGAGATGAACAACCCTGTATAGGGGATTATTTACGCTTTAGCGTTAAGATATTGTGCACAGTATGGTACTAAGGGCTGATCCCCCTAAGTACGAGAAGAAGAGTCCATAGTCTTATGATTGTTAAAGGTTTCAAGAATAAACACTTGACAACCTAGGACATAGTTCAAGGTCTTATGACCCTCAAAAATTCTTTTGATTCTTGTTATTCATTCTTGATTCAAAAGTTGAGCTTCTATATCCGAAGTTATTATTTCTCTTGCATGTTATTATTCATTGTTATATTGTTATACTGTGGGCAATCGTGCTCACTCTTGCGTAATAATAACATTGCAGTTAAGAATGAAAGAGCAGACGAACCTTCCACTAGTAAGGGCAAGGGCAAGATTAATAAGTAATGAAGACTGTTTTGTTATTGTGGTTATGTAATGATGATTATAATTGATGTTACTTAAGACTTATTTGTTTATTTTCCGCACAGATAATTTAAGGTTAGAGTAACCTATGATTTATTTATTATGCAGTTGATGTAACCCCATAAGGAGAGAGATTTATTATTTATGTCTATCTATTGCATGGTTTGCATTTATTTATGGGTAGATAGATAGATGATGTTTGTACAGTGAACACCAAATCCCGTGGAAATAGAAGTATCGGATTTGGGGGTGTCACATACCATGCAGTCTTACAATCTCGTTTATGTACATACGAGCAAGACGTTCAAGTGTATAAGTTTCTCATATTGGTAAAAAATGAGCAGACTTGGTCAATCTATCAACAATGACCCAAATTGCATCAATGCCTTGAGAAACCTTGGGAAGACCAGTAACGAAATCCATGGTAATGTGCTCCCACTTCCATTCTGGAATTTCAAGTGGTTGCAATGGACCTTTTGGTACTTGATGCTCAGCCTTGACTTGTTGACAAGTTAGACACCTTGAGATAAACAGCGCTATCTCTCTCTTCATATTGCTCCACCAAAATATATGACAAAGATCACGATACATTTTGGTACTCCCAAGATGAATTGCAAATGGTGTGTTGTTTGCCTCTATCATGATTTTATACTTTAACTCAGGATCGTTAGGAACACAAAGTCTGGAGTTGACTCGAAGTATTCCTTCATCATCGATTCTTGCTTCCGGCATAGCACCTTCTTGCACTTTCTTCCTCATATGCATCAGCTCCAGGTCTGTAGTTTGAGCAGCTTTAACTTTATCAATTAAAGTCGGTTCTACTCGTATGTTCGCCATCATCACATGGGTTCTTGGAGTCTTTAACTCTATCTCCATCCTTTGTAAGTCACACAAAATGGGCCTTTGAGTTGTAAATATTGCATTCGTACCCTCATATGATCTTCTACTAAATGCGTCAGCTATCACGTTCGCTTTTCCAGGATGGTATTGGATGGTATGATCATAATCTTTCAACAGTTCAAGCCAACGTCATTGTCGCATGTTGAGTTCCTTTTGAGTGAAGAAATATTTGAGGCTTTTATGATCCGTAAAGATCTCCACTTTCTCCCCATACAAGTAATGCTTCCAAATCTTTAGTGTGAAGACAACATCTGCCAACTCTAAATCATGATTAGGATAATTCCTCTCATATTCTTTGAGTTGTCGTGAGGCATATGCTATGACTTTCCCATGTTGCATGAGAACACATCCTAACCCTTTGCCCGAAGCATCACTGTAGATGACAAATCCCTCCGAACCAGATGGAATTGTCAGAACAGGTGGTGAAATGAGTCTCCTCTTAAGTTCTTGAAAACTCTTCTCACATTCCTCGCTCCAACCAAACTTTGTATCTTTCTGAGTCATCTGAGTTAGGGGAGTAGCGATTCAACAAAATCCTTCCACGAATCTCTGATAATAACCAGCTAAACCGAGAAAGCTACGTACTTCGGTCACTGATTTAGGTTTCTCCCAGTTTTGAATAGGTTCAATCTTTGCTGGGTCAACGGATATTCCATGACTTGATACCACGTGCCCAAGGAATGCTACTTCCTCAAGCCAAAACTCGCATTTCTTCAACTTGGCATAAAGCTTATATTCACGAAGCTTTTGGAGTATCAGCCTCAAGTGTTGCTCATGATCTTCACGGGTTTTGGAATATATGAGGATGTCATCAATAAAGATGACCACAAAGTGATCCAAATATTCCTTAAATACTCGGTTCATCATATCCATGATGGCAGCAGGAGCATTAGTCAATCCAAAAGACATGACTAGGAATTCATAATGCCCGTACCGAGTTCTGAAAGTCATCTTTGGAATGTCATCGGTTCTAATCTTCAATTGGTGATATCCGGAACGAAGATCAATCTTTGAAAAGAATTTAGCTCATTGCAATTGGTCAAACAGGTCATCAATACGTGGCAATGGGTACCTTTTTTTGATGGTGACATGATTCAACTCCCGATAATCAATACAAAGTCGCATACTCCCATTTTTCTTTTTCACGAATAGAACAGGAGCACCCCAAGGAGACGTCTTAGACGAATAAAGCCAATGTCTAACAATTCCTGCGCATTGGGTCTTTAACTCCGAAGTTCAATAGGAGCCATTCGATATGGGGCTTTGGAAATAGGTTTTGTACCGGGTTAAAGGTCGATACAAAATTCAATTTCACGCTCTGGGGGTAGGCCAGGAAGTTCTTCAGGGAATACGTCAGGAAATTCATTAACAATAGAAATATCATTCAAAACTGACGTATTTTTGTTTAGATCCTTGACATGAGCTAAGAAAGCTTGACATCCGTTTTTCAATAAACGAATAGCTTTATGGCTTGAGATGACAGTGATTGATTTTAATGTTTTGGTTACTTGAATTCACATAATAGGTTGGTTAGGAATATGAAAACTAACAACCTTACGAAAATAATCAATTTTTGCATGATGAGTAGTTAACCAGCCAATCCCTAGAATTACGTCAAATGCAAGTATTTTCAATGAAATAAGATCGACAGGTAATGTGAGGGTACCAATTTGAACCAAACAAGACTTATAAACTGTGGATGTAATGAAGGTTTCTCCCAATGGAGTTTCAACAGATAAGTCAAAGTCCAATTTCTCCGGAGTCAAATTTAAACGTTGAGCGCAAGTAAGAGAAATAAAAGAATGGGTAGAATCGGTATCAAATAAGGTATAAACTTTGCTAGAGTTTATGATAAGCTTACCCGTGATTACCTCGTTTGGGTTCCTTGCTTTCTGGGAGGTTACAACAAACGCTCTCCCTTGCACTATCGGCTTTGACTTTTCTGGGACGGCCTTTGGTGCCTCCATCCTAGCTGAACTTGTCTTCGGTGAACGAAAAAATTGGGCTAGGTGACCTTCTCTTCCACAATTATAGCATGCTTTGGACGACATCGCGCAGTTTGGACTGATGTGTCCCTCCCCTCCGCATTTGAAGTATATGATAGGTGGTCGTTCTCCTTCCATAACGACAGGTGCTGGTGATGACGTCTTTCCATCATTGTTGAATCTCCTCTTCTTGAAATGTCCATTCTTATTGTTTTGACCCTGATTACCACCGAAGTGGTTACCACTTCTGGCCTGTTGATTCCCTCCACGCTTGTTGTCACCGCTTCGATGACTGCTCTCACTGGTATTATCATTTTGCCGGTTGCTTTCTTTTGGTTGGGTTGACTCATTATCGCGTTCCAATAACTGAGCCCTATTAACAACATCTGAATACAAACACGGTTTATGGGAGATAAGATATTGACGTATCTCAGGTTTCAAACGTCTTAGAAATATTCGCGTCATTTTCTCCTCATTATCAACCAAATGGGACGCAAACCGGGACAACTCGACAAACTTGGCTTCGTACTGCGACACGGTCATGTTGTTTTGCTCCATCTTAATGAACTCTACCTCTTTCATGTGACGAATACTTTTGGGAAAGTACTTGTCGTTGAAAAATTCCTGGAACTTCTCCCAAGTCATCTTCAGTTCTGCAGGTTGAGTACGTTTTATAGATTCCCACCAGTAATCTGCCTTTGCACGCAACATGAAGGTGGCAAAGGGAACCTTTTGCTCCTTGGAGCATCCCAGTACATCAAATATCTTGTTGATTTACTTAATCCACGTCTCCGCCTTAAGTGGTTTTGACTCTCCAAAAAACTCCGGTGGTCCAAGTTCCTTAAACTGCTTGGCGGTGACCGTACGAGAGTTGCCAGTATTTCCACCTGCATTTTGGACAGGAGCCGCTCTTGCGTGATTTTGCATGAATTGCATAAAGCCTCTAAACATTTCATCCTTCATCATTTGGTCAGTGTTGTTGTTTTCCTGAGGAATGTCGCCTTCCTGATGCACATTATCCTGATTATTGATTTGTGGAGACTCAACGGTCTCATGTGCTCCATTGATGTTCTCAACATTCTCGGATGCCATTTTCAAATACTGCCATAAAATAAGGATTAAATAACATATCACATATTATCCCTATACTCTGACTGACCGATTAAATACCAAATAAACTTAGGTAGGTCATACTAGCGAAAGAATTCCCCGTCTCTTCCCTCCTAGTTCTTGTCTCACATCTTAGCCAGGGATCATATCCCTAAGCTTTGATACCAACTGTGACGCCCCCAAAATAGGTATACATCACCTATTCTGAGTCGCCAAATACATGGTACAAAATATAAATACAATCTTAATTATACAACAAGAGAGCTGAGAGTTTAAATACAATTACTGTTTTCTAGACAATATCCACTCTCAGAATAAGTCCTCATTACATTTATTGTCACACTATTTAACAGAATAATGAGGACTACTAGCTAATACTATCATCCGGACCATCACTCCGGTTCCCGACTAAATCCCATCTACGTTCTCATTTCCTAAAGAGAACAGTGAAAGAAAGGGTGAGCTCAACTAGCCCAGTAAGAAATATTATGACTAAGATAATGCAGAATAAATTATCATTAGCCTTAAATAGTGTTAAACTGATACAATATAATAAACATCAAGTTTAATCTGCAATTTTAACAAGCAATCCATTAAAAGAGTCAAGTAGAGAATAAAATCTATTATCTTTTATGATTTAAAAGGTTTTTCATCACTTTTATCGCTGAGACTCAACTTAATAATAATCCACATCATCGAATCACCCCTGCACTACGGCCAAGGATTTTCTTTAGTGTCATGACCACAAACTATCCATGCACTACGGGCCAAGGACATTTGTGTATTCATCAATGGTTATGATCATGCCAACAATTGTCCATCAATGCACTACCGCCAAAAGGACTTTTACCACATCATTTGTAACATTATGGTCATGATTATACCGAATAATCCCTGATCATAATCATACCAAGTCCATCTATGCACTACAGGCCACAGATGACTTTCAAAAAAAAATATAAACATGAGGATGGTGACAATGATATAAGAATTCAATAAAGCAAGTTCACAAATTATTTTGTCCAGGAACCAATAACGTCCAAATTGTCAACAGGATACTTCTTTGTAGAGTAAAATTCAAGAATGCTCAGAAGAATATTTTCATGAAAAGATACTGGATGAAGCGCAAATATCAAGGATATTCCACTAATTTCATGGAGTATAGAAGTCAAAATTTTAACCAACTGAGTATAATAACGATTGGAATAACAAAAGAAATCACCATGCATGCGGTACTTATGATGTACGCGTTATTCAACGTAATAATAAATGTAACGGAACCAGTCGGTAAATTCGCACCAACAGATGTTCCAATAGAATAATAAAGAATGGAATAACAATGTAAATCACTGCGGTACTTTGCATGACAGTTTATTCCAACGTAATACTAAATAACGGAACCAGTCCAAAGTAAAACTCATGCATGATATTCCAAATGTAATAATAATAAAGATTTTAAACCAGTCCGTAAAGAAACGCATGCATGATGCATATATTCCAACAGAATAATAAAGACGGAATAATAGAAGAATGTCACCAAGTACAGGGTAGTCCGCATATACTGGTTATTCTAGCAGAATAATAAAGAATGGAATAACAGAAGTTCTATTCATGAATACAAAAGAAATAATACCCCTTACCTTAAGAAGAAGAGTATTGGAAATAGGAGTAGTGAAATAGCATAATACTTTTCTTCTTTCTCTCTATAATTTCTCTCTTTAGAGTTTCAATGAATTCGTAAGAAATAATGAAGGAATGAGCTTCTATTTATAGGAGAATGGAAGGGCACTGTGTAAGGAAAATATCACAGATGCAATAATTATGCAATCAGGGATGAGAATATTTTGCAACTCACCGATGCACATTTTTAATCACCCAACCAATAGGAACAAAGCAAGAATAATATATATATATATATATAAATCACACATGTTATAAACATATATCTATATATAATACTCCCTTTTTGCACCATTTTTATTTACACCCACTACCATTTTTTCCTCCACATCCGACACACACACATACTAGGTAACATATATATACATTCACACACCCCACCACTCACACACCACTAACAATATATATATATATATATATATATATATATATAATCACATGCCTGCAGTACATATATATAAGAAAAATGGAGATTACTTTCCCCCAATGATTATGAAAAATGAGAAAGTGGGGGTCCAAACAATACGCCAAATTTTTACAACAACATTTATCACCATTATTATAATTCACAATATTAATCGACCAGGTCGTTACCAGGAAAGAGGGGGCTTTCTAATAAGAATTTCTCCCTATTGGCGCGCAATTAGATGACCAAACCTCTCCTTGACAGAACTTCTAGACATCATTAATATTGCAAATAATAATATTAATAACTTTGTCGTCTTAATTATTGATTTAATAATATAAAATATCGACAATAATTGAATCAAATAACGTGAGATACTATGCAACAATTACTATAGCAATAATTGAATAAAACTGAGTGACTTCTCAAGTAAGCATCAATAATCAATACCGTGCTCTTATGCAACCATGCGACATCGCACTTTTAACAAGGGGTGTTTCAACAATTAATCAATAAAACTTCCGCCGTTATTTTCATAAAAATATTTTTGTCATTTTCTCAATCCGATAATAATTCTGTTGTGGGGTCCACCAATGATTGTACCGTCAGTATGGATATTCCCTAACATAAAGAATATTTCCCGACCAATCGAATATAATATGACAACTTGCATACTTTACAAAATTTGTAAATATTACCCACAACTATAACATTATATCAAATTTACTCCATAATATTCAAAAATAATATTCATAGAAAATTTATTTTTTATTAAAAAGTTGGGGTCTTACAGAATATGTTCCTTCTTATCCAAGATTTTAACAGGTACCTCTTCATACGTTAAATCTTCCGCTATCTCGTCTGGTTATAATTTAATAATGTGGTTCGGGTCTTCCACATATTTATGTAACATAGATATGTGAAAAACGTTATGAACACGAGACATACTTGGCGGTAAGGCGAGTCTATAGGCCACAGTTCCTACTCGATCGAGGATTTCAAATGGGCTAATGAATCAAGGATTGAGCTTTCCTCTTTTTCCAAATCTTGTAACTCCCTTCCATGGAGCAACACGTAACAACAAATGTGTGACGCCCCCAAAATAGGTATACATCACTCATCTTGGGTCGCCAAACACATGGTACTGAATACAACTATAACTTAATTATACAACTATCTGGACCATCAATCCGTTCCCCGACTAGTCTCAGCTATATTCTTATTTCGGGAAGAGAACAGTGAAAGAAAATGGTGAGCTCAACTAGCCAAGTAAGAAATATTATGACTAAGATAATGCAGAATAAATTATCCTTAGCCTTCAACAGTATAACAACTGATAGAATACAATAGACAACAAGTTTTAGATCAACAACTACAGCGGAATAAGCAATCCATTAGAAGAGTCAAGTAAAGCATGATATCTACTACTATCTTCTATGATTTAAAAGTTTACCATCAATTTTATCTCTGAGACTCGTTTTAATAAATAATCCACATCACTGAATTATCCATGCACTGCGGGCCAAGGATATTCATTAGTATCACGACCATGAATTATCCATGCACTACGGGCCAATGATATTCGTGTTTTCACCAATGGTCATGATCATGCCAAACAATAATTCATATTTGCACCCTTGGCCGAAGAGCATGGTTATAATCATACCAACATCTGTCAATCAATGCACTACGGGTCAATGAAGACTTTTACCACATCATTTGTAATATTACAGTTCATGATTATACCGAATAATCCCTGGTCATAATCATACCAATCAACAGTCCATCAATACACTACGACCAAAGATGACTTTCATCACAATATAAGCATGAGGATGATGATAATGATATAAAAATTAATTAAATAAAAGCAAGGATAAATTTTAAAAATTTATAATTTAATTTATCCAGAATTCAATAATGTCCAAATTGTCAACATAATACTGCTTTGTGGAGTAAAATTCAAGAATAATATTGTATCAAAAATTATTTGGACCGAAAAGAAATCAATTTTTGTCATGAATAGTACTTTGGATGAATAGTACTTTGTGAATAATACTTCATGAATAGTACCCCGTGAATAGTACCATATTTATGAATATTATCCATGAATAGAGTACTCTATGAATAGTACCATATAAATGAATAGTACTCATGAATAGTACTCCGACATAAAAAGCTTAAAATTTTACAAGAATGTTCAGAAAAATATCCTTGTGAAACGATACTAGATGAAGCATAAATTTTAAGGATATTTTATTAATTTCACGCAGTATAGAAGCAATACTTCAACAAAATATGTGTAGAAATAGGGATACGAAATAATATTACTTACATACTACAGAGTATGGAATAAAATATTATTTCATACGGATATTGAACAAAAATAATATCCCTTACGAATACGAAAGAAATAATACCCCTTACCTTAGTAGAAGACTGGATACTGCAATACTGAAGTAACAAAATGAGTGTAATGTGCTCCCATTTCCATTCTGGAATTTTAAGTGGTTGCAATGGACCTTTTGGCTCTTGATGCTCCGCCTTGACACGTTGACAAGTTAAACACCTTAAGATAAACTCCGCTAACTCTCTCTTCATATTGCTCCACCAAAATGTATGTCGAAGATCACGATACATTTTGGAACTCCCAAGATAGATTGCAAATGGTGTATTGTGCGCCTCCATCATGATTTTATACTTCAAGTCAGAGTAGTTAAAAACAAAAAAATTTGGAGTTGACTCGAAGTATTCCTTCTTCATCAATTCTTGCTTCTGGAATAACATCTTCTTGCACTTTCTTCTTCATACGCATCAGCTCGGGGTCTGTAGCTTGATCAACTTTAACTTTATCAATTAAAGTCGGTTCTACTCCTATATTTGACATCATCACGTGGGTCCCTGAAGTCTTTAACTCTATCTCCATCCTTTGTAAGTCATACAAAATGGACCTTTGCGTCGATAATATCGCACTCGTACCTGCATATGATCTTCTACTCAATGCGTCAGCTACTACATTAGATTTTCCAATATGGTATTGAATGGTATGATCGTAATTTTTCAAAAGCTCAAGCCAACATCGTTGCCGCATGTTAAGCTCATTTTGGGCGAAGAAATATTTGAGACTTTTATGAGCTGTATAGATCTCCACTTTATCCCCATCCAAGTAATGCCTCTAGATTTTAAGCGCAAAAACGACTGCTACCAACTTTAGATCATAAGTAGGATAATTCTTCTCATATTCTTTGAGTTGTCGTGAGAGATAGGCTATGACTTTCCCATGTTGCATGAGAACACATCCTAAACCTTTGCCTGAAGCATCGCTGTATATGACAAATCCCTCCGAACCAGATGGTATTGTCAGAACAGGTGCTGAAATGAGTCTCCTCTTGAGTTCTGAAAAACTCCTCTCATATTCCTCAATCCAATCGAATTTTGTATTTTTTCAAGTCAGAGTTAATAAAGTAGCGATTCGAGAAAATCCTTCCACGAATCTCCGATAATAACTAGCTAAGCTCAGAAAGCTACGTACTTCGGTTATTGACTTCGGTTGCTCCCAGCTTTGTATTACTTCAATCTTCATCGGGTCAACAGATATTCCGTGATTTGATATCATGTGCCCAAGAAATGCTACTTCCTCAAGCTAGAACTCCCATTTCTTCAACTTGGCATATAGCTTGTTTTCACGAAGCTTTTGGAGTATCAGCCCTAAGTGTTTCTCATAATATTCACGGCTTTTGGAGTATATGAGGATGTCATAAATAAAGACAACCACAAAATGATCAAAATATTCCTTGAATACTCGGTTCATCATATCCATGAAGGCAGCATGAGCATTAGTCAATCCAAAAGACATGACTAGGAATTCGTAATGCCCGTACCAAGTTCTGAAAGCAGTCTTTGGAATGTCATCAGTTTTAATCTTTAGCTGATGATATCCAGAATGAAGATCGATCTTTGAAAAGAATTTGGCACCTTGCAACTGGTCAAACAGGTCATCAATGTGAGGTAACGGGTACCTATTTTTAACGGTGTCATGATTCAACTCCCAATAGTCAATGCAAAGTCGCATACTCCCATCTTTCTTCTTTACGGATAGAATAGGAGCACCCCAAGGAGACGTACTAGGATGAATGAAACTGATGTCTAACAGTTCCTGCAGTTGGGTTTTTAACTCCTGAAGTTTAATAGGAGTCATTCGATATGGGGCTTTGGAAATGGGTTTTGTACTGGGTTCAAGGTCAATACCAAACTCGATTTCACGCTCTGGGGGTAGGTCAGGAAGTTCTTCATGGAATACATATGGAAATTTATTAACAATAGAAATATCATTCAAATCTGACGTATTTTTTTTTAAATCCGTGACATGGGCTAAGAAAGCTTAACATCCGTTTTTCAATAAATGAATGGCTTTATGGCTTGATATGACAGTGATCGACTTTAGTGGTTTATTTTCTTAAATTCGCATAATAGGTTGGTTAGGAATATGAAAGCTAACCACATTACGAAAACAATCAATTTTAACATGATGAGTAGTTAACCAATCAATGGGTATAACCAGTATCAAATAAGGTATAAAATTTGCAAGAGTTTATGATTAGCTTACCCGTGATCACCTCATTCGGTTTCCTCACTTTTTGGTAGGTCACGACAAACGCTCTCCCTTGAACTAATGGCTTTGACTTGTTAGGGACGACCTTTGGTGCCTCCATCCCAGCTGGACTTGTCTGGGACGACAAAATCGGGCTAGGTGACCTTCTCTTTCGCAATTGTAACACGCTTTGGATTGATGCGTACAGTTTGGACTGATGTGTCCCTCCCCTCCGCATTTGTAACATATGACTGGTGGTCGTTCTCCTTCCTTGAAAACAGGTGCTGGTGCTGCTGTCCTTCCATCACTATTGAACCTTCTCTTCTTGAAATTTCCACTTGACTCATTTCTTCTATTATCTTGGCCAGGGTTACCACCAAAGTGGTTACCATTTTTGGTATGATAATTTCCTCCACGTTTGTTGTCGCCGCTTCAATGACTGCTACCACTGGTATTATCGTTTTGTCGGCTGCTATCTTTTGGTTGGGCTGACTCATTATCGCACTCTAATAATTGAGTCATATTCACAACATCTAAATACAAGCAAAGTTTGTGAGAAATAAGGTATTGACGTATTTCGGGCTTCAAAACTCGCAAAAACATTCTTGTCATATGCTCCTCATTATCTACCAAATGGGATGGAAACTGGGACAACTCGGCAAACTTAGCCTCGTATTACGATACGGTCATATTGTTTTACTCCAGCTTAATGAATTCTACCTTCTTCATGATTTAAAATTTTATCATAAATTTTATCGCTAAGACTCAGCTTAATAAATAATCCACATCACTGAATTATCCATGAACTACGGGCCAAAGATATCATTATTATCACATCCACGAGTCATCCATGCACTAAGGGCCAAGGATATTCATTAGTATCACCAGTGATCATGATTATACCGATACATAGTCATAATCATACCAATCAACAGTCCATCTATGCACTACGGGCCAAAGATGACTTTCATCACAATATAAGCATGAGGATGATGACAATGATATAAGAATTCAATTAAGTGAAAGCAAAGGATAAATTTTAAAGATTTATAATTTAATTTATCTAAAGTTCAAGAATGTCCAAATTGTCAACATGATACTGCTTTGTGGAGTAAAATTCAAGAATAATATTGTATCAAAAATAATTTGGACAGAAAAGAAATCAATTTTTGTAATGAATAGTACCCCGGGTGAATAGTATCCGAGTGAATAGTACCATGTGAATAGTAATTTGTGAATAGTACCTCATGAATAGTACCCTGGCATAAAAATATTAAAACTTAGCTAGAATGTTCAAAAAAATATTTCTTTGAAACGATACTAGATGAAGCGCAAATTTCAAGGATATTCTACTAATTTCAAGGAGTATAGAAGCAATACTTATCAAAATAAGTGTAGAATTAGGAATATAAAACAAAATTATATTACTTACATACTACCGAGTATGGAAGAAAATATTATTTCTTACGAATATTGAACAAAAATAATATCTCTTATCTTAGTAGGAGATTGGATACTTCAATAGTGTAGTAGCAGAATACTCTTCTTCTTTCTCTCTAATTCTCTCTCTATAGCTTTCTCTTGCGAGTCTTAGTGAATTGGTGAGAATGAAAGAAGAAATAAGCTTCTATTTACAAAAGATTTCTAGCTTAGCCCTTGCAATGTGAAGAGACAAGTGGCTTGACGATTGGTAATGTGAAAAGAAAGGTGGTTTAACTCCTGTAATGTGAAACAACAAGTGGTTTGACGCTTGTAATGTGAAACAACAAGTGGTTTGACGTCTGGTAAAGGCAAGTACTATTGGCGAAAGTGACTCTTAGATGATGACATATGGATCCCATAGAATAAACCAAACTTACAACAAACGTCTCATAACAAACCTCTTATTTATATCAAAGATTGAATAAATATTTACCAAAAATCACTTTATCTTCAATTAACACATTTTTAATCTTTCAACAATTATTCATCATCATTATTATAACTCACAATATTGACAACCAGATCATTCCCAGGAAAGAGGGGGCTTTCCAATAAGGACTTTTCCTTATTGGCGCGCAATTAGGTGACCAAACCCCTTTCCTCGATAGAACTTTCTAGACATTATAAATAATGCAAATAATAATATGAATAACTTTGTCGTCTCAATTATTTATTTAATATTGTGACAATAATTGAATCAATAATGTGAGATACTATGCAGCAATTACTATGGCAATAATTGAATAAAACTGAGTGACTTCTCACGTAAGCATCAATAATCAAAGATAATGTACAATACCGTGTGCTACTACACAACCACATGTATTACTTTACTTTTATCACTGGGTATTTCAACAGTTAACGGTAAAACTTTTGCCGTTATTTTTATGAAAATGTTATTTTTGTCGCTTTCTATATCCGACAGTTATTTCGTTGTGGGGTCCACCAATGATTGTGCCATCGTACGAATATTCCCCGACAAAAAGAATATTTCCCGATCAAACGAATATTTTATGACAACTTGCTTACTTTGAAAACTTTATACTTTGAAAACTTTATAAATATTACCCACAACTATAACATTACATCAAATCCACACCTTCTTATTCAAAATAATATTTAGAGAAAATTAAATCTTTATTCATAAAATTTGGGGTCTTACACACACACACACAAATAAATATATATATATATATATATATATATATTTAATTTCGGATATAAATGTTTATAATGTAACCAATATGGTTAAAATGGGTAACTCTTTCATTTTAAAGCACTAACAAATATTTAGAAAGTGTAATGCACAATGTCATCGAGTTGTTATATTTATATGATTCCTAGTAGCATATTTGAAGTCTGTTATACATTACACAAACCTCACCAAGCCTCAAATATTTTACATAGATACTTGATCCATTTTGAAGAGTCCATGTCTCATATACGCTTATTTGTACCAGAATTCTAACATCCAAATGAAAGGGGAAACAACGGAAGAAGCGGAAGAATTTCCCAGTTTTGGTCCTCAGACCTGAAAAGAAATCACATGTTACATACGGAAACTGAAAAGCATAAACATTAATAATTTTTTTGGATATTCATATCAAACAAACACCATGTCCAAAAATATAGCAGTATAGCACCGTGTCATACATAACACAGTGTTATAGTTAAAGAACGAATATATTGCCTCATTAATTTTTTATCCATTTTTGGCAATTGTATAGGCACTCACATTAATACCATAATACCAATTTTTTTTTATTAATGATGATAAAAATGATTTACCGGATGTTAGTACTTAACAAATCATGCAAAGCCACAATCCATATAATAGAATGTAATAAATGAAGCAGCCATAAATATAAACACCGTAAGATATAGTCCATAAAATGAAGCCATATCCCCTCCCATTGAATGCACCGTCACCATAATATGAAGGTCTCCATATAACTCCTTTGCACTTTCAACAGTATTTAGAATTGCAGGGCGCAAAGTTGTGTTGTGTTAAGCAGAATAATCCATGATGCTCCTGAAATAATGCAAAAAGCATGACAACAAAAATTTAACTTTGCCAAGAAATGCATACACCAAATTCATTACCACATTACCATTGAACCATAGGTACCAGGATTATCGCAATTAAACTGAACAAATAGATGAACTGGATGTATCATCCATTACTTTAACCTAAACTTTAAATCTACAATTAAAAGTTACATTTACGAAGTTAGATAGTATTAACATACTGCAGAAAGTATAAACATAAAATAGATATAACGTATAACAAAATATTGTATCATAATACCTTGGTGTAACAGAATTAACATATCAGAACATTTATCACACAATATTTTTCGTTGTTAGATTTTACTTTTTTGTGGCATTTTTTGCAGGAATTGTAGAACCAATTGTATTCGGTTTCTATACACGAATAGTAGCAAGTACCACACATCTTGACTCCTAAAGTGTTAAATAGAAAATGAGCAACAGAATATAAAATAATGTTGTGAAAGAAGTAATGTGTTTTAAAAACGGTTTTACCTATGTCGAATCTCGTATTTCATCAAGAATTTTTTTATCACTGATTTGGAGGAATTCATCTGTAATAGATAATGTGCTCTGGATGGATAAATGATTTATTGTACTTTTATTATTTGTTGCATCATAAATGTTGTTAGACAACAGTGAGGGTAGTTAAAGGGGAAATTAACTTGTAGTAGTAATAGAATTTAATAAGGGATCAAAGAAGTATGAAATATAACTATTTTTAAAAGTAACAACCTCAGGGATATATGAATTTATAAGAAGTCTCAGACCAAACATTGAGTTTGACACCGTTAGTGTACCTAGTTAATGGAATATGTTGTATAGTTAATAATCATATGTTTGAAGAGATATTTTTCATTGAAATAAAAATGATAATACCTTTCCATAACTTGATTTTTACAAACTGTAAAACAATTATAATGTTATTTTAGTTTTATGTTTCAGTAAAGGAACAAATCTGGTTTACAAAGTCATCCCACAAGGTGCAACTCAATACATTACGACTGTAAGAAAAATACAATGTAAGGTTAATTTAAATGATCATAGTTATTAATAAAAGTAGTGTTAATACAGTTTAAAAAGTTACCTGTTATCAGTTAATTCAATATTAATTATCTTGCTCTGTTTACCATTGTTTGTGCTGACTTTTAAACTCCCTACCGCAGTTAGTTTTCCAATAACATCTGGTTATACGCAACAGAACTATGTAGGTAAATAAAAAACTCAATATGTAAAAACTTAAAGGGGTAATTATTATTAAACATACCAACTAAGTATGAATCATCAATCGGTGTTGATAGTATTTAATCATATGTGGTGAATTAAAATCCATATGTATGAGTGGGAGCATCATTTAACTCTCGCAGTGAAGTAGATTATAGAAAATTAATCTTGTATGGATGTTGAGTAGCTCTGAAAGAACCTCAGTTCTGACTAACAACGAAATTGGTGATTATAAAACCTTTTTGTTCCTTTATTGTTGTTTGAAATTTAGTAAAAAGTGACATTTTGATACTCGCTTATATTTTACCGTCTTATAAAAGTATAATATGCATATGGTAAGATGTTGTAATTTTAAGATTTTGTAATTTGGAGTTGCGTATGTTTATGTGTGTGTGTGTGTGTATATATATATATATACTTTTTCATCCAATAATACCATCTCGATGTTATTTATGTAATCTGCTTTGTTGAAGCTTGACATATTCTATAGTCGAGTTATCCTGACTTTAATCTTCCACGTCTCTGTGACAGGGCAGATGTCATCAACAAAATCGTATCTAGTCGTCATCTAAATAATGGGATAGGTAAAGTATAAGATAAATATTTAGCAGAAAATAATAAGAAGGAGATAATTGTTTGTAACATGAGTTGTTGCGTAATAGTTGGTATGTATTTATAGGGAGAAAATTAGGTTAAATAATGGAGAGTAATAATAATAGCTCAGTAATGATAATATCATAAAGTAGTGATTTTAGAAGATAATAATTAAATTAGAAAGAATAATATTAGAAACAAATTGACATTACCAAATCAATTTAGATTTTTAGTGATTTAGGGGATTATAAATCCAAAATATTAATTTGGCATTAAAAAAGTAATGATTTTAGGAGATAATAATTAAATTAGTAATGATAATATTAGAGCAGTTAATATTATCGTAATAGTTTAGATTTGTAGTGATTTAGGGATTATAAAATTAAAATATTATTGTGGGATTAAAAAGTAGTGATTTTAGGATATAATAATTAAGTAACGATATTATAAAAATCGTTTAGATTGAAAAAATAGTGATTTGGGGAATTATAAAATCAACATATTAAGTTATGATTGATATTATTTGTTATTTTAATTTTGTTTTAAATATTTTAAATCAGTATAATATTATGTTATAATACAATTATAAATCGTATAATATTATGTTATAATATAATTAAATTAGTAATGATAATATCCGCATGAGTTTAGATAGGTAGTGATTTTATTATATACGTGTATTATAATATTATACCATATATGTATGATATAATGTATGGTATAATCATGAATGGTATAATATTAGAAAAGTAGTAATTTTAGGATATAATAGTTATGTTTTAACATAATTAAATTAGTAATAGTTTAGAAAAGTAATGAATTTTGCGGATTATAAAATAAACATATTAGTGTGGGATTATATATATGTATGATATAATGTATGGTATAAGATTATAAATGGTATATAATATCGTAAAATTCCAAAAAATGGATTAATTGGGTTGTCACGGTTAGTAATGTTGGAACTTATATATATGTATGGTATAATATTATAAAAGGTATAATGTTATAAAATTCAAAAACTGGTGTAATTATGTAGGACAGGTGAAAACTGAAATAATGGATGAGCATATAAATTATGTAGGACATATGTTGTAATATGGGAATGACTAATGTCATGCAATGGTGTTATTGTAAAATCCCAAATTTTACGAATAAATATTTAATTTTCTCGAAATATTTTTTTGAATATTATGGTGTGAATTTGAGATAATATTATAGTTGTGGGTAGTATTTATAAATTTTGCAAAGTATACAAGTTGTTATATAATATTCGATTGATCGGGGAATATTCTTTTTATCGGGGAATATCCGTACGACGACACAATCATTGGTGGGCCCCACAACGGAAGTATTGTCGTAGTAAGAAAATGACAGAATTATCTTTTTATAAAATAACGGCGAAAATTTTACCGTTGATACTGTTGAACTACCCGATAGTAGTAAAAGTACGATGTCTGGCGTGGTTGCGTAGTAGCACTGTGGTATTGATTATTGATGCTTACGTGAGAAGTCACTCAGTTATACTCAATTATTGCTACAGGAATTGCTGCATCATATCTCTCATATTAATGATTCGATTATTGTCACAGTATCATCTGCATAATATGTTATTTTATTAAATCAATATTTGAGATGACAAAGTTATTCATATTATAAAATTGCAATATTTACAATGTCTAGAAGTTTTGTCAAGGAGAGGTTTGGTAACCTAATTGGGCGTCAATAGGGAGAAATCCTTATTGGAAATCCCTCTCTTTCCTTGGAACGACCTGGTTGATAAATATTGTGAGTTATAATATTAATGATGAATGTTTTTAAAATTAAAGTTGTGTTCGGAGTTGAATTTGGAGACGCGGATGTGATATTTGAGTCCTAACGATGAAATTAGTAAAATAGTCTATAAACACAAAATTTTCCTGGGATTCACTATTTGGTCAAAAAAATCAACAGTTGACTTTTTTCTGAAAAAATCAAACTTTGAAATTTTAAAATTTATATTGTTGATAAAAATAGTTTTATTGTGTTGGAATTATTTGTGTTAGTAAAAATCGATATTTATTTCGATAATAATTAATGTCTGGAGGTTATATTTACCAATCGGGTATTTAACCGGATAAATGAGCAATTGATTGCTATTATTTCACATGATTATAACTATTGGTTCACATGTGTATACTATTGTTTTACATTCTTGTTACTATTAGGGGAGTTGGTGCAAGATTGATAATACTTGCATGACTAAATTAAAAATGGATGTATAGATGGAGGTACTATACTATAATTCGTATTTTCACATGTCTAGAACTATTGATTCACATAATTTACTATTGAATCACATTATTTACTATTAGGGGAGGTGGTGCAAGTTTGATAATACTTGCATGACTAAATTAAAAATATATAAAGGAAAAGTTAGAGGTATTGTACTATAATTTTTTGAGCACCAAAACGTGCAATTATCGAAACTATATTTTTCTATAAATAGAAGCTCATTCTTCCTTCATTTATCACCAATTCACTAAAGCTATAGAGAAATTATTATAGAGAGAAATTATAGAGAGAAAATATGTAGAAAAAGAGAAGCCTGCTATCTCACTACTCCTATATCCAGTTTCTTTCAAAGGTAAGGGGTATTATTTCTTTCTTTCGTCTTCTTGAAGAGAACTTCTGTTATTCCATTCTTTATTATTATGTTGGAATAACCTGTCTATGTGAAGTACCGCATACATGGTGAAATTCTTCTGTTATTCCATTCTTTATTATTCTGTTGGAACATCATGTATGTGTTTTACGCATGACCTGTTCTGTTATTTATTATTCTGTTGGAATATCCTGTTTGTGCGTTTTAAGCCAGACCTGGTTCCATCTTTATTATTCTATTGGAATATCTTATGCATGCGTTTCTGTTAATTTGAGTTAAAATCTTTTTTATTATTACATTGGAATATCCTGTTTGTGCGTTTTACGCCGGACCTGGTTCCGTCTTTATTATTCTGTTGGAATAACCTGCTTGTGCGGTCTACCGCATGCTTGGTGATTTCTTTTGTTATTCCATTCCTTATTATACTCAGTTGGTTAAAGTTTTAACTTCTATACTCCATGAAATTAGTGGCCGATGCCCATAAGTTACTATAAGAATATGATGATCTTATGCTTGAAGAGCTTCCATCAAGATTACCACCATTGAGAGACATTCAACACGAGATAGATCTTATTCCGGGATCAAGTCTACCAAATAGTCCAGCTTACAGTCACAGCCCAAAAGTGTCCGAAGAGCTGCAGAGACAAGTAGTTGAATTAATAGAGAAAGGATACATTCATGAGAGTATCAGCTTGTGTGTCGTACTAACTCTATTAGTACCAAAGAAGGATGGATCATGGAGAATGATCATCGACAGTCGAGCAATCAATAAGATCATAGTAAAATATCAATTTCTGATACCTCGTCTGGATGATATATTAGATCAGTTGTTCGATGCAAAAGTCTTCTCAAAGATTGACCTGAAGAATAGATATACCATCAGATAAGGATAAGGCTTGGAGATGAATGGAAGACGACATTCAAAACTCAGCATGGATTATATGAATGGATGGTTACACACTTTAGACTCTCCAATGCTCCCAGTACATTTATGAGGTTCATGCACCAAGTTTTTTGGCCTTTTAAGGGAAAATTTGTGGTTCTGCTAACAGGCTCAACTGCGTTGTACCCTATTGGGGCACAACTGCTCTCTTGGCGTGGAATTTGGTCTTAGGCGCTTGATGAGTGCTATTTCCAAGGCTTAATTGGCGCAATTCTGCCATGTGTGTGTCAAAGTGTGTTTGTTTTGACCTCTTGTAGTAAATGACCATAAATTTTCATACGAACTCCGGTTGAGGTGATTTAGATAATAATATTTGCGCTTCATCCAGTATCTTTTTATGGAAATATTCTTCTGAGCATTCTTGAATTTTACTCTACAAAGAAGTATCATGTTAACAATTTGGACGTTAATAGTTCCTGGACAAATTAATTCGTGAACTTGTTTTATTGAATTCTTATATCATTGTCATCATCCTTATGTTTATATTTTTTTGAAAGTCATCTGTGGCCTGTAGTGCATAGATGGACTTGGTATGATTATGACCAGGGATTATTCGGTGTAATCATTGTTAGGTTTGTAATATTCAAGAACGCAATCAAATTGCAAAAATTAGCGGAAACGTGTAAAAATCAGAGTTTAAAAATTTTACAAACCATATACCCGGATCACCCTTTATGCACAATTATTAATTAAACGAAAAAGATGAATAAGAAACATACCCTTGAAGATCCGAGCTTCCTCGTACACGAGTTCACCTCCAATCCTTTTTCGCTCAACTTGAATCCACCGGGTTTGGTTCCTTCCTTTGATCAACGTTAGCCACCCAAGTGTTTGGCCTCTAGAGGTGATCCACCAAGGAAGAAAAAGATTCAAGAAGATGGGTGGTTGGCTAAACCCTTGTTTTTCTATCTCTATAGAAAAGGAGCGTACTCTCCAACCCTTGGAATTATTACGTATATCTGATATCTGATATAAGACTCCTCTTATAAATATATCAAGTAACCCTATTAAAATAAGGTATTATTTAATTAAACTCTTTTAATTAAATGGGCTCCCTAATCTTATTAGGGATAATTAATTAAACTCCTTTAATTAATTTTCCCTCCTAATCTTATTAAGAATAAATGAGAGTACTTATATTAAATTAATTCCTAAACTCTTTTAGAAATTAAAATAATAATAATAATTGTAATAATATTAATAAGACTCTCTCTTATTAATTTATATTTAATATTTCTAAAATATTAAATAATAAATATTAAGCTATTTAATTTATTCTATCACCATAGATTAAATTAAATATACATAACATATTATTACGATTATGCCATCAACTTCTTAAATAATTATTCTTTCTTTTATGGTGTGACCCTTTAGGTTCTCCATATTAAACCGTTGTGAATAAATCAATTAGAATCGATTCTAATCTTATTTAAATAAATAAATTAAACAATTAATTTATTTAAATAAAAATATTTATTCTACAATAGGGATAAGCCTCCTAATGATCAACGACTTTCCAGATAATATAGATTTCAACATTAATCATAAAAGAACCTTTGAGTAAATAGTTACCGTATAATTCAATCCTTCCACCATACAATGTCCCAATTAAATATAAGACATGGAATTACTGTCAAGTCTTATTTTATTTAATTATATGTATTTCGACTCTTAAATGCACAACTCCAAATAATGCAAATTAGAAACTCCTTTCTAATTTCATTCTCTTCTTAACCATGGATTACCGGGTTGTCATTTATCGAATCACATAGGACATTTCTCTTCTTTTAATAGAAGTGGTAGATTCTTTATTGATCATACATTATCTCCATGTACAACTTATTATACCCAAGCATACCCTTTGATATACCCTAAGGGTCTTAAGGAATAAGTCAAAGTATAACTCATCATACACAAGATACTATGATGATCTCAAGTCCAAGGATCACTTGTACTACTATCACTACAGAATTCTATTGACGAGTAAGTAAAACTCCATTAGGTATTCCTTAGCGAGCCACGCTCAATGAACTTATTCTCTAATAAACACCTACATACTTGCTTTAGTGTCTCCACACAAATGATCATGAGATCAATCATCCTCATCCAATAAGCAAGTTAACGTATGTACCAATCTATCCGGATTCACTAATCCCCAATTTAGTAATCCAATGATTGGGAACTATTTTAGTTTTAAGCTTTATAAGAATTTAGATCTCATTAGAATGATCATCATCATTATTCTAAAAGCATTGCTTAAAACTATGGGTTTATCACATATTATAAAACAAAGATCATGTAGATAATTAAAAGCCTTTAATAAATTAATACTTTTTATTAATAAATGAATAAGATTGTTACAAAGTATATGCTTTATCATCAAACATGATTGGCTTGTGTGCATATTACTTTCAATCTCCCACTTGCACTAAAGCCAATCGCCATTGTATCTTATACTCTTCTTCTCTAAGTGATTTATCCTGTTTGTTGTATAAGCTTTAGTCAATGGATATGTATTGTTGTTCATGAGAGTCCACTATCTCTATAGTGATTTCCCATCTTTCAATGATTCTAATAATCAAATGAAAGTGCCCACAACACATGTTTAGATCCAAAATGAGACTTAGGAACTATTCCTAGTTACAGAATGAACTTTTAATCTAAACAATCAACTTGCATGCCTTCATTTATAGCTATATACTTTGTCTTTATCACTAAACCAAAGAACTCTTTCTTTGTTTGGAACCTTTCCAATTCATCGCACCAATTGCTTCAAGGTAACCCTTTACCTTAAAGTGGATTTTTCTCGTCGTCTTGGTCCGTCTCGAAAAACTTGAGTCTCATTAAGCCCTCTAGTTTTAATTAAGACCCGACAAAGATAAATTTTAATCACATCTTTAGTTTCGGTTAAGTACTTTAAGATGTTTTTTCACTGTCTGACAGTGATCTTCTCCAGAATATGACTGATCAACATCAGGTCTCGTAGATTTCATTGCATACATGATTGTCACTCATGCGACCTCTCTTTTCGTGAGTCCGTGGGGACTATTAAGAGATACACTCCATAGCTCATCGACATGAGACATCTCTTGGAGTTTGCCATGCTAAACGACTTTAGCATCAAATGAATATATGTTCCTTGGGTTAAGTCGAGCATCCTCTTAAATCTATCTATATAGATTTATATCCCCAATTAAGATACTCTTCCAAATCATTCATGGAGGAATGTTTAGACAACTTTATCTTTACTGATTGTAGCATTGGTATGTCATTCCTTATCCGTAGTATATCAACATATAGTACTAGGAATGTCACGATGCTCCCACTGACCCTTTTGTACACACTTGGTTCATTCTTATTTTTGATAAAATCAAACTCTTTTGATTGCCTCATCAAAACGAATGTTCCATATTTGAGAAACTTGCTTCAATCCATTTCTCTAAGTGTCTACAACACTTACCTCATCGTATGTAACTGGATCATCATCTTCTATGATGTGTACCTCATCATCATCATCTATGATGAATCCATACCTCCTAGGTATCTTCTGCATTTATTCCGCATTTACGATTGGGTTGTGCAGTGTAAATAGGTCTATCTACGTGTTCCTCTTATTTGACTTATAGTGTTTTGTGGTTCTTGAACTCTTCAAGATCTATTATCCTCCCACTAGCCCCTTTTAATGATAAACACATTTATCTTAGAAGGCATCGTGTTTCGTAACAAACACCTTTTTTGCTAAGTAGAATTATAGAACATATACCCTAAACTTACTTTAGGATGTCCCACAAATCAGTACATGTCAAATCTTGTCCCAAGCTTATCCTTCAAACTTTTTCACATAAGTTGGACAACCCTTATCTTAACATACTTAAGATTAGGAATCCTCCCCATCCATAACTTTTATGGAGTCTTGAAATGGATTTTGAGGTTACCTTTTCGTAGATATGCACCCATTTCTAGGACATGATCCTGAAGGATACCGGAATGTCGGTAAAATCATTTTGGACCGCACTGTGTCCAACAAGGTACGATTTTTCATTCGGATACATCAATCAATTATTGCGTGTATCGGGATGTGTCCATTATGAGAAAACCATTTGAGATGATCCGAAACTTATTGCACAAGTATTTATTCCTTGATCTAATCAAAGAATCTTAATACATTGCCAATTTGTTTCACTTCAATTCTTTGAACCTTTCAAATAATTCACACTTGTATTTTAGCAAATACACACATTCATCTCTTTGAATGATCATCTCCTTTTCTTATATTAGTTTGTTCAATTTATAAAATAATTTTCCACGTAAGTCAAGTATACAAAATCTATTAAGTATTATTTCAGTTCTATACAAAACATTATTATTATAAATAGAACAACAATTGTTCTTAAATATAATACCAAAGATTTCATTGTCCAACAATAAAATGGAAATAATATTTTCAACGAGAACTGGAATACAATAACAACTTATTGACTTAATAGATTTGCCCGTAGGCATTGTTAAATTATAAGTTTCTATGGCTAATGCAGCAACCTTTGCTTCATTTCCCACACATAGGATTACTTATATTTGGTCCCTTCATAAATCTATATTTATGATAACCAAAGCCGGTATCCAATACCCAAGTAGAACATTGACTTAAAGAAAAATTTATTTCAACCATGAACAAAATAATATTTGTAACCGAAACTTCACTAAGCTTCTTTGGTTAGCCTCTGCAAGATGCTTCTCGCAGTTTCCTTCCAGTGTCCAGGCTTGTTGCAGTGGAAGCAAACTCCTTTGCTATCCGTATCAGTTTTATTCTTATTATCCTTTGTTTATGCCTTTCTATTTACCTTTCTTTGAATCGTTCTTCTTTTATGAAGATCCTTTGGCCCCTACCAGTAAGACATGGTCTTTCTTAGTTGGAAAGTGACTCTCATCATTTTTCAACATGTTAAGCAAATCAACGAAGGCGATATCTAGCTTGTTTATATGAAAAATTCACAACAATTGTGAAAGGAGTCCGGAGTGAGTGCAAGATCAAATCTTGGCTCAACTCTCCATCCATGACAAAACCGGTTGTCTAATTGATCAATCAAATTGATTATGTTAAGAACTTTTTGTGCATACTATAGTGCCATTGGCCATTCTAGATCGGAAGAGCTCCTTAGATATCCGATATCTATCACCCCATTTCCTCACCATCAACTACTTGATGTGCGGAATATAGTAAGAGCATCCATAGTTTTAAGTCGACGAAGCTCGTTACTCATGGATGCGAGCATGATGCATTGAGCCAACCGCATCATCTTGCCAATTCTAAAAGTAGCAAGCTCTTCCTCGGAGGCATTATGCGCAACCATTGCGGGATAGGTGTATTAAGGACATAAGATAGCTTTTTCACCATGAGAACTATTCTCAATTCCTTAACCAATCCGCTTAATACAAATCCAGGTTAAATAACATCTAATATGTTTCAGTAGTGATAGTAATTTAGACATAATAAAATTCGTAAATGAATTTGTAATTAACAACATTTTAACATACATTCTTTTATTAATTACTAAAATAATTTAGGTCTTGTTTTTAAATTAGTATCTCCCACTATTTTCTTCAAACTATATTACCTCACTTATATAGTTCGGCAAAATCTAATTAAAGATTTGCTAGTGAGAATAAGGATCCCATTTCAAATGTATATAGCCTTGTGGTGACACAACAAACTATATATAAATAAATAGGTAGACAACTTTTGTCAATTACATCAACTATCTGCAACTCCTTTTCTTTTGCCTCTTAGATTATTTTGATCAAGTGGTGGCACATCCGAATCAAAATTATCCAAGTTAAGTCCGACCTAGCACTCCATATATTCAAAAAGAAAATATCATCCTTGTGGTGACACAACAAAACAATATTGTTCAATTTTCTTTATAAGCATCAAATGTGATAAATTAACATCTTAAATACTTAATACTTGCCTTGTGGTGACACAACAAACTCATATTAAATATTTAATACTCTATTAATTTTATCATGCTAGAAGGCGACGTTCGATATTCCAAATATCTTTGAACGCTTAGGACTTAATAAAAAAAATTTGAGGGATTTGTTATTAATTTGTCTCATCTTGTTTAGCGCATATGCACATATATATATATAAAATACGCGTTATATTAATGAACATGCGAAGCATGTTTGCATAATATATAATATATATAGTATAAGCATGCACATATAGAATACTATATTCTACCCTTGATTGATTATGAACTTTTATTCTAGTTTGGTTCACTAGAGCCACCAAGTGAACTAAAAGGTCAAACCCTAGGGGTGCAAGAAATAATATTTAAATATAACTATTACATTTAAACCCTGCTCCATTATAAATCGGGTCTTTGGCGCTCCTTGCTCCTTGATCTCCAATTTTTCAAAATTAATTCTAACTATTCTTATTACAAAACTATTTAAAATAAATAGAAACCTTGATCAGCAGTCAAGGGGAAGTACATAAGAGGGAGTTAGAATTTACATTAAGAAAAAATTAGTGAAGACAAGGTACGCAGACCCCATTTAATAAAACCCATACATTCATGCATCCAACTAAAATAAAATCCAATCACATTGGTCAATAGTCCATAATCAATCCCATTTATTATCATACACATCACCATATGCATCAATAAAAAACATTCATCTCATGAATAATAAACATTCAATATATATATTGATATCATTTAATGGGCAAATTTAGTTAGTAAAAAAAAACTATTTTTGAATCAAAATAAACTCCTTTATTTTAATCCAAATTTAAATCAAAATAAAACTATTTTATTTTAATTTATCCAATTACGAATAAAATAAACTATTTTATTTTAATCAAAATCTTTAATCAAAATAAACTCTTTTATTTTAATTAATTATGGAATCCAATTCCATGTAAAAAAACTTTATTAAAGGAAACACGGATTTTCTTTCCTATTCACAAATAAACTCCTTTATTTTGAATAATATGAAATCTTATTTCATATCTAAATAAACTCCTTTATTTAAGGAAACATGGATTCTTTTCCTATTCACAAATAAACTCTTTTATTTTGAATAATATGAAATCTTATTTCATATCTAAATAAACTCCTTTATTTAAGGAAATATAGAATCCAATTTCAACTCCAATTAGTTATCATGGAATCCAATTCCAACTCTAATTAGTTAGCATGAAATTTAATTTTAAAATTAAAATAAACTTTTATTTTAAGATTAAAACAAACTTTTTATTTTAAAATTAAAATAAACATTTTATTTTAATTATAAAATAATTAAGAATATTATATATATATATATAATAACCGTTAATATATAGAAATATATAATAACCGTTATTTATATATACATTATAACTAAAATATAACCTGTCAACTTTAAATGCTTAAAGTGGCGTGAATCCATGATTTCCGTGCACACGCCAAATCCTGTAACCTTAGATTCCAGTAACCTTAGATGATTTACAAGAATTCCCTTGAAGATTATATAGAGCATCACAAGAAAAAAAAAATGTCACATGGAATTTCAAAAAAAAAAAAAATGTACAGTTTTGCGATTTTTTTTTTAAATTTTATATAAAAAAATTATGCCCAATTAAATTGTTCTAAACACATATCAATATACATATCAAATTAAAATAATTAATAATTAGCATAAAGGTTTGGCTCGATGCCATATTAGGTTTGTAATATTCATGAACGCAATCAATCAAATTGCATAAATAAAGCGGAAACTTGGAAAATCGAGTTTAAAATTTTACAAACCATATACCCTTGGATCACCCTTTATGCACAATTATTAATTAAACGAAAAAAGATGAATAAGAAACATACCCTTGAAGATCCGAGCTTCCCGAGTGCGAGTTCACCTCCAATCCTTTTCGCGTTCAACTTGAATCCACCGGGTTTGGTTCCTTCCTTTGATCAACGTTAGCCACCCAAGTGTTTGGCCTCTAGAGGTGATCCACCAAGGAAGAAAAAGATTCAAGAAGATGGGTGGTTGGCTAAACCCTTGTTTTTCTATCTCTATAGAAAAGGAGCGTACTCTCCAACCCTTGGAATTATTACGTATATCTGATATCTGATATAAGACTCCTCTTATAAATATATCAAGTAACCCTATTAAAATAAGGTATTATTTAATTAAACTCTTTTAATTAAATGGGCTCCTCCTAATCTTATTAGGGATAATTAATTAAACTCCTTTAATTAATTTTCACTCCTAATCTTATTAGGAATAAATGAGAGTACTTATATTAAATTAATTCCTAAACTCTTTTAGAAATTAAAATAATAATAATAATTGTAATAATATTAATAAGACTCCTCTTATTAATTTATATTTAATATTTCTAAAATATTAAATAATAAATATTAAGCTATTTAATTTATTCTATCACCATAGATTAAATTAAATATACATAACATATTATTACAATTATGCCATCAACTTCTTAAATAATTATTCTTTCTTTTATGGTGTGACCCTTTAGGTTCTCCATATTAAACCTAGTTGTGAATAAATCAATTAGAATCGATTCTAATCTTATTTAAATAAATAAATTAAACAATTAATTTATTTAAATAAAAATATTTATTCTACAATAGGGATAAGCCTCCCCTAGCGATCAAACTTTCCGTATAATATAGATTTCAACATTAATCATAAAAGAACCTTTGAGTAAATAGTTACTGTCATAATTCAATCCTTCCACCATACAATGTCCCAATTAAATATAAGACATGGATTTATCGTCAAGTCTTATTTTATTTAATTATATGTATTTCACTCTTAAATGCACAACTCAAATAATGCAAATTAGAAACTCCTTTCTAATTTCATTACGCCAACCAAGGACTCTTTGGGTTGTCATTTATCGAATCACATAGGACATTTCTCTTCTTTTAATAAGTGGTAGATTCTTTATTGATCATACATTATCTCCATGTACAACTTATTATACCCAAGCATACCCTTTGATATACCCTAAGGGTCTTAAGGAATAAGTCAAAGTATAACTCATCATACACAAGATACTATGATGATCTCAAGTCCAAGGATCACTTGTACTACTATCACTACAGAATTCATATTGACAGAGCAAGTAAAACTCCATTATGTATTCCTTAGCGCCGCCACATTCAAAGTGAACTTATTCTCTAATAAGCACCTACATACTTGCTTTTAGTGTCTCCACACAAATGATCATGAGATCAATCATCCTCATCCAATGAGCAGCGTTAACGATGTGTACCAATCTATCCGGATTCACTAATCTCCAATTTAGTAATCCAATGATTGGGAACTATTTTAGTTTTAAGCTTTCTAAGAATTTAGATCTCATTAGAATGATCATCATCATTATTCTAAAAGCATTGCTTAAAACTATGGGTTTATCACATATTATAAAACAGCATCATGTAGATAATTAAAAGCCTTTAATAAATTAATACTTTTTATTAATAAATGAATAAGATTGTTACAAAGTATATGCTTTATCATCAAACATGATTGGCTTGTGTGCATATTACTTTCAATTATGACCGTAATGTTACAAATGATGTGGTAAAAGTCCTCATTGGCCCGTAGTGCATTGATGGACAGTTGTTGGCATGATCATGACCATGATCATGACCATTGATGAATACATCAATTACTATCGAAATAAATGTTTAACACAAATAATTTCAACAAAATGGAACTATCAATTCATCCTTAGTCAACATGAACTTATCCATCATTAATATCATAACTCACGATATTTAACAACCAGGTTGTTCCCAGGAAAGAGGGGGCTTTCCAATAAGGATTTCTCCCTATTGGCGCGCAATTAGGTGACCAAACCTCTCCTTGACAGAACTTCTAGACATTGTAAATATTGCAATTTAATAATATGAATAACTTTGTCGTCTCAATTATTGATTTAACAAAATAACATATTATGCACATGATACTGACAATAATTGAATCAATAATATGAGAGATATGATGCAACAATTACTGTAGCAATAATTGAGTATAACTGAGTGACTTATCACGTAAGCATCAATAATCGATACCGTGTGCTACTATGCAACCACGCGTATTTTACCACCGATTATTTTATAACAACTTGCTTACTTTGTAAAAAAAAAATTAAATACTACCCACAACTATAACATTATATCAATTCCACACCATAATATTTTAAAAAAATATTTCGAGAAAATTAAATATTTATTCATAAAATCTGGGTTCTCACAATCTCCCCTCCTTATGGAATTTCGCCCTCAAAATTTACGTACGTACCTGATAGTTTGAAGAGATGAAAATACCTTGCTTTCTTTTCGGATTGTACCTTCCCGGTTATATCCTCTGTATCATATTTCTCATCTCCTGTATGTCAGATATCATTCTAAGATATACCTTCAAAACAAAGGTTAATTGACATATCACAAATTGTCAACTTATCAAGTAAAAATTTTGGCTTAGGTAAGTCATACCCTAGCGAAGTATATTACTTGTCTCTCCCCTCCTAGTTCTAGACTAATATCTCCGCCAGTGACCATATCCATATAACATCAATCAATAATTCCTGTCCACAATCATATGAATAACTCATAATCATAACTGTGATTCTGAATTCCTTTTCTCACCTAGGAATAAGATAATTTACATCACCTATCTTTACCTGAAATATCAAAAATCATGGTTATACCAACTGTGACTTCTATCCCTTAACCTGGATAGCACCTCACAATGATACCTATCAACTTGCCACCGTTACTCACGGCGTCCCCTACAGAAAGTCTGGCTTCGGTGCATCCCAAGACTTGGAAGTCACCAGCAAAAGGCTCGGGGCTCTTTTCTATGGCTTTGATACTAACTGTATAACAAATAATTAACAGTTCATCTTTGCACTACAGGCCAAAGATATACAACTGTAAAACCAATAATGCTGAGACTCAGCTTAATAGTATCACGACCACGAATTATCCATGCACTATAGGCTAAGGATATTCGTGTTTTCCATTACAGTCATGATTATACCGAATAATCCCTGGTCATAATCATACCAAGTCCATCTATGCATTACGGCCAAAGATGACTTTTACCACATCATTTATAACATTACGGTCATGATTATACCGAATAATCCCTGGTCATAATCATACCAAGTCCATCTATGCACTACGGCCAAAGATGACTTTCAACATAATATAAACATGAGGATGAGGTATTGACGTATATAGGGTTTCAAACCTCTTAGAAACATTCGCGTCATTCGCTCCTCATTATCGACCAAATGGGATGCAAATCGAGATAACTCCGCAAGCTTAGCCTCGTACTGTGATATGGTCATATTATTTTGCTCCATTTTTTATCTCAACATTTTTAGATGCCATTTTCAAACACTGTCACAAAACAAGGGTTAATTATCATATCACATATTATCCCTATACTATGACCGACAAATTAAATACCAAATAAACTTAGGTAGGTCATATTAGCGAAGGAATTTCCCCGTCTCTCCCCTCCTAGTTCTTATCTCACATCTCAGCCAGGGATCATATCCCTAAGCTTTGATACCAACTGTGACACCCCCAAAATTAGGTATTCATCACCCATCTTGAGTCGCCAAATACATGGTACATAATACAAATACAAACTTAATTATACAACTGTTGAACTGACGTGTAGAATACGACCACAGTTAACTATAAGTTTTAATACAATGTATGTAACTCTCATGGTGACTCGACCACAACCTTACAATGGTACTTTACATAAAAGTATAGTCAAAAACTGTTTTTGAAATTAAAATCTTTGGGAAGTGCTCAATGAAACCTTCGTACATGGGAGGTCATGCGTCTAGGTTATGGTAGATATCATATGTCCACAGAATTATCCTTGGTTGACCCAATAGACCCCAAAGAAACACGAGAAGATTACTATCATTTTCTTTCCAATGGTGAGTCCTCTCTTGGCATATAACTATCTCCACTGTCTCCAAGTGGAAATTATGTTTCAAATAAACTCCAAGATCATATAGGTAGTACTCGTAGATATACTCAGCAAGTGGATGTGCACAACCCTGTCTTATGATAACACAAGTTTGTATGTCATTAGACATCTTGTATGATAGTGGAAAAACACCCTTCTAAAGTTGGGTTCACTTCACCCTATTATAGTTCACCAAAATTAAATATTACGTGACGTATAATATACGACACACACATCTTAGGTCCTCAATGAAATTATATATTGCATGTCATGCCGTTTTATAATGTATTGAGAAACTTCAACAGTCTTGGACCATCTCACTCTTTCCCTATTGTCCCCGCTCGATCCAGCTACACTCTTATTACCTGAAAGGAATTGTGAAGCAAAAGGGTGAGCAAAACTAGCCCAGTAAAGAATATCATGACTAAAGATAATTACATTATCAATAGTTTTCATTAATAATAACTCAGAGATTTAGAACATATGGTAGATGATAAAACTTTTCAACCATAATTGCAGTGAACGAGCAATCCATTAAAAGAGTCAAATAGACCATCAAGTCTATTATCTTCTCCATGTTAAAAGTCCACCAATAATGTTTTATCCCTGTAATGAACCACATCATCGAATCATCCCTGCACTACGGGCCAAGGATATTCATTAAATCATCAATGGCCATGACTTATACCGAATAATCCCTGATCAAAACCATACCCAGTCCATCTCTGTACGTAAGCCAAAGAGATACAACAATAAAACCAATAATCAACAATCCATCTTTGCACGTAAGCCAAAGATATTCAATTCAATAATCAACAGTCCATCTTCGCACGTAAGCCAAAGATATACAATTCAATAATCAACAGTCCATATTCGCACGTAAGCCAAAGATAACTTTTATCACCATATAAGTATGAGGATGATGACAATGATATAAACATTAATCAACTAAAAATAAGGATAAATATTAAAGACTTTAAATTTATCCAAATATTATCAATCACATAATAAGTTCATAATCTAATATTGTTAATATCATAACAATGTTTTAGTCACTTCTTAAACTTATAAACAATTTATTTCAATTATTTACCCTTTACCAATTAATGCATTTAATCATTCAAGAATGCCATACTCATAAGATTTCATCACCAATGATCAAATTCGTCATCAACAATATGCATATACCTTATATAGGGTTTCCAAGCCATAAAATCCTATTTTTCAACTTTGTTACTTCACATAACATATTTAACTCATATATTCGTAACTAAACTATTTTCATGAAAAATATCAAATCAGTCCCAAAAATATTTCTTTTCTGGGAATTAGCAGAATATAGTCCCATAATGAACATATATTATTCTCGAAATTTTTAAAATTCATTTACTATTTTTCAAAAATTAATTTCTTATTAAATCCTTAAGAAATTAGCTACCTCAAGTTTAACTCCAAAAATTCCCAAATCTTGGCAGGACCTTACACATGTTAATGTGAGCCTCCAGTTTAAATTTCATGGTCATCGGAGTTGTAGAACTCCGGTTATAGCATTTTTCGTCAGAAAAACCTAAATATTGAAATGGTCATAACTTGCTCATTTTAAGTCGAAATGAGCTCATTTTTGGACACGATGTTCTTTATACCATATACTTTCATTTCCCAAAAGGCCAGAATTTTTCTCATAAATTAAGTGACCGAAAATTCCCTTACAAAAACGTGGCAGCAACCTTTTTCATATTTTGCAGTTTTCCGTGCTTTGCTAAAATCAGTCCACACGAAAATCTACAACACCTTTTTTAGTGATTCCACTTGGATTAGTTAGGAAACTCATAGATCTAACTCTAGGACTTGACCTCACTCAAAAATTCGAAATATAATAGGATATATGGTCAATTGAATTTCATGTTACGTTTTTCACCAAAATCTGATGATCAACTCTTTGTGATTTCTAAGAAACTTTCATGTTTTCACATACTAACCAACATAACTCATCATAAAACTTACTAATACTTCATATACCCATGATTTTTATCAGTCCTATACTTTTATTATGACTTTCATCATAATCCACGTAAACAGGTCATTTCCACAATTCAATAAGGAATAAATATAAAGGATCATTCATCATGCATGTGGTAATCCACATAGACAGGTTATTCCAACAGAATAATAAAGAATGGAATAACAGAAGAATTCACCATGCATGCGATAGAGACCGTACAGACAGGTTATTACCAACAGGATAATAAATGCGAAATAATAAATATGGAACCAGGTCAGGTGAAATTCACACCGACAGGATATTCCGACAGAATAATAAAAATAGAATAATATAAGGATTTCACCAAGTATAGGGGATTCCGCGTATACAGGTTATTCCAACAGAATAAATAAGAATGGAATAACATAAGGATTTCACCAAGTACGTAGGTATACCGCATATACAAAGTTATGTATAGGGTATCTGCGTATCACAAAGTTATTCAAATGAATAATAAAGAATGGAATAATGTAAGTTCTCTTTATGAATAAGAAAAGAATAGCACCCACTTTCGGGTACAACAAATAATATCCCCTACCTTAGAAGAAGTTGGATACTGGAGTAGTGAAGTAGTGAAGTAGTAAAATACTCTTCTTATTTCTCTCTATAGATTTTCTCTCTATAATTTCTCTCTCTAGAGTTTCAGTGAATTCGTAAGAAATAATGAAGGAATGAGCTTCTATTTATAGAAGAATGGATTGAATAGTAACTAATTAATGAACGGTCCAGATCGATTTACTTTTAAACGAACAATCCAGATCGATTTACTATTAAAACTTAAAGCGACGGTCCATACTAATTTACTATTAAAACTTTAAACCAGCGACCCATATTGATTCACTATTATAACTTTCCACCAGCGGTCCATATTAATTTATTCAACCAATGGTCTGAAAAATTAGCACATCTCCTCATAGAATAATATTGTACCCAAATACCCGAAGCACAATAATAGAGTGAATAGTAACCGGGTGAATAGTAACTTATGAATAGTAACTCATGAATTGTAACTCGTGAATAGTAACTTCGACACAAAAAGTGCCCCAAATACCCGATTGAACAATATAACCTTCAAACATCAATTACTATCGAAATAAATGTTTAACACAAATAATTTCAACAAAATGGAACTATCAATTCATCCTTAATCAACACGAACTTATCCATCATTAATATCATAACTCACGATATTTAACAACCAGGTTGTTCCCAGGAAAGAGGGTGCTTTCCAATAAGGATTTCTCTCTATTGACGCGCAATTAAGTTACCAAACCTCTCCATGACAGAACTTCTAGACATTGTAAATATTGCAATTTAATAACTTTGTCGTCTCAATTATTGATTTAACAAAATAACATATTATGCACATGATACTGACAATAATCGAATCAATAATATGAGAGATATGATGCAACAATTACTGTAGCAAAGCAATAATTGAGTATAACTGAGTGACTTATCATGTAAGCATCAATAATCGATACCGTGTGCTACTATGCAACCACGCGTATTTTACCACCGATTATTTTATAACAACTTGCTTACTTTGTAAAAAAAAATTTTAAATACTACACACAAATATAACATTATATCAATTCCACACCATAATATTTTAAAAAAATATTTCGAGAAAATTAAATATTTATTCATAAAATCTGGGTTCTCACAATCTTAGTCATAATATTTCTTACTGGGCTAGTTGAGCTCACTCTTTCTTTCACTGTTCTCTTCAGGAAATGAGAACGTAGCCGGGACTAGTCAGGGAACGGAGTGACGGTCCATATGATAGTATTAGTAGTCCTCACTATTCAGTTAAATAGTGTGACAATAAATGTAATGAGGACTTATTCTGAGAGTGGATATTGTCTAGATGACAATATTTGTATTGAAACTCATAGCATATGTTTGTCGTATTTTACACGACAGTTGTATAACTAAGTTTTTTTATTGTATTTTGTACCATGTATTTGGCGACTCAAGATGGGTAATGTATACCTATTTTGGGGGCGTCACAGTTGGTATCAAAGCTTAGGGATATGATCCCTGACTAAGATGTGAGACAAGAACTAGGAGGGGAGAGACGGAGAATTCCTTTGCTAGTATGACCTACCTAAGTTTATTTGGTATTTAATTGGTCGGTCAGAGTATAGGGATAATATGTGATATGTTAATTAACCCTTGTTTTGTGACAGTATTTGAAAATGACATCCGAGAATGTTGAGAATAGCAATGGAGCACAGGAGACCGTTGAGTCTCCACAGATCAATAATCAGGATAATGTGCATCGAGGCGACAATCCTCGTGCAAACAACAACAACACCGACAAAATGATGAACGATGGAATGTTCGGAGGCTTCATGAATTCATGCAACATCGGTGAGCGCTCTCTGCCCAAAATGCAATGAAAACACTTGAAACTCTCGAATCTGGTCACAACCAAACATTTCAAGGAGCTGGGACCACCGGAGTTTTTTGGAGAGCCAAAACCACTTAAGGCGGAGACGTGGATAAAACAGATCAACAAGATATTTGATGTCTTGGGTTGCTCCGAGGAGCAAAAGGTTCCCTTCGCTACCTTCATGTTGTGGGCAGAGGCAGATTACTGGTGGGAATCTGTAAAGCGTACCCAACCTGCCGCATTGAAAATGTCTTGGGAGAAGTTTCAAGAACTGTTCAACGACAAGTACTTTCCCGAAAGTATTCGTCACATGAAAGAGGTAGAGTTCATTAAACTGGAGAAAAACAACATGACCGTGTCGCAGTACGAAGCCAAGTTTGTTGAGCTGTCCCGATTTGCGTCCCATTTGGTTGATAATGAGGAGAAAATGAAGCGAATGTTTCTAAGAGGTTTGAACCTGAGATACGTCAATACCTCATTTCTCATAAACTTTTTTTGTATTCAGATGTTGTTAATAGGGCTTAGTTACTGGAGCGCGATAGTGAGTCAACCCAACCAAAAGAGAGCAGCCGATAAAATGATAATACCAGTGATAACAGTCATCAAAGCGGTGACAATAAGCGTGAAGGGAATCAACATGCCAGAAATGGTAACCACTTCGGTGGTAATCATGGACAAAACAATAAGAATGAACATTTCAAGAAGAGGAAATTCAACAATGATGGAAAGACGTCAGCACCAGCACCCGTTGTTAAGGAAGGAGAATGACCACCTATCATATGTTTCATGTGACGCCCCCAAAATAGGTATACATCACCTATTCTGAGTCGCCAAATACATGGTACAAAATACAAATACAATCTTTAAAATACAACAAGAGAGCTGTGAGTTTTAATACAAATACTGTCTTCTAGACAATATCCACTCTCAGTATAAGTCCTCATTACATTTATTGTCACACTATTTAACAGAATAGTGAAGACTACTAATACACCATCTAGGACCATCACTCCATTCCTCGACTCGTCCCAGCTACGTTCTCATTTCCTGAAGAGAACGGTGAAAGAAAGGGTGAGCTCAACTAGCCCAGTAAGAAATATTATGACTAAGATAATGCAGAATAAATTATCGTTAGCCTTCAACAGAGTTAAATTGATAAAATACAATAGACATCAAGTTTAACTGCAGCGGAACATGCAATCCATTAAGAGAGTCAAGAATAAAATCTACTATCTTTTATGATTTAAAAAGTTTTTCATCACTTTTATTGCTGAGACTCAGCTTAATAAATAATTCACATCATCAAATCATCCCTACACTACAGGCCAAGGATATTCTTTAGTATCACGACCACGAATTATCCATGCACTACGGGCCAAAGATAATCGTGTTTTCATCAACAGTTCTGATCATGCCATAAAACAATTCATCTTTGCTCCCTTGGCCGAAGAGAATCCATAGCCATAATCATACCAAAAACTATCCATCAATGCACTACGCCAATGAGGACTTTTACCACATCATTTGTAATATTACTACCATGATTATACCGAATAATCCTCAATCATAATCATACCAAGTCCATCTATGCACTACAGCCACGTATTGACTTTCAAAAAAATATAAACATGAGGATGATGACAATGATATAAGAATTCAATAAAACAAGTTCAAGAATTAATTTATTCAGGAACTAACATCATCCAAATTGTCAACATGATACTACTTTGTAAAGTAAAATTCAAGAATGCTCAAAAGAATATTTCCATGAAAAGATATCTTTGGATGAAGCGCAAATATCAAGGATATTCCACTAATTTCATGGAGTATAGAAGTCAAAACTTTAACCAATCGAGTATAATAAAGAATGGAATAACAAAAGAATTCACCGTGCATGCGGTGCTTATGTAAAGTTATTCCAATCGAACAATAAATAACGGAACCAAATTCAAAGTGAAATTCACACCGGCGGGATGTTCCAACGTAATAATAAGTAATGAAATAACAATGTAAATCACCATGCATTCGGTATTGGCATGATGTGCGTGTTATTCCAAAAGAATACTAAATAATCGGAACCAGTCGGGTGTAAAACACACGCATGTGATATTCCAATGAATAATAATAAAGATTTAACCAAGTCCGATGTAAAACACACAGATGTGATATTCCAATGTAATAATAAAGATTTTAACCAAACCGGTGTAAAACACATGCATGTGATATTCCAAAGTAATAATAAAGACGGAATAATAGAAGAATGTCACCAAGTATAGGGTAGCCCGTGTATACAGGTTATTCTAACAGAATAATAAAAAAATGGAATAACAGAAATTCTCTTCTTGAATATAAAAGAAATAACACCCTTTACCTTATAAAGAAGAACTGAATAAAGAAGTAGTGAAGTAGCAGAATATTTTTCTTCTTTCTCTCTATAGTTTCTCTCTCTAGAGTTTCAATGAATTCGTAAGAAATAATAAAGGAATGAGCTTCTATTTATAGAAGAATGGAATGAATAAGAACTTGACCCATGAAACGGTCCGATTGATTTACTTTAATCTGGACGGTCCATATTTAAAGCAAAATCTTTTAAATAAATATAATATATTCTATTTTATATAAAAAGATTTTTACTATACAAACACTATGCAGTAACTATGAAAAACACTACTATGCATAATAAAATATAATATATTCTATTTATAGAATAACTTTAATAAAGTATTCTATTTTATATAAAAAGATTTTACTATACAAAACACTATGCAGGCACTGTGCAAACACTATGCATAATAAAATATAATATATTCTATTTATTGAATAACTTTAATAAAGTATTCTGTTTTATATAAAAAGCTTTTCTGTTTTATTACATTAATAATACTAATAAAACAAAACTGAGTGATTTATCACATAAGCATTAATAATCAATACCGTGTGCTACTATGCAACCACACGTATTACTATACTTTTACTACCGAGTAGTTCAACAGTATCAACGGTAAAACTTTCGCCATTATTTTTAATAAAATATTCTGGTCGTTTTATCAATCCGACAATAATTCCATTGTGGGGTCCACCAATGATTGTGCCATCGTACGAATATTCTCCAACACAAAGAATATTTCCCGACCAATCGAATATAGTATGACAACTTGCATACTTTGCAAAATTTATAAATACTACCCACAACTATAACATTATATCAAATCCACACCATAATAATAATAAAAATATTTCTAGAAATTTAAATATTTATTTATAAAATATGGGGTCTCACAATCTCCCCTCCTTATGGAATTTCGCCCTCGAAATTTACTTACGTATCTGGTATGCCGAACAGGTGAGGTTACCTTGACTTCACTTCAAATTCTAACTCTTAAGGTATAACCTTTGAGCGTTGAATACGATTCTTCTTATCCAAGATTTTAACACGTATCTCCTCATACGTTAAATCATCCGCTATCTCGTCCGATTCTAAATTAATAATGTGGTTCGGGTCGTCCACATATTTACGTAACATCGATACGTTAAAAACATTATGAGCACGCGACATACTTGGCGGTAAAACGAGTCTATAAGCCACAGTTCCTACTCAATCGAGGATTTCAAATGGGCCAATTAAATCGAGGGTTAAGATTTCCTCTCTTCAGCAACTCTTGCTTTTGAAATAACGCCCTCTTGAACCTTCTTCTTCACATTTATCAGCTCCGGGTGCATAGCTTGAGCTGCTTTAACTTTATCGATTAAAGTCGATTCTAATCGTATATTCGTTATCTTCACAAGGGTTCATATATTCGCACTCGTAAACGCATATGATCTTCTACTCAACACGTCAGCTATCACGTTCGTTTTCCCACGATGGTATTGAATGGTACGATTGTAATCTTCAACAAATGAGTCAACGCTTTTGCTCGCTCATTTTAAGTAAAGAAATATTTGAGGGTTTAAGAAATGGGTTTTGTACTGAGGTCAATACAAAATTCAATTTCACACTCTAGGAGTAGGCTAAGAAGTCTTTAAGAATACGTCAGGAAATTTATTAACAATAGAAATATCATTCAAAAATGTGACTCTCATCCAAGACTTGGATAACACGTTACATTAATACCTATCAACTTGCCATCGTCATTCACAACGTCACCTACAGAAAGTCTGGCTTCGGTGCATTCCACACAAGGAAGTCAACAATGAAAGGATCGGGGCTCTTTACTTATGGCTTGATATGACAATAATTGACTTTAGTGGTTTGGTTACTTTGAATTCGCATAGCAGGTTGGTTAGGAGTATGAAAGCTAACAACCTTACAAAAAAACATGATGAGTAGTTAACCAATTGATTCCTAAAATCACATCAAAGGCAAGTATTTTCAAAGAGATACAATTGACAGGTAACGTGAAAGTGTTGATTTGAACAAGATTTATAAATAGTGGAGGTAACGAAGGTTTCTCCCAACTAAGTTTAAACAAATATATCAAAGTCTAACTTCTCCGGAGTTAACTTCAAATATTGAACACAACTAGGTGAAATAAAAGAGTGAGTAGAACCAGCATCTAACACGGTACAGACTTCGCAAGAGCTTATGATTAACTCACCCGTGATAATTTTATTCAGGTTCCTCGTCACGGGAAAAAAAACGCTCTCACTTAAACTACCGGCTTTGACTTGTCTGGGACATCCTTTGGCATCACTATCCCAGCAGGACTTGACTTCACCATACGACAAAATCGAGCTAGGTGACCTTCTCTTTCACAATTAAAACACGCTTTGGATTGCTGCGTACAGTTTGGATGGATATGTCCCTTCTGTCCGCATTTGAAACATACGACCGGTGGTCGTTCTTCTTCCTTTGAAACGGGTGCTGGTGCCGACGTCTTCACATCATTGTTAAACCTTCTCTTCTTGAAATGTTCATTCTTAATGTTTTGGCCATGATTACCACCGAAGTGGTTACCATTTCTGGCATGTTGATTCCCTCCATGCTTATTGTCACCGCTTATGATGATTTGTTATCAACACCTAGATTATCATTTTGTCACTTCTCTTTTGGTTGGTTGACTCATTATCGCGCTCCAATAACTGAGCCCTATTAACAACATCTGAATACAAACACAGTTTATGAGAGATAAGATATTGATGTATCTCAGGTTTCAAACCTCTTAAAAATATTCGCTTCATTCTCTCCTCATTATCAACCAAATGGGACGCAAATCGGGACAACTCGACAAACTTGGTTTCGTACTGCGACACGGTCATGTTGTTTTGCTCCAACTTGATAAATTCCACCTCCTTCATGTGACGAATGCTTTCGTGAAAGTACTTGTCATTGAACAGCTCTTGGAACTTCTCCCAAGACATCTTGAGTGCGTCAGGCTGGGTACATTTTACAGATTTCCACCAGTGATCTGTCTCTTCACGCAATATAAAGGTGGCAAAGGGAACCTTTTGCTCCTCGGAGCATCCCAAGACATCAAATATCTTAGTCATCTGCTTTAACCACGTCTCCGCCTTAAGTGGTTCTGGCTTTCCCAAAAACTCCGGTGGTTCCAGCTCGTTGAATTGCTTAGCGGTGACCGACTGTGGGTTGCCATTATTTTTACCTGTATTATGAACAGGAACCGCCTTCGCCTGAAGTTGTATGAATTTTAAAAAGCTCCTAAACGTACCGTCAATTGATCAGTGTTGTTGTTTACAGGAGGATTATCGCCATCCTGTTGCATATTGTCTTGATTATTGATCTGTGGAGACTCAACGATCTCCTGTGCTCCATTGCTATTCTCAACATTCTCGGATGTCATTTTCAAATACTGCCACAAAACAAGGGTTAATTAACATATCACATATTATCCCTATACTCTGACCGACCAATTATATACCAAATAAACTTAGGTAGGTCATACTAGCGAAAAGAATTCCCGCCTCTCCCTCCTAGTTCTTGTCTCACATCTCAGCCAGGGATCATATCCCTAAGCTTTGATACCAACTGTGACGCCCCCAAAATAGGTATACATCACCCATCTTGAGTCGCCAAATACATGGTACAAAATTCAAATACAAACTAATAATACATCAGTCGTGTAAAATACGACAAAACATATGCTGTGAGTTTAAATACAAATATTGTCTTCTAGATAATATCCACTCTCAGAATAAGTCCTCATTATATTTATTGTCACACTATTTAACAGAATAGTGAGGACTACTAGCTAATATTATCATCCGGACCATCACTCCATTCCCTGACTCGTCCTAGCTACGTTCTCATTTCCTAAAGAGAACAGTGAAAGAAAGGGTGAGCTCAACTAACCCAGTAAGAAATATTATGACTAAGATAATGCAGAATAAATTATCGTTAGTCTTCAACAATGTTAAACTGATAAAATATAATAGACATAAAGTTTAACTGCAGCAGAACAAGCAATCCATTAAAAGAGTCAAGTAGAGAATAAAATCTACTATCTTTTATGATTTAAAAGGTTTTTCATCACTTTTATCGCCGAGACTCAGCTAAATAAATAATCCACATCATCCACACATTTACGGCCAAGGATATTCATTAGGTCATCACGCACCGTAAATTCCATGCACTACGGGCCAACGATATTTGTGTATTCATCAATGGTCATAATCATGCCAACAACTATCCATCAATGCACTACGGCAAATGAGGACTTTTACCACATCATTTGTAACATTACGGTTATGATTACACCGAATAATCCCTGATCATAATCATACCAAGTCCATCTATGCACTACAGGCTATAGATGACTTTAAAAAAAATATAAACATGAGGATGATGACAATGATATAAGAATTCAATAAAACAAGTTCAAGAATTAATTTGTCCAGGAATTAATAACGTCCAAATTGCCAACATGATACTTCTGTGTAGAGTAAAATTCAAGAATGCTCAGAAGAATATTTCCATGAAAAGATACTGGATGAAGCGCAAATATCAAGGATATTCTACTAATTTCATGGAGTATAGAAGTCAAATCTTTAACCAACCGAGTATAATAAAGAATGGAATAACAAAAGAAATCACCATGCATGCGGTGCCGCATAAAACAAAAGTTATTCCAATGTAATAATAATAACGGAACCAGTCAAGTGAAATTCACACCGATAGGATGTTCCAAGAATAATAAAGACGGAACCCGCATCCTAGTAAAAACACGATATAGGATATTCCAACAGAATAATAAAGATTTTAACCAGTCCTAGTAAAAAACATGAGCAGGATATTCCAACATAATAATAATAAAGATTTTAACAGTCCTGTAAAAAACACACGCACAAGATGTTCCAATGTAATAATAAAGACAGTAATAATGAAAGAATGTCACCAAGTATAGGGTAGCCTGTGTATACAAAGTTATTCCAACAGAATAATAAGAAATAGAATAATAGAAATTCTCTTCATGAATACAAAAGAATAATATCCCTTACCGTATAAAGAAGAACTGAATAAAGAAGTAGTAAAGTAGCAGAATACTTTTCTTCTTTCTCTCTATAGTTTCTCTCTCTAGAGTTTCAATGAATTCGTAAGAAATAATGAAGGAATGAGCTTCTATTTATAGAAGAATGGAATGAATAGTAACTTTAATAAAGTATTCTGTTTTATATAAAAAGATGTTTCTGTTTTATTACGTTAATAATACTAATAAAACAAAACATATAAATCAACAATAATTGAATCAAATAATGTGAAATACTATGCAGCAACTATTGTAGCAATAATTGAACAAAACTGAGTGATTTCTCACATAAATATCAATAATCAATACCGTGTGCTACTATGCAACCATGCGTATTACTGTACTTTTACTACCGAGTAGTTCAACAATATCAATGGTAAAATTTTTGCCGTTATTTTCATAAAAATATTTTTGTCGTTTTCTCAATTCGACAATAATTCTGTTGTGGGGTCCACCAATGATTGTTCCGTCGTACGAATATTCCCCGACACAAAGAATATTCCCCGACCAATCGAATATTAAATAATAACTTGCATACTTTGCAAAATTAATAAATACTACCCACAACTATAACATTATATCAAATCCACACCATAATAATAAAAAAAATATTTCTAGAAATTTAAATCTTTATTTATAAAATCTGGGGTATCACACCCCTCTTTTATGGGAATGATCTGGTTGTCAATATTGTGAGTTATAATATTATTGATGAAGAATTATTGAAAGATTAAAAAAGTGTTGATTGAAGATAAGTGATTTGTGGTAGATATTTATTCAATTTTTGTTATAAATAGAGGGATTTGTCATGAAGCGTTTGTTGTAAGTTTGGCTTATTCTGTAGGACCTATAAGTCATCATCTAAGAGTCACTTTTGTCAATAGTACTTGCCTTTACCAGATGTCAAATCACTTGCCTTTTCACATTACAGGCGTCAAACCACTTACCTTTTCACATTACAGGCGTCAAACCACTTACCTTTTCACATTATAGATGTTAAACCACTTTTCTTTTCACATTACCAGGGGTAAAGCCACTTGCCTCTTCACATTGCAAGGGCCAATCTAGAATTCTTCTATAAATAGAAGTTCATTTCTTCTTTCATTCTCACAAATTCACTAAAACTATAGAGAGAGAATCTATAGAGAAAGAATAAGAGAGAAGGATGAAGAGTATTCGAGAAGAAAGCACACACCACCAACTCAAAGTTTTGCTACTACACTAGTGCAGTATTTAGTATTTTATTAAGGTAAATGATGTTATTTTCTTCATACTCATAAGGGTTGTCATTCTATTCCTTATTAATATGTGGGAATAACTTGTCTACATGGATTACCGCATGCCTAGTGAATAACCATTCGTATTCATTCTTTATTAAATTGTGGAAATGATCTATCTACGCAGATTACCGCATGACGGGTGAAAATCCATTTGCAGTTTTGTATATTCTTTCATACTCGTATGAGATATCATTTCTTTTGTACTCGTCCGGGGATATTTTTTTTGTTTCATATTTTTCTCCATTTATGGTATAAATTTATTGTTTGTTTCCATAACCTTACTATTAAATGGTGAAAATCCCAAAAATTAGTAAAATATCCTTAATAGTTTTTGCTTAATATAATATCATTTAATTGGATTATTAATCTGAAATTTCTTATTGAATTTTAATATTTTCATTCGGGAAACTATTCACGGGATACTATTCATTTCGTGTACTATTCACGACGAAATTGGTTTCTTTTCTGTCCAAATGATTTTTGATACATGAATATCATTCTTGAACTTTACTCCACAACAATTTGGACATTCTTGAACTTTGAATAAATTAAATTATAAATCTCTAATATTTATCCTTGATCTTACTTGATTGATTCTTTATACCATTGTCATCATCCTCATGCTTATATTATGCTGAAAGTCATCTTTGGCCCGTAGTGCAAAAATTAACTGTTGATTGATATGATTATGACCAGGAATTGTGTATTGGTATAATCATGAACTTTAATTTTATAGATAAAGGTTTATGGTGAAAGTCCTCTTTGGCCCGTAGTGCATAGATGGACAAGTGTTTGGGATGATCATGACCACTGGTAATGCAAACGATTATTTTTGGCCCGTAGTGCATAGATAATTCATTGATTGAAAATAATTATTGATTGGTGTTACAGGGATAAAATATTGATGATGAACTTTTAAAGCATAAAAGATAGTAGACATCATGCTCTACTTGACTCTTCTAATGGATTGTTATTTTTGCTGCAGTTATTGATCTAAAACTTGTTGTCTATTGTAATCTATCAGATTTTTCCCTTATAATGACTAAGGATAATTTGTTCTACATTATCTTAGTCATAATATTCTTTACTATGCTAGTTGTGATCACCCTTTTCTTTCATTGTTCTCTTCAGAAAATGAGAATATAGCTGAGACTAGTCAAAAAATGGAGTGACGGTCCGAGATAGTCACTATAGAAGTCTTCATTATGTTGAAAAATAGTGTGACAATAATTTTAATGAAGACTTAATTTGAGTATGGATATTGTCGTATTATGTACAGTGCAATATTTGTATTCAAACTCTCAGCTTATCTGTTGTCGTATTTTGCACGATAGTTGTATAAATGAAGTTTGTATTTGGATTATGTACCATGTATTTTTGTAACTCAAAATGGGTTGTGTGAACCTATTTTGGGGGCGTCACAGTTGGTATCAGAGCTTAGGGATATGATCTCTGGTGGAGATCTGGGATTAGAACTGGGAGGGGAGAGACAAGTAAATCTTTCGCTAGTGTGTCCTACTTAAGCTTATTTATTATTTAATTGGTCGGTCGAAATATAGGGATAATATGTGACATATCAATTTTTTTAATTAACCCTTGTTTTTTAGCAGTATTTAAAAATGACATCTAAAAATTTAGAGATAAGCAATAGAGCACATGAGACCAGTGAGAAACCGCCAATCAATAACCAGGATAATGTGCATCAGGAAGGCAATAATCCTCATGTAAACAACACCACCGACCAAATAATGAACGATAGGATGTTTAGGAGCTTTCTAAAATTCATGCAACACCAAAAAAGAGAGACTTCTGTTCAAAATGCAGGTGGAAACAATGGTAACTCGCGGCTGGTTATTGCTAAGCAATTCAAGGAGTTGGAACCGCCAGATTTTTTTGGAAAGCCAGAGCCACTTAAGGTAGAAGATTGGATTAAGCAGATCACCAAAATATTTGAGATCCTGGGATGTACAGAGGAGCAAAAGGTTCCCTTCGCCACCTTTATGTTGTGTGGAGAGGTAGATTACTGGTGGAAATATGTGAAACGTACTCATCTTTTAGCACTTACGATGTCTTGGAAGAAGGTCCAGGAATTGTTCAACGACAAGTATTTTCCAGAAAGTATTCGTCACATGAAGGAGGTAGAATTCATCAAACTAGAACCGAACAATATCGTTGTATGAAAATACGAGGCTAAGTTTGCGGAATTATCCCGATTTGCATCCCATTTGGTGGATAATGAGAAACGAATGACACGATTATTTTTGAGAGGTTTGAAACCTAAAATTTGTCAATACCTCTTTTCTCATAAACTTTGTTTGTATTCAGATGTTATGAATAGGGGTCAATTATTGGAGCAAGATAATGAGACAGTTCAACCAAAAGGCAACAACCGACAACACGATAATAGTCGTACCGGTGGCAACAGTCATTGGAGCAGTGATAAACAACGTGGAGGAAATTATCATGCCAGAAATGGTAACCACTTCGGTGGTAATCATAGCCCAGATAATAGGAGAGGTGAACTAAGTGGAAACAATTTTAAAAAGAGAAGATTCAACAATGACAACGGAAAGACATCGGCAGCAGCACCAGCACTCGTTTTTAGGGAAGGAGAACGACACCTAGTTAGATGTTACAGATGCGGAGAGGAGGGACACATCAGTCCAAACTGTACACAGCCTTCCAAGGTGTGTTTCAGTTGTGGAAAAGACGATCACATAGCTCGATTTTGTTAGGTAGTGAAGTCAAGTCCAGCTGGGACGGTGACACCAAAGGCTATCATGGACAAGTCAAAGTCGGTGTTTCAAGGAAGAGCGCTTGTCGTGACTTCCCAAAAAGCGAGGAACCTGAATGAAGTTATCACGAGTAATCTAATCATAAACTTTTGCGAAGTCTATACCTTATTAGATATCAGTTTTATCCATTCTTTTATTTCACCTGTTTGTGCTCAACGTTTGAACTTGACCCCTGAGAAATTAGACTTTGACTTATCTGTTGAAAATCTGTTGGGAGAAACCTTCGTTACATCCACTGTTTATAAATCTTGTTTGATTCAAATCGGCACCCTCACATTACCTGTTGATCTCATCTCTTTGAAAATACTTCCATTTGATATAATTGTAGGAATCGACTGGTTAACTACTCATCATGCTAAAATTGATTATTTTTGTAAGATCGTTAGTTTTCATATTCCTAACCAACCTGTTATACGAATTCAAGCAACCAAACCACTAAAGCCAATCACTATCATATCAATCCATAAAACCATTCGTTTGTTGAAAAACGGATGTCAAGCTTTCTTAGCCCATGTCACCGATTTAAAAAAAATACATCAGATTTGAATAATATTTCTATTGTTAATAAATTCCCTAACGCATTTCCCGAAGAACTTCCTGGCCTACCCCCAGAACGTAAAATCGAATTTTATATTGACCTTGAATCCGGTATAAAACACATTTCCAAAACCCTATATCGAATGACTCCTATTGAACTTCAGAAGTTAAAAACCAAACTACAAGAGTTGTTAGACATTTGTTTTATTCGTCCTAGTACATCATCTTGGGGTGCTCCTGTAAGACCCCAACTTATTATAAATAAAATTGAATTTTTCCTCTATTTATTATTTTGAAATAGTAAGGGTTGTTTTGATTAATGTGGTTAGTTATGGGTAAAATACGCAAATATTTTAAATAAGCAAGTGGTTATAAAATATTCATTGTTGTTGGGGAATATTCGTTTGGTCGTGGAATATTCTTACTATCGGGGAATATTCGTACGACGGCGCAACCTTGTGTGGGCCCCATAACGGAAAGTGATTGAATGAAGAAAACGACAAGTATAAGTTGGTTATAAATAATTGCAGAGTAGTTATTACCGATTATCTTGTTAAAATACTCGGTGGTTAAAAATACAGTAGCACACGGTATTTCACAAATTATTGATTCTTACGTAAGAATACACTACTCAATAATTGTTACAGTAATTAATTATCGCTCAAAGATTTTATTTTATTTATTCAATAATTGCTACGTTGATATTTTATATTCTTCGTTGTTTCAATAATTATCACTACACAATTTTCCATTATCGAGCAATAATTCATATTATCCGAATAATATTATTAGATAACATTATTGGCAATGTCTAGAAAGTTACGCCTAAGGAGAGGTTTGGTCACCTAATTGCGCTACCAAAGAAGGAGAGAGATCCTTATTGGAAAGTCCCTCTTCCTGAACCGCCTGGTTGTCGAATGTGATTACGTAATATTATTTGTGAATAATTAATTATTGATTTTTATGATGAGAAAATATTCATTTTATGTGGATATAGATGGAGAAAATTTTAATGTGACAATTGTTGAAAATTAATATTTTATCTTTTTCTAATAAAATAATTCATTTAAATATATTATTATATTTTAATAATATAATAATGGTAATATTTTTATAATGAATGTGGGATATATGAATAAATAAGGAGAAAGACTATTTTTGTTACTAAAAATATTTAAAACATGTTTTTCATGTTTGTGGACCCCATTTCTTGACTGAAATTTGATTATAGCCTGTAAAATTGCCCATTTATGGATTTCGGTCAATTTCTGTTTGGAATTTGGAAAAACTTTCTTCTGCAAAGTTCTAGAGAATGGAATTTCCTATGGAAAGGACATGAGGTTCAATTTTTGATAAAAGGGCTATTTATTATGAATTATTGAAGTTCCGAAATAATTAATTTTTGGAAGTTTTAATTATGTTTATTAAGAAAAATGTTTTTTTTGGTTTTGTGGGCTACACTAACATGTGCAACATGCTGAATTCAAATGTCTAAAATTTTATTATAAATAATATTATTTTATTAAATTTTCTGCTTTGGTGTTCTAAGCATTTTTCTATAAATAGGGTGCTTGGGTTAGAATTGAAAATCACACCAGAAACTGAAATCTTTCTCTCTCTATATTTTTGAGCGTATTCTTGTGAGTATTTTGATACTTTGAGTGTTACTATACGGTGCAAGTTCCCTTCAGCACTATATCCAGTATTCCAGTTAGAAGTACTGTCTTTTCGAGGTAAGGGATGTTATTTTCTTCATATATGATATTATTTCTTTCAATATCATTATGCCGAAGTATTGATCTAAACTTTTAATCAAATTTGGAACTTTTTGTGTCGGGGTTACTATTAACATATACGGCACTATTCACGTATACGGTACTATTCACAAATACGGCACTATTCACAGAAAAATTAAATTTTCATTTTTTTGTCCAAAATATCTATTATGGATACTAGCTTTGTTTGTATCCATGTTTTGATCATTCTTGAAATTTACTTCACTGTGGTTATTTATGAAGTATTTTTGAACTGGGATTGTTTAAAGTACGAATCCTTAATATTTATTCTATTGTTTCACTGGATTTAATTTCTTTAAAATATTTTTCATCATCCTCAGTCCTAAATGATTATATTACTGAATATCTTTGGCCTGTAGTGCAAAGTTGAATAATTTTCTTATGAATATCTTTAGCCCGTAGTACAAAGATGAACAGGTGTTGAGATGAACATGATCAACTGATGAATATCTTTAGCATGTAGTGCAAAGATGAACATTTGATTCAAGATGAATATTGATTGATGTTACAGGGATAAAATATTGATGATGGACATTTAAATTCATAGATTATAGTAGATTTCATTCTCTACGTAACTCTTCTATGAATTATTATTTCAATTGCGAATATTGATCCGAAACTTGTTGTTCTATTATATTCTCTCATTTTTCCCGTTGAAGACTAACGATAATTTGTTCTATATTATCTTAGTCATAATATTCTTTACTGGGCTAGTTGAGCTCACCCTTTTTCCTTTTTGTTCCATTTTTCTTCTTAGGAGGCGAGAATGTAGCGAGTACTAATCGGGGTATGGAATGATGGTTCTAGAAATTGTTTTAGTAGTCCTCACCATTTTTGTAAAATAATGTATCAATAATTGTAATGAGGACTTATTTGGGTGTGGATATTGTCTAGAAGACAATATTTGTATTTAAACTCACAGTTTAAGTGTTGTCGTATTTTGTACGATAATTGTATTAATAAAGTTGTAGTTATTTCTGTACCATGTTATTGACAACTCAGAATGGGTGATGTATACCTATTTTGGGGGCGTCACAGCTCCATTTTTATTCGTAAAGAAGAAAGATGGGAATATTCTACTTTGCATTGACTATCGGGAGTTGAACCATGTCACCATAAAAAATATGAACCCATTACCTTGTATTGATGACCTGTTTGACCAGTTGCAAGGTGCTCACTTGTTGTCAAAGATCGATCTCTGTTCTGGATATCATAAGTTAAGGATTGAAACTGATGACATTCCAAATACAGCTTTTAAAACTCGATACGGGCATTACGAATTTCTAGTTATGTCTTTCGGATTGACCAATGCCCATGTTGCCTTCATGGACATGATGAACCAAAAATTCAAGAAATATTTGGATCATTTCATGGTTGTCTTTATTGATGACATCCTAATATACTCCAAAGCCTCAAATATTTCTTCACCCAAAAGGAACTCAATATGCAACAACGACGTTGGCTTGAGCCATTGAAATATTACTACCATACCATTCAATAATATCCTGGAAAAGCGAATGTGGTAGCCGATGCGTTGAGTAAAAGATCGTATGCGGGTACAATTGCGATATTGTTAACACAAAGACCCATTTTGTATAACTTAAAAAAGATGGAGATAGAGTTAAAGACTCCAAGAAACCATGTGAAGATGGCAAATATACACATAGAACCAACTTTAATTGATAAAGTTAAAGTTGCTCAAGCTACAGACCCGGAGCTGATGTGTATGAAGAAGAAAGTACAAGAAAGTGTTATTCCAGAATCAAGAATCGACGAAGAAGGAATACTTCAAGTCAACTCTAGACTTTGTGTTCCTAACGACTCTTATTTAAAGTATAAAATCATGATGGAGGCACACAACACACCGTTTACAATCCATCCCGGGAGTACCAAAATATATCGTGATCTTTGACATACATTTTGGTGGAGCACTATGAAGAGAGGGATCGCGGAGTTTATCTCAAGGTGTCTAATTTGTCAACGTGTCAAGGTGGAATATCAAGTGCCAAACGGTCCATTGCAACCACTTGAAATTCCAAAATGGAAGTGGGAACACATCAACATGGATTTCGTTATGGGTCTTCCCAAGGTTTCTCAAGGCATATATGCAATTTGGGTTATTGTCGATAGATTAACCAAGTCTGCTCATTTCTTGCCTATACGAGAAACTTATTCACTTGAATGTATTGCTCGTATGTACATAAATGAGATTGTGAGATTGCATCATATGCCAGTATCCATAGTTTATGATCGAGACCCAAAATTTACTTCACGATTTTGGGTCAGCTTGTAAAAAGCTATGTGCACTGATTTACGATTTAGCTCTACATATCATCCCCAGATAGACGAGTAATCAGAAAGGACTATTCAAACTCTTGAAGATCTATTGAGACTCTGTGTACTAGAATTCAAAAAAAGTTGGGACAAGTACTTGTCATTGGTGTAATTCTCCTACAATAATAGTTATCAAGCAAGTATAGACATGACTCCATTCGAGGCGTTGTATGGACGAAAGTGTCATTCTCCAATATGCTGGGATGAGGTGGGTGAAGCAACGTTGTTGGGACCAAAATTGGTACGTAGAAAATCGAAATTTTCTGCACTCCTATTACTAACATTGCAGGAGGGTAGATTCGTCTTTTGGAGATAACCCTGAAAGACAACACACAAAGCCATTCTGGATACTACCAGAAGGACAGCTCCAACCCGGAACACAAACCGGAGGGCTTCGGATCCAAACCCGGAACACACACCGGGCATGTCATTTCCAATCTCGGAGATAACCCCGAGATATGCAGATCAACAGACCGGCAACAACACTGGAGAGGACAGCTCTGTCTCGGCGATAACCCCGCGACGTTCACTTCCAGTCCTAGAAATAACACTGGGAGTAGCAATCCCATCCTTGGCGATAACCCCAAGAGATGCCATTGCAGTTCCGACAATAACTCCAGAAATGTTTGTTTCAGATACATGCTATCAGCTTCAATCATAGATGACTGTGAGACACACAAACAAGTAGTTCTATCTCAGAGATAACACTGAGCGAACTTCTGCTTTCCGCTTAAACCGGTGATAACCCCGGTGAAGAGTCACAGCGTCATCTTACCACAATGTCAACAAGATGATATCGCTGCATACCAACAAGTGGTCCAATCTCAGCTATAACCCTGAGAAACGTCTACTTTTAACTCAACTCGGCGATAACCCCGGCAAGGAGTCAAGCATCATCTTGTTCATCCCGACAAATGGCACGTCGTCTCGACACTTCAGACATACATACATACAACAATGTCCCGACAATCGAGGAATGACAATCCCGAGTAACTATTACGTGTGGCAGTACTTTGGATAGAATTTGAAGCCTGAAGACCATGGGCATAGACCCCTCTTCCTGACTTCGTACAACCTCTAATCCATGTCATTACGTAACTCTCGACACCAGTATCCCGAAGAAGTACAGATACGCTTCGTTTGGATGCTCGGATTGAAGTTCTACAAGTTTGATTGGACATTACAGTGCACGACTGTACTTACTATGAGATGACGGGACCCGCGAGGCCTGGGCCCACCACGCCCAACCGCAGGTAAACCTGCAGCTGCCACAGGTTAACCTGCGGCCATCAGTCTATAAATATAAGGCTTGGGGTCAGCCATTTGAGAGAGAGAGAGAGAGAAGAAAAGGCGAGGAAGCCCTGCCCATTTAGCTCTGCATATACATCTTTGTAGTGTTTCTTCTTCTTTAAACACCAGTCAGCCCTTATACAGATACTTTTTATCTTTTAAAAGCTAAGTGTTTACACATTTAAAGTCAAAGGAGTCTACTTTGTCTACACACAGTAAGCCTTCTCACATTAAAAAAAGCATCTTTCTCCCACTGTCACACACTATTATACACATTGAGAGTCGTGTGAGTGTGTTTGCCCAGAATTCTGTCCGTAGTTTTCATTTCTGTCTGTATATATATACTACTATATATATATATATTTCGTATATATTGACTAACATTATCGAGTTATGCCTCGATTGAGCCTGACTTGATGCTGAGCGTTTAAATGCTTTTTATTTATATATATATATATATATATATATATATATATATATATATTCTTATATATAATCAGCTGGCATCCGACTGTCATCGATGAGCCTGAACTTGATGCCCGAGCGTTTAATTGCTTATATATATATATATACTTATATATATGAATCATTGCCGACTCACATCGATGAGCACTCGGATTTTATATCCTGAGCGCGTTTAATTGCTTTTATATATATATATATATACTTATATATATAATCGTTGTCGGATATATCTCGATGAGCTCGATTTTATATATGCAATGCGTTTCGCTTTTATATATATATATATATATAATTGCCGCTTTATTATATCCGATGAGCTCGGATTCACATCCGGCATGCGTTTACTACTTTATATATATATATCTGCATATATATATTTACATTTCGATCCTTTGAGTTCACTTCGTGGCGGTGATCGCTTTGACTTTATTTACATTCCGTCCCCGCCTCGAGTTTACTTAAATGGCGCTTAATCGCTTTTACGCCTTTATTTACATTCCGTCCCTTTGGAGTTTACTTACGTGGCGATTGATTATGCATATATATATATATATAAATATATATATATATATATATATATATATATATTACGACTTTTATATATATATAATCGCTATCGCTTTCCATATAAATTGCAAGATTCTTGTGAGCCTAGGAATCATGCGATCACGAGTTCGATTTCTTCAATCTAGATTCGGTTCCCATGATGGACATTTTCGTCAGAAGCGGCTTGTACATTATTTTTACAATTATTCGAGTTTCCTTGAATGGTCATTATGCCATGAGGAATTCTAAGATCGTCAGATATTATTTTCTCGAGGATGTTTCGCATCTCGAAAATAAAAGCAAATAAGCCGAGCACTTAGTAATAAAAATGGAAGTATGAAAAGGTCTCAATTCCTATTGAGCACAGGGTTTGAAAAGCCTCTTTTACAAAAACATCATTGCTATATCTTTCATTTAAAAATTGAATTTTCATTAATAAAATTCAAACCCGTGTATATAGGTTGAACAAGGCCTCGCACTACTTTCATATAATTGCACATTGATCCACACATACACACACACATTCATATAACAGTTTCTTTGAAAAGTGGCGGTCACCGTGGCAACACGGATGTCAGGGGGGTGGCTAACACCTTCCCTCCGCATAATCAAGCCCCTGAACCCTTAATGAATCTCGGTTTCACAGACCCTTTTAGCAGTGTCAAATCACTGGGTCAATGTGCAAAACCTTTTCGGTTGCATTGGTGTAACCAATTAAAAACACCAACTGGCGACTCTTAAAGTCAATCGTCGACATTATACATGTCGGACCTTTTTCGCTTGTTTTTTCAAACAAATCTCACCTTAACATGAGAACACCAAAGGACAAGTAACGAAAAGGGACACCCAAAAATCCCGACGTCGACAGGTGGCGACTCTGCTGGGGACTCCAGTAAGAGGGCTTAAGCCGCCATTTCAAGCTTTTCAAAATTGTTATATGCTTGTGTGTGATTGCTGCATTTACATTTTTGATAAATGTGTACTAATTCATCTTACCTACTGCACTGCTAAATATCTGTGATATTAGTGCTTCGCACATGTCATCATTTTGCATGAACAGTGAGACACGTTGTATGTGAATGTATGTTGTGTGGTCCCTCCATTAGGAGGCTATCCTGTCGGTGTTTGATTACTGGACTCGCGAGAAGAATAATTCCCCGAGGCTCAGTAAAGGCACCACTCAGATTCGCTCCAGTTGAAAGACCGGATTAATTTCCCGTTGAGTAGATTGCGATGATCTGGGAACCTTCATTGCCGAAAAGCCGCGAGAGAAACCCAAGGATAGGTCAACCTCTGATAAACCAAACGCGAAGGGAAGTCTCTTCATGCCTTCCATTTTCAAATTACTCGTAAAAACATTTTACTTGTAATGTGCATTACATGTCATTTAACTAAATCGGTTTTTTGCAGGACAAAATTCCTAAAACGGACATGTTAAAATGACATTTATATCTCCCTAAGACTAAACTACGTAAGTCTTTTTGTAGGGAAGCAATTGGGCCGGTTACCAGTTCCAAATCCAAGAAGGCATCAAGCCTACAGCTAATCATGTCTTCCTCTGAACAGTCCAATCCTATTTCCCAGGAAGAGTTTGAAGGATTAAGTAAACAAATCGCAGACTTGGCTGTTATACTGACAGAGTTACACCGGTCTACCCAGGGTATGAAGATACCTACACATACAGAATCCTCTGCACAAGGGGGAGTTCAACATCTGAAAAAAAAACAATTCCAGACCATCCGTTGGATACCAACAAAGGCCCTGAAGCCACCCATCTCAAAGAAGATCCAGACACCGATGACATCAGAAAGAAAGTCCTTCAAATGGAGGAAACCATTCACACTCTCAAGGGGATTGGAACTCATGGCAGTGTTTCATATTCAGACCTTTGTATATTTCCTAGAGTTCATTACCCGGAGAAATTTAAAACCCCTGATTTTGAAAAATATGATGGATTAGGGGATCCTTACACACATTTAAAGGTGTTCATTGGAGAACTTGGGTCTTATGCTGAGGATGAAAAGCTTAGAATGCAGCTATTTCAGAAAAGTTTGACAGGAGAAGCCCGTTCATGGTATACCAGATTAGACAACTCTAAGATCCATAGCTGGGAAGAGCTAGCTCATGCCTTCCTTACTCAATACAGTTTTCAGTCTGAGATGGCTCCTAACCGGTATCAAATTACCAAGGTCAAGAAATAGTCTAATGAGTTATTCAGAGAGTATGCTCAAAGGTGGAGGCGCCTTGCTGCTCAAGTTATTTCATCCATGACAGAGTCAGAAATGGTCATGACTTTCATAGATGTACAGGAAGCCCCTTTCTATGAAAGAGTTTTAGCCGGTATTGGCAAACCATTTTCAAAAATGATCAAACACAGCGAAATGGTAGAGATGGGATTGAAGTCAGGAAAAATTCAAGACCTAGCCGCTCTTAAAGTTGTTGCTGAGCACATCCAGTCCGGATCTTATGGAAACAACCCCCGGAGGGTCTATAAAAAGAGAGAGGAGGATGTTTCCTTGATACTACAAGGACAGAAAGGTAATTCAAACATGCCTATGCAGAGGAGAAACTACTCCCCTTTTCCTGCACAATCGTCAAACCCTCCATTGCCCAAGAGTGGAGAAGTCAAATGGCTCCGAACGTTTAGGGGATTCGCTGGAGAACATTCTTGCTCTTCTGACCACTCAGAAAGAAATTTACCCATCTTCTTCCGCCAGCCAACCCTAATGGCAGGGGTTTTAATGCTAACCAGAAATGTACATATCATGTCGGGGCACTCGGACATGATACTCGAGATTGTTGGGCCTTGAAACACAAGATCCAAGATTTGATCAATAACGGTGAGATTGTGGTCACTAAGCCGGATCAACCGCATGTACAAGACAACCCTCTTCCACAACACAAGGAGGAAGAAGTTAACATGATTAGTTGGAGCAGTAGACATGGCTCTAATTCTACTGGTGAATCATCCTAACCCCTCAAAGATGGAGTGGACAAATGGGATTATGCCAAGTTCCAATTTACAATGGAACGAAAGATGAAAGCTCTTTGTAAGTAAATTGAGCAGTTGGCCGAACTAGTGACTCATCAACATCAAGTCACGCGCCAATTAATAAAGCAGGAGCATGCCTACCTCCTCCCCTTTGTTATGAATGCTCCATCAACACCCTCAGAAAGCGAAGCTATGGAGGAAAAGGTTGCAAAAAGAGCAAATGCTAAAGCCCGTAGGGATTTCGCCAATCAAAGAGAATTCACTTATTTGGGCCAATCCATGGAGGAAATACTTCAAATGCTAGTCAACGAAGGAAGAATCACATTCCTTCTACCTCCAATTAATCCCCGTTCAGGGCGGTTCAATCCTGATGAAATGTGTCAGTATCATTCACATTCCCGCGGTCATAGCACGGAAGGATGCTGGGCACTCCTCCATCTCATTCAAAATCTTATTGATAGTGGTGTCCTGCAAGTAGCAGATGATTACACTGTGCAACTTAAGGGTGGGAACACATACCCTACTCAATGGAAGAAATCAGTTGCAGTAATATCTGAAGATGGTGAAACTGTCAAAACATTTCCCATACAACCCATTCAACTCAAAGGAAGTTATAATCCTTTGAAAGCCAATTCTCCTGCCTTGCAGAGTACAACATCCTGTTATCAGCTTGCACAAAGTACCATGGAATTATGGAGAAGCTGAAGGATCTACATCTCACACCACTGCTGCAGTGTCGAGAGAGAATCCAATGTACCTTCCTCGACGGGTTATCCAGAAGCCTACTTACGAAGCCAAGGGGAAGTTGTCCATGGAGAAGATTGAAAAATTCCTCCATACTATGGGCCACAATGAAGCCAAAGTGGTTTTAAGCTTGTGAGAAGCTCCACACCAGATTTCAATCCTGGATTTGGTTTTCTCTTCCGAAGATCATCGGAAGGTCTTATTAAAGGTGCTAGAAGAAGCCTACCTGCCAAAATTAGTGGATGTCAAAAAATTCCAACACTTAGTTGATCACATTTTCAACAACAATGTGATATCCTTCACTGATGACGACATACCTCCCGAAGGGACTGGTCATTGCAAACCACTGCACAACGCAGTGTTATCTTCTGGGTATATGCTTGCAGGAGTATTGATAGATGGAGGCTCGTCTCTCAATATTTGTCCTTATGCCACCTTGATGAAGATGAACATCAATCCCAATCGAATCCAAAGTAGCCATACAATCATCAGAGCTTTTGATGGATCGTGGCAAAATTCTATTGGGAAGATTGAATTGCCAATTGATATTGGTCCCCATACATTCAACGTATCCTTTCACGTCCTCAAGATAGATTCAGGATACAACCTGCTATTGGGGAGACCATGGATACACATGGCTAGAGCTGTGCCCTCCACTTTGCATCAATGACTCAATACATCATCAACAATGCCTTAGAATTATCAATTAATCTTTGAGTAGAATGGTCCTCGACCGAGACCCCGCTTATTATCGGTTCAACTCGAAAATTGAGTGGCCGGTTTCCACACTCTGTGAGTGAAACACGCGATAGACCATCCTATTGGAGTGCCACTTCTCGTACCCAAGATTTTTGACGAGGTCATGTCAGCTACTCAAGAGATGATGTTATTGGGTTACCAGCCTGGACAAGGACTTGGTAAGGATCAACAGGGTATGAAGCACCCTATCCAAATGTCCAGTCAAATTGGGGCAGTCGGGCTAGGCTATTCTGCTATTGCTAAGCACAGGAATCCTCATAAGCACAAATAGGTTCCTCAGACTTCCGCCGCACGGCGATCATCCATTTCTTTACCGCATGAGATGATGCAATCTCCTGTAACGGTTCTAGCCCAGATTGTGGCAATGTTGTTTCCAAGACCAGTACCAATCAAAGCTAAAGAGGTGCTGACTCCTGATCCCAAGGTGGAGGAAATGGAGCGGAAATGCAAACATGACACTGCCTTGATGATGGCAGGCATTCGTGTCATTGTTCATGATGAACACACGAACAGATATACCCCAGACGATGATTGCCCAAATGTCATGGTTATCATTCGGGAGAAGGAGGACATTGACGATCCTTCTATCATTGCAGTCCTGCAGGACTTTGCCCTCGACAATTGGAGCAGCACTCCATGCATTGGTCGACGAGGGTAAAATGGGCAGAAAATCCCTCTGCCTTGTAGATAACTTTAATTGCTTGCTTTCCTTTATAGTACTAGCAGTTATTTTATCACGTACATGCTAACACTTTTGTATGATCGAACAGTTGCATATATTAAGTGAAAGCATATTTTATTTCAGGACTCTCAATTTAGATGTGCATGTACTTGCTGATAAGGTGCCTTCTCTCCACAAGGGTCATAACTTTGATGCAAAGTTGGATACAGACTTGATGGGCAGTCAAGAGGACATTGAGACACCTCAAGAGATCAAGGAATGGGTCACCGACAAACCCAAACCCAATCTCGAGCAAACCACTCCTTTCAACCTTGGAACCTTAGACAGTCCTAAGCTAATCCAAATTGGTTCAGACCTTTCCACAAATCAACGGAATGACATGGTTACACTACTAACCCAATTCCAGGATGTATTTGCATGGTCTCATAAAGACATGGTGGGCCTATCCACTGACATTGTTCTTCATCGCCTTCCCATTAAAGAAGGGTTCAAGCCAGTTAAGCAAAAGCTCAGGCGATTAAAGCCTGAATGGAGTTTAAAGGTTAAAGACGAAATTGTGAAATAATTTCAAGCTGGCATCATCATGGTGTCTACATATCCGGAGTGGATATCCAACATTGTTCCCGTGCCTAAACTAGAGGGAAAGGTGCGAGTCTGCGTGGATTATCGGGATTTGAACAGAGCTTGCCTAAAAGATAGCTTTTCCGTGCCATTCATCCACATTCTTATTGACAATACTGCTCAATACGGCATGTAATCCTTTGCTGATTTCTTCGCGGGGTACCATCAAATTATGGTCGCTGAGGAAGATCGTGAGAAAATAGCTTTCATCACACCTTGGGGAACATTCTGTTACAGACGGTTGTCATTTGGTCTCATCAACGCCGGGGCAACCTACCAGCGAGCTATGATGGCTCTTTTCCATGATTTAATGCACAAGGAGATAGAGATCTATGTGGATGACATCATTGTCAAATCCCGTAAGGAGGATGACCATTTAGACCATCTCAAAAAATTATTCAACAGGTTGCGTAAGTACAACTTGAAGTTGAATCCCGCCAAATGCGCCTTTGGTGTGAAATCAGGCAAGTTGCTAGGATTCCTAGTCAGCCACAAAGGGATTGAGCTGGATCCTGCTAAAATCTAGGCTATTAAGGAGATGCTCATTCCTCAGACAGAGAAGGAGATACGGGGATTTTTGGGAAGAATCAACTTCATTAGCAGATTCATTTCTCAACTCACAGCAACCTGTGAGCCAATCTTTAAATTGTTAAGGAAGAACTCCTCTATGAAATGGAATGATGAGTGCCAGAAAGCCTTCCTTACAATCAAAGAGCAGCTGCTCAACGTTCCTGTTTTGGTACCTCCCAAGGATGATGTTCCCTTATTCATGTACTTGTCCATAAATGACAATGCTATGGGCTGTATGCTGGGGTAAAAAGATGATAGAGGCCAAGAGCGAGCTATCTATTACCTCAGTAAAATGTTCAGTACCAGTGAGCATAAGTACACTCTGATTAAGAAAACTTGTTGTGCTTTGGCATGGGCTTCCATGAGATTACAGCATTATCTCCATGGTTACAAAACCCATCTCATATCCCGCGTGGATCTTTTGAAGTATGTGTTCAAAGAAACCCATATCAATTGTCGGTATCGTCCCGATGGCGGCTTGATCCTCCAAAGAATTTGACATTGTCTACGTGACACAAAAAAAGTCATCAAAGGTCAAGGAATTGCGGATCAATCGTCACGACTTTTGAGGGATTACAAACCCTTAGAAACTTACTTTCCGACGAAGGAGTAATGGCAATTCAGCTAACACATCAGAACGATACATGCCAACAGTGGAAAATGTATTTTGATGGGGCTGTCAATTCAGAAGGCTCTGGAGCTGGAGCAGTTTTAATATCCTGCACGGGGGAGCAGTATCTCGTCGCCGTCAAGTTGTAGTTTGTCAATACCAACAACACAGCTAAGTATGAAGGCTGTATAATGGGACTCAAACTTGCCCATTCAATGGGTGTTAGGCGGTTAACTGTCTTTGGGGATTCTGAATTGGTAATCAAGCAATCCACAGGAATTTATCAAACCAAAGAATTACGTTTGTTGCCTTACCATCGGCAAGTTTTATAGATGGCTTTGGAGTTCGAAGAAATCTCCTTTCTACATATTCCCCATAATAGGAATGATTTTACAGACGCATTAGCAACGTTGGCCTCCTTGGTTTACATACCTGACAAGGAAAACGTGTCAAGCATCACGATTGCTATGCAAAAGGCCCCAATTTATGGGAATTACATTGGAAAAGTATCGGATGAGCTACCTTCCATCCACAACCCTTGGTATCAGCATATCAAGAAATATCTGCGAGATGGATCTACACCCGCTGAGGCGAGCCTAACTGAGAAGAGGCGGATTCATCGATTTGCTATGAAATTCTACCTGAGTGGAGATACACTCTATAAAAGAGATGCTGGATTAGGTCTACTCAGATGTCTAGACAAAAACCAAGCTCAACGACTCATGGATGAAATTCAGGGTGGAGTATGCGGCCCTCATATGAGTGGACCCCTACTTGTCAAGAAAATTCTCAGAACGGGACATTATTGGCTTACACTCAAAACTGACTGTGATGACCACGTCAAAAGATGCTATCAATGTCCGATCCATGGGAATGCTATTCACGCCCCTCCAAGGGAACTTCACAATATGAGTTCACCCTGGCTCTTCTCAATGTGGGGAATGGACGTAATCGGGCCCATCGAGCCCAAAGCCAGTAATGAACATCGATTCATATTCACCATGATCGACTACTTTACCAAATGGGTCGAAGAAGCTTCCTTCCCCAAGGTTACTAAAGAGGTCATCATTGCGTTCATCAGAAACAATGTTGTTTGTCGATACGGACAACTGGAGGTAATTGTGTCAGACAATGCTAAGAACCTCAACAACAAAATGATGGAGGAATTGTGCAGAAAGTTCCACATCAAACATCTCAACTCTGTCATCTACCGACCAAAGATGAATGGTGTTGTTGAAGCCGCTAATAAAAATATCAAGAAGATCATGCAGAAAATATCCGCCAATCACAAAGGATGGCCTGACTTATTGCCCTTGACATTGTTAGCTTACAGAACTTCAATGCGAGTTTCCACTGGGGCAACCCCCTACTCACTAGTCTATGGAATGGAAGCAGTACTTCCCATAGAAGTGGAAATGGAATCCCTCAGAGTCCTGATGGATGCTCAGTTGGATGAAGACCAGTGGGTACAAGACAGGTATCACCAATTGTCTCTGATAGATGAAAGGCGAACCGCGGCTATCTTCCATGGTCAGTTATATCAGCAGAGGATCGCATGATCCTATAATAGAAAAGTCCGACTACGGCAGTTCAAACAACATGACTTGGTTTTGAAGAAGATCATTGATAACCAAGATCAGTCTAAGGGAAAATTCGCTCCTAACTGGGAAGACCCATTTGTTGTCAAGGAGGTATTGACAGGAGGTGCTCTCAGGTTGCAGGAAATGGATGGCGATGAATTTCCACAGCTTATTAACTCGGACACCGTGAAACGGTACTATGTCTGAAGTTATCATCAAACAAACATCCTGGTCTTGATCAAATCACCAGTCATTCCGGTTTTGAACCCTCTCTTCTTTATGCAAACTCTTCAACCCCTCAACGAAACCTACACTTCAAACCAGCAGCCTGGTCATTCAGTTTCCTCCTAAAAACGAGGCTAAACTTTTCATACTCTTAGAGTTTCCTCCTGAAAACGAGTTTAAACTTTTCATACTCTCAGTTTCCTCCTAAAAACGAGGATAAACTTTTCATACTCTCAGAGTTTCCTCCTGAAAACAAGGTTAAACTTTTCATACTCTCAGTTTCCTCCTGAAAATGAGGTTAAACTTTTCATACTCTCAAAGTTTCCTCCTGAAAACGAGGTTAAACTTTTCATACTCTCAAAGTTTCCTCCTGAAAACGAGGTTAAACTTTCATACTCTCAGAGTTTATCCGTAAGACGGGATCAAACTTTTATACTTGCAGTTTCCTCTTGAAGACGGGATCAAACTTTCGTACTTGCAGTTTATCCTGAAGACGGGATTAAACTTTTCACACCTGCAGTTTATCTTGAAGACGGGATCAAACTTTCATACTTGCAGTTTATCCTGAAGACGGGATCTAACTTTTCCTACACTTGCAGTTTATCCCCATCATAGGATTAAACTTTCTTCTCCCCGCAGTATAGCCTGCTCATGGGATTTACACTTCTCTTCAGCTGCGATTCGTCCTGAGGGGCGAACTACGTCGACTTGATCTCCCGAACACTTGGGGGTACGTAGGCAACCATATTCTATATGGCCCAGTCGCAATAAAGAAAAACAACAAAAACATTTCTCCCTTTTCTTCATCCAATCAACAAAAAAATTTTACACCCTTCTGCCTTACGCTTTCAGCTTTGAACCTCCTACAATAGGTTCGAACTACGCAGACTTGATCTCCTCTTTAATAGGAGTACGTGGCGACCATTTATCTTTGCGGATCGACCCTACCGTAACAAACCCATTTTGTCACACTATGCATCGGGATCAACCTTCAAATTGCCCCACTTCATCAGTTTCAGATCAAAGGGATGGAATTATCCAGCCTCTTCTCCTAAATAGAAGATACGGTGACCATCTAAGCTGCGATCCTGCCTCAAAGAGCGATACCAAACCATAAGAGATGGAATTAACTAAGCTTCTCATAAATAAAAGTAATGGCGACCATCTGTGGAGCAGTAGACCTCAGAGAGGAAGAAACCATCATCTTCTCCATTTTTTTTCATACAAGATACCAGTCCCAAGACACCAAAGGTGGTAGGGATTTTCAGAAATCAATGATCCATTCTAAGAGATCTGGCGACGTCTCAATGTCCATCTATCAAGGAAAAGTTCAGAATGCATCAAGACCAAAGGCCCTGGAGAGACAGGCAAATATCAAACAAGTATCAAGGCATAACTAAAAGGGAAGTGAATCAACATATATTTCTCTGCCATATATAATACTGTTTGATATATACATATGTGCTGTACATGACAAAAATGGCTAAGCTAGTCTGTGCAGGAAAATACAAAGTTATCTACAGATCTGTGAAGATACGAACTATCAGATCTAGCATAGCATCCCTCTCTGAAGACGGAGGTAACGCTGCAAGCTCCTGCCCAAGGGTATCCACTCGAGCTAGCAGATCGGAAGTTAACTGCATGGTGGCGAAGTGCTCATCAATGTAGGCACTCATGTCGGCAAGGCTGACTGTCATCTGGGATCTCACGGAAGTGTTGTCTGCAATGGCCACATCCCTAGCAGATAAAGCGGCATCCCGCTCCACTATCAATGCATCCCTGGCTGATCTAGCCTCTTTTCTCTCCAACAGAGCAGTATCTCTCTCATCAAGAGCTGTCAACATCGCGTCCCTAGCTTGATCTCTATCGTAGATCATCAGATGTAAGCTCTGCTCCAGATGCTGTGCCGAATACTGAGTATCAGTGGCACTCGGAGTGGGAGAGTCCATCACAAATGCTGGCAGCCCAGTAGTCAAGTCAACGGTGGGAATGATAGCCTCCTCTACAGGCTCCTCATCGGCATAATCTATCTCCTGCACTGTGGATACTACCGCAGTCAATGCAGTCTCTGTCTCCATCCATGCAGAATACTCTGCAGAACTACCTGGATGACTGATAGTAAACTTAACAAACGCTCGCTGATCCCAACAGGCATACAACCTGGATCTGTCTTCCGCTGATAGATGGTGTGACGTGAAGCCCTGACTTGATGCCCCCTCATATGGATGAAAGTCCTGAAACTGGTCAAACTGACACATCACGGCCAGTGGGTGGTAGGTAATCATGCCCCTCAAACCAGCCAGAAGGAGGTAATCCATGCCCGGAGCATGAGTAATGAAGCTGTAGGGTGAGACTAGCCCTGAACACGGCAGTATATCAAAAGGATCTCCAATATCGGCCAAGAATGCAGACCAAGATGCAGCATCTGTACACACCGCAGGCTGGAAGGAGTATGACATGGCTATCTCATGGGTGAAACAAAATCCATGATGTCGATAACCCCGGCAAGGAATCAAGCATCATCTTGTTCATCCCGATAAATGGCACGTCGTCTCGAAACTTCAGACATACATACATACAACAATGTCCCGACAATCGAGGAATGACAATCCCGAGTGACTATTACGTGTGGCAGTACTTTGGATAGAATTTGAAGCCTGAAGACCATGGGCATAGACCCCTCTTCCTGACTTCGTACAACCTCTAATCCATGTCATTACGTAACTCTCGACACCAAAGATCCCGGAGAAGTACGAGATCGCTTGTTTGGATGCTCTTTGAAGTTCTGCAAGTTCGATTAGACATTACTGATTACGCATCACGACGTCTTACTTGAAATGACGGGACTCGCGAGGCTGGGCCCACCATGCCCAAACAGCGAGGTAGACCCTACGACCCATGAGTTAACTGCAGACCATCAATCTATAAATATAAGGCTTGGGGTCAGCCATTTGAGAGGAGAGAGAGAGAAGAAAAGGCGAGGAAGCCCTGCCCATTTAGCTCTGCATATACATCTTTGTAGTGTTTGTTCTTCTTTAAACACCAGTCAGCCCTTATACAGATACTTTTTATCTTTCAAAAGCTGAGTGTTTACACATTTAAAGTCAAAGGAGTCTACTTTGTCTACACACAGTAAGCCTTCTCACATTCAAGAAAGCCTCTTTCTCCCACTGTCACACACTATTATACACATTGAGAGTCGTGTGAGTGTGTTTGCCCTTTACTTACATCTGTGGTTTTCATTTTTGTTACAGATATATATACTACTATATATATATATATATATATATATATATATATATATATATATTTCAGATATATTGACTAACATTATCGAGTTATGCCTCGATTGAGCCTGAACTTTGATGCCCGAGCGTTTAAATGCTTTTATTTATATATATATATATATATATATATATATATATATATATATATATATATATATATATATCTACGTATGGGACTCATGCTCGATGAGCCTGAACTTGATGCAGGAAGCGTTTAATTGCTTTATATATATATATATATATATATATATATATATATATATATATATATATATATATAGCCGATAGTCTCGACTGTAGCCATATATATATATATATATATATATATATATATATATATATATATATATATATATATATATATATATATATATATATATATATATATATATGAGTCGGATTTTATATCTCGAGCGTTGATCACGAATTTTATATATATATATATATTAATATATATATATATATATATATATATATACTATATATATATATAATTTGTTGTACATATCCGATGAGCACAGATTTTATATTCTATATGCGTTTATTCGCTTTTATATATATACATATATATAATTGCCGTCAGACATATCTCGATGAGCCTGGATTCACATCCGGCATGCGTTTCGCTTTTATATATATATCATATATATATATATTTACATTTCGATCCACTTTGGAGTTCACTTATTATGCGGTGATCATTTTTACAGCTTTATTTACATTCCGTCCTGCATGGAATTTACTTCGTGGCAGTTGATCGCTTTTACAGCTTTATTTACATTCCGTCCCGCCTGGAGTTTACTTCGTGGCGGTTGATTATGCATATATACATTTACAACTTTTATATATATATAACTGCTTACTGCTTTCCATATAAGTTGCAGTATCTTGTGAGCCTAGGAATCATGCGATACACAGGTTCAGTTTACTGAATCTAGATTCGGTTCCCATGATGGACATTTTCTGGCTGTAAGCAGCCTGTACATTATTTTTACAGTGTCTGAGTTTCCTTGGATGGCTGTTATGCCCATGAGGAATTCGGCACTGCTATATATTGTCTTCTTGAGGATGCTTCGCATCTCAAAAATAAAAGCAAATAAGCCGAGCACTTAGTAATAAAAATGGAAGTATGAAAAGGTCTCAATTCCTATTGAGCACAGGGTTTGAAAAACCTCTTTTACAAAAACATCATTGCTATATCTTGCATTTAAAAATTGAATTTTCATTAATAAAATTCAAACCCGTGTATATAGGTTGAACAAGGTCTCGCACTACTTTCATATAATTGCACATTGATCCACACATACACACACACACATTCATATAACAGTTTCTTTAAAAAGTGGCGGTCACCGTGGCAACACGGATGTCGGGGGGTGCCTAACACCTTCCCTCCGCATAATCAAGCCCCCGAACCCTTAATGAATCTCGGTTTCACAGACCCGTTTAGCAGTGTCAAATCACTGGGTCAATGTGCAAAACCTTTTCAGTTGCGTTGATGCAACCAGTTAAAACACCAACTGGCAACTCTTAAAGTCAATCGTCGACATTATACATGTCGGACCTTTTTCGCTTGTTTTTTCAAACAAATCTCACCTTAACATGAGAACACCAAAGGACAAGTAACGAAAAGGGACACCCAAAAATCCCGACGTCGACAATGGACGAAAGTGTCATTCTCCAATATGCTGGGATGAGGTGGGTGAAACAACGTTGTTGGGACCAAAATTGGTACGCATGACTATGAAAAAGATTCAAATGATCTGGAAGCGTATACAGACATCACAAGATCGACAAAATAGTTATATCGATCTTCATCGAAGGGACGTGGAGTTCAATGTTAGAGATCATGTATTGTTACGTGTTGCTACATGGAAAGGAGTTACGAGATTCGAAAAGAGTGGAAAGCTCAACCCTTGTTTCATTGGTCCATTTGAAATCCTCGACCGAGTAGGAACTGTGGCCTATAGACTAGCCTTACCGCCAAATATGTCTCGTGTTCATAACGTTTTTCACATAACTATGTTACGTAAATATGTGGAAGACCCAAACCACATTATTGAATTAGAACCAGATGAGATAGCGGAAGATTTAACGTATGAGGAGATACCAGTCAAGATCTTGGATAAGGAGCAGATTCTACGCTCAAAGGTTATACCTCAGGTCAAAGTTTTATGGAAAAACCATGATATTAAAAAAATGACCTGGAAAATAGAATCTGAAATGAAAACAAGGTATCCTCACCTCTTCGACATACCAGGTACGTACATCAATTTCGAGAACAAAATTTCATAAGGAGGAGGTCTCCCCCAACTTTTATGAATAAAGATTTAATTTTCTTTGAATAGTATTCCAAATAGTAAGGTGATGATTTAATAAATGCTATAGTTATGGGTGATATGTGCAAATTTTGCAAAGTAAACAAGTTGTCATAAAATATTTGTTTGGTCGAGGAATATTCTTTTTATTGGGGAATATTCGTACGACAACGCAATAATTGTTGAACCCTACAACGGAATAATTGTCAGATACGGAAAGAGACAAAAATAACCTTTTTATAAAATAACGGCAAGACTTTTACCGTTAAACTGTTAAAATATCCGGTGATAAAAATACAGTAATACGTGTTATTCCACAGTTGTACGCGGTATTACACGGTAGCACACGGTATTGCACAGTATCTCTGATTATTGATGCTTATGTAAGAAGTCACTCAACTTCATTCAATAATTGCAACAGTAGTTGCTACATAGTATATCATATTATTGATTTAATTATTATCGTAGTATCATCTACACAATAATTTATATTATTAAATCAATAATTGAGACGATATAATTATTCATATTATTATTTGCATTATTTACAATGTCTAAAAATTTTTATCGAGGAAAGGGGTTAGGTTATTTAATTACGCGCCAATAAGGAGAAATTTTTATCGAAAAAGCCCCCTCTTTCCTGGGAATGATCTGGTTGTCAGTATTGTGAGTTATAATATTATTGATGAAGAATTGTTGAAAGATTAAAAATGTGTTGATTGAAGATAATTGATTTGAGGTAGATATTTATTCAGTTTTTGTTATAAATAGAGGGGTTTGTCATGAAGCGTTTGTTGTAAGTTTGGCTTATTCTGTGAAACCTATAGGTCATCATCTAAGAGTCACTTTTGCCAATAGTACTTGCATTTACCAAACGTCAAACCAATTGCCTTTTCACATTACAGGCGTCAAACAACTTACCTTTTCACATTACAGGCGTCAAAACACTTACCTTTTTACATTACAGCCGTTAAACCACTTGTCTTTTCACATTACAAGGCGTCAAGCCACTTGCCTCTTCACATTGCAAGGGCCAAGCTTGAATTCTTGTATAAATAGAAGCTCATTTTTTCTTTCATTCTCACCAATTCACTAAAGCTATAGAGAGAGAATCTATAGAGAAAGAATAAGAGAAAAAGAATAAGAGTATTTGTAAGACCCCAACTTATTATAAATAAAATTAAATTTTCCTCTATTCATTATTCTAAATTAATAAGGGTTAATTTGATATAATGCTTTGGTTATGGGTGAAATGTGCAAAGTTTACAAAATAAGCAAGTGGTTATAAAATATTCTTTTTGTCGGGGAATATTCCTTTGGTCGTGGAATATTCTTTTTGTCGTTTTGAATCTCCGTCTTTACTGCCGGTAGCGATCAATCAGGGCCCCATAACGGAAAAGCGGTTGGATGAAAGAAAATGACAAAGTTTGAGTTTTATAAATAATGGTGTAATTATTACTGAATTAACAATCATTGGATTACACGGTGGTTGAAATACGATGTCTGGCGTGGTTGCACAAGATAGACAAGGTATTGCAGATGATTGTTGAATTATTGATTCGCATGTAAAGAAGGCACTACTCAATAATCGTTCATGATGAGAGTTATTCAATATTTTATGTTATTGATTCAATAATTGCTTTGCATTGTTAGTTTATATTATTATTGTTTCAATAATTGTCACCGCATGAATTTCCATTATCGGATCAATAATTCATATTATTTGAATAATATTATTAGATAACATTATTGGCAATGTCTAGAAAGTTACATCGAGGAGAGGTTAGATAATCTAATTTAACGGCGCCAAGAAGGAGAAATCCTTATTGAAAGCCCCTCTTTCACGGAACTACTTTGGTTGTCATAGTGGTGATTCTATAATATTATTTGTGAATAATTAATTATTGATTTATATGATAAGAAAATATTTATTTGATGTGGATATAAATGATGCATTTATTTATTTATGTGGTTATAAATGAAGGAATTAATGTTGAGGTGTTTTATCAGTATTTTGTCGGACTGGAAGTATTAAAAATCATCCGTTTGTGAAATTCGGATATATTTGGTTTGGATTTTGAAAAAACTCAAAGCTACAAAGTTGTAGAGAATTCGATTTCAGGCAGAATGGACATAAAATTCGTATTTTTCTGATAACCGGTCTATTTTCTATGAATTGTTGAAGTTTCAGAAAATAAAATATTTTTTATTAATTTATGGGTAGGACCCACTTTTGGTTGGTGTTGATTACACATGTGGGCTGCTATTATTTTTCAAGAATGGCATTCTAGGCTTTTTAAAATGGTGGGTGGTGTATAACATTGAAAAAAATAATAATATTAGTTTATTATTTAGTCTCCTTTGGCGTTCTAGCATTTTTCTATAAATAGACGCTTAGGTTATAATCGAAAAATCACACTAGAAATAAATTTTCTTTCTCTCTAGATTGTATTCTTGTGAGTATTTTGATACTTTGAGTGTTGCTATACTGGTGCGAAGTTTCACAAGACTATACCCAAATTCAAATCGAAGTACGGTTATTTTGAGGTAAGGGATGTTATTTTCTTTCTAAATGATATTATTTTCTTCAATATCATTATCTTAAAATATTGGTGAAATTTTTTAATCAAATTTGGAACTTTTGTGTCGTGGGTTACTATTCACGTGTACTGGCTATTCATTCATAAAAATGAAAAAAAAAAAAATTTTGTCCAAGATGTCTATTTTGGCTACTATCTTTGATTGTATCCATGTTTTGATCGTTATTTTTGAAATCTGCTTCACAATTGGTTATTATGAAGTATTATTGATCTTGGATAAACTGTTATATGAATCCCTAATATTTGTCCTTCTGTCTCACTGGATTCATTTTCTTTAAAATATTTTTCATCATCCTCAGTCCTAAATGATAATATTATTGAATATCTTTGGCCTGTAGTGTGACGCCCCCAAAATTAGGGATATATCACCCATCTTGGGTCGCCACTTACATGGTACAGAATTTAAATACAACTTACTAACATAACTGTCGTGTACAATACGACAAAAACTGTGAGTTTAAATACAAATATCGTCTACTAGATATTATACAAACTCAAAAAGGAGTCCTCATTACAATTATTATCACACTATTTCACAGAATAGTGAGGACTACTAATGCTATCTTCGACCATCACTCGCTTCCCCTCGTCGTCCAAATTATATTCTCATTTCACGAAGAGAATAAAGTTAAAGAAAGGGTGAGCTCAACTAGCCCAAGAAAGAAATATTATGACTAAGATAATGCGTAATAAATTATCAATAGTCTTCAACAATGTTAAACCGATAAAATACAATAGACAACCGGTTTAATCTGCGGTGAAAAATGAAATCTATTAAAAGAGTCAAGTAAAAAATAAAGTCTACTATCTTTTAGGTTTTAAAAGGTTTTTCATCATCATTATAAATTTGAGACTCCTACTTAAATAAATATTCCACATCATCGAATCACCCCGCACACTACTGGCCAAGGATATTCTTTAGTATCACGACCACAATTATTCATGTACTACGCCAAGAATATTTGTGTATTCATTAATGGTCATGATCATGCCAACAATCGTCCATCAATGCACTACTACTGACATTTGAGGATTTTTACCACATCATTTGTAACATTATGGTCATGATTACACCGAATAGTCTCTCGAGTCATAATCATACCAAGTCCATCTATGCACTACAGTGCCACGATGACTTTAAAAAATATAAACATGAGGATGATGACAATGATATAAGAATTCAATAAAACAAGTTCAAGAATTATTTTATCCAGGAATTATTAACGTCCAAATTATCAATATGATACTGTTTTGTAGAGTAAAATTCAAGAATGATCAGAAGAATATTTTCATGAAAAGATACTTGATGAAACGCAAATATCAAGGATATTCCACTAATTTCATGGAGTATAGAAGTCAAAGTTTTAACCAACTGGGTATAATAAAGAATGGAATAACAAAAGAAATCACCATGCATGCGATGTAATACCGCATGCATGTGTTATTCCAACAAAATAATAAATAACGGAACCGGTCGTCGTGAAATTCACAATCGATGGATGTTCCAACAGAATAATAAAGATGGAACCCGGATCCGGTGTAAAACACACAGATAGGATATTCCAATGTAATAACAAAGATTTTAACCAGTCCTGTAAAACACACGCAGCGTGATGTTCCAATGTAATAATAAAGATTTTAACCAGTCCTTGTAAAACACACATGATGTGGATGTTCTAACGTAATAATAAAAGAATGTCACCAAGTATAGGGTAAACCATATATCTGAGTTATTCCAATGTAATAATATGCAATGGAATAACAATGATTCCCTTCATGAATAAGAAAGAATAACACCCCTTACTTTTGGTAGGAGATTGAATCTGCAGCGGCAGTAAGAACAAAATACTCTTCTTTCTTTCTCTTATTCTCTCTATACTTTCTCTCTATAGCTTAAATGAATTAAGTGAAAATAATGAAGCCCTAGGCCTCTATTTATAGAAGATTTCTAGCTTAAGACCGCCGTGTGTGAAAAGGCAAGTGGCTTTTAATTGGTTTGAAGCTTTGTAATGTGAAACGACAAGTGGTTCGACGCCTGTAATGTGAAATGACAAGTGGTTCGACGTCTGGTAAAGGTAATTACTATTAACGAAGGTAAATACTATTGACGAAGGTAAATACTATTTACAAGGGTAATTACTTATTATCGATAAAGGTAATTACTATTGTGAAGGTAAATACTATTCACAAGGGTAATTACTATTGACGAAGGTAATTACTATCGATGAAGAGACTCTTAGATGATGACATATACGAGCCCCCATAAAATAATCAAACTTACCACAAATCATTTTTTTTCATCAACACATATTTAATCTTTCAACAATTATTAATCATTTATAACTTGTCGTCTCAATTATTGATTTAATACTATAACATATTATACAGATGATACTGTGACAATAATTGAATCAATAATATAAGAGATATGATCGTGAATTCTCATGTGAAGTAATAATTGAGCATAATGGTGAGTGACTTCTCACGTAAGCATCAATAATCAATCTACCGCGCTCTACTCTTATCTACTCCAGACATCGTTCTTGTACTTTTACCACCGGGTAGTTCAACGCTTTTAACTTGGTAACACCTCCGCCGTTATTTTAATAAAATATTTTTGTCGTTTTCTCAATCCGATGAATAATTACATTATGGGGTCCACCAATGATTGAGCCATTGTATGCGAATATTCCCTAACAAAAGAATATTCCCCACCAAACGAATATTTTATAACAACTTGCATACTTTGCAAAATTTATAAATATTACCCACAACTATAACATTATATCAAATTTATTCCATAATATTCAAAAATAATATTTATAGAAAAATTCATCTTTATTTATAAAAGTTTGGGGTCTTATATGTAGTGCAAAGATGAATGATTAATCGATGAATATCTTTGGCCCGTAGTGCAAAAAAATGAATGTGTGTTGAGATGAATACCCAATCAAGTTATACAAAATGAATATCTTTGGCTGTAGTAGTGCAAATATGAATATTTGATTAAAGATGTATAGTGATTGTTATATGAGGATAAAATATTGATGATGGACTTTTAAATCTTAGAAGATAGTAGAACTCATTCTCTACTTGACTCTTCTAATGGATTGTTATTTCCACTGCAGGATATTGATCTAAAACTTATTGTCTATTATATTCTATCAGATTTCTCCCTGTTGAAGACTAACGATAATTTGTTGTATATTATCTTAGTTATAATATCTTTTACTGGGCTAGTTGAGCTCACCCTTTTCTTTTTTGTTCCATTTTTCTTCTCAGGAGGTGAGAACATAACAGGATCGAGTCGGGGTATGGAGTAATGGTTCTAGAAAGATGTTTTAGCAGTCCTCACTATTTTTGTAAAATAGTGTTTGAATAATTGTAATGAGGACTCATTTGGGTGTGGATATTGTCTAGATGACAATATTTGTATTTTAACTCACAGTATGTATTGTCGTATTTCACACGACATTTGTATTTTGAAGTTGTAGTTTGCTTTATGTATCATGTATTTGGTGACTCAGAATGGGTGTTGTATACCTATTTTGGGGGCGTCACAGTATTCGAGAAGCAAGCACACACCACCAACACAAAGTTCTGTTACTACACTAGTGCAATATTTAGTCTTTTATTAAGGTAAAAGATGTTATTTTCTTCATACTCATAAGGGTTGTCATTCTATTCCTTATTAATCTGTGGGAATAACCTGTCTGCACGGATTACCGCTTGCTTGGTGAATAATCATTCGTATTCATTCTTTATTAAGTTGTGAAAATGATCTGTCTACGCAGATTATCGCATGGGGTGAAAATCTATTTGCAATTTTGTATATTCTTTCATACTCGTATGGGATGTCATTTCTTTTGTACTCGTCAAGGGATTTCGTTTTCTTTCATATTTTTATCCATTTATGGTACAAATTTATTGTTTGTTTCCATAATCTTATTGTTAAATAGTGAAAATCCCTGAAATTAGTAGAATATTCTTAATAGTTTGCGCTTCATCTAATATCATTTCATTGGAATAAGTCTGAACTTTCTTATTAAATTTTAATATTTTCATTCGGGGTACTATTCACTCGTGGTACTATTCATGACAAAATTGGCTTCTTTTCTGTCTAAATTATTTTTAATACATGAATATCATTCTTGAATTTTACTCCACAATTAGTTATCATGTTAACAATTTGTACATTCTTGAACTCTGATTGAATTTAATTATAAATCTCTAATATTTATCCTTGATCTCACTTGATTGATTCTTTATATCATTGTTATCATACTCGTGCTTATATTGTGCTGAATGTCATCTTTAACCCGTAGTGTAAAGATGGAATGTTGATTGATATGATTATGACAAAAAATTGTGTATTGAATCATGACTTTTAATATTACAGATAAAGGTTTGTGGTGAAAGTACTCTTTATCCCGTAGTGCATATACGAACAAGTGTTCGGCATGATCATGACCACTGGTGATGCAAACGATTTTCTTTGGCTCGTAGTGCATAGAAAATTCGTTGATTGAAAATAATTATTGATTGGTGTTACACGAATAAAAAATTGATGATCATGATGTACTCCTTTAGTTTTAAAGAAAGTCAATTTAAAATATTTTTAAATTTAAAATTAATATAATTCAGTAATCAAACATTGAAACTTATAATTATCTTTTGGCTTAAATATAAATTAGTACCCTAAACTATAGGCCATATTCCACTTCGGTGATCCACCTTTTAATTTTGTCAATTAGGTTATTAAACTATCAATTTTTTCCACTTCGGTCCAATTGGGTCTGCCACGTCAGAAATTGCTGACGTGGCCATTTAGGTGGGGTCAGAGTTAAGCTGATGTGTAACAAAAAAAGAATATTATAATTTTTGATTAAACATTAAGGGGTACAATTGTCAAATCACCTTATATTAAATATTAATACCAATTAAAAACAACTAAAGGCTAAATAAAACAATCATACGGATCAAATCTCTCCTCCCCCAACATCGATCAAAGCTCTTCATCGATCATCACTCGCAGAATAATTTCAATCCCAACCGCCGACGATGATTTTTTCGATCATCGATCATCACTCACAGAATAATCGATCATCACTCGCAGAAACCCAACTGCCGACGCCCCTTTTCAAATCTGAAGAATAATTTCAATCCCAAATCATCATTTGGGTAAAAGCAGAATAAGGAAGAGAAGGTCTGGAATTTGGGATTTGGTGGCTTCAAATCTGGAATTTGGGGGTCTGGAATTTGGGATTTGGTTTTTTCATCATTTGTTGCACGAGCTTCTATTTGTTACAGAGAAGAGCAACAGATTTCTTGCACGAGCTTCTACTTTGTTACAGAGAAGAGCAACAGATTTGTTTCTACAGAGAAGAGCAACAGATCGTGCCGGCCAAAGAAGAAAGGCCGTGGTGGTGGCTCAGTCATACCCTGTGCTCTCTTCTACTACCGGCCTCAAGCTCCCGGATCTCGAAATCAACAGCATCCCCTGTTTTGAAATCAACTTTGCATACCCTCGAGCAAATCGGAAAAGTCTGCTCCCTCCGACCACCAAAGATCTCTCTCACTTCGACAAAGACCGAGTTCCTACCCGATATCTTAAGAGTGCTCCCATTTTCGGCAATAATCCCCATACTACTTCTTCTTTCAAAGCTGATAAAAGTCTCTATTTTTTCTCCATTTCCTAAAACCCTAACAAATCAAATACTGTATATAAACAACATAAGAGTGGCGGTGCATTGGTGAAGGATTTCTCTGTTAATATTCACCCCTTCTCGTTTGAGACCTAGGTTTTTTGGGGTTTTAATCAATTTAATAGAAGTTGGGGCTTTGATCGATATGTTTGTGATGGTTTTAGATTTTTGTTATTTTTATTTAATGTTAATGTTTAATATAAAGTGAGTTACCGAAATTGCCCTTTAATGTATAATGAATGTGTGAATAGATTACTCATCAGCTTAACTCTGACCCCATCTAAACGGCCACGTCAGCAATTTCTGACGTGGAAGACCCAATTGGACCGAAGTGAAAAAAAATTGATAGTTTAATAACCTAATTGACAAAATTGAAAGGTGGATCACCGAAGTGGAATATGGCCTATAGTTTAGGGTACTAATTCATATTTAAGCCTTATCTTTTTTAAATAGTTTAACATATTTATCATTGTATTGACTTAAATTAAATAAATTTATGTCAATTTTGAGTTTAAAAATGTCTCAAAGTATTTTTAAAAACCAATAATAATTTTAGATTTTGAAACAGAAAGAAGAGGAGAGTATTACTTAACAGTCTAAACTACAATATATACTCTCTATAATATTATACCAATACTAATACTAATATATATATTGAGTTATTTTAGTTGGTTTTGGGTCAATTTATTGGTAGCCCAAAAATTTCACTTAATTTTATTTTTATTTTCATGTTTTCTTAGTCATAAATTTTGGTATTCCCAAAGATTGAGTTTTTCACAAAATTTTAAAATACATTTATTATTAAAGTAATAATATACTACCATTTGTCATTAAAAATTGCATAAAGATAAAAATAAATAAATAAATTCAAACTATCTAGTTATCAAAACATGAATAACTAAATTAACTCGAAACCAATTAAAATGTCGCACAAATATATCATATTTCAAAATTATCCGATAACTCGTTTATAAGCTGATTCCGTTATTTTATTAACTTCATAGTAAGTTGATTTGATCAATACAATATTTACACGCAGTAGCATGCGTATTTAGATTGTATTAATCAATTGACCAAAATTGCTCCCTTTATTCGGGAGTGACTTATTTTAAAATAATTTATAAGTTAAAATATAAGTTATTTTTAAGTTGTGACTTATAAGTAAAAGTGTTCGAATGATAATGACTTATAAGTTAGAAATTAAGTTGAAACAAGTTATGAAAGTGTTCGGCTCATAATGACTTATAAATTAAAATAAAATGTAAAGATTACTAAAAGGACATTATAAAAGATATATTGATTCAATATCATATTGAAGGTTATTATTGGTAAACAACTTTTTCAATAGCTTATTGGTAAATAGTTTATTATTGGTAAACAACTTATTATTTAAACAATTTATTGGTAAACTACTTATATTAGTAAATGTTTTATTGGTAAACAACTTATTTAAATAGTTTATTAGTAAACAACTTATTATTTAAACAATTTATTATTGCTAAACAAATTATTATTTAAACATTTTATTGGTAAACAATTTATTTAAATGACTTATTGTTAAACAAATTATTATTTAAATAGCTTTTCTAAGTAAACAAATTATTATTGGTAAACGACTTATTATTGCTAAATAACTTATTATTTAAACAACTTATTGGTAAACAACTTATTTAAAATAATTTTTGGTAAACAACTTATTATCTAAAACAGGTTTATTGGTAAACAACTTATTATTTAAACAACTTATTGATAAACGACTTATTATTGGTAAACAACTTATTATTTAAATAGCTTATTGGTAAAAAAATATTATTTAAATAGCTTATTGGTAAACAACTTATTTAAAAAAGCTTACTAGTAAACAACTTATTATTTAAACGACTTATTAATAAATAACTTATTTAATAGCTTATTGGTAAACAACTTATTATTGTTAAACGACTTATTAATAGTAAACATCTTACTTCCTTCATTCTTAATTATTTGACGTTTTAGAGCTTTGCACAACTATTAAGGAAATTAAAACTTCTATAAAAACTCCACTAAAAGTACTATGTATTACCAAAAATACCATTGCATAGATAAATGAAAAGCTAAATTGTAAATGATAAAGATGAAAGAGGAATATTGTTAGAAGATAGAGAAAATATAGGAATTATAAGAGAGAGAAAAGAGTATACCATTAAGATGTTAAAAGAGAGAAAAAATAGCTGAAAAAGTAGGAGAGAATTAAGGAGAGTATTAAATGTTTAGGGATAATTTAGGAAGTAATGTAATCAATATCTTCTAGAAATCTAAAAACTCAAATAAATAGGAACACAATTTTTTCTCTAAAACGTCAAATAAATAGGAATTGAGGGAGTATTATTTAAACAACTTATTATTGATAAATAATTTATAATTGATAACCAACTTATTATTTAAATAATTTATTGATAAACAACTTTTTAAAATACTATTGGTAAAAAACTTATAATTTAAAACAACTTATTAGTAAATAACTTATTATTTAAACAATTTATTATTGAAAATTATAAAAAAAACATCGATTCAATATCAAATCATAACAATCATCCACAATTGCATTAAATAAAAACCTAAACAAATTATCTAAATATATGAATAGCAATTTTATTCCAAGCGATTATATTTGGTCAAAATAAATTATTAAGAATGACTTATAAGTCATTTTATTTTAAGTTATAAATTGTTAAAATAACTTGTTAATGAAGATTAATGGTATGAAGAATAATAACTTTCTTACTGTTCCATTGAATAATCAGGAGTATAAATAGCTTAATACCTATGTGGAAGTTAGAAACAAATCAAGAACTAAATCTAATCTAGGAAAATTCAAAAATCAAACGTCCTAAAGATAGAAATATAGATTACAAGATATATACAAATTGAACAGATAACATTATCCTCTAATATGCCTCCACAAGATGGAGCACCGAGAGGAGAGTCCAATCTTGATCATAAGTTGTTGAAACCTTTGTTGAGGAAGGGCCTTAGTAAGTGCATCCGCAAGCTGATCAATATAGGAGACATGGGTGACGCGGAGAGCAGCGTTTAGAACCTGTTCACGGATATAGTGGTAATCAAGAGCAACATGCTTCATTTGGGAGTGAAAGACGGGATTGGAGCATAAATTAGTTGCACCCACATTGTCACAATATATGACAGGTTTTTTAGAGGATGGAAAGCCAAGTTCACCAAGAACAGAAGTTAGCCAAGAAAGTTTTGCCGCAGTGGCAGCTACTGATCGATATTTTACCAAGGTAGAGGAGCGCACAACGGTACGTTGCTTCTTTGAGCTCCAAGAAATTGCATTCCGACCAAGGTATACGATGTAAGCACCAGTAAAAGTGTAATCATCTTTGTCACCTGCCCATTCTGCATCAGAAAATGAATGTAAGGCAAGAGGAGACTGACGATGAAGTAAGAGACCTTGATCAATAGTTCCACATAAGTAGCGAAGGATGCGTTTTGCAGCGTTCCAATGTTCAGTGGTGGGATAATGCATGAATTGAGACAGCTTGTTGACAACATACGCAATGTCCGGACGAGTCATAGACAGGTATTGAAGGCTGCCAATTATGGTCCGATATTTGGATGGATCACTTAGAGTAGTGCCAACAAGAAGGGTAAAACTTGGTGTAGTCGGCATTGGGGTGGCCACCGGCTTTGCATCAGTCATTTTGGTACGAGCCAGGAGGTCAGTAATGTAGCGACGCTGAGAAAGGAGAAGTCCCAACGGATGAGACAAAACCTCGACACCAAGGAAATACGACAATGAGCCTAAGTCCTTAAGAGCGAAGCGGGCTGCCAATGAAATGACATAGCGCTGAACTGTAGTATTATCATTCCTAGTAGTAATTATGTCGTCAACATAAACTAGGAGAAACAAGGTGATACCATCAGATTTGAAGATGAATAGGGAAGTGTCAGCAGTGGAATTGATGAAGCCATATTGGAAAAGAAACTGACGAAGCTCGGTATACCATGCACGTGGAGCCTGTTTCAGACCTTAAATTACCTTCTTTAATTTACAGATATGGGTAGAAAAATCCATGTCAACGAATCCCGGTGGTTGGATCATAAAGGCATCTTCACTCAACGTGCCATGGAGAAAGACATTGGTGACATTAAGTTGGCGAAAGGACCAACCATGACTAACAGCAATGGAGAGCACTAGAAGAATGATAGCGGGTTTTATTACAGGGCTAAATGTATCATGATAATCAATTCCGGGTCGTTGATGAAATCCCTTCGCTACCAAACGTGTTTTATACCTGTCAACAGATCCACCAGGTAGACGTTTAATTCTAAAAATCCGTTTACAACCAACAATATATTTGAGCCGCAATGGAGGGAACAAGCTCCCAAGTGTCGTTATGGACAAGAGCATTAAATTCTGCAAACATGGTCTGGCGCCACTTCTGATCCTTGATTGCCTGAGTTACCGAAGTGGGTTCCACTTCTTGAGTAAGGTGGACTGAGAGGTTTAGTTTGGTGATAGGTTTATGAATATTATTTTTAGACCTGGTGACAATGGGAGAGTGGCGAGTTGAGATGGTAGGTACAAATGAGGGCTCACAGGGAGAAGATGTGGGTGGTGGGTTTGACAGGCATGTGGAGGAAGAGTCTGAAGTAACTGGCTCGGGTTTAGTGGTGTGGTGTTCGGACGAGATATGGGAAGACACGGTGAGGGACTTTGTAGAGTCACGGGCTTTGTTCGGTATGGACAAGGGTGAAGGCGTGGTTGTGACCGATGGTGAGTGGTGCTCATGCACTAAGGATCTGCAATAGGGGTTATCCAACCGAGGTAGAAGTGGTTGAGTTTGAGATGGTGGTGAGGACATCGGAAGGACAACCTGAAGATTAAGCTAGGTGGACTCATTGAGGTTAGGGGAAACATTAGGATTTACAGACATTGGGAAAAGAGACTCAACAAAGCGAACATGGCTAGAGGTGTGTAATTTCTTGGTGGTTGGATTGTAACAGAAGTATACACTTTGAATTAGAGAATAACCCAGAAATACACAAGGAGAATAGCGAGGTTGGAGTTTGTGAGTAGTATATGGGCGAAACCAGGGATAACACAAACACCCAAAAACATGAAGTTTAGAGTAGTTATGAGGAGATCCAAAGAGAGATTGGTATGGAGACGACATGTTTAATGTTGGGGTAGGGAGGCGGTTTATGAGATAGGTTGTAGTGGAGAAGGCAAAGGATCAAAAAGATAGAGCTAGAGAAGCATGAGTGAGAAGGGACAAGCCTGTTTCAACTATGTGACGATGTCGTCGTTCGGTAAAACCGTTGTGCTCAGGAGTATGTGGTGGAGAGGTAAGATGAGAGATACCGTGTTGACTTAAAAAGGAGGCAAGTCCAGTGTATTCACCCCCATTGTCAGAGTATAATGTAATGATTTTTTTTTTTAAATGGTTTTCAACAAGAGCTTTGAAGCGAGGAACGATGTTGGCTACATTAGATTTGCGGATTAGGGGGTAAAGCGATGTGTAGTGAGTGAAGTGATCGACAAAGATAACATAAAATTTGTAATGATCAATAGAATAAATTGGAGAAGTCTAAACATCAGAAAATATTATTTATAATGGCTTAGTTGAGATAAGAGTAAATTGAGCAAAAGGTAATTTATGACTTTTATTGCAATAACAGTCATTATAATGGAAGGTTTTGGAACCCAAAGACAAATCTAACTTAAATTTAGAAATAAGACTTCAAAATATTGACTCGGACGGATGCCCTAAACGTTGGTGCCACTTAGAGGGAGTGGCTTTGACACTGGATAAAGCAATTATTGGAGAGTTGGGCGATGGATTGTTTGGCCACTCATATATACCATGTAAGACCCTAAATTTTATGAAATAAAATTATTTAATTTTTCTTATAATTACTATTCAGTAAATGGTTAAATTGATAAAAAGTAAAGTTAAGGGTGATATATGAATTTTTTTTCAAAATAAGCAAGTGGCTATAAAATACTTATTGTTGTCGGGAAATATTCGTTTGGTCGTGAAATATTCTTTTTATCGGGAATATCCATACGACGGCGCAGTCATTTGTGGGCCCCATAACATAATAACTGTCGAATGAAGAAAATGACAAGTTTGAGTTTTTATAAATAATGGCGTAATTGTTACCGTTAACACGGTTGAATACCTGGTGGTTAAAATACGTTGATACGGCGTTGTTACGCACAATGAAGACACGGTATTGCACATGTATTTTGAACTATTGATTCTTACGTAAAGCAAAGGCACTACTCAATAATTGTTACGAGTTATTCTTTGTTCAATATTTTATTTTATTGATTCAATAATTGTCTTTGCGTTGATAGTTTATATTATTGTTCTTTCAATAATTGTCATCGCATACGATATTTCTATTATCAGATCAATAATTCATATTATTTGAATAACATTATTAGATAGCATTATTGGTAATGTCTAGAAAGTTCTGTCAATGAGAGGTTTGGTCATCTAATTCCGCACCAGTAAGGAGAAATCCTTATCGAAAAGCCCCCTTCTTTCCTAGGAACTGCCTGGTTGTCATAATTGTGATTCTATAATATTATTTGTGAATAATTAATTATTGATTTATATGATAAGGAAATATTTATTTAATGCGGATATAAATGATGGATTTATTTATGTGGTTATAAATGAAGGATTTAATGTTGAGGTATTTTATCGGTATTTTGTCGGATTGGAGGTATTAAACGATCAAATCGGTGTTCTTAAAGCTCTATTGCGTGAGTTATAATTTTGATCTGACCGTTGAATCGTTATGATTTTTGGATATGTTATACATATATAAGTTGAGTATATATCCACAAATTTTGAACCGTTAAAAATTAACGCATGATTTGTTATGAATTTAAAAAGGTGTTGAAACGGTGTTTAAAATAATCCGTTTGTGGATTTCGGATATTTTCAGTCTGGAATTTGGAAAAACTTTCTTCTGTAAAATTGTAGAGAATTCAATTTCGTGTGGAATAGATATAAAATTTGTATTTTTCTGATAAACGGGCTATTTTCTATGAATTACTGAAGTTTCAGAAAATAAAATAATTTTTATTAAAATTAGGGGTGGGACCCACTATTGTTTTAATCATGTGGGCTGCCAAATTATCTTTCAAAGGAGATGGCTGGTCTTGTATGGTGGCTGGCATAAGAGAAATTAGTAATAATAAAATTATATTTTATTAATTTAATCTCATTTGGCGTTCTAGCATTTTTTTTATAAATAGGTGCTTATGTTAGAATTGAAAATCACATCAGAAACATAAGTTTTCTCTCTCTATATTATCAAGCATATTTTTGTGAGTATTTAGATACTTTGAGAGTTGTTTTTCAGTACAAGTTTCCTTCGGCTTTACATCCGATGTTCCAGTCAGAAGTACTGCTCTTTTGAGGTAAGAGATTTTAAGGGTTGTTATGTTTTTCATGTTTCCTAACTTTTCAGACCTTCAAAATTTCTGGAAAAATTTGAAATGATAATTTGATGAGTTTTATTAATTGTGTCCAAAAATGGAGATTTTTGGATGTATAGATTAAGAGTTATGAATTTTATGAGAAAAGACTATTTTAAAAGAAAACCCTTATAACTCCTTGTGGTTAACTACAAAATTGGTGAAATTTTTATTGAGAGTATATCTATATAACATCAATATATTCTGTAAATTTCGTAATTTTTGGACAAAAGTACAATTTATGATAAATGTCTAAATATTTGGCAGTTTTGGCCATGTGAAAAATAGTAAATAAATTTTAAAAATTCCAAGAAAAATATATGTTCAATATGGGACTATATTATGCTAAATTCCAGAAAAAAAATATTTTTGGAACTGATTTGATATTTTTCATGAAAATGGTCTAGTTATGAGTAAACGAATTAAATATGTTATGTGAAGGAAGAAAATTGGAAAATAGGATTTTATGGCTTGAGAATACTATATAAGGTATATGCAGATTTTGTGATGAGGGTTTTGGTTATTGGTGATGAAATCTTATGAGTTTGGCATTTTAGGATGACTAAATGCATTAATTAATAAAGTGTAAACAATTTAAATAAATTGTTTATAAGTTTAAGAAATGATTAAAATATTGTTGTAATATTAATAATATTAGATCATGAGATTATTAAGTTATTTATAACATTTAGATTAAGATGTTATAAATATTGATATAGATTTTATTGTGAAAGTTTATCCTTTTGTGTCGGGGTTACTATTCATGAGTTACTATTTACGGGGTACTATTCACGACAAAATTAGTTTCTTTTTTTGACCAAATTATCGTTGATTTATGAAACTTAATCTTGAAATTAAATGCAGTTTTTGATCATATTGTTTTTATTATTATATATAACATTTTTATAATCCTGGTGAAGAAATTTCTCTTTGACTTGAGTGTAAAGATGGGTAAATTATTGGTATGATCATGACTAAGGGTTCTCTTTGGGCAGTAGTGCAAAGTTGAATCGTTGACTGGTATGATCATGACCATTGAATTTACAATTGAATATTTTTAGCTTAAATGCAAAGGTGAATTGATCAACATGATTATAATTATGGTTTATATAAATTCTGAAATGATTATGTATTTCTTTGAGATATGAATATCTTTGGCCTGTAGTGCAAAGATAACCTGTTGTTAAATATCTTTGGCCCGTAGTGCAAAGATGTCCTGTTGTTGAATATCTTTGCCCCGTAGTGCATAGATGTCATGTTGTTGAATATCTTTGGCGTGTAATGCAAAGATGAACTGTTAATGAATATCTTTGGCCCGTAGTGCAAAGATGAATTTATTAGTATGATTATGAGCGAGGCGTGATTTGGTATAACCATGATCTTTGATGTTTCAGGTAAAGACAGGTGATGTAAATTATCTTCATCCTGGATGAGAAAAGGAATTTAAAACCACAATTATGATTATGAGTTATTCATATGATTGTGGGCGAGAACTGCTGATGATTGATACGGAGGATAAAACATTCTTTGGTGGACTTTTAATATAGAGAGATAATAGACATTATGGTCTATTCGACTCTTTTAATGGATTGCTTCGATTCTGCACGCAAACTATGGTTGAAAAGTTTTATCATCTACCATATGTTCTAAATCTATGATTTATTACTAATGAAGGCTATTGATAATTTAATTATCTTTAGTCATGATATTCTTTATTGAAGCTAGTTGTGGCTCACCCTTTTGCTTCACAATTCCTTTCGGTAATAAGAGTGTAGTAAATTGGGTCGAGCGGGGATAACAGGAATAATAGTGTGGTGGTCCGAGATCACCAAAGTTTCTCAACACATTATAAAATGGCATGACATACAATATATAATTGTAGTGAGGACCTAAGATGTGTGTGTCGTATATTATACGTCACTTAATAATTGATTTTGGTGAACAACAATAGGGTGAGGTGAACCCAACTTTGGAAGGGTGTTTTGCCACTATAATACAAGATGTCTAATGACATACAACTTTGTGTTATCATAAGACAGGATTTTGCACATCCACTTGCTGAGAATATCTACGAGCACTACCTATATGATCTTGGAGTTTATTTGAAATATAATTTTCAACTGGAGACAATGGAGATATTTATATGTTAAGAGAAGACTCACCATTGGAAAGAACATGATAGTAATCTTCTCATTTTTCTTTGGGGTCTATTAGGTTAACCAAAGATAATTATGTGGGCATATGATATCTATTATAACTTAGATTCTTAGCCTCCTATGTACGAAGGTTTCCTTGAGCACTTCCCAAAGATTTTAATTTCTAAAACAATTATTGACTTTTCCTTTATGTAAGATGCCATTGTGACGTGTTATCCAAGGTTGGGACATGAGTCACAGTTGGTATTAAAACTCACAGTATATGTGTGACGCCCCCAAAATAGGTATACATCACCCATTCTGAGTTGTCAATACATGGTACAGAAACAACTACAATTTTATTATTACAACATATAAACTGTGAGTTTAAATACAGATATTGCCATCTAGACAATATGTGACGCCCCCAAAATAGGTATACATCACCCATTCTGAGTTGTCAATACTTGGTACAGAAATAACTACAACTTTATTATTACAACATATAAACTGTGAGTTTAAATACGAGATATTGCCATCTGCATAAATATCCACACGCAAATAAATCCCCATCATAATTATTGATACATTATTTTACAAAAATGGTGAGGACTACTAAACAACTCTCTCTAGAACCTTCATTCCATACCCCGACTAGTACTCGCTACATTCTCGCCTCCTGAGAAGAAAAAAATGAAACAACAAGGAAAAGGGTGAGCTCAACTAGCCCAAGAAAGAATATTATGACTAAGATAATATACAACAAATTATCGTTAGTCTTCAACAGGGAAAAATCTAATAGAATACAATAGACAACAAATTTTAAATCAATATTCGCAATGAAATAATAATTCATTAGAAGAGTTAAGTAGAGAATGCAAACTACTATCTTCTATGTATGAATTTAAAAGTTCATCGCCTATCTTTTATCCCCGTAACATCAATCAATATATATCTCGAATCAAATATTCATCTTTGCACTCACAGCCAAAGAAGATATTCATCGATTAGTCATGTTCATCTAAACACTGTTCATCTTTTACTACTACTACCAAAGATATTCTTCAGAAATCATTCATCTTTGCACTACGGGCCAAAGATATTCCATAATATCATCATTTAAGATCAAGATGATGAAAATATTTTAAAGAAACGAATCCAAAGAAAACAAAATGACAAGGATTAAGGATTAAGGATTCGTACTTTGTTTTATCCACATCCAAAAATACCTCAAAAATAATTACGGTGGTGTAAAATTCAAGAATGATCAAAACATGGATACAATCAAAGCTAGTATCCGAATAGATATTTTGACGAAAAGAAAATTTTCCATTTTTCGATGAATAATTAGGTCGTATTCGTGAATAATCTCAAGTATCGTGAATAGTCTGCATATCGTGAATAAGAACTCAGACACCAAAAGTTCCAAATTTGATAAAAAAAACTTCAGATCAATATTTCAACATAATGATATTGAAGAAATAATATCATTACTGAAAAATAATATCCCTTACCTCGAAAGATCAAGATTTTAATTTGAAACACCTGATATAAAGCATGATGACTTGAACTTGCAAATATAGCAATACTCAAATTATACTCGAAATACTCACAAGAATACGCTCGATAATATAGAGAGAAAACTTCATTTACGTGTGATTTCCAATTCTAACCTAAGCACCCTATTTATAGGAAAATGTTTAGAACACCAAAGCGAGAAAATTTAATATAATAATAATATATATAATCAAATTTCTTACGCACACAAATCTGGTCCAAACTTCACCACACATGTGCCCAAAACAATAAAAACGTTTTTCTTAATAAAAATAATTAAAACATCCAAAAATTAATTATTTCGGAGCTTCAGAACTTCAATAATTCATAATAAATAGCCCTTTTGCCAGAAAATTCGAATCTCGTGACTTTTTATAGAAAATTCAATTCTCTACAACTTTGCAGAAGAAAGTTTTCCAAATTTCAAACAAAATTGAATCAAAATCCACAAATCCAAGCGATTTTACGGCTATAATCAAATTTCAGTCAATAAATGGGGTCCACCGACATGTTTAACATGTTTTAAACATTTATTGCAACAAAAATACTCTTCCTCCTCGTATACTCATATATCCCACATTCGTTGTAAAAATATCACCATTATTATATTATTAAAATATAATAATATATTTAAATGAATTATTTTATCAGAAAAAGATAAAATTTCAATTTTCAACAATTGTCACATTAAAAATTTTCTCCATCTATATCCACATAAAATCAATATTTTTCTTATCATATGAATCAATAATTAATTATTCACAAATAATATTATAGAATCACAATATTGACAACCAGCAGCCTCCTGTGAAGAGGGGGCTTTCCAATAAAGATTTCTCCTTACTGGTGCACAATTAGGTGACCAAACCTCTCTTTAGATGTAACTTTCTAGACATTGCCAATAATGTTATCCAATAATATTATTCAGATAATATGAATTATTGCTCGATAATGGAAAATCTTGTGTAATGACAATTCATTGAAACAACAATATATAAAATATCAATACAAATTATTATTGAATCAATAAAATCTTCGAATAATAATTATCGTAACCATTATTAAGTAGTGCCTTCTTACGTAAGAATCAATAATTGGTGCAATACCGTGTGCTACTGTGTTTTAACCACCGAGTATTTTAACAAGATTAATCTGTAATAACTACGCTTATTATTTTTAAACAACTTATATTTGTCGCTTTCTTCATCCAATCGCTTTCCAAGCATGGGCTCCACACATACATCGCTACTGTTGTGCCGTCGCATTTAATATTCCCGACAAAGCATTTAATAATATTCCACTACCAAACGAATATTCCCCGACAACAATGAATATTTTATAACCACTTGCTTATTTTGAAATATTTGCGTATTTTACCCCTAACTATCCACATTAATCAAATCAACCCTTACTATTTCAAAATAATAAATAGAAAAATTAAATTTCATTAATAATAAGTTGGGGTCTTACAACCTCCCTCCTTATGAAATTTCGTCCTCGAAATTGACGCTTGCGATACTGGTGTTTTGAAAAGGTGAGGATACCTCGCTTTCATTTCCGTTTCCAATTCCCAGGTCATTTCCTCTATAGCATGATTCCTCCACAGAACTTTAACTTGTGGTATGACCTTTACGCGTAGGACATACTCCTTCCTATCCAAGATCTTGACAAGTACCTCCTCATACGTTAAGTCTTCGGCTATCTCATTCGGTTCTAACTCTATAACGTGGTTCGGGTCTTTCACATATTTACAAAGTACAGATATATGAAACACATTATGAACACGAGACATACTCGGAGATAACGCGAGTCTATAGGCTACATTTCCTACTCGGTCAAGAATTTGAAATGGACCAATAAATCGTGGATTGAGCTTTCCTCTCTTCCCAAATCTTGTAACTCCCTTCCATGGAGCAACTCGCAACAATACATGATCCCCTACACTAAATTCCACGTCCTTTCGATGAAGATTCACATAACTCTTTTGTCGATCTTGTGCCGTTTGTATACGTTGTCGAATCATTTGGATCTTTTGGTAGTCATACGTACTAACTCTCGGGTCCCAACAATGTTGCTTCACCCACCTCATCCCAACATATTGTAGAATCGACATTTTCGTCCATATAATGCTTGAATGGAGCCACACCTATACTTGCTTCCTCGATAATCTGCTTGTTGTAGGAGAATTCCACCATGGTAAATACTTATCCTAACCGCCTTGAAGTCTAGGACATGAGAGTCTTAATAGATCTTCAAGAGTTTGAATAGTCCTCTCGATTGTCCGTCCCTTTTGAGGATGGTATGCCGAATCAATCATAAATCCGTGCCCATAGCTTTTTGCAAGCTAACCCAAAATCTTGAAGTGAATCTTGGGTCACGATCCAAACTATGGATACAGGCATGCCATGCAACCTCACAATCTCATTCACGTATATACTAGCAAAGACGCTCAAGTGAATAAGTCTCCGTGTCGGCAAGAAATGAGCGGACTTGGTTAATCTATCAACAATAACCCAAATAGCATTGATGCCTTGAGAAACCGTAGGAAGACCCGTGAACGAAATCCATGGTAATATGTTCCCACTTCCATTTCGGAATCTCAAGTGGTTGCAACGGACCCTTAGGTACTAGATGCTCGCCTTTACACGCCGACAAGTTAAACACATTGAGATAAACTTTGCAATCTCTCTCTTTATATTGTTCCACCAAAATGTATGTCAAGATCACGATACATTTTAGTACTTCCGAGATGGATTGCAAATGGTGTATTGTGTGCCTCCATCATAATCTTGTACTTCAAATCGTCGTCGTTAGGGACACAAAGTCCGGAGTGAACTCAAGTATTCCTTCTTCATCAATTCTCGCTTAAGAATAGCTCCTTCAGTACTTTCTTCTTCATACGCATCATTTCCGGCCTGCGGTGGCTTGAGCAACCTTAACTTTTTCTATTAAAGTTGGCTCTGTCATTATACTTGACATCATCGCACTCATTCCCGCGTGATATGATCTTCTACTCAACGCGTCGCCACCACGCTCGCTTTTCCAGGGATGGTATTGAATAGTGTGGTCGTAGTCTTTCAATAGCTCGAGCCAACGTCATTGCCAGATGTTGAGTTCTTTTTGAGTGAAGAAATATTTAAGGCTTTTATGGTCCAATATATCTCCACTTTCTCCCCATATAGATAGTGCCTCCATATCTTTAAGCGCTGAAAACGATCGGGCCGCTAACTCTAGATCATGAGTAGGATAATTCCTCTCATATTCTTTAAGTTGTCGCGAGGCATAAGCTATGACTTTCCCACGTTGCATGAGAACACAACATAACACTTTGCCTGAAGCATCGCTGTAGATAACAAATTCATCCATACCAGATGGTATTGTTAGAACAGGTGCCGAAATGAGTCTCCTCTTAAGCTCTTGGAAACTCTTCTCGCATTCTTCGCTCCAAATGAATTTTGTATCCTTCCTAGTTAGCTGGGTTAATGGAGTAGCGATTCGAGAAAACCTTCCACAAATCTCCGATAATAACCAAATAAGCCCAAAGAAGCTACGTGACTTGATCACCGACTTTGGTTGCTCTAACTTTGTATTGCCTCAATCTTCACGGATCAACAGATACTCCATGTTTCGACACCACGTGCCCAAGGAATGCTACTTCCTCGCCGTAACTCGTATTTTTCAATTTGGCATATAGTTGGTTTTCACGAAGCCTTTGAGTACCAAATTTCTTCAAATGGTGCTCATGATCTTCACTATTTTTGAATATATGAGGATGTCATCAATAAAGACAACAACAAACCGATCCAAATATTCCTTGAATACTTTGGTTCATCATATCCATGAAAGCCAGCAGGAGCATTAGTTAGTCCGAAAGACATGACTAAGAATTCATAATGCCCGCATCTGAAGTTCTAAAGCGCGCTTTGAATATCCTCGCCTAATCTTCAATTGATGATATCCGAGCGAAGATCGATTTTGAAAAGAATTGTGCCTCAGAATCGGGTCAAACAAGTAATCAATACGAGGTAGAGGATACCTATTCTTGATGGTGACATGGTTCAATTCCCAATAGTCAATACAAAGTCGCATACTCCCGCTCTTTCTTCTTTACGAATAAAACAGGAGCACCCCAAGGAGATGTACTAGATTTAATGAAACCGATGTCCAACAATTCCTCGTAGTTGGACCTTTAACTCCTCAAGTTCAATAGAGCCATTCGATATGGGGTTTTAGAAATGTGCTTTGTATCAGTGTTCAAGATCAATAAAGAATTCAACTTCACGCCTCGGGGTAGAATCGGAAGTTCTTCAGAAATACGTCGGAAAGTCAATAACAACAGAATATTATTCAAATTTGACGTGTCTTTATTCAAATCCATAACATGGGCTAAGAAAGCTTGACATCCGCTTTTCAATAAACGAATAACTTTATGATTAGATATGACGGTGATTGATTTTAATGGTTTAGTTGCTTGAATTGCATAAACAGGTTGATTAGGAATATGAAAACTAACAACCTTTCAAAACAATCAATTTTGGCATGATGAGTAGTTAACCAATCAATCCCTAAAATCACATCAAAAGCAAGTATCTTTAAAGAGATAAGGTCAATGTGTAAGGTGATGGTGCCAACTTGAATCAAACAAGATTTATAAACAAAGTGGATGTGATGAAAGTTTCTCCTAACTGAGTTTCCACAGATAGGTCAAAGTCTAATTTCTCCGAGTCAAGTTTAAACGTTGAGCACAAGCGGAGAGATAAATGAATGGGTAAGACACCGTGATCAAGTAAGGTATAAACTTCGCAAGAATTTATAAATAGCTTACCCGTGATCACCTCGTTTGGGTTCTCGCATTATGACCATCATACAACAAACGCTCTTCCGGAATCGTTGACTTTGACTTTTCCGGGATGATCTTTTGAGTCACCGTCCCCACTGAACTAGGTTTCGCATCAGCATAATCTCGAGCGATATGTCCTTCCTTTCCACAATTATAGCATACCTTAAACTGTTGTGGGCGCTTTGACCGATATGTCCTCTTTTTCCGCATTTGTAGCATATGATCGGTGGTCGTTTCCTCCCTTAGAACCAATTCTTGTCACGCCAAGACTGCTGCGTCTTCACATGGTCGTTGTTAAATCTCCTCTTTTTAAAATCTCCTCCCGACTCGCTTCTTTTTTATTTTCATGGCCATGATTACCACCAGAGTGGTTACTATTTTTGTCCACCGCTTTCTTTCTCCACCGGGTTATTGTTATTACATTGATCGCTATCTCCGGTATGATCCTCGTTATGGTCCCTCGGTTGAACATACTCGTTATCTCGCTTCTAACAATTGAGCCTCATTAATAACATCCGAATAGAGAAAAATTTATGAGAAATGAGATATTGTCGTACGCCGGTTTCAAACCTCTCGAAACATCCGCGTCATACGCTCCTCATTCTCCACCAAATGAGGTGCAAACTCGGATAACTCTGCAAACTTTGCCTCGTCTTCGAGACACCGGCATATTGTTTTGTTCTAATCATGAACTCCACTTCCTTCATATGATGAACACTTTCGTGAAAGTATTTGTCATTAAATAGTTTCAAACGCGTCTCCCAAGACATCCGAGTCGCGGTTTGGATGGGTACGCTTCACGACTCTCCCACCCAATAGTCTCGCCTCGCCACGAACATAAAGGTGGCGAATGGAACCTTCTGTTCTCCGTGCATCCCAAGACATCGAATATCTTGGTAATTTGCTTGACCCATGTTTCCGCCATGATCGGATCTCGCTTTCCTTAAATTCTCGTGGTCCCAACTCTTTGAATCGCTTGCATTGTGACAACCCGTGAATTGCTATCATTTCCTCCTATATTTTGAACACGAAGTCTCCTCTCGTCTCGATTTTGCATGAACTGCAAAAAGCTTCTAAACATCCCCTCGCTCATCATCTCTTTCGGTGGTGTTGTTTACGGAGGAACATTGCCACTGTTGCGTTTCTCTTTCGTTGGTGAGTACAAAGCGTCTCCACGCCTCATTTCCATTGTTAATATTCTCAAATCGACATTCTCAAATCACCGCTAAAACAAGGGTTAATTAAGGAAATCAATATATCACATAATATCCTTATATCTTGACCAACTAACAAATAAGCTTAGGTAGGACACACTAGCGAAGGATTTACTCGCCTCTCCCTTTTAGTTCTATTCCCCATCTCCGCCATCATCATATCCCTAAGCTCGATACCAACCCGTGACGCCCCAAAATAGGTATACATCACCCATTCCGAGTTGTCAATACACGGTACGTAAAACAACTACAACTTTATTATTACAACATATAAACTGTGAGTTTAAATACGAGATATTGCCATCTAGACAATATTCACACGCAAATAAATCCCCATCATAATTATTGATACATTATTTTACAAAAATGGTGAGGACTACTAAACAACTCTCTCTGAACCTTCATTCCATACCCCACTAGTACTGCCATTACATTCTCGCCTCCCGAGAAGAAAAATGGAACAACAAGGAAAAGGGTGATCTCAACTAGCCCAAGAAGAATATTATGACTAAGATAATATACAACAAATTATCGTTAGTCTTCAACAGGAAAAATCTAATAGAATACAATGGACAACAAGTTTTAAATCAATATTCACAGCAATGAAATAATAATTCATTAGAAGAGTTAAGTAGAGAATGCAAACTACTATCTTCTATGTATGAATTTAAAAGTTCATCGCTCATCTTTTATCCCCGTAATATCAATCAATATATATCTCGAATCAAATATTCATCTTTGCACTACAGGCCAAAGATATTCATCACTTAATCATGTTCATCTAAACACTGCTCATCTTTTGCATCTTTCTACGGCCAAAGATATTTATCGAAATCATTCATCTTTTGCACTACTGTGCCAAAGATATTCAATAATATCATCATTTAAGATCGAGGATGATGAAAAATATTTTTAAAGAAACGAATCCAAAGGAAACAAAATGACAAGGATTAAGGATTAAGGATTCGTATTTTGTTTTATCCATGTCCAAAATACCTCAAAAATAATCATAGTGGTGTAAAATTCAAGAATGATCAAAACATGGATACAATCAAAGCTAGTATCCACAATAGATATTTTGGGACGAAAATGAAAATTTTATTTTTCGATGAATAGTCTGTATTCGTGAATAAGTACCAGATATCGTGAATAAAGTCCGAGATATCTGTGAATAAGTAACTCCAGAGCACCAAAAGTTCCAAATTTGATAAAAACTTCAGATCAATATTTCAAAGATAATGATATTGAAGAAATAATATCATTACTGAAAAAAAAAATATCCCTTACCTCACAAAAGACAAAGATTTCTAGTCAAACACCGATATAAAGCTATGACTTGAACTTGACCAGATAAAGCAATACTCAAAATATACTCAAAATACTCACAAGAATACGCGATAATATAGAGAGAGAAAACTTTAGGTTCTGGTGTGTTTTTCAATTCTAACCTAAGCACCCTATTTATAGGAAAATGCTTAGAACACCAAAGTAGAAAATTTAATATAATATTAATATATATAAAATTTTTCCAACGCACACTCTTATAAACTGAAATCAACTCATTTCAACAACCAACCAAGCCCAACAAACATATCAAAAACGTTTTTCTAATTTAAATTATTTTAAACTTCCAAAAATCAATTATTTGAGCTTCTAACTTCAATAATTCATAATAAATAGCCCTTTTATCGTAAAAAATTCAATCTTGCGAGTTCTTATAGGAAATCCAATTCTCTACAACTTTGCGTAAGAAAGTTTTCCCAAATTCCAAATGAAATTGACCAAATCCACAACCAAGCGATTTTACGTGTTATAATCAAATTTCATCAATAAATGAGGTCCACCGACATGTTTAACATGTTTTAAACATTTATTGCAACAAAATATACTCTTCCTCCTCAGATACTCATATATCCCACATTCGTTGTAAAATATCACCATTATTATATTATTAAAATAATATATTTAAATGAATTATTTTATCGTAAAAAGATAAAATATTAATTTTAACAATTGTCACATTAAAAATTTTCTCCATCTATATCCACATAAAATCAATATTTTCCTCATTATATAAATCAATAATTAATTATTCACAAATAATATTACAGAATCACAAGATCGCAACCTGTGTTGCTCCTCGTGAAAAGAGGGGCTTTCAATAAGAATTTCTCCTTCTTGGCAGCAAGATTAGGTGACCAAACCTCTCTCTTAGACGAACTTTCTAGACATTGCCAATAATGTTATCTAATAATATTATTCAGATAATATGAATTATTGCTTCGATAATGAAAAATATTGTGTAATGATAATTATCAAACAATGACAATATAAAATATCAACGCAACAATTATTAAATCAATAAAATAATTTGAATAGTAATTATCGTAACCATTATCGAGTAGTGCCTTCTTACGTAAGAATCAATAATTGGTGCAATACTGCAGCTACCTTGTGTTTTAACCACCGAGTATTTTAACAATGATTAATCTGTAATAACTACGCCAATTATTTTTAAACAACTTATATTTGTCGCTTTCTTCATCCAATCGCTTTTCAGTTATGGGGCCCACAAAAAGATCGCACATTGTCATTTAATATTCCCCGACAACAAGAATATTCCACGACCAAACGAATATTCCCCGACAACAATGAATATTTTATAACCACTTGCTTATTTTGAAATATTTGCGTATTTTACCCATAACTATCCACATTAATCAAATCAACCCTTACTATTTCAAAATAATAAATAGAGAAAATTAAATTTCATTAATAATAAGTTGGGGTCTTACAATATGTGTTGTTGTATTTTGCACGACAATGGTAGTAATAAAGTTGTAGTTATTTTTTGTACCATATATTTGGCGACCTAGAATAGGTTGGATGGATTAGACCTATTTTCGGGGTGTCACAGTTGGTATCAGAGCTTAGGGAAATGGTCTCTGGCGGAGATCGGGGAATAGAACTAGGAGGGGAGAGATAAGTAAATCATTCGCTAGTGTGTCCTACCTAAGCTTATTTGTTGGTCAGTCATAATATCGGGATATTATGTGATATGTTAATTTGTTCAAATTAACCCTTGTTTTGAAGCTGTATTCTAGAATGATATCTGAAATACAGGAGATGAGAAATGGAGAAATCATGAGGACAAGGAAGATGGAATCTAAAATGAAAGCAAGGTATTCTCAACTCTTGAAATACCAGGTACGTAAATTTCGAGGACGAAATTTCATAAGGAGGGGAGATTGTAAGACCCCGAATTTAATGAAATAAAATTATTCAATTTTTCTTATAATTACTATTCAGTAAATGGTTAAATTCATAAAAAGTAAAGTTAAGGGTGATATATGAAATTTTTTTCAAAATAAGCAAGTGGCTATAAAATACTTATTGTTGTCGGGGAATATTCGTTTGGTCGTGGAATATTCTTTTTGTCGAGAATAACCGTATGACGGCACAGTCATTTGTGGGCCCCATAACATAATAACTGTCGAATGAAGAAAACGACAAGTTTGAGTTTTTATAAATAATGGCGTAATTGTTACCGTTAACACTGTTGGAATACCTGGTGGTTAAAATACAGTGATACGCGTTGTTGCACAGTAGTACACGGTATTGCACAGTATTTTTGAATAATTGATTCTTACGTAACAAGGCACTACTCAATAATTGTTACAGTAGTTAATGTTCAATATTTTATTTTATTGATTCAATAATTGTTGCGTTGATAGTTTATATTATTGTTGTTTCAATAATTGTCACTGCACAGTATTTCCCATTATCAGATCAATAATTCATATTATTTGAATAATATTATTAGATAACATTATTGGCAATGTCTAGAAAGTTCTGTCAAGGAGAGGTTTGGTCATCTAATTGCGCGCCAGTAAAGAGAAATCCTTATCGGAAAGCCCCCTCTTTCCTGGGAACTGCCTGGTTGTCATAATTGTGATTCTATAATATTATTTGTGAATAATTAATTATTTATTTATATGATAAGGAATATTTATTTAATGCGGATATAAATGATGGATTTATTTATGTGATTATAAATGAAGGATTTAATGTTGAGGTATTTTATCGGTATTTTGTCGGATTGGAAGTATTAAAAGATCAAATCGGTGTTCTTAAAGCTCTATTGCATGAGTTATAATTTTGATCTGACCGTTGGATCGTTATGATTTTTGGATATGTTATATATATATAAGTTGAGTATATGTCCACAAATTTTGAACCGTTACAAATTAATGCATGATTTGTTATGAAATTTAAAAGGTGTTGAAACGGTGTTTAAAATCATCCGTTTGTGAATTTCGGATATTTTCGGTCTGTAATTAGGAAAAGCTTTCTTCTGTAAAGTTGTAAAGAATTCAATTTCGTGTGGAACGGACATAAAATTCATATTTTTCTGATAAGCGGACTATTTTCTATGAATTACAGAAGTTTCAGAAAATAAAATAATTTTTATTAAAATTAGGGGTGGGACCCACTATTGTTTTAATCATGTGGGCTGCCAAATTATCTTTCAAAGGAGATGGCTGGTCTTGTATGGTGGCTGGCATAGGAGAAATTAGTAATAATAAAATTATATTTTATTAATTTAGTCTCATTTGGCGTTCTAGCATTTTCTTATAAATAGGTGCTTATGTTAGAATTGAAAATCACACCAGAAACATAAGTTTTCTCTCTCTATATTATCAAGCATATTTTTGTGAGTATTTAGATACTTTGAGAGTTGCTTTTAGGTCAGTTTTTTTCGCTTTACATCCGATGTTCCAAATGAAAGATTCTTTTTTTGAGGTAAGGGATTTTAAGGGTTGTTATGTTTTTCATGTTTTGTAACTTTTCAGACCTTAAAAAATTCTGAAAAAAATTGAAATGATAATTTGATGAGTTTTATTGATTGTGTCCAAAAACGGCGATTTTTGGATGTATAGATTAAGAGTTATGAATTTTATGAGAAAATACTATTTTAAAAGAAAACCTTTATAACTCCTTGTGGTTAACTCCAAAATTGGTGAAATTTTTATTGGGAGTACATCTATATAACATCAGTATATTCTATAAATTTTGTAATTTATGGACAAAAGTACAATTTATGATAAATGTCTAAATATTTGGCAGTTTTGGCCATGTGAAAAATAGTAAATGAATTTTAAAAATTCCAAGAAAAATATATGTTCAATATGGGACTATATTATGCTCAATTCCAGAAAAGAAATATTTTTGGAACAGATTTGATATTTTTCATGCAAATGGTCTAGTTATGAGTAAATGAATTAAATATGTTATGTAAAGGAAGAAAATTGGAAAATAAGATTTTATGGCTTGAGAATACTATATAAGGTATATCAGATTTTTGTGATGAGTGTTTTGGTTATTGGTGATAAAATCTTATGAGTTTGGCATTTTAGGATGACTAAATGCATTAATTAATAAAGTGTAAACAATATAAATAAATTATTTATAAGTTTAAGAAATGATTAAAATGTTATTGTAATATTAATAATATTAGATCATGTGATTATTAAGTTATTTATAACATTTGAATTAAGGTGTTATAAATATTGATATAGATTTTATTGTGAAAATTTATCCTTTTTGTGTTGGGGGTTACTATTCACGGGTACTATTTGTGACGCCCCAAAATAGGTATACATCACCCATTCCGAAAATTGTCAATACATGGTACGTAAACAACTACAACTTTATTATTACAACAAGAAAATCGTGAGTTTAAATACAAATATTATCTTCTGACAATATTTATACTCAAATAAATCCTCATCACATTTATTGATACATTATTTTACAAAATGGTGAGGACTACTAAACAATCCTTTCTAAAACCTTCATTCCATACCCCAGACTAAATCGCTATATTCTCGCCTCCCGAGAAGAATGGAACAAAAGGAAAAGGGTGAGCTCAACTAGCTCAAGAAAAGAATATTATGACTAAGATAATATACAACAAATTATCGTTAGTCTTCAACAGGAAAAATTTAATAGAATACAATAGAAACAAGTTTCGAGATCAATATTCGCAGCGAAATAATAATTCATGAAGAGTTACGTAGAGAATGAAATCTACTATAATCTATGAATTTAACAAATTCATCATCAATATTTTATCCTCAGAACATCAATCAATATTCATCTCAAATCAAATATTCATCTTTTGCACTACAAAGCCAAAGATATTCATCAATCCATTATGTTCATCTCAACACTGCTCATCTTTTGACTACAGCCAAAGATATTCATCACTTAGTCATGTTCATTTAAACACTGCTCATCTTCGCACTACAGCCAAAGATATTCTTCAGAAATCATTCATCTGCACTACAGCCAAAGATATTCAATAATATCATCACTTAAGACCGAGGATGATGAAAATATTTTTTAAGAAACGAATCCAAAAGAAACAAAATGACAAGGATTAAGGATTAAGGATTCGTACTTTATTTTATCCACGTCCAAAATAACTCAAAAATAATCACAAATTGTAAAATTCAAGAATGATCAAAACATGGATACAATCAAAGCTAGTATCTAGAATAGATATTTTGACTTAAAAGAAGAAATTTTATTTTTCGATGAATAGTGTCAGATATCGTGAATAAAGGTCGTATACGTGAATAAAGGTCAGATCGTGAATAGTAACTCACACACCAAAAGATAGAAATTCCACAAAAAACATTTTCACGCTTACTTAATAGTACTCGTGAATAAGAACTCGTGAATAGTAACTCATGAATAGTAACTCGTGAATAAGAACTCATGAATAGTAACCCCGATATGAAAAAGTTCCAAATTTGATAAAAGTACCAACCAATATTTCAAAGATAATGATATCAAGAATTAATATCATTTGAGAAGAAAATAACATCCCTTACCTCAAAGAATCGATTTCTGGAAAGAAAGGCTCAAGTGATCTTGAATGAAACTTAGACCAACAAAGAACTCTCAAAGTATCTAAATACTCACAAAATACACTCAATAATATAGAGAGAAAGAGAGAAACTTTGTTTACGTGTGATTTTCAATTCTAACTTAAATTTCTATTTATAGGAAAATGTTAGCCCGTAAAAGGCAGCAACTTGACCAAGCACCGATGGCTTTACACTCGCTACTATTGCCACCCACCACATTTGAAATAAAATTCAGCATTTCTTCACCAACCACAAGTGGGGCCCACTCAATTCTAGAATTTTCCACCAAAATCAATTATAAACCTAATTTCCTAATCGTATCTCTTAAAATTCATAACAAATCATTCGTGAATTTTTAATTCAAAATTTGTGGACATATATCAACTTATGTGTATAATATACCCAAAATTACCACAATCCAATCTGATTAAAATTATAACCCCGCATATATCTCAAAACCCCGATTTTAATTTTTAATACCTCCAATCCGATAAAATACCGATAATTAATCTGCTCAAAATTTGTGGACATATACTCAACTTATGTATGTATAACATACCCAAAATTACCACAATCCAACGGTCGGATTAAAAATTATAACCCCGCAATATATCTCAAAACCCCGATTTAATTTTTAATACCTCAATCCGATAAAATACTTGATAAAACACCTCAACATAATTTCTTCATTTATAACCACATAAATAAATCCATCATTTATATCCACATAAAATAAATATTTCTTTATCATATGAATCAATAATTAATTATTCATAAATAATATTACATGAATCACAATTATGACAACCAGTGCCGCTCCTGAAAGCAGGGGCTTTCCGATAAGGATTTCTCCTTCTTGCGCCGCAATTAGGTGACCAAACCTCTCCTCGATGTAACTTTCTAGACATCGCCAATAATGCTATCTAATAATATTATTCAAATAATATGAATTATTGATCCGATAATGGAGATAATGTGCGGACAATTATCGAACAAAGAATAATATAAAATATCAACGCAAAGAATTATTGAATCAATAAAATAAAATATCAACAAGAATTCATGTGAAAATTATTGAGTAAGGCCTTCTTACGTAAGGATCAATAATTCGACAATTACGTACTAATCCGCAAATCTTCATCGTAACCACGCCAGACATCGTATTTTAACCAATGTGTATTCCAACAAGATAATTAGCAGTAATAACTACGCTCGCTATTTTTAACCAACTTATATTTGTCGCTTTCTTCATCCATCAAGCTTTCGTTATGGGGCCCACATGCATTTCAAGCGTCGTCGCATTTAATATTCCCCGACAAGCATTTAATATTCCACGACCAAAACTAATATTCCCGACAAAAATGAATATTTTATAACCACTTGCTTATTTTGAAATAATTGCGTATTTAACCCTTAACTATCCACATTAATCAAATCAACCCTTACTATTTCAAAATAATAAATAAAGGAAATTCCTTTTTATTTAAAAAAAAATTCGGGGTCTTACACTATTCATGAGTTACTATTTACGGGGTACTATTCACGACAAAATTGGTTTTTTTTTCTGACCAAATTATCGTTGATTTATGAAACTTACTCTTGAAATTAAATGCAGTTTTGATCATATTATTTTTATTATTATATATAACATTTTTATAATCCTGGTGAAGAAATTTCTCTTTGACTTGAGTGTAAAGATGGGTAGATTATTGGTATGATCGTGACTAAGGGTTCTCTTTGGCCAGTAGTGCAAAGTTGAATCGTTGACTGGTATGATCATGACCATTGAATTTACAATTGAATATTTTTAGCTTCAAAGTCTGAAAGGTGAATTGATCAACATGATTATAATTATGGTTTATATAAATTCGAAATGATTATGTATTTCTTTGAGATATGAATATCTTTGGCTTTAGTAGTCAAAAAGATAACCTGTTGTTGAATATCTTTGGCCCGTAGTGCAAAGATAACCTATTGTTGAATATCTTTGGCCCGTAGTGCAAAGATGTCCTGTTGTTGAATATCTTTGGCGTGTAGGGCAAAGATGAACTGTTAATGAATATCTTTGGCCCGTAGTGCAAAGATGAATTTATTAGTATGATTATGAATAGGAACTGTGATTTGGTATAACCGTGATCTTTGATGTTTCAGGTAAAGACATGTGATGTAAATTATCTTCGTCCTAGATGAGAAATGGAATTTGAAACCACAATTATGATTATGAGTTATTCATATGATTGTGGGCGAAAGCTGCTGATTGATGTTACTGAGGATAAAACATTGTTGATGGACTTTTAACATAGAAGATAATAGACATTATGGTCTATTCGACTCTTTTAATGTATTGTTCGTTCATACCGCAACTATGGTTGAAAAGTTTTATCATCTACCATATGTTTTAAATCTCGATTTATTACTAATGAAGGCTATTGATAATTTAATTATCTTTAGTCATGATATTCTTTCTTTGAAGTTAGTTGTGCTCACCCTTTTGCTTCACAATTCCTTTCGTGTAATAAGAGTGTAGTTGGGTCGGCCGAGGGATAACAGGGAATAGTGTGATGGTCCGAGACTGTCAAAGTTTCTCAACACATTATAAAACGGCATGACATACAATATATAATTGTAGTGAGGACCTAAGATGTGTGTGTCGTATATTATACGTCACTTAATAATTTTGGTGAACAACAATAGGGTGAGGTGAACCCAACTTTGGAAGGGTGTTTTGCCACTATCATACAAGATGTCTAATGACATACAACTTCGTGTTATCATAAGACAGGATTGTGCACATCCACTTGCTGAGTATATCTACGAACACTACCTATATGATCTTGGAGTTTATTTGAAATATAATTTTCAACTGGAGACAGTGGAGATATTTATATGTCAAGAGAAGACTCACCATTGGAAATAACATGATAGTAATCTGCTCGTTTTTCTTTGGGGTCTATTAGGTCAACAAAGGATAATTGTGTGGGCATATGATATCTATTATAACTTAGATTCATGGCCTCCTATGTACGAAGGTTTCCTTGAGCACTTCCCAAAGATTTTAATTTCTAAAACAGTTATTGACTGTTCCCTTATGTAAGGTGCCATTGTGACGTGCTATCCAAGGTTGGGACATGAGTCACAGTTGGTATTAAAACTCACAGTATATGTGTTGTTGTTTTTTGCACGACAATGGTAGTAATAAAGTTATAGTTGTTTTCTGTACCATGTATTTGGCGACTCAGAATAGGTTGGATGGATTGGACCTATTTTGGGGGTGTCACATACCATCTCTGGCTCGTAGATCCTTCAAATAAAAACATGTTGGTAAGAATTCAACAGATGCGTTATTAGAAGTGTAAAATTGAGATATAGAGATTAGTTTTCGTTTGATGTTGGGAACACACAAAATATTGGCTAAGGAAAATTTGTGAGAGGGAGTGTATAAGAGAGTGGAACCAATATGGGTAATAGGTAACCCAGTACCATCACCAATGATTATGTCGTCGGGTACGTCATACGGCGAATGCAAGGACAAATTCTGAAGATCATCAGTGACGTGATGAGAAGCACCACTGTCAAGGAGCCATGATGGATTAGAATCAGTCTGTGCCATGGCAATGTTGGCTTTCGATGTCCAAGATAACTGAGATGGCTGCCGAAAACCAAAAGAGGTGGCAGTCGAGGTTGGGACAATTTGATAGTGAGAACAATTTGAGATACCGAAAGCCCTTGGGTGCGACACCTTGACACTTTTCTTAGGTATGGACGGGGAAGAAGCGTGTGGGAGGAGGACGAGACCGGCTTGTATGCCTTGCATGTTGGTGGCTCTACCATCGCTTTGCTTAAAGTTGCTTTCACGCCGAGTTATGTTACCCTTATCGAAAAGTTTGAGGTGGTGTAGTTCGTCGTGACCGTAGAAGGAGAGAGCTGGGGTCTGGGCACTATTCAGAGACAGTTCTCGGTTGATAAGTTTCTCATGAAGTTCATCAAATGAAATCATAGTCTCACGACCTTCAACGATGTCAATAATAGAACGTTAATCATTATTAAGACCTTCTAAAAAAATTTCAATAAGATCTTTATGATCCATTGGCTTTTCAAGAATAGCCAGTTCATAGGATCGACATTTGAAAAACTGCATGTATACAGAGAAAATTTGAGAACCCTTAACAGCTTTCTTAATCTGGTCCTTTATTTGTTTGATGTGGCCTCGAGACAGGCGTGCATAGGTATTGGCAAGAATAATCCAGGCATCGCGGGAGGTGACAGCCTGTTGACAGCCTGTTCCTTTATGTAAGGTGCCATTATGACGTGCTATCCAAGGTTGGGACATGAGTCACAGTTGGTATTAAAACTCACAGTATATGTGTTATTGTATTTTGCACGACAATGGTAGTAATAAAGTTATAGTTGTTTTCTGTACCATGTATTTGGCGACTCAGAATAGGTTGGATGAATTGGACCTATTTTGGGGGTGTCACATACCATCTCTGGCTCGTAGATCCTTCAAATAAAAATATGTTGGTAAGAATTCAACAGATGCGTTATTAGAAGTGTAAAATTGAGATATAGAGATTAGTTTTCGTTTGATGTTGGGAACACACAAAATATTGGCTAAGGAAAATTTGTGAGAGGGAGTGTGTAAGAGAGTGGAACCAATATGGGTAATAGGTAACCCAGTACCATCACCAATGATTATGTCGTCGGGTACGTCATACGGCGAATGCAAGGACAAATTCTGAAGATCATCAGTGACGTGATGAGAAGCACCACTGTCAAGGAGCCATGATGGATTAGAATCAGTCTGTGCCATGGCAATGTTGGCTTTCGATGTCCAAGATAACTGAGATGGCTGCCGAAAACCAAAAGAGGTGGCAGTCGAGGTTGGGACAATTTGATAGTGAGAACACTGAGATACCGAGTGCCCTTGGGTGCGACAACCTTGACACTTTCTTAGGTATGGACGGGAAGAGCGTGTGGGAGGACGAGACTGGGCTTGTGTGCCTTGCATGTTGGTGGTCGGCCACTGCTGCCTAAAGTTGCTTCTTCGAGTTATGTTACCCGGACGAAAGTTTGAGGTGGTGTAGTACGTCGTGACCGGTAAGGGAGAGCTGGGGGTCTGGGCACTATTCAGAGACAGTTCTCGGTTGATAAGTTTCTCATGAAGTTCATCAAATGAAATCATAGTCTCACGACCTTCAACGATGTCAATAATAGAACGTTAATCATCATTAAGACCTTCTAAAAATTTTTCAATAAGATCTTTATGATCCATTGGCTTTTCAAGAATAGCCAGTTCATAGGATCGACATTTGAAAAACTGCATGTATACAGAGATAATTTGAGAACCCTTAACCGCTTTCTTAATCTGGTCCTTGATTTGTTTGATGTGGCCTCGAGACGGGCGTGCATAGGTATTGGCAAGAATAATCCAGGCATCGCGGGAGGTGACAGCCTGTTGAATTAGCGGAACAAGAGCGGAAGAGATGGAACTAACAAGTGCACCAAACAGAAGTTTATCTTGTCGAATTCATGGCAAGTAATCAGGATTTGATGTTTCTGTATCATTAGCACTTATTGTTTGATGTGGACAAGGATGAGAGCCATCAATGAATTTATATAAATCATAGCCAATGAGAATAACTTCGATCTGCAATTTTCATGACAGATAGTTGGTGGAGGTTAATTTAATAATATTCTGGTGAGAAATATTAATAAGTTGAAGAGATGTGGTGGGATTTTGTGGATTTGGAATTGTGATTTGTTGAGGTTGGGTGTCATCAGCCATGATGAAAAATAAACGAAAGAGGAAGAGAAAAATTTTAAGAAGGGAAGAGAATGTTGGTGGCTGCTAGGTTAGAAGTGAGGAGCATAAAGCTTTGATACCATGAAGATTAATGGTATGAAGAATAATAACTTTTTTATTGTTCCATTGAATAATCAAGAGTATAAATAGCCTAATATCTATGTGAAAGTTATAAACAAATCAGGAATTAAATCTAATCTAAGGAAATTCAAAAATCAAACGTTCTAAAGATAGAAATACAGATTACAAGATATATACAAATTGAACAGATAACATTATCCTCTAATAGAATGCCATCTCTAACTCCAAGCAGGAAGAAGTTTCATTCTTCACAATAGGTTAATTCAAGCTTGCCTTTTAACAAATCTTAAGAAGTTAAAAGTATTTAATTAGTGAATTAGCCTAATCGGGGAAGATGTAGAAGAAGAATATAGGTCCGATACATGGGATTTTGCAGAAAATCCATGAAAACCAACCAGCCTATAATTTTATGATAAAAGGAATCACGGATGGCGAAAGGTTACTTACCTTAAGAAGTAGAAAAATTCCGGCGAAGCAATCCTATTCCGACAGGCGACAAGCTGGTTCATATGTTAGGAGGTGTAAAATGCTCATTGCATTTGGTCAAAATAACTTATTAAGAATAATTTATAAGTCATTTTATTTTAAATTATAAATTATTACATAATTATTTTTGACTTATAAGTGAGTAAAAAAAATAAGTCATTCTCAAACACTCTAAAAATCTATAAGTAGTTCCCGAACTTGTAACTCATAAATAGGTTTAAAACAAGTCACTTCCACCAGCAGCAGCAGGCGTTGTGGCAGAGGAGGTAGCGGCTGTGTACGGCAAGGAGGCTGACAGGCGGCGGCAGCAAGGACGCTAGCCGACAGAAGCAAAGGCGGCAGCTCAGGTAGGCTTATTCCATTCCCCCCTTCTCTTCTTCGTCCTTTTCTTCTTAATTTTCGTCTTCCTTTCTTTTCTGGTTCGCTGGCCTATTTTCTGCTGTTTTTTAATTACTTTATATCTGAATCTGGGCTGCTGTTTTGGGGCTGTTGGACTGTATAATGACTATTTGAGTGCTGGGATTTGATGAATTGAGGCTTGTAAACAGCTGTTGGATTTCATTTCTCAAATTTGTTATTCCTGTATTTCATTTCTTAAATTTGTTCGTCAATATTAATCTCTCATGTGCTGTTTATTTGTTAAATAGTCTTTGATTTCTGTGGGTAATATTGTTTTTGATTGATCTTGTCACTGTTTCTAATTCTAGTTGTGATACAAAAATTCATTACAGATTTTGACTTTTAAATAATTACAAGAAAGTGAATGGATTGTAGATTGAATTATACGGATTTCAGATGTGTCCACTGTGGGTTTCCTATAAAATCATTATATGTGCAATATTCACCAGGCAATATTCGTTTGATGAAATGTGTAAGCTATTCCCATCTCTTACCTTCCATTTTCACCTCTTTTTTTTCCATCTTTTGAGTTTTAATTTTTGTTTGTACTTACATTTACAGGAGAATTGTAAAAAAGTTGCAGATGAGTACATTGAATGTGAAAATATGGTAATGCTCATATTCAGGGCTAATAATAGAGTTATTATTTCTGGGTTATTATTATTTTTTTTTATTTGGGATGGTTTCATCTAGGCGTTAGTTTTGGTGCAGATTCTTGTAATTGATTTGATTTTGCACAAGGAAAAGGCGTATAGACATTTGTTCTATAACATGTTTACTCGAGAAACTTTGAATTTTGAGGTACAATTACAAATATGTTGTTTACTTCTTGTGTATCTTAACTCCATTTCATTTTTTGTATGAATCTTGATTCCATGAACTTCATTTTTTTATGATAGCTTTAGTTGTTATCTATTTGATTAGATACCTTTGTCAGTTATTTGGAATTTGGATTTTTGCATTAATCCAACTTTACCATTTACGATGTTCAATGGTTTTACAGGGTCTGTTTTGGTGGCTGTCTTTTGGCTTTCTTCTTTTGGATGCTTGTATCTTTTGTTATGAATTTGCTCTGTTGAAACTCCAGTATTATTCAGTAGCAGTTCCTTTTGGTTCCATTTGTACAAGTAGTTATTTTAATGAATGGGTTTGGTGGTTAAATTTAGGAGGATTGACAACTAGATTCGGTAAAAAAAGAAAAAAGACAGAAAAAACTAAAGAAATGAATGGAGCTGAGGATAGAAATAGCATTATTATTAAATTTATAACTTAATATATTTGCAATTAGAATCTTTCTATGATGAACTTTAGATTATTTTGGATGCCATGTTATTTCATATCCACTCATACAAGCTTCCAATCCCATGTGCAAATTAATGAAATACTATAGCTAAGGCTGAAAAGTCTAAATCAAAGGCACACTATTTTTGATCACCAAACCCATTCAATGTGATCTTTCATGATCATATATGCAGTAAATGTAAAGCCTTAGATACCTCAGACAAAATAATTGTCTTAAGTAGAATTGAAGAGAATTGGAAATCATCCACAAGCTTTGCATCAATAGTTTCATGCTATGGGAAGGTATAAACATTTTCTTTTGTATGATAAAGAAGTTTTTCATAGTAATGGCATATTTTTCTTTGATTAAATGGGTTTTCCATTGTCAATGTAGTTGTTGATGGACGCCATTTTTGGGAATCTGATGTTTATTTGCTTGCTACTTCTTGGGACAAGAGTTTTACCAAAGGTATCAGTTGTAAGCTTAAGGTAAACATCTTCTTCTTTTTTTCCTGCCTCGAATATATCTTAGGCTAGTAACATTATATGTTAGTTAGGGTGCTTTATTATCAATGGATCACCTTTTAAAAACTGAGCATTGCTTACACAAGATCCATTTCCTTTCTATCACATTATTTTCTTTCTTTCTATTTTTTCTTGTGCTGGACTTCCTTTGTAAATCGGGACTTTTTATCCATGTCTAGATTTTACATATATATATATATATATATTATTATTAAGTATATCTAGATGTCAAATTATACATGTCAGCTGACATTATCTCAACATTGAACATGTTTTTACCAGCTAAATTGATAGATTTGCCTATTGATTTCCATATGGCTTCACTATCATATATGATGGTTCTCTGAAAATGATGAATGGTTTATTCAACATTCCCATATGACTAGCATATGCTTTGTAAATCACACTTTTTTTGACTGTAATATGTGTTCATAGTTTAATTTGGTGAAGTTTCACAATATATGTTTTAGAGAAGGTGAATTGAGCAAAAGAGTTCTGTAACATGCTTCCGTCTTTAAAATTGTATGATGTCTTTGATCTTCCAATATCTAACAAGAAGATGAAGGAGAATATTTCTCCTTGGAACGAAGCAGGCTGCAGAACCTGAGAGCTGTCTTCTTGTAGAGTACTTGTGTAGTTTCTTGGAAAGATATGAAAATGTGGGCATTGTTGACTGAATCTTACTTGAAGAATTATATTAAGCTTATACCATCTGACAATGGTCATGCGATTAGAGTTCATTTCCACAATCTTTTGGCAGTCTCAAGAGCTCTTAAAAGGAGTACATAAATGTCCCATTACATAATGGTCTATGTATCATATTCTGACCAGAGTCATTTTAGCAATATGTAATTCAGTTACGTAGAAAACAAGTTTGTTTGCTACTATTTCGACATCAATAAGCAAGGGTTAAATTATGCTTATTGTTGTTGACTTGGTTGGATTTGGACCAAATGATTAAAAGTATTGAATGTCGATTTGTCATTTTCAAATTAAAAAATGGAACACATAATTGATAAAGAATAAAAACAACTAAGAATATGCTGCACCTATAGGAACTTGGAGCTGGTACTCGTTGAGGACATGATAATAGATACTCATCAAGAATGTTGTTTTCTTTATAAAAAAGGCCAATTGATGGTCGAAAATGGTTTAATTCAAGTTGATGGCACCAAAAGGATAAGAAAATAGTGACAAGTAGGTAATTTGAAGCTGTGGAGAATATGTGATTGCCAGGTATGTAAATAGGATGCAGACTTTACATTTAACCAAATAAAGATAAATTGAAACAGAAACGAAGATAAATGTTAAGAGATAACAACACACTAGAAGGTTGCTACTTGCTATTTTCCAAAGGTTTCCTACTAAGTGTGAACCATAAGGTGGAAATACGTTTCTACGCTGGTCACTACGTTTTATAGAAATGTCTGACTAAAGTTTTGATGAATGTCAACTGCTGTAGCCTTTATAAGTGATTTCTTCAGTACATTTCTGCTGTACTTTGTGATGGTATTAATTGTCTATCAACTTTTATGAATCTTTGCTTTACAATGACTAAGATTTAACCAACTCAAAATACAAATTTAAACATCATAAAGTTAAGTGCGGTTTGAAAGATTTATACGGCCCGACTTCTACCTGCATATTGGATTGACTTATTTTTAGTGTAGCAACATCTTGTCCCATTAATATGGAGTAGGGTTTGAATATTTTGATTTATCAACAAAATGGTTATGATTGTGTAAATTTGAAAACTTTGGAGTGGAAATGGGAATCTGGAATAGCGATATGCAGAACAAAAGCCTAATAGATCGTTTGATTGTTGTAGTCTAATGGGGAGAATATAAATTATTGTCAAGGTTTTGCATGGTCTTTGCAAATCTTGCAGTGGAGATTATGCTAACATGTTGATAGAGGGATGTCATAGAGAATCCTTTTTTACTATATATCGGAAGGCAGTTGTCTTATTTGACTAGTGTGATGTTATTATTGCTTTTATTTTGTTCTTGTTATGGTAGTGTTTTCTGTTTTACTAAAATGATATCCTATGGCATGACCTCTATCAAATAAAAAAAAAACAAAATGAAACAGTAAGTTTGAAGAATTGGATATTGAGGTCATTTAGAATTGCTGAAAACTTTTAAAGCAGTGAAATTTATATGATAGGATCCCATGCCTATTGAATAACTTGTTTTAATAAGCTGCATATGGAATAACTTTGTGAAAATAAAGAGGTCAACCAATTGAGTGGGGCTGAAAATTCAGATGCTACAATTGGTATTTGGCAAGACTAGAAAGTCCCAATCGAGAGGTGAAGTTTGTAAGACGTTTTTAGCAATACCACCAAGGTTGATTGCAAAAGTCACCATATATGTTTTCTTGTTCAATTGGTCATGTAGAATTTTACATCTTTCAGGAGCAAAATTCTATTTCAGCTGAAGGTTATGAGCAATAAAATGTTTAGTATTTATAAGTGTATACTGTTTGCATGCTAGAAACCATGCTTTTACGCCATGATTAAGTAAATGTTCTTTCATAAAGCATAATAATTGCACACTATTTATTAGAAGAATGAGATACTGTGATCATTCTTGATTCAGCATATTGTTAATTAACAGAGGAAATATTTGTCATTTTTTTGCTTGTGTATCTGCTCTCTGTGCACAGATCTAAAGATATAGTGCTGGCAATCCTAGTTTCCAGTTACTTCAAAATCTTTCTTATTGCTACAATGGTATGATTTAGTCAAAATTCTACAGCATAATGTGATTAATTTAAGTTTTTACTATCTAGTTAACTCAATATGCTCTCTAATTCCTGAGTCTGCACTCTGTAGATCTGGGAATTTCCTTCGTCTGTGTTTTACATCAGCGACATAGTTGTCCTATCATCTAACACTTTGGCTTTGAAAGGTGAGAATTCACAGTTTACGAAAAAAACATGAATATTATGCACTTGCTATAATTTTCATTCTCATTTAACAAGTACTCGACCATTTTCTTTGAATAATGTTCAGATCAACTTATTTGTCCTATCATTTTGACCTGTGTCGATCAGTGGATGACAAATTAGGCTGTCTTTGATTTTTTTATGATAAGGTTTTGGTATTGGTTTGGAACTTTGGATGTTTTCTAAGTACAATGGTTATAGCTTTTTTGTCTTACAACTCTACTGAGGACTACATGCCTATAACGTTCAGTGATTCAGTTATAATATGGTTATAATCGAATTGTTTGAGATGATGGAAATCTGTATCATAATTGATCTGTTGTCTGAATGGTCTATGATCAGTATATTTTACCTCAGATAGCATTTCTTTAATTACACTTATATTTGGGAGGGCACATGTTAACATTTACAACTTTATGATACGAACAAATACATTGTAACTTTTAGTATTTTCATGCTAGTAGCTGATGTGACGCATTGGAGTGTTCAGACTAACACTCTTACAAAATCGTTGATAGCTAGTTATCGTACTAACACCAACGAGATAAAAACCTTAAATCCAGGGGTGGATAACGAATTCTCCTAGAGAAAACATAATAATGTTGACAATAATTGGAAAATAATACTTCAAAAACCCTAACCCTAAGATAACAGATCAATAATCTGAAAACACTTTCCTATGACTTTTCGGATAAGGAAAATTAAAATATCCTAAGAAAATTTAAGAAATAAGCCTGAAATACAAACGGGCCAAAAATAAATTAAAGTACTGGATTTTCGTAAATAATAAATAAAAATATGTAATATATATTTAATTGTCCTTAACTACTAAAATATAAGAAAATTCTTTTTTTTTTTGCTAAATAAAATATATTGAAATTTGAATCTTCATTGATATATTTTCTTACATCATGATGTTTACTTTATCGAGTTTTATTATATCACCCATGTATTCTCTTTGTCCCTAATTTATAGTCTCTTTTAGCTTAAATAATCACTTTTTTTGGGGGAATCCCAACTGAGTCCTCAATTTTTTATTTATTTTTTGTTTATTTTGAGGTTGATCATTCAATCCTTTCTATCAATATGAATCCACTGAATGCCATTTTTCTTGCATTGTTGGAAGCAAAATAAAGACGCAACAGATAAGACATAGGGAGATGAAATATTTACCTAAATTAGTGTAATACTACATTCTCAGCATGTTTTATTAAACACATTGATGATTCTCTTATTTCCTCTAAACCAGTGATCACAGAGTCAGCCATGCCTAAATGCTTTGGGGTCTGCTTGACTGCATATGCTGTGAAGTTCCTGGTGATCGAGATGGGAAATAGCGGCTTATTGACTTCTGGTGGCATCGATTGGGCTTAGAGGCTCGTACTGACATTGCCATGGTAAAATTTCCTCTCTTTGGAAGTGGTGACGCCGATCAACCACTATCTTGTCTTGGCAACCATCTTTCATGAGATTTGCATAATGGTGGAGATTTTACTTCTCCTTTTGGATCTAAATCAGGACAAGAATAGTTGTATTTTGTACCTTTCAGTCGCAGCTCAAGGGAGTATTATTTCTTGGCTAGCCCACAATTTAGTTTTACTTTTTATTAGAGAAATAATATATGTATGTTATTTAGGAATCAAGTTGTTAGGATTAGGATAAATGTATTTTAAATTTAATTTAAATGTTTTGGTATTTGTACATATATTATTTCTGTAATACTTTTGTTGCTAATATCATTATTCTGTCTATTTCATCTCCCTTTCTGTACATAGCCTGCACTGTTTGCTTTCTTTTGATTGGAAATCTTTTCTTGACTTTCTACTAACTGATCTGATATTGGCATTTCTAGTTTTCTGCACAACTATCTACAAAAGAAATATTCCTTAGTACTTGCTGTAAGTTATAAAATTAAGGCCTAAATATGAATTAATATTATGAATTTTTATTTTTTTTTAAATCACTTTGGGGATTGTCTTCTCAATTTTTTTAATTCGGATATTAAACTTTTATAATAACGGTATTAATTTTTATACAAAAAGAGTAAATATAATACCGTTATTAATTTTTTAAAAAGTATAAATACTACACTATTGTATTCTTGCTCCTATGATTCTTTATTTGTTTTGGCTATAAAAGGTATAATGACCCACAAACAAATAAAAACAGATCCGGTTACTATGAAGTTAAGTTGGTTAATTAATCAATACAGTGCTAACACGCAGAGAGAGATCATCTCCCGATCTGTGTGTCGACATTATATTAGTCAATTAAATATAATAATATTTAATCAAAACATTATTATATTTTGATCGTCTCCCAATCTGCGTCTTTGTTTATAAATAATTATTTATATTGAATATAATAATATTTAATCAAAATATTTATGTGTTTGAATGACAAAAATTCTTCATATGAAAAATATCGTTTAAGGCAAATGAAAATGATAATTACATACATTAATGCTAGAGACAAATTATATATAAAATTATGCACAAACAGTATAAAAAAGAAGAAGAAAACTTAAAAACTTGAAAATAATCTTTCACTTACTTTTTTTTGTAAGAATTATAATTATAGGATTATATTCTCATGAATTTTAATCTCAAGACTATTAAGTATTAATTATAAAATTAAATAATCCTAATCACATGCTTGTTTTTTATGAAATAACTTAAAATAGGCTCATATTATATTTATTTTGTCTAGAATTATTTAAAGGATTGTATAAAAACTTACCGCTTTGACTATCATGAGGTTATGTTTGTTATTTGGATAGATTATTAATCTCAAGTTCCTTGTTTGTTTTTAAATTTAGATTTCAGACTATTTTAGATTTGAGACTATTAGTCTAGGGATTATAAAATGACTTAATATTCTTGGAATTATAATTATAATCTCGGGATTATAATACTAGGATTAATAGTTTTAAGATTATAATCTCATGGATTATAATTCCAGGATTATAATCATTGCTAACAAACATAGTGTGACGCCCTCAAAATAGCTATACATCACCCATCTTGAGTCGCCAAATACATGGTACAAAATTCAAATACAACTTAATAATACAGCTGTCGTGTAAAATATTACAAAACGTAAACTGGGAGTTTTAATAAGAATATTGTCATCTAGACAATATCCACACTCAAAAGAGCCCTCATTATATTTATTTTCATACTATTTAATGTAATAGTGAGGACTACTAATACTATCTTACGGACCAGTCACTCCGCTTCCCAGACTAGTCCCGGCCACGTTCTCATTTTCCAAGAGAAACAAAGAAAGAAAGGGTGAGCTCAACTACCCCAAAGAAGAAATATTATGACTAAAATAATGCAGGATAAATTATCATTAGCCTTCAACAATGTTAAACTGATAAAATATAACAACATCAAGTTTAACTGCAGCGGAACAAGCAATCCATTAAAAGAGTCAAGTAGAGAATAAAATCTACTATCTTTTATGATTTAAAAGGTTTTTCATCACTTTTATCGTTTGAGACTCGACTTTAATAAATAATCTACATCATCCCACTTCTACTAAGCGAGATATTCATTAAGATCACAACCATAAATTATCCATGCACTACTGACCAAGGATATTCGTGTATTCATCAATGGTCATGATCAACAACATCCATCATCAATGCACCGCAGCCAATGAGGACTTTTTCCACATCATTTGTAACATTACGGTCATGATTATACCGAATAATCCACAGTCATAATCATACCAAGTCAATCTATGTACTACAGGGCCACGTATTGACTTTCAACAAAATATAAATGGAGGATGATGACAATGATATAAGAATTCAATAAAACAAGTTCAAGAATTAATTTATCCGGGAACTAATAACGTCCAAATTGTCAATATGATACTTTTTGTAGAGAGTAAAACTCAAGAATGCTCGTAAGAATATTTTCATGAAAAGATCTTTGGATGAAGCGCAAATATCGAGGATATTCCACTAATTTCATGGAGTATAGAAGTCAAAACTTTAACCAACCGAGTATAATAAAGAATGGAATAACAAAAGAAATCACCATGCATGTGATAGACCGCATGCATGCAAAGTTATTCCAATGGAATAATAAATAACGAGAACCGGTGTCAATGCGTAACGCATTGCATGTGATATTCCAACGAATAATAAATAACGGAACTGGTCGGTAAAATTACGCACCGCGGGATGTTCCAACAGAATAATAAATAATCGGAACCGGTCATGCGTGCGCCTTACGCACGATGTGGATGTTCCAATGAATAATAAAGAATGGAATAACGTAAGAATTTTACCATGTATGCGGTACTTGGCATGTATGAAGTTATTCCAACATAATGATAAAGAATGGAATAACGGAAGAATTTCACCAAGTATAGGGTGAGATCACAGATATCTGAGTTATTCCAACATAATAAAAAAAATGGAATAATGTAAGTTCTCTTCATGAATCTGAAAAATAATATCACTTACCTTAGAACAACCGGATATATGAGTAGTGAAGTAGCGAGATCTTATTCTTCTTTCTCTCTATAGTTTCTCTCTCTAGAGTTTCAGTGAATTCGTAAGAAATAATGAAAGAATGAGCTTCTATTTATAGGAGAATGGACCTAATAGTAACTAATTCTGAACGGTCCATTGATTTACTTTTAAACGGACGGTCCAGATTGGTTTACTATAAAATATTCTAATAAAACAAAATCTTTTAAATAAAATAAAATATATTCTATTTATAATCTAATAAAACGAATAACATTATAAAAGTATTATGTTTTATATAAAAAAAATTTACTATGCAAAATACTATGCAGGCACTATACAAACACTATGCATAATAAAATATAATATATTCTATTTATAGTCTAATAAAACGAATAACTTTATAAAAGTATTCTATTTTATATAAAAAGATTTTACTATCACAAAACACTATGCATAATAGAATATAATATATTCTATTTATAGTCTAATAAAACGAATAACTTTATAAAAGTATTCTATTTTATATAAAAAGCTTTTCTATTTTATTACATTAATAATACTAATAAAATAAAACTTTATCATCATTATTATAATTCACACTATTAATCGATCGAATTAGCTCCGGAAAGAGGGGCTTTAATAAGGATTTCTCCCTATCATGCGCATGATTAGGTGACCAAACCTCTCCTTGGCGTAACTTACGACATCGTTAATATTACAAATAATAATATTAACAACTTTGTTATCTCAATTATTGATTTAATAATATATAAAATATCAACAATAATTGAATCAATTAACGTGAGATACTATGCAACAATTCTTCAAGCAATAATTGAAAAAACTAAGTAACTTCTCATGTAAGCATCAATAATCAATACTGGTAATACTTCTACTACGCAACCACGCGCGTATTCTCAGACTTTTAACACCGGGTGTTTCAACAGTTAACGATAAAACTTCCGCCGTTATTTTCATAAAATATTTTTGTCGTTTTTTCAATTCGACAATAATTCCGTTGTGGGGTCCACCAATGATTGTGCCGTCGTACGAATATTCCCTGTTAAAACGAATATTCCCCGACCAATCGAATATAGTATAACAACTTGCATACTTTGCAAAATTTATAAATACTACCCACAACTATAACATTATATCAAATTCATACCATAATATTAAAAAAAATATTTCGAGAAATTTAAATCTTTATTCATAAAATATGGGGTCTCACACATAGCCTTACTACTAATATCAAATATATAATTAGTTTTAGTCCCAAATGGTAGAGATTATAATACTTAGTTGGACATGATATTAAATAGTCCCCCTTTTCTAGTCATTTTATTATCCGGGGATTAATAATCCCAAGTCTATTTTTAAAAACAAATATGAGACGAGATTAATATTTCAATCCCAAATATAATTCTTGCAAACAAACGTAACCTTAATATTTTGTGTCTCAAAATTTGTAGGAGTTGTGGAATAGTGGTACTAATTGTTATGTTATATCTAAACCTTGCTTTTGTGAGTAATGTCTTTAAGGGTAAATGAATCGAGTCGAACCGTGTATTGAGTTGTTTTAAAATAGGATTAATTACATATTTTAGTACATTTTTAGAAATAATTACAATAATGGTGCATAGATAAAATAATTACAAAAGTAATACATTTTTTCGTATTTATTTACAAAATTAATACATTTGGGTATCCTTTAATCCTGGTCCACGATTATCTTCCTTATCTCTTCCCGTTAATTCATCATCGTCAAACATTGTTAACATCTTCTTCATATTTTGCATATTAATGTCTGATCAGTTGATTCATCATAAATCAACATCTTATCTCTGGCCATACTAGTCACTGACCGGATCTTGTTAGTGGTTTCACGGGGTTCTACCGACTTTGCGGATGACAAAAGAAAGCTTTTATACATGTCATCGAATTTAAGGAAGTATGATGCAAGTCCAATTTTCTAGCTAATGGCATAAACAATGCTAAATGCATCCTTTCCGGCATCACTAGTTTTATTGTATAAAACACATTCTCCCAAAAGCAACGCTGCCATCCCCCTTATGCACACTATTGTGTTAGGATTGGATACCAACTCAAGGAGATATGTTAGGTGAGGACGTGAATCTAGAAAGCACTTGAGTATTAATTTTGATAGTATGGCAAGTGAGGACGTGAATCTAGAAAGCACTTGGGCCTTCAAGTTCAAAATATGGCAGAGATAGATGATGTTGACGATGTAGTGGGTAGAAAGCACTTGGGCCTTCAGTTTTTTCATAGTGCAATTGGTAACCAAACCTTCATACCAAGGTAACCAAACCATCATACTAAGGTAACCAATCTATTGGAAGAATGCATATTTTGATTTGATGTTTAAGTAAATGCTCATGATTATATGTAAAGTCCTTCAAGGAATATATGTACAAGGACTTAGTGATAGATCAAAATTGTTAGGTTGATCCTAGCTTTTAATGTTTATCATTATATAAACAATTGTATAAATAAAGAAATCAAAGATGTTAGGTTGATCTATGACTAGAAAGAAATAAATAGGCCTTGAAAAGAATCGCAGTCTATCAAACTGATCAACAGAATGCAGAAGCTAAGGCAGGATCGTAAATCTCAGAAGATCGTAGTGTATCTGCCTTGAAAGGCCTCTCCAGAAATTGTAGAGTGGTCCATATGTTTGCCGAAGCTAACTCAGGGATCGTAGTGTGCTTTTGGAAACGTAGAATCTGCAAAACAAGCAAGTGAAGATCGTAGTGTTCTCCACAGGCCAAGCACCAATATGACAAGACACCACGATATGGATCGTAGAGTATAATCTGTCTTGTGTCAGAAGCATCAAGCCCTACTCTTATGTAAAGACAAATTCCAACAAAAGTGGAATGGGTTTGAAACGTTGAAGTTCTCTCCAGTCCCAACGGTATAAAAGATATCCTTAGTATTCAACAAATGAAATGTATTCAAGAAGCTAAGGAAAGGACCGTAGGACAGAGGAAAAACACCTTTTCAGGTGTAAGGTGAGAAAGCAGGCTACTATGTCAATGGGCCAGAATGCAATTCAGAAGGTGTGCAGAAAAGTCTCCATCAAAGTTCAGAAATGTCAAACGCATTTAATGCTTCAACAAAAGGCTTCAACGGATAGATTTCAAGAAACACATATATGTATAACATATGCAGATGATACAAGCAAGCAAGCAATTGAACAAAAACGCATAAGAACACTCAACGCTCAACTCTACGATCTAAGAAAAAGAGGAAGCTTGCTCAGCTACTCAGTTCTTTCGAACAAGTGCTTAACAGCAACTGAGTAGCATCAATCACAACTTAACAACTATCTATCAACTGAAGTAAGAATTCCAAGTCAGAAGGACTTGAAGAGTTCTAAGTGAACTGTGAAGAGCCAAGTCTGCTGGACTTGAAGAGTTCAAGAGTGAACTAAGAAGTGCCTAGACTGATAGTCTAGAAGGAATCTGTGAGATTCAGAAAGTGTAAAAAGACATCCTTAGTGGATTTCCTACTCGAGGAGTAGAAGAGTGGACTAGGAGCTTTAAGTGCTCTGAACCACTTAAAAACAACTGTGTCTATTTCATTCTAGCTATAACTGTTATAACTGATTCACTCTCATTAACTCACTATCTAAAAGGGATCTCAAAGAAGCCTTAATTCCGTTGTGCTTAAGTTCATTATCAAAACTGTCTTAATACAAAGAAAAGTTTTTAATATCTATTCAACCCCCCCTTCTAGATAACTATTGTGCCTCCGGGAACTAACAATTGGTATTAGAACAGGTTCTATTATATAGCCTACAAAGCTTGAGTAGATTCAATGGCACACTTACCAAGCCAATCAAAGACTTGAGGAGGCAACAAGCCACCTATGTGCAACAAAGAAAAATTCGCTAACTGGAAGGTTAGGATGCAAGCTTATATGGATTCAATAGATGAAGATCTATTTGAAACTGTTCAAAATGGGTCTTACGTTCCTACAAAGCTTGCACCAACTACAGACGACCCAAACAGAATACAGATCAAGGTCAAAGGAGAAAGGACATAAAATGAGAAGAGAGCTGTCCAGCTTGACAAGAAGGCTAAAAACATCTTATTTCAATCCTTAGAAGACGATCTGTTTGAAAATGTGGTCAACTGCAAAACAGTAAAGGAGGTTTGGGAAGCATTACTCATCATGCATGAAGGAGCAGAAGAAGTCAGAGAAAACAAACAATCTCTCTTGACTCAGCAATATGAGATGTTTGCTCACGTTCAAGGAGAGAATGTCACTGCCACATACGAAAGATTTAATGTTTTGCTCAACTCTCTATGAGCCTATGGAAAGATCTATCCAAATAAAGATCTAATCATAAAGTTCATGAGAGCCTTACCAAGCAAGTGGGAAGCCAAAACCACTGCCATTAGAGAGTCAAAGAATCTACATGAGATGATTGTTCAACAGTTATATATCAACCTCCTCATAAACAAACTGGAGCTAACACAACGAGCAGAAACGTTGTCTGAAGGAAGAAAGAAGGATAAAGGTGTTGCTCTCAAAGCAACTGAAAACACCTCTAAAGTCACACTGAAGTTGATTCTGACTATGATGAAGATGATGATGAGGACTTTGCAATGCTGGTGAAAAGACTAAGAAGATTCATGCGACAAGGCAAAACCAAAGAAGCTAAAGAAAGTCGTGAGAATCATCTGACCCGAGAGCAAATAAATGACCTATGCTACAATTGCAAGAAACCTGGCCACTTCATTATCAACTGCAACAAACCTCTCAGAGAAGAACTCAAGAAGAAATCACATTCAAAGAAGGAATACAAAGGCAATAAGAGGCCTCAGAAGAAAGACAAAAGCCTTGTAGCTGGAGGATCATGGAGTGACTCAGACAATGACTCAACTCCAGAATCCAGAGATGATGAAGATCCTCAAATGGAAAATCTTTGCTTGATGGCCAAAAATGCAAGGGACAAACAGAACTCCAACATACATGAAGTACGTATCGATGAGGAAAAGAGCTCCACGATCACAACCTGGTATCTGGACAGTGGATGCTCAAGGCAAATGACAGGGAACAAAGCCCTTCTGTTTGACTACATAGAGAAGGAGGGTCCCTCGGTCATCTTTGGAGACAACGGCTCTGGCAAGATAAGAGGCTATGGCTCACCGAAATGGTGCAAGATCCTTCAAAGAAAGTGGCTTTATGTGGAAGGACTACAACACAATCTTCTAAGCATTAGCCAACTCTGCGACAAGGGTCATCAAGTAACATTTCTCAACAATCAATGTCAAGTCCGAGACCTGAAGATATCTGCTGTAAAGTTAACCGGAACAAGAAAAGGAAATGTCTACAAAGTAAACCTTGGACAACTAAGATCAAACGAGACTATATGCTTTTTGGCTAAAGCATCTGAAGAAATGAGCTGGCAATAGCATCGAAGATTATCTCATCTCAACTTCAAAAGTATGTCCAAATTAACTTCAAAAGATCTAGTTGCAGGCTTACCCAAGTTTAACCCGTCGAAGAAAGGCCGCGATGCTCATTTAACTTAGTAAGCGGTAAAGCTCATTCAAGAGCAAAACTGTCAACTCAATCGACAAGCCTCTACAGTTGCTACATATGGATCTTTTTGGGCCAATTCCAACGACGAGCCTTGGGAGAAAGAGATACTCTCTGGTCGTAGTCGATGACTACACTAGATTTACATGGGTGTTCTTTCTAACCTCAAAGGATGAAATAAGCTCCTAACTGATCGAGATGTTCAAGCTGGTGATGAACGAGAAAAGAGAGAAAATTAAGGCCATAAGAAGTGATCATGGCAGAGAATTCAATTTCTCATAAATGGATCAATTCTGCACAGACAATGTCATTAGTCACAATTTCTCAGCTCTACGAACTCCCCAACAAAACGGAGTAGCTGAGAGAAAGAACATGACATTTATAGAAGCTGGAAGAACTCTCTGCTAGCAATGACCCATCTCCCCGAATACTTCAAGCGTAAGGCCATCAACACTTGCATGCTACACTCAGAACAGATCACTCATACACTCTACGATTAAAAAGACTCCTTATGAACTGTGGAAAGGAAGAAAGCCAAGTGTCAGCTACTTTCATGTTTTCGGCTGTTCATATTACATTCTTAACAATGGAAAACAGTACTTGACAAAGTTTCAACCAAAATCAGACGAAGGAATCTTTCTTGGATATGCCACAGACAGTAAGGCGTACAGAGTGTTCAACAAGAAGACATTGAGTGTTGAAGTCTCGATTCACATCATCTTTGATGAGACAGACTTAGACAAAACAGTGCTTCAAGACACTACGACCAACAGTTCAGACACTACGAATGAAGTCGTCGAGCTTAACACTACGATCGTAGTACCAGACAGTGAAATCGTTGAGCAAGGAAATGAGATCATAGAGAGGCCTATGCCAGACAACGAGCCTCCACACCAAGGGGAAGAAATAGATCTTAAAGATCTAAGACAAGAAGGCATAAGGACAGATGTCCCAACAGGAAGCAGATGGGCAAGAGATCACACTCAAGATCTAATCATTGGAGATCCGAGTACAAGAGTCAAAATAAGAGTTGCCACTCAAAATGAATGCTTTTATCTAAGCTTCTTGTCACAAATAGAACCGAAGAAAATAGAGGATGCTTTGGAAGACTCCAGCTGAATAGAGGCCATGCAGGAAGAACTTAATCAGTTTGAAAGAAGCAAAGTATGGAGATTGGTTCCAAGACCAAAGAATCATCCTGTTATTGGAACCAAGTGGGTCTTCAGAAACAAGATGGATGAAGATGGAGTCATCACTAGGAATAACGCAAGACTAGTGGCCAAGGGCTACTCTCAGGAAGAAGGCATTGCCTACGATGAGATATTTGCACCTGTTGCCAGACTAGAAGCCATCAGAATATTCCTTGCCTTTGCTGCTCACATGAAATTCAAGGTGTTTCAGATGGATGTCAAAAGTGCATTCTTTAATGGTGAACTTCAAGAAGAAGTCTATGTAGAGCAACCTCCAGGTTTCATCAATCCATCTCTTTCTAATTATGTCTTTAGATTAGACAAAGCCTTATATGGTCTTAAACAAGCACCTAAAGCATGATATGAAACACTAACTAACTTTCTTATTGAAAATGGATTCACTAGAGGTAGAGTAGTTACTACACTATTTCTTAGAAAGCATAAAGATAAAGTCCTATTAGTTCAAATATATGTTGATGATATTATCTTTGGATCTACTGATGAAAAGTTATGCAAGAGATTCTCCAAGCTTATGCAGAGCAAGTTTGAAATGAACAAGATGGGTGAGCTGAACTTCTTCCTTGGACTGCAAGTAAAGCAGACTAATGAAGGAATCTTCATAAACCAAGTCAAGTACATTAAAGACTTACTTAAGAAGTATGGCATGGAAGCAGCCTCTCCCATGAAAACCCCAATTGCTCCTGCAACCAAGCTTGACAAAGATGAAAAAGGTAAAAGTATTGATATAACTTAATACAGAGGTATGATAGGATCTTTTTTATATCTTACTGTCAGTAGACCAGATATAATGTTTGCAACTTGCATTTGTGCTAGATTTCAGGCTAATCCTAAAGAATCACATTTAACTGTTGTAAAGAGGATTTTCAGGTATCTCAAGGGTACAACTCACTTGGGACTTTGGTATCCCAAGGAGTCCTCATTTGATATAACAGGATACAAAGATGTTGATTTTGTAGGCTGCAAAATAGATAGAAAGAATACCAGTGGCACTTGTCAATTGCTAGGAAATAGAATTGTGTCCTGGTTCAGCAAGAAGCAAAATTCAGTATCCACTTCAACTACAGAAGCTGAATACATCGCTGCTGGCAGCTGTTGTGCTCAGATCCTATGGGTGAAAAACCAACTAGTAGATTTTATGGGTTTGAATTCAAATCCATACCTATTCACTGTGATAACACAGGTGCAATTGCTATAACTCACAATACTGTCATGCATTCTAGGACTAAACATATAGAAATAAGGTATCTCTTCAATAGGGATCATGTGAAAAATGGAACTTTATCTTTACAATATATCCCTACTGAAAATCAACTTGCTGATGTCTTTACAAAGCCTTTAGATGAATTCAGATTCAACAAGTTAATAAGTGAGCTAGGCATGCTTAACTTATAACCATGAAAAATATGCTCTAGTATGTGCTAACTATACATGATTAAAGGTTATGTTCGAAATCATAGACATGATCAAAGGAAGTCCACGATCGTAGAGCCGAAGTATTATAAAATGACAACGATCGCAGTACAGAATCAACGATCGTGGTGCAGACTTAAGGATAGCAGAGTTCCATCAAAACAAAACAAAGCAATCTCTCTAAACAAGCACCTCAAGAACAAACCTAACCCTTGATTAACTCTATGAGGTTGGCCCTTCCTGAGTTATCTTGAACCAAGAGGAAAGCTAAGTCAAAAGTTCATCACAAGGACTCGCTCAGACTCGACGATCGCTGTTCAGACTCGACGCTTACAGTTCAGACTCGACGATCACAGGTCAAACTCTACGATTGCAGCTCAAACACGACGACTGCTGAACAAACTCAACGATGGTAGAACAGACTCGATGATTCCAAGGACCATCTCAACGATCGTAGTCCTCTTGAAGAATATATCAGCTTAGCATGAGTTAAGGGCAATTCAGTAAAATCCTTCTCAGTCAAATTCGTAGAGCCAAGCAGAATTCGACACCTGTCATGTAAGACCCCAACTTATTATAAATAAAATTAAATTTTCCTCTATTCATTATTCTAAATTAATAAAGGGTTAATTTGATATAATGCTTTGGTTATGGGTGAAATGTGCAAAGTTTATAAAATAAGCAAGTGGTTATAAAATATTCATTTTTGTCGGAGAATATTCGTTTGGTCGTGGAATATTCTTTTTGTCGAATCTCCGTCTTTACCTAGCCATATCATTTTCAGGGCCCCATAACGGAAAACAGTTGGATGAAAGAAAACGACAAAGATTGAGTTTTATAAATAACGACGTAAATTGTTACCGTTAACACTGTTGGGTTACCTAGTGGTTAAAATACAGTAATATGCATGGTTGCACAGTAGCACACGGTATTGCACAATATTGTTGAATTATTGATTCGTACATAAGAAGACACTACTCAATAATTGTTACAGTAGTTACTGTTCATTATTTTATTATATTGATTCAATAATTGTTACATTGTTAGTTTATATTATTATTGTTTCAATAATTGTCACTGCACAGTATTTCCCATTATCAGATCAATAATTCATATTATTTGAATAATATTATTAGATAGCATTATTGGCAATGTCTAGAAAGTTACATCGAGGAGAGGTTTGGTCATCTAATTGCGGCTTGGCAAGATGAGGAAAATCCTTATTGAAAGCCCCTCTTCTGGGAACTACTTTGGTTGTCATGATTGTGATTCTGTAATATTATTTAAGAATAATTAATTATTGATTCATATGATAAGGAAATATTTATTTGATGTGGATATAATTGATGAATATATTATTTCATGTGGATATAATTGAAGGAATTAATGCTGAGGTGTTTTATCAGTATTTTATCGGAAGAGAAGTATTAAAAATCATCCGTTTGTGGATTTTGGATATTTTTGGTTTAGAATTTGGAAAAACTCAAAGTTACAAAGTTGTAGAGAATTCGATTTCAGGCAGAATGGACATAAAATTCATATTTTTCTGATAACCGGTCTATTTTCTATGAATTGTTGAAGTTTCAGAAAATTATTTAAATGATAAAAGATTTTGGAAAATTATAGAATTGGTTGGTGAGAAATGTGCTCAATTGAATTTCAAATGTGGTGGGTGGCAATAGTAGCAGGTAAAGCCATCAGGTAGCAGGTCAAGTCTGCTTCGGCGTGCTAATATTTTCCTATAAATAGAGGGCTAAGTTAGAATTGAAAATCACACCAGAAACAAAGTTTTCTCTCTTTCTCTCTCTATATTATCGAGCGTATTCTTGTGAGTATACTTTGAGTGTTGCTATACGGTGCAAGTTTCTGTCAACACTATACCCAAAATTCAGTCAGAAGTACGGTTATTTTGAGGTAAGGGATGTTATATTCTTCTTAAATGATATTATTTTCTTCAATATCATTATACCAAAATATTGGTGAACTTTTTAATCAAATTTGGAACTTTTGTGTCGGAATTACTATTCACGTATACGGCACTATTCACGAATACGGCACAATTCACCGAAAAATAAAATTTCTTCTTTTTGTCCAAGATTTCTATTTTGGCTACTATCTTTAATTGTATCCATGTTTTGATCGTTATTTTTGAGTTCTGCTTCAAAATCGGTTATTATGAAGTATTATTGATCTTGGATAAACTGTTATACGAATCCCTAATATTTGTCCTTCTATCTCATTGGATTCGTTCTTAAAAATATTTTTCATCATCCTCAGTCTGTAATGATGATATTATTGAATATCTTTGGCTTGTAGTGCAAAGATGAATGATTAACTGATGAATATCTTTGGCCCGTAGTGCAAAGATGAACAGGTGTTGAGATGAACATGACCAACTGGTGATACAAATAAATATCTTTGGCCTATAGTGCAAAGATGAATTTTGATTAAAGATGTATATTGATTGTTGTTACAGGGATAGAATATTGATGATGGACTCTTAAATATTAGAAGATAGTAGAATTCATTCTCTACGTGACTCTTCTAATGGATTGTTGTTTCCGCTGTATTTGTTGATCTAAAACTTGTTGTCAATTATATTCTATCAGATTTTTTCCTGTTGAAGACTAACGATAATTTGTTGTATATTATCTTAGTCATAATGTTCTTTACTGGCCTAGTTGAGCTCATCCTTTTCTTTTTGTTCCATTTTTCTTCTCAGGAGGTGAGAACATAGCAGGATCGAGTCGGGGTATGGAGTAATGGTTCTAGGAAGATGTTTTAGCAGTCCTCACTATTTCTATAAAATAGTGTTTGAATAATTATAATGAGGACTTATTTGCGTGTGGATATTGTCTAGAAGACAATATTTGTATTTAAACTCACAGTATGTATTGTCGTATTTCACACGACATTTGTATTATTGAAGTTGTAGTTTTCTTTATGTACCATGTATTTGGCGACTTAGAATGGGTGTTGTATACCTGTTTTGGGGAGTCACATGTCCCACTAAGCAAAATGGAGAGAGGGAAGTTATTTGTACCATTTGAAGGCGCCTTTTTGAAATCAGAAGTTCAAAAGCTTATCCCTCTCCTTATCTCTGCAAGAAAAAACCCTAAACTATCTAGAAAGTTCAATCAACCATACACTCTGCAAAGAAATCAATGGCGGCTTCCAACGTCATCTCCGGCTACAGACTCTGCTTTGATGCGTTCAAAACAGCTGAACCCAAATTTCATAAAACTTTATCGTTATTGAAGAAGGCGGGTCTCGAAGAAGCTTTAGGTACAGACACATTGATCTACCCCAAGCTAGTGAATCAATTCTACAGGAATGGTATGTTTGAAAATGACGCTATTACTACGAAAGTCAGGGATGTGGAAATCAAGCTGAAAGTTGAAGATATCAACCTAGCCCTAGGTTTCAAATATGAAGAGTACTCGTTCATAGATGACATAGATTTCCATGAGGGACTGAAAAGAATGCATCACAAGAAATCCCCCTCTGTAAAAAGATACAAGAAGAAGGAGTTTCCTCAGATGTATAAATTTTTAGCTGAAATTGTTGGAAAATGTATATGTTGCAAAAGTTCTGGTCATGACTCTGTAAATGAAGTGAAACTCAAGCTCATGACTGCCATATGTTATGGAATACAACTTAACTATGGAGCTCTATTACTTGAATGGATTGGGAAGTGGATCACCAACTCAAAGAAGTTAAAGAGCTCTCAAAAGATGCTCTATGGGCGATTTATAAGTATCATTCTTCAGTCTGCTCTGGGTGACAAAATTGGGGACGATGAAGGAGAGGCCATTAATCCAAACCGTCGAATGACCCAGCAACTATTCAAGAACTGGAAAAGGAATCCAGCAGAAAATGTGTGAATGATGTCTGAGTCCAGTGGAAGAACTGGTGATATAAAAGAATTAGGGATTCCAGGGAATATGTCAGTTGTTAGAGAAACTGAAGAAGAAGAAGAAGAAGCTAACAAAGAAGAACACATTGCTCTGGTCAGAAAAAGCAAGGGCAAAAAAAAGCTAAAAGCCAGAACTGCAGAAGAGCCTCAGGGATCCACTACCGATAAGCCTGTCCTCAGATGTTGAGACTCTTAAGAATCCTAAGAAAGAAACAACAGCAGGGTGAGGCAGAAAAAGATAGAGCTACCATATCTCAGTTGCTGAAGAAGAATAAAATCAGCCACAAATCCAAAAGGCCATCTATCTCTTCGATCATAAAGTCTCTACCGATCGTAGAAACTAGACCAAACACATCAAGCAAGGAAGTAGCTGCATCAAATATTCTAGCTGATCAACAGGACAAAAATGAAGTTCAAAAAAGTCCTAAGGCTGTGGCTCAGCCTAGAAAACCAAGAAGAAAACTAGTCAAGAAGTATATTCTTGTCAATGAAGAAGTACTAAAAAGGGAAGACAAAGAATTGGCTGCTGAAAAAAAACCAGCCAAAGAGACTAAGCTCAAGCTGAGGGGGAGACACCTAAAGTTCTTATGATAGAGAATACACCAGCTGAAGGGGAGATGCCTGAAACTCTCATTCTAGAAAATGCCCCAGCTGAGGGGGAGCTATTAAGCTTACAAGAAGATGATCAAGTTGAGGGGGAGGCTCGTGACATCTCCATGGCAGAAAAAGAGGTTCCTGCAGACAAAGAAGGAGAACCAGTACAAGAACATCATGAGGCCATTGATATAATGGAATCCTCAAATGAAAACAAAGAAGAGGATGAAGGCGGCGAGGTCGAGATCATAGCTGTAGGCATTGATGGGTACAGAAAAGGTAACTATGAGCAAATGTTCTCCTATCTACCCATGATGCCTTTCCATCAAGCTCAAATTCTAAACTCCTGGAATCACATATTTTGGAGCTTCAAAGAATATCCAGCCATCTCTGTGCTAGCTCATGGATTCCCAGGTAGTTTCAACTTTGCCAAGAAGTTACTCACCAATAACTCCTCTTCAAAGAATGAACATGAGGTACTGTCTATCCCAACTCTCTTCAGAGTTAATCACTTTCCATCATCCTCATTCAGTCAATTTTATGAATTCCCACGATGGTTGGAAGTGATCTTACATCCACTAAATCAATTCCCAGTTACAGAATCCCAAAATTCTGTAACTCATGAACCAAATCTAACTAACTCTATACTGCTCCCACCTTCCATCATCTCTACGATAACTGACTCTAGCCCAATTGTAGAGTCTCAACCTCAAATCGTAGAGTCACCTACTACACACACTCAAACACAGGCTCCTCCATCCGATATTCCCTCCTCGTCTAGCAACGAATATTTCAACCTTGATCTTGCTCTCTACTCATTGCAAGATCAATTCAACAGCACACCACCTCCTTCACAAATTCCCCAGCTCAATGAACTTCTTTACGAAATCATCCACCAAAGTCGATTTGTCGTGAATGTCCAAGAAAGTAATCAAGGAACTCGATGAGAGTCTTGAAGAACACACTGAGCTCCTTCACATAAGATTAACAACAATGATCGGTCTTTCGCAAATAGTCCGCCCAAAGACCTCTCATTCGAGCTCTCTAAAACGCTTAAAGAGATCATCAAGGAAATGCTTCAAAGCATAAAGAACAGGGATGACATCCACTTTCAAGCAGCTAAAAGACATTGGGATGCTGTCTTGATCTTACAAAAGACTCAAGAATCTCAGAACGATCTAATGATAAAAAGCATCACAAGTCTCCAAATTGCAGTAAAGGAATTTCAAGACTTCTCCATGGGCCAAATGCAGCAGACTGAAAATGTCCTGAACATCCTTCAATGACGTGAAACTCGATCTGATGCTTTGATCCAAGAAAATTGTGAGGACATTGCTCAAACTCAAAGTCAACTCAACGAGCTTGTCCAAGGAGTAACTCGCCTCTCCGAAGACATTCGAACCCTTGATGCTGACATAAAGGGGGAGAATAAAGGGAAAAGAGATCAGGTAGGCAAGGGAAAAAGCAGAGGTCAATTCCAAACTCAATCCTCAAGGAATCCTCCTGCAAGGCAAATCCACCAGCAGACTCCACGATCCAGCCACCAGACCCAACGATCTAATCAGCAGGAAGTATTAATGGCTCAACCTTTAAGGAGTCTAGGGCCAACTACCAGCTCTCATGAGGTGACAACAACAGGCCTAAGAATGCCAATTGGAGATCCTGCATTCATGAATAGGCATGATCATAATCCAAGACTAAGCCCAAGTGAACTGGAAGATCTAGCCAGGAGAGACGAAGCAAGCAGAAAAAGGAGAGCTAAGGAATATGCAAATCCTCCGAGAAGTAAAAGGCCGAAGAAATAGAGATAAGTTGAATTTCAATTCTTACTGATGTAGTCAAACTTAAATGTAATATCTATCTTCATACATCAATAAATTCATGCTTATTCTCTAGAAATTTCAGCTACCCACTGAAATATTAAGTCATATTTACTTTGCTGCAACTGCATATAGAATTTGATAATCATGACAACAAATCTCCTTGGTTATGTCAATATCAAATAGGGGGATCAAGATTTGAATTTGAATATTTGAATTTGAATTATTATTTTGAATTTGAATTTGAATTTATTTTTGTTGTTAGGTCCCATATATTTGAATTTTTATTATTAATTATGGCAGTTATTTCTCCTTGATTTTAGGTTTCCTTATTAATATGAATTGCGTTATTTTTGTAATTATTTTTTGTATGTATTGTTTTTGTAAATACTTTCTATTTGTTGTATATTAGTGTTAAGGACCCTTTAAAATAAGGTTTGATTGAAACTCTTTTACCTATTGAGTCGAGCCCGAACAGTTTGAACTTTTTAAACGAATATGATCCGAGTATCAATAAAAAATTACAATTTGAAGAGTTCGAGTAATTTATCAAACTTTAAAATTTTCTCATATTTAAATCATATTTATATTTCGAGTCGAGCTCGAATCAAATTTTTAGTCGAACGAGTACGAATCAAGTTCGAATTGTTTATTCATTTTACAATATTAAATGTCTTAGAAAGTGGAAGGTAATTCGTATCCCAAAATAGGAGGTTTTTAAACTTGGGCTGAAATAATATTACTACTACTATGTCGGTTGCAAAAAACCTTGGAATGAAAGTAATCGAAGCTTTACATTTTTATTTGTTCAATATACGGGCAACCCAATATTAATAATTATTAAATGCAATCGCTTGGGAATTCACAATTACATATCGGAACACATATATACGAATACATGAATTTTAGTAGACACAAACACTCAAGTAAGGGTGTAAATGGAATAGAGTGAACCGAATATTGAGTTGTTTAGATTTGATTTACAAAATTATTGAGTATAAAATAAGATTTAACTGATGCTCGTTTAGTTACCGAGTCAATCACGATCATGAATCTATCCCGAGCAGTTTGAACTTTTTGAACGAATATGATCTGACTGTCAATAAAAAATTACAATTTAAGAAGATTCGAGTAATTTAGGAAACTTTAAAATTACTCATATTTGAATCATTTATATTTCAAGTCGAGCTCGAATCGAAGTTTTAGTCGATCGAGTATGAATCGAGCCCGAATTGTTTGCTCTTTTTTCAATATAAGGACAATATAGACAATTAATATTATATTTAATGTCATACAATCATTTTCTTAATACTTGTGCACAAACTTATATTAAGGCTCGGAATTATCACCACAGTGACATTTGCTATCAATTTCACCTCATTACTTGTAACATAATGCTGTAAGCTGTAAAATAAAACAGTAATAATAGGTGGGTTTCTTCTTTGCACCTCATTTCAGTGTATTACATATCAATACAAATTTGTCTTCATATATAACAACAAACTGAGAGACGAGAAAATTCCATAGGTAGATAAAACAGAGTCCATGAACAGAAGTCAATACCCGAACCATACATTTTCATGCTGTGTTGAGCTAGATAATCATATATGGTGCGTTCTTGACTCCAACTCCCAAGCCAAAATGGAAATTTAAAGAATAAAAACTGAAGGACTGCTTGTAAAAAAAAAAAAATAAAAAAAAAAAATTGGAAAAAGAAGAAAATAATAAAAATGAAGTAGTTGAAAATGATAATGAATTTTGGCAGTGAAGAACAGAAAGAGGTCCAGCAGATGCATGCAGCAATAACTCAGCTTCAGCTATTGATGATAGTGCATTCATTTTCTCTCATCTGTACACGAATTAAAGAAAATTTATGCAGCAGCTACCCCAAACACAGACGATCGATATAGGAAACTGATATTTTCACGTGTTAAAATGATATTTCTACATGAAGGTGGGACCCACTCACTATTCATGAGGGATCATGTGGAAATATTAATTTTTTATGTGAAAATATCAGTTACCCGTGATATATTCAAGAGTAGAGCAATTCAAGGCAGCTTTAATTTGCTGGACAGTTTTGCCGATAAGGTTAGTAACTGTATTCAATGACTCCGGGCTCAACTTAGCTGATGGCAAGTTGCTCACTAGTATATGGATCACTACTGTAATAAGTGACCCTGCTGACCTCCCTCCGGTGGCGCTCGTCGACGCTCCTCCGTCGGCTTGTTGTAAATTGTCCGGCCGGCCATCAGGCGATATTGTGAAGCCCAAAGGCAGGAGGGGGATGTATGAGGGATCTTCACCACTCATGGCATTGTTTATGGCATGTAGGTCTACAGGGCAGTACACAAGAAGGGAGCCTGATGAGTCTATGCAACTTTCTTGGAGTATTAACATGTTGTTCTGGCTAGTATTTACAGCCTGGTCATTGAAAAAGATCAATTTATCCCCATGTTTTTGATGCATTAAAAAAAATAGAGAAAAAATATTAGCAATCAGTGTTACATGGAATGCAATTTGTTTCGTTTCGTGGAACCAATATAGGTACGTGATACGCAAGGGTATCTTATACGAGTGTTTATATCTTAGAATCTAAATGTAATAAATCTAAGTTTTATAAGATTTTTAGTTGAATCAACAAGTTGAATGCTTGAACATATAATTTAGTACAAATGTGATGGCTGATAATGTTAGAATATTGATATTTGTGCAATTATAAGTAAAACAACTAAGAAATTTTTCGGTTCTAAATTTAGAGTACAGGTACGTAAGAGTTCCAAATTTGAATATACAAGTACCAATACGCGGTTCGCCTTGTCCTACGAGAGTATATGGTAGCAATGGACATGTTCATAAATATTGTATCGGCTAGTATTAAATCTCAGATTAATAGAAAAGAACAATCAAGCAATCTTATATATTTATTTCTATATTTTCGTTTTGGACATTCTACATAATCCCTATAAATATGCAACTCTATTACATGGAACTTTTACTTCAACATAATCAATGATGAAATATGAGTACTTAAATATAATCAGGTTTAGTGAGGTTTTGTATACAAAATCTCTTTTTGGAATATAGGGAGTGGACAGAGTTCATATACGTACTATAATTTACAATCAGTTACCTATATAAGGAGTTGTTATGGCAACCCTATTCAAGAGAGCAATTATGAGAGCTAATCAATTCAACAGAGTTATATCCATACCAACAACTCAACAACAATAAGAGAAGTAATGAAAGAAATAAATATGAATCAGCCAGTAATTATTAAATGATAATTTACCCGGAGAACAGAGATACAGTTCCCTGGATGAGATCCATTAGCAATGTGGGCAATGGCTTGGACAGGATTGTGATCAGCAAGAACATCCCACTGAGTAAAATAATAAAGGATTATCAGACAATAATTACAGTAATATGAATGATTAGTTTTACTTTTTTACTATGTTACATGGACTCGGCAACCCCTAGAAGGAACCTTAGAAGGACATGACACAGACACAACTTTTTTTAGAACATTTTGGTTCATTTTCCACCGTCCAACACACCCGTACGGTCATACCCGTGTCGTGTCGACACTGGTGCTTCTGGATTTTAGAAGAGTCCATGTGACACAATTTTTTTAGCATTAGAAAAAGGAAATTAAATGGGTGATAGATCATACCTGAGGCCGGGTTCTTTCATCCCTGAAGAAATTAAACACGTTTTGGGGAGATATTGGTAGCCAAATGGTAGTGGCTGCACTAAGAACCACGCTGCTGGGCTGGCCAGGATCAGTGCACTTATATAGAGTGGCTCGTACTTCAAACTCGTTTGTCCCAGAAAATGTGGTCCATTGCTGACCGTTAGGCGGGTTGATGCTTGAACAAAAATTGTTCACCATTCTCTGTGCAAGTTTCATCATACTTCTCTTGCCATCAGGCGATGGAACAACTAGAAGAAATAGGTATAAATTTTTGTTAAATTACTTCATGCATAACTAAATGAGTCCTATATATTGCGACAAACCACATATCTATTCTTGTTGCCTGTATGTACAATGACATAATCTGTAAATTAATAATACAAATACACGAGTACTTGATTATGTGTCAACTCGCAATAAAAGTCGACATTAGTCCCTATATAAGAGTTAAGGGAAGGTAAGGGAAAACATGCAAGAGTTACCTCCTCCAAGATCACTAGTTGAAGTGCTGGAAACCATTAGACGAGCAAATCTTTCGCATGTTCTTTGAAGAGTTGATAGCCATCTTTCGGCTCCAAATGCCAAACCACTGTTTATGTGATCCATATAAAGTCTATGAATTGGGATTTTATCTTCAATTTCCATGTGTTCCATCCAAGTAACCTATTTTCTCATAATAAAAATAATAAAACAATCTAAATTAAAAAAATACAGCAGCAAAACTCAGTTAGTATGATAACATTAGAATGAATTTTAAGACCTTGGAGTAGCCATTAGACAGGTCTTGAATCAAGCATCCAGAAGGCATCCTGTGAGCTCGACATTGAGAAGAAAAATGATTTTCTTGGGGAAGATCATAAGAAACATCAACTAAAGCCCATGAACCTTGCTCAATTTGCTGACAAAAACGAAGGAAATAGAATTGCCGAGTTGGTACCAATGGAGATAGCACCTGCAACTCTTCATACATCTGCAAGACGAACACTTGCATTTACAGTAACTTTTCAAATATTGGATACCGTTGAAAAATAGACAAAAAAGAGAACTGATGATTGCAAATTATTACCAGTTGTAATGAGCCACTTTTGCTGCCCATCAATCCAGATGATATTACTTCAATCGTTCTTGCCCTAGAGACGATCGTGGGAAAAAGCTCCATCCATTTGTTCTGCAAATTGAAAAAAAACAACCATTGACTTCCAGTTCAATTTTTGAGGCATAGAAAAATATAGGAAATATAAAAAAACTAACCGAATCCATAAACATGTCAACCAATGCCAAACAATTCATGATCACAACGCCTTGAATCCTTGATGCCTCAGTCCGAACATTAGGATTTTTCAAGTGGCTTCTAGCTCTTGGAAAAATGCTCTCATAACTTTCAAGATTAAGAACTTCTCTACCATCAGCTGTTGACTTCATCCAGAGAGGTTCATTGCTTTGCAAGATCCTAATCAATTCGTCCATAGCATTACTAGCTATATTAGCCATGAGGGACTTGTCCATTTCAGTAATCCTCATTGACTGAAATGGAAAGTTTGGAATGGTTGATGAACTGCCAGGAAGAAGATCAAGATCAAGCGACTGACCAGCCATTGCCTGACCCCCAAAACTCGCCATTGATAAATCCAACGAATGTAAATGAATTGGCTGCATGATTGGGAGTTGTGAAATAGGCCTCCCTATGTACTTGGCAGCAATGCTTGAAAGCCTGTCAAGCTGTGAATCATGCCAAACACACAGAAATTACCACATTGTGTTTAAATGAGAATATGCATTTTTCACTTGGAATTAGATGGAAAAAAGAACTAACAAATTTTCAACTGTCTTGCTCTTACACTCTATTTGTGAGTTTTGAACAGAAAAGAAAAGAATAGAAAAGTTGAAGTTTTCCTTTGTGTTGTTTCTGAGTTTTTAATGGAAAAGAATAGAATTGAAAATAAAACTTAACTTTTCTATCCATTTCTTTTCTTTTCCGTTTATTAAAAAACTCACAAACATAAGAATTGGAAAGAAAACTTAACTTTTCTGTCCATTTTAAAACTCAGAAACAGAGCGTTAAATTCAAATTCCAATTCCATGGCATAAATTTCAGTAGAGTAAACTTAGCTTTTAAAATAGAGTTTAAATTTGATACATTAAAATTGTATACACGAGTGGTATTAGGATCATTACATGCCAGTAAAATATTGTCCAACATAAATGCTTCATTAATGTTGCGTCATAAACCTAACACCGCTCGTGTATATACTGTCTGAAACTTTAATTCTTTAAAATAATGGATTATAAACCTCTTCTTTTAAACGGGCATTCTCTATACGCAATTTTTGCTCATCGAAGTAAGAATCCTCTCCAACAGAAGGGCCTCCGCAAGATGGGCACATTACATTCTTAAGAGCCTCTCTGATTGCTATGTTTTCACATCGAATCCTATCATTCTCAGCCCAAAGTGCAGAATTATCGGCTCGTTCATGTCGTGCCTAAATCAGTGCAATCAGCATTATTAGGCCATAAGCGAAAATAAAGCAGAAATACAAGAAAACTTAACAAAGTAAAAAAGAAAGAACCTTCATTTGGGTTCGCCTGTTTTGAAACCAAAACTTAACCTGGCGAGGGGCCAAACCCAACTCTCTGCTTAACTGCATTCTGGTTTTCTCATCCGGATGAGGACACTCATTGAACATTCTTCATTCCCATATAAACATTACCATCAACAAACAAACTTCATTATCATCAAACAATTAACAAATACTGCAAAAATAATTAATCCATTTGTTCCAAAATTAGAGATACATAAATCAATTTACAAATTTTTTAATTTCAAAATTTAAATGATTTTGTGTAGGATTTTTAAAAACCAAATATTATAATTAGTAGCAGTTACATTTAGTTTACAATTGATAGAGCTATTTGTATTAAAATTAAATATTTTGTTTTGATTTTGAATATTAAAATTTCGCGAATTCACTCAAAAAAATTTAAAATATTTCTAATTTTAGACAGTAAAAAAAAGAAGAATTTCAATACACCATTAAGTTTTTAAATGTTGAATTATGAAGAGAGAAAGAATACAAAATGGAAAAAAAATTGGAGCTATACTAAATTGAGCCATACCCTTCAAGCCTCTGAATCTGATGAGCCGTGTGGCGGTGGTAACGATTCCTCCTCCGGCGAGGATCGGAGTCATCGTTGTGGTCGCCGCCGCCGGAACCACCACCTCCGCCGCCGCTGCCGTACTCCATCAGCAAGTAGTAGTGCTGTGGTGGTTTTGATAGTTATAGTAGTAGTAGCACTTATCTTCAACAAGCTTCTGTAAATCCTCAATTTCCATTATAGCCATAAATTTAATTTTAATTTTAATTTTTGAGCATGTGATGGTCGTATTACACTGCTTAAAACAATACCCATTTCCACTTTTTTGGTCGAAGGCATTGGTAACGGCCGGAAAATATGAGATTTCTGCTTAAATTTAGATTCACTTATAGTATACATGTGTGTGTATATATATATATAATGTTTATATATAGAGAGAGAGAGAAAGAGAGAAGATTTTGGCAGTGTGAAAGCAAATGAAAAGAAATTATGGGAGTAGGAGGGAGAGGGAAGGTGAGTAATTAAAGTAGTTTTTTGTCGTTGTTTTATAAATGGTAAGAGAGCTAACCCCAACCCATTCATAATTAACACCCAAACGGTTAGTGTTCGTTTCTTACTCGTTTTAAAAATTTAATTCAAGCTTGACTTGAAATATAAATAATTTAAATATAAGTAAATTTTAAAATTTAATAAATTACTCAAATTTTTTAAATTATAATTTTTTATTGATATTCAGATCAGATCATATTGATTTAAAAAGTTTAACAGTTCGGTTAAAAATCGCTCAACTCGACTGTTAAATAAATATCAATTAAATCTTATTTTATAATCCATAAATTTTATAAACTGAACAACTCAATACTCGACTTGACTCGATTAATTTACACCTTTATTCATAATACATAATGCTTATATAGAGAGAGAGAGAGAGAGTCCGGTTCCTATCCGGACTCTCGCATTTTTTTAAAATACGGATTTTTTTTTTTGCTTTTTTTTAAAACAACTAAAAAAAATAAAAAAAAACTATGGAACTGTCTGTGCAGACTGTACATACATTTTTTGGTATAAGTATCCAAATCACGCCCAAAATATTGTATTATGAAAAAATTTCAGTTTCATAATTTTTTATTTTTTTTAGTTGTTTTAAAAAAAACAAAAAAGCAAAAAAAAAATTTGGTCCGCATTTTACTCCAGTCCGGACTCCCGGACTGGATCCGCTATATATATATATATATATATATATATATGGCCTCTTCCTTCCAAAATTAAAAATATACTTCATTTTTTTTGGTGTTTTAAAATTATATTTTTATTTTAAAAAAATATATGAAACTCTTGTCAAGTTATTAAAAACATACAACCTATTTTTTCTTTTCCATCAAAATCATTGATGTTTTAAACAATTTCAAAATGTCTAAATTTAATTATGACATGTCTACTTGCGTAATCTAATCAAATATTGAACATTCTTCATAAATTTTTGGAAGTTCAAATATAACTATATTGATGTAAAAGATTTGTATTTTTTTTTATAACGTGAAAGAGCTAAATGACCTTTTCGACCCTTAAGCATTTTTTAATTAATATTAAAGATACATTTTTAACTTATTTTTAAAAAAATTTAGTATCGTTTTAAAAAATATATTTCTAATTTTAATTTAGAAATATTTGTATTTAATTATTGGTGGAACCAATTGTATTCTTACTCACCATTCAAGGGATGCATGGGAGAGGATTACTCTATGGAGGTAGAGTCAAACTAGTTATTATTAGGAGTCCTTCTACGCAGACAACTTTTTTGGACAGAAAAATTGTACATTTATATATATATATATATATATATATATATATATATTGATTGATTGTGACTCTCAAGAAATATATAATATTTATTTGACTAAAAAGACAATTTAGACCCCAAATTTTACACCTTTGTTGACTTTTGCACCCTAAACCGAAAAAGGTTAATACAAAGACACCCCAAACTTTAATTACACGTAACAAAAAGCATACTTTTGTCAGATTAACCCAAAAAAATGAAAATAAAAATATGATGTATATCCGAAAAGGTATTTGAGTAATTTCATTTTATCTTCTCCAACATTAAGCACTCTCTCCTTAATATTATATAAAATCATTGCTTATGCCTAAGGAGAGAAACAAGAGCGAATTTGAGAAGAAAAAATTTGAGAAGGAGAAAGAGAAGACTAATGAAGCTCGAGAAAACTTTGAAGGCATAAAAAAGTAGGGTAGATGAAGAAAAGAAGCTTGCAAATTGTTGAATGGAAAAAGGCCGAGGAAGCTAGACATCGGAGTTGGAGAGGCCGAGTGTTGAAGTTGATGATTTAAGATCAAAGTTGGTTTCGAGAGACATTAAAGTTTCAACAGCAAATGAAAAGCTTGATCTGAAAAAAACAAAAGGTGATCAAAGAAAAAAAAGCGTGCAGATTTGGAGATGGCTAAACATTTATCCTCCACAAAATTGGTCGAGGCTCTGGTAACCTTTCTATTAAACATCAATTCTTACCATGCCTAAGGAGTATCCAAAGGCACCTGTCTCGCATAGTCAACCGCGACTCAACAAATTTAAACTTGCCTCATGTTCTTTGGCAAAAACCGGTTAGCTTTGGCGATCCGATAAATGTTGAATTTGACTCTGGGATAACAAATTACATTACATAAGGATACAATTCTTTCCACCCTATTGTAAGGAGGTACAAACTCATTCTTGAATAACATTGCATCAAAAACACGCCTTGGAACTCACAGATCCCCAACCATGAAGTTTGCATAAATTCTCCATTGATACATTTTCATGAGAATAGTGAGGAATTTCATGGAGCGGCTTGGGTGGAGCTTCCCATAGTGGTAGTAAGAAGTATGATATCTTACGTCAAAGTGCAAATCTGGACTCAAAGACATGTTGGGACCAAAATCAATAGGAAGATATATGTTTTCAAATCCATTACACGATAATACTGACGTAATCTTGACATGCTCAAAACACGGCGAGATCCTCCACAAAATTGGTTGAGGCTCCTGGTAACCTTTCTATTCAACATCAATTCCTACCATGCCTAAGGAGTATCCAAAGGCACCCCGCACTACTTATGCTATCAAAACCCAATTCCAAATCTACCATCTATTTCAGGCCAAAACAAAAACCCAGCCTTTCAAATCAAGAGTTTGTAAAGGATTACCACGGCCACAGTCCCCACCAATTTTACCTAATAAAACCAAAGACAATTTTTATTCATTCAAACCACAAAGATTACCAATCAAAAAATACCCAGATCATAATTAATCCCCAAATTTACAATTTTCATACAAATTTTCCCAAATTAAAACAAACCCAGTTCAAATTACACCAAAAAGATACAAATGGGAATCTTCCAATTCCATTTTCACCAAACCCATGCTCAATTTCTCACCAAGAATCTTCAATCTCAAGTGAGTATTTGAGTTCTCAGCAGGAATCTTCAATTTCAAACGGGAATTCGAGTTCTAAGCTTAGTTTTGGGCCTAAGAATACGGAGAGATGAAGAAATGAGTGATTTTTGGAAGCAGCCTAATGGGTTAGGGTATAGGCCATGTTTGGATTTTAGTAGGGAATATGAGAAATCAAGTGTGGAGATTATGAAGGATAGGAAAAGGTATTTGATGGTTGTGGTTTCTGGTAATATGAATCAGCAGAGGAATCCAAGCGCCTGCATCACGTCGGTGAGCTCGACGACAAAGATCTTGTCGTCGCCGTTGGCGTCGAACCGGTTGAAGACGCGCCTTTTTCGGTTTGTGAGTGGGAAGGAGAGGAGAGAAATAGACAAATAGAGAACAGAGATAAAGTGGAGGAGAGAGAGAAGGAAAAGACTTAAATGACCTTTCAAATATACATCACAGCCTTAGCCGGTCATTTTTGACCGGTTAAATACAAAAAGTGTGTTTTTTGTTACGTGTAATTAAAATTTGGGGTGTTTGCATTTGAACACCTTTTTTCGGTTTAAGTGTCAAAAAGTCAACAAGGGTGTAAAGTTTGGGGTGCAAATTGTCTTTTAGTCTATTTATTTCAATAATTTTTTTTATAAAATATAATATTTTAACTGTAATTTAGATATATATATAAAAAGATGATTAAAATTGTCTGCCAAGACTTATTGTATTATTAGTAGTAGTTGAGTTTGTGTATGTAGATGTACAGTCGGCGGCTATTAAGGCCAGGCCAGGCCTGCCGCCGGAGGAGAGTTAATTTTCCCACTGATTTGGAAGTGGCGGCTATCATTTGCATGGGAGAGGAAAAAATATATTAAAATGACGAGTTTTTTTATTTTTTAATTATTTTTTTCGTCTTATGAATAAAATATGATTTACACATATATTAAGAAAAATAAAAATAGATATAAGAGATATTTTTTAAATTTAATCTTAGAGGTTCTACAAAATTATATAATAAATTTCATCAAATGACTTAGTTGCCCTTTACTCTATGTACTTTTGAGAACAAAAAAATTGTACATTTAGTGTCTTTTTGGGGATGGAGAGAGTATTTATATGGAAGTGGTTAGCATAAAGTTAATTTTGGTCAATTGACCAATATAGTGTTGACATGCAGGCGGAAAGTGATTTTTTTCTCTGCGTGTTAACACTGTTTTAGTCAATTAACCAAATTACCATAAAATTAACTTAATGATAATTGAATCCGTATTTATATATTAGTGGATCTCATTAAATAACATGTTTGCCCCTTACTTTAACCATCCTTTTGAAGACAAAAAAAATGTCTTAAACTAGGGAGTAATTTTTATTTATTTGTAAGATTATATTATCAAAATAAGTGAATAAAACCTGAAATTATACATCGTTTGGGATAATTGATGACATTAATTAGAATTAATAAGTACCGTCTCATTCGTGATCATATCTTATTGGTATAAAATAATCCTTATTTATATATCTCATGTATTGATACTAAATAATTTTTATTTATATATTAAATTAAATTTTGATAAATAAATATGTTACACATGACAAAATACAACACTCCATGTCCTTAAAAAGATATTCAAAGTATATTTTGTAATTTGCACACAAATTAAGAAATGTAACAAGTGCTTAATTGCATCTTAATTCATCTTAACAGTCCACCTCTTGATGTTTCTTAAAAGTCTACATAATTGTATTAAGAAGTCATCTAAATAGTTAAGATATAAATATAAGACTAAATTATTCAGATGACCTCTTAATACAAAAATATAACAGTTAAAATACATTAAGAAATGAACTCTTAAAATCTATTAATGTATTAAAATACAATCAAACACCGAATGAGAGCATTAGCTACTAATCTCTATACTGAAGAGATACAAACGCCCATCTTCATCTCAATTTTTAGCTTAATGATGGCAGAAAATGAAAATTTCACTTTAACTTCATGGTAGATACCTGTACAATTCCTTAAATAAAGCAATTTATGTCTGGGCAATTGATATTTTCACAAGTGAATTTGATAGTTCCACAAGAGAATTTATAGTTCCACAAACATCCCCTCGCATAAATGGGATTCAAATCCATGCGAGCAAATTCTTGTAGAAATCACACAGATGCCGGAGCGAGGCTTCAACAGTGTCTTGTATCTCCCCACTTGTCTGCATAGGAAAACTGGAATTATTTCGGAAAATGGGAAATGATGATCTTTAAAACTATGGAAATAAATAGTCAATATGGGTACTAATTATTCCACTTTAGTTAATTGTTAATCTGTAAGATTAAATAGTCAATATGGGTACTAACTACTAAGCAGTGATCCTAACCAGCTGTGATACATAGATTTAATGGAGGGACAAAGACAACACAAAGCAAATCCATTTTCTTCTGTTTGGTTAACATGCAAGAAATACTCGTCGAAGGGAGGAATTTTATCATGGCTACATGTCATCCTTTCGCATGCAATTTTACCAATTTTATAGTCTCAAATTATAATTTAACGACGAGAGAAACCAAGGGAGAGATTAAAAATCAATTGAAAACTAGTTTTTCTTTACCATATCCACAGACCAAACCAAGCCTATGGCTTTTACTCTTCAAAATCTTATAAATACGATCTTACTTTTTCCAAATAAAGATTTGAATCTATAACTAAAACTAGGCATCATAACAATTCAAATTTTAGAAAGACCGAGTTGTAAGCTTGTAGATTACATATACACCAAATTCAGGCATTTCACTAAGAAAGAAAATGCAACTCAATAAAGGACGTGCAATTACCATTGGCGACAGCATCTGTAAAAGGACCCAAAAGTTCAGGCTTCCTTGACCAATACTGTTGAAACCGCTGTCTTGCATATTCCATGTAGTCAAAGTCAATTTCATTAACATGTTCCTGAAAAAAATGAAAGAGTTGGTGGAAATTCACAGAAAGTTCAAGCATGCATTCTTCTGTAACAATGAACGATGAAATCGTAATCGTGATAGCAGGGAATGATATGATGAACAATACCGATATAAATCCCCATAAGCCCCAAAATAGATGACTTGCAAGAGCATGCTTCTCAACTTCTTGAACTAAGTGCTCAATTTCCAGATCACTGGGTCCTTCACCTGCATGACAATCTAAAATTTTTAGATATGGACAAAATTCTAAGGCTCTATCAATTGTATATATAACACATACACAGGTTATATACAAGACATGCTTCTATACAAGTTTCACTTCATAAAACAAAATCAGAATTGCTTTATGATAAACCATGACATGATATTCTTTGCAACGGCAAATATGGTTTGGCACATTTTATCAAGTTGCACATTAATGCAACATAGCTTTAATGACAAGAAGTCAAAAAGTGCAGCCATCAACAGCTTTAGTTTTGCATATATTTTTGATAGAAAAACAAATCTTAATATTAGAAGTTACAAATGCCGAAATCAGAGACCTAAACATTTTTATTAGGTTAACTATTTCACTATATTATGTTCAAATACACAAAACTAATTAGCAGATAAACTAAACTAAGCTGCCCGGAGTATTCTCCTACTACTTGAAATTAACTAACGTGATGACTACCTGAACAACTCAGATATACATGCAGAAATCTTCGACGCTCATTGTAATCTGTAGCTAATAATTAATCAAAAGAAAGCTCATTAGAATTCAACATTGCTCAATGTTCATAATGCAACTTTAAGTTATGATAATTGCAATAAAGATTTTATATATATATATAGCAACAATAACAGAAATGATAGTCACCCACCTGGATATTTATTGTAGTCCAGAAGATGAGGGGTTTCTGTATGATAATCAGCAGCCATCTCACAGAAGTGGTTTGCAATATCAAAAGCAACAGGGTTATAACAAGCATACTCATAGTCCTGAAAAGAATTTCAAATTAAATGAATTAATACAGAAATCCAAGAAACAATAGGATTATCTAGAAGACAACACACAGAAAAGTCGAATCTCTTTCAATATTACGCCACATGTATTGATCTGATCAGGAAATTTTTTAACTCTTTTATTTTCTGTTCCTTTTTTTTTTTTTGAAGTGGTGGAAGTGTTTTCTTCATTCTTCTTTTTCGTGAGAGGAATAGCTTGGTATCAGACTTCTAAGAAGCAAAACCTAGCGGATTTTTCTCAGAAAACAGAGAAAAGGAGAGGCCAGCAAGACAATCAGATGAGTCAATTGGTCACCTATAAATATAAAAGGGAAACTAAACTGACCTGCCATTACCCTCTCATTTTGAAATTTGTTATGAACTTCCTTGTTCTTTTTATATTGTCTAACAAAGTCACATGTCGCGACGGATTATCCGAGGATTTAACCATAAATTTGTTCGAAACATCACGCTTTCACACATTTATAAATGAAAATTAGCCAAGTATCTAATGTCTTGGATACATAAATGTGTACGCATGTGTGAATATATGTATGCACATACTCTAGATCCTTAGCTATATAGCTAAAGATCATCTCAAATCCCTAAATTTTCGCAATGCAAATGCTTGCATGTCTGTGTATGTGTTTGTCTATATGCTTTTGGGTATATCCACCAATCTTCCTGGTTGTGAAGTGGAAGTCACTCAGACATTGGAGGGTTAACCTGAATCAAGCACAAGAAACTCCTGCGCAGTTGTGTGAACCCAAATCTAAGATGTTGACCTCTTCCTCTCTCCAAAAAATCTGCAATTTTCCACCATCTCTCTCTCCAAGATGTTCCTGTATAGGCACTTGTCTCCAACATCAAACTAAGAACTCCTTCTACATAGTCAGCTAGTCTTTGGATTTGAGATTTGACACCCAATTTTAGAAAATAAACAATATGAAGATTTGAAAAACAAAATAAAACTATGTATGCACACATTATTATTACATAAATGTATAGAAACTTTCTATAGACAACTAGTAAATATATGCATTGTGATACAACAAAAGAAAATCTTTTTTTATCAATCTTTAGAAAATAATGATATGTTAATATCATAAATTCATGATGACTTCCATCCCTACTCTTAAGCAGGTAGTGGAATGATTTAAGGATCAATTTGAGTAATTTTTTTGGTAGGTGTCAGTTTCAGTAATAAAACAATTTTCTTACTTTATTTCTAATGTATAAGCTCTTCAGCCTCCTTTGAAAAGTGAGAATTGGTTTGCTTAACAACCCAATTCTGGCGAGCTCTTTCCACCCTCTCAAAGCCCAATCCATGATCTCTCCACTAACTCCTGCCAGAGCATTAAACCGTCCAACCAAGAAAGACAAGGGAACAGGTTTCCTCTTGCAAATACCATCACGCAATAAACAGGCCAGATCACTCGGTGCACACCCCAACGGTTGGAGAGAGTAGAAAGAGCTGAGAAGAGGCATCACAGAAAGTATCCATTGTTGGAATCTTCACACCTCAATTAATAGTAGATTCTCAACAATAATAACAAATGCAGTGCATGTAATCTTTCATTCACATTAGATAACTTTCGTTTTGCTTTTTGTAGTCCCAGTCCTACAACTGGGTGTCAGCTACGTTGCTTTTGAAAATAAGTTCAAGCACTTTATTTCTAAAGAGTTGAATAATCAAGTTTTATGCTCTTTGCATGCTAGCATTCCAATTTACAATACTCTCTGAAGATGTGCAATTAACTTTCCTATCCTTTTCAGCTAACTTGTCACTCAACATCACTTAGTAATAACCTATGTTATGGCATAACACGAAGTAAAGATAAAGAATAGGCCTTCATTAATTGTGCCAAAATAGTAGGACCCTTATGAGTCAAAATCATCTTATAAGTGCTGAAGAATTTTAAGAATATGCACATTTATATTTGTATTACTTTGGAATACGATTCCTCTATTCAAAAGGATAAAACACATTAAAAATGTCATGCAAATATTATTCAGTTCAAGATTCAATAATCAAGTTAGATATATTGAATCTATATAATCATCAGTTCATTGTTGATCAATATAATGTAAAAGCGTGAACAATTTGAAAGTTAAACTTGGACTATTATGAGATTTTATGTTGCACTAGGAAGACTGAAATCGGAAAAGCATTTAAACAAGCAATGCAGTATGGAGAACTGAAGAAATAAGAGGGATTCCTATAGAATTTCAATGTGTCAATAAATAAAATGAGTTAACAAGCTAAAAAATGGTACTTACAATTATGGTTATCAATCTCGTCTCTTCATCAATCATTATGTTACCATACTGTAAATCATTGTGGCAGAATCCTATACGTTGATCACCACAGAGACTGTTTTCCAACTCATATATTTCCTGCTCTATAGAATTCAAGCGAAAAGCCTTGGCTTCTTCAGGTGAAGACATACTTTTGGCCGCACTAAGCCAATTGCTAACGCACAAAGAAAGTCATCATTCATAGTTAGGTTAAGACATTGTAATCTATGACTACTATAGTCGTGATTATGTGTGCATGGTGAACCCAAATTAATATCTATAACAAACTAAAAGGCTTAAAACAACATACCGAAGCCTGTCCCAAAGTAAGACGGTCTTTGGACCAGGCATATCAAGATCATGAAACTCCTTTGTTTTAGTTGCTATAAGGGCAGATATCTCTGGATCACACATATCAGGTGCTGATAGTGTCTGAAATTCATAAGAAAGAGTCCCCATATATTACTTGCACTTTCAATATGGAAGCTCCAATAGTTTGTTTACACTTTCAAAAGCACCAGAAACTAGGCAATGCTGAACTGCTATAATTGCAGACCATGATATTTCAAAAATATTTGAAACCACTATACAAATAATAATTTGGATTTCAAGGAAACTTTTTAGCACTGACAACAAGAGTCAAACAAGCTGGTCGCAGTAAACCCTTTTAGATGTCATGCCAGCATTAAGCTGCTAATGGGAAAACCCAAGAAAATATTTACCATATCATATGAATCTATGAGACCCATGTAAGTCACACCTAAAATCTGATAAATTCGGACCTGAATCCTAGCTTCTTAGGTTAGTTTTCATCATATGAATCTTATGCCACCCATGTAAGTCACAACTAATATTTGCTAGGATTCAATCCTAGCTTCTTAGGTAAGTACACCTCAAATAAATCTTATGACACCCATCTAAGTCACACCTAACATGTGAAATAAATGAGAAATATGGTGGCGCCATAAAGTTGACTTCAATGTGCTAAAAAATAAGTATGGTCACACCAAAAGACTGAGTTCATTTATTAGTGCAGGATATTAACTTTCAGTAAAAACCGTCATTTAGAGGTATCTGTGCCATGAAACCATTGTTCATGCTCACAGAAATAGTCAAAGAAATGCTAACATGAGAAATTTAAACAGTGTCTTCCTATGCAATCGTGTCAGTCAACAGGGAAAATGGGTCTTCAAGATTTGAAAAATAAAGATACAATTGATATACACAGTCAACTTGAACCAAAGTTATATCACTGTATGGGATAAAAATCATGCATAACTAAGATAGTTCTACAGATGTTCTAAAACAACCCTCTATTTTACATTCTATCAAACACTTATAGGAGACTTTATTTCCACATTTAGATCACAATTTTCTATGTTAGTTGTGATAAAGAAGAAAAAGACGCCTACCAAAATCATCAGATCCCCCCAAAATCTTTCAGCAACTTGGAATTTTCTCATTTTTCACTAAAACAAGCAAATATTTGTTCAATGCATTATACATGTTACACATCAATAGAAAAAGAAATAGAGGTACCCGTACCCGAGCATGAATGAACTCCTCAATTCGCCCATTAGAGAACCGACCCAATAACTGAGGTCCCTGCCCTTTCTTGGACATGAGCTCAAATGTCCGGATTTCATTATCCCTATCAAAGAAAACCTCAACCCCTTCACCATAAATCCTGACCAGTACCTTCCTAGACCGGTCTGTATTCGTCGGCCACTTAATCTGGTAAACCTCATTGGTCATAGCACCTTTTAGTGGGATCACCTGTAATGCATTTGAATCAATTATATCATCCCAACCAGAAGCCAAAGATTGCAGAATCTTCTTTGCCTCCGCCGGTAAACGATCCTTCTTATTCCCCTCCGTCGCATTGTCCACCGAACCCATAAACAGGGATTCCCCTAATCTTTAACAGAGGAAGGAATTAAACCCATTAAAAGCTAAACCATAAGAATCAAAAGCAACTCAATAAAGTATTAGTTTTCCCCTAGAAGTAAGAAATTGGGTGCAAAAATGGTTTAACATAAGAATCAATATCAACCAAATAAAAGTTTTAGTTTTCCTTCATAAGTGAAAAATTGGGTGCAAAAATGGTTTAATATAAGAATCAAAATCAAACCAATAAAAGCTTTAGTTTTCCACTAGAAGTAAAAAACTTGGTGCAAAGATGGTTCAACATAAGAATCAAAATCAACCCAAAAGTTATAGTTTTTCTAATTTGAGACAAGTCAAAAATGGAATGGGACAATGGTTTAAACCCATTAAAGGTAAATCATAAAGATCAAAATCAACCCAATAAGTTTTAGTTTTCCTCAACAAGTAAGAAATAGACCTGAAAAAATATTTACATAAGAATCAAATCAACCCATTAAAAGCTAAAACATAAGAATCAAGATCAACCAATTTAAGTTTTAGTTTTTCTCATCTGGGAGTAGTTAACAATAGAATGCGAAAATGGTTTAAACCCATTAAAGGTAAATCATAAGACACAAAATCAACCCAATAAAGATGTTTTAATTTTCCTCTACAAGATAAAAATCGAGTGCTAAAATGATTTAACATAAGAATCAAAATCAACCAAATAAAGCTAAACCATGACAAATCAAGATCAACCCAATAAAGTTTTAGTTTTTCTCATCTGAAAGAAGTGAAAAAATCGGATGGGAAGAAACTCATTCAAGCTAAACCATAAGAAATCAAAAACAACCCGTTTTCCTCGCCTGAGATAAGTAAACAATCGAATGGGAAAATGGTTTAAACTCATTAAAGCTAAACCATAAGAAATCAAAATAAACCCAATAAACTATCAGATTTTCTCACCTGAGAGAAGTAAAAAATCGGATTAGAAAATGGGTGTTGGTGGGATTTAGAATGATGGAGGATTGCGCAGGGTGGTGGTCGGGATTTTCAATGAAAGATCCTGCACAAGGAAGAGGAGGGAATTGTATTGTTTTTGTGGGGAAAATGGAGAGACGTCGGATGAGAGAGAAACTTCGGAAATCGCGGTACATGCCAAGTGTTGCTCCAACTGTTGACTCATGGAAATGGAGGTTTTGGACGAGTCCTGTAATTGTATTTTGATTGGGTTTAATTAGCAACTGTCCAGTTTCTGAAGTGTGGGCGTGGGGAAGATATACGGCCCCTAATTTTAGCAATACGCCCCTAATTTTAGCAATTGTTGAATTTTACTTTAATGTATGCATAAAAATTAAGACCGCGTTTGGTAACTATTTTTTTTATATATATTTTTATTTTTTAAAAATTAGAAACAGAAAATAGTGTTTGGTAATATATCGCTTGTAAGAGGGTGTATTTAAATAAGATTTTTAAAGACTTTAAAAGTTTGGTTATATTCAATTAAGACATTTAAAGAGTTTATAAAAGTTTATTGATATTCAATTATAACTTTTGTAATGTCTTTAAAAGTTAGGTGGTATTTGTAAGACCCCAACTTATTATTAATGAAATTTAATTTTCTCTATTTATTATTTTAAAATAGTAAGGGTTGATTTGATTAATGTGGATAATTAGGGATAAAATACTGTAAATACTTCAAAATAAGCAAGTGGTTATAAAATATTCATTGTTGTTTTAATATTCGTTTGGTGGTGGAATATTAAATGACTTTGTTTAATATTCGTATGTGGCTGTGCTAATGTATGTGTAGGCCCCATAACTGAAAAGCGATTGGATGAAGAAAGCAGCGAAATATAAGTGGTTTAAAAAATAATCTACAGTAGTTATTATCAGATTATCTTTAAAAATACCTTGGTTTAAAACACAAGATGTACAGCGGTATTGCACCAATTATTGATTCTTACGTAGTGAAAGACTCTTTCGATAATGGTTACGATAATTCTTGTCAAAGATTTTATTGAGTTAATAATTCTTTGCGTTGATATTTTATATTCTTGTTGTTTGATAATTGTCATTACACAAGATATTTTTTTATTATCGAAGCAATAATTCATATTATCTGAATAATATTATTAGATAACATTATTAGCGATGTCTAGAAAGTTACATCAATGAGAGGTTTGGTCACCTAATTGCGCGTCGATGAAGAAATTCTTATTGGAAAGCCCTCTTTCTTTCACAGTCTATGCGTTGTCAATATTGTGATTCTGTAATATTATTTGTGAATAATTAATTATTGATTCATATGATGAGGAAAATATTGATTTTATGTGGATATAGATGGAGAAAAATTTTAATGTGACAATTGTTTGAAAATTGAAATTTTATCTTTTTACGATAAAATAATTCATTTAAATATATTATTATATTTTAATAATATAATAATGGTGATATTTTTACAACGAATGTGGGATATATAAGTATACTGAGGAGGAAGAGTATTTTTGTTGTAATAAATGTTTAAAACATGTTAAACATGTCGTTGGACCCCATTTATTGATTGAAATTTGATTATAACTTTGTAAAATCGTCTGTTTGTGGATTTGATCAATTTACATTTGGAATTTGGAAAAACTTTCTTCTGCAAAGTTGTAGAAATTGAATTTCCTATAAAACTCATGAGATTCAATTTTCTTATAGAAGGGCTATTTATTATGAATTATTGAAGTTAGAAACAAAATAATTGATTTTGGAAGTTTAAAATATTTTAAATAATAAAAAGCGTTTTTTGTTTGTTTTGTGGGCTACAACATGTGCATAATGAGTCGAGATCAGATCTAGGAAGGTGGGCGTAGAAATCTTAATATATATATTAATATTTTATTAAATTTTCTGCTTTTGGTGTTCTAAAGCGTTTTTCATAAATAGGGTCTTGGGTTAGAATTGAAAATCACACCGAAACTGAAGTTTTCTCTCTCTATAGTATCGCGTATTCTTGTGAGTATTTTGAGTATACTTTGAGTATTGTTAGGCGGTCTGAGTTCCTTCAAAGACTATACTTATCTAGATTCCAAATTTAGAGTCTAATCTTTCGAGGTAAGGGATGTTATTTTCTTCTCAAATGATATTATTTCTTCAATATCATTATCTTTGAAATATTAGTTGGAACTTTTTATCAAATTTGGAACTTTTTCATGTATGGGTTACTTATTCATGAGTTCTTATTCACGAGTTACTATTCATGAGTTCTTATTCACGATTCTTATTCACGAGTACTATTCATGAAGCGTGAAGATGTTTTTTTTGTGAAATTTCAATCTTTTGGTGTCGAGTTACTATTCACGATATCGGCCTTTATTCACGTATCGACCTTTATTCACGAATCTGACCTTATTCAATAGAAAAATAAAATTTTTCTTTTTTTGTCCAAAATATCAATTATGGATACTAGCTTTGATTGTATCCATGTTTTGATCATTCTTGAATTTTACACCACTATGATTATTTTGAGGTATTTTTGACGTGGATAAAACAAAGTGTGAGACCCCGATTTTATCAATAAAGATTTAAATTTTGTCGAAATAATTTTTAATATTATGGTGTGAATTTGAGATAATATTATAGTTGTGGGTAGTATTTATAAATTTTGCAAAGTATGCAGTGGTTATATTATATTCGATTGGTGGGGAATATTCTACTACAGCGGGGAATATTAAATGCAACTACTCAATCATTGGTGGACCCAGCAAAATTATTATCGGATTGAGAAAATGATAAAAATATTTTATTGAAATAACGGCGGAAGTTTTACCGTTGATCTTTGTTGAACTACTTTCGGTAGTAAAAGTACGATGTCGTGTGGTTTGCGTAAGAAGCACGGTATTGATTATTGATCTTTATGTGAGAAGTCACTCAGGTTTGATTCCATTATTGTCGATTAATAATATGAATTATTATAATGATAATGACGTTTTGTTTTATTCAGTATTATTAACGTAATAAAATGCGAAACATCTTTTATATAAAATGTAATCTTTATTAAAGTTATTACATAAATAGAATATATTATATTTTATTATGCGTAGTGTTGCATAGTGTTTTTTCAGTAGTGTTTTTGTATAGTGTTGCATAGTATTTTGCATAGTAAAATGTTTTATATAAAATAAAATATATGATATTTTATTTAAAAGATTTTGCTTTAAATATGGATAGTCAGATTAAAGTAAATCAATCTGGACCGTTCATGGATTAATTACTATGCATTCTATTTTCCTATAAATAAAGCTCATTCCTTCATTATTTTCTTACAATTCACCTGAACTCTCAGAGAGAGAAATTATAGAGAGAAGCTATGAGAGAAAATCTATAGAGAGAAAGAAGAAGAGTATTCTACGGTACTTCACTACTTTGATATCCCAAAGTCTTTTACGGTAGGGATATTATTTGTTGTACCTCGTAAGAGGAGTTATTCTTTCTTATTCATGAAGAGAACTTCATTATTCCATTCTTTATTATTACATTGGAATAACTTTTGTATCGCTGTGACATACCCTATACTTGGTGAAATCCTCTCATTATTCCATTCTTTATTATTCGTTGGAATAACTCAGATACGCCACATACCCTATACATAATCTGATCGTGGTTTACCCTATACTTGGTGACATTCTTCTATTATTACATTTGGAACATCCTTGTACGTGTGTTTTGCGGACTGGTTCCGCTCTTTATCATTCTGTTGGAATATCCTATCGTGTGTTTTTTACCGGATCGGGTTCCATCTTTATTATTACTCGTTGGAACATCCCAGCTTGGTGTGAATTTCACGACGACCTGGTTCCGTTATTATTATTCTGTTGGAATAACTTTGCTATGCAAGCAATCACCGCATGCATGGTGATTTCCTTTGTTATTCCATTCTTTATTATACCAAATAAGTTAAAACTTTGACTTATACTCCATGAAATTAGTAGAATATTCTTGATATTTGCGTTTCATCCAAAGATATCTTTTCATGGAAATATTCTTCTAATCATTCTTGAATTTTACTCTACAAAAGCGATTATCTTGTTAACAATTTGACGTTACTAATTCCTCGGATAAAATAATTCTTGAACTTGTTTTATTGAATTATTATGTCATTGTCATCATCCTCATGTTATAATATGTTATCTTTGGCTTACGTTGCATAGATGAACTTAGTATGATTATGACGAGGATCATTCGGTATAATCATGGCTTGTTATAAATGATGTGATAAAAGTCCTCGATGGCTTTTGTAATGCGATGATGGATAGTTTTTGGTATGATTATGACCGGGGTGATTCGGTATAGTCATGACCATTGATAATTTGATGAAAATCCTTGACCGCAGTGCGGGGATGATTAGATATTGTGGTTTATTCATTAAACCGAGTCTTAGTGATAAAATTTATGAAAACCTTTTAAAACCTAAAAGATAATAGACTTTATTTTCTACTTGACTCTTTTAATGGATTGCGTATTCATTGCAGTTAAACCGTTGTCTATTGTATTTTATCGGTTTAACAACTGTGTTGAAGGCTAATGATAATTTATTCGCATTATCTTAGTCATAATATTTCTTCTTTGGGCTAGTTGAGCTCACCTTTCTTTTCACCGTTTCTCTTGAAAATGAGAACATATATTTGGGACGAGTCGGGGAAGCGGAGTAATGGTCCGAGGATAGCATTAGTAGTCCTCACTATTACGTGAAATAGTGTGATAATAGTTGTAATGAGGACTCCTTTTGAGTTTGTATAATATCTAGTAGACAATATTTGTATTCAAACTCACGCTTATGTCAGATTGTACCTGACGGTGTGGTGAGTAACAACCAACAACACGATAATAATTATCTTTGGTGGCAACGGCTATCGAAACAATGATAACCATCTTGGGGAAATTATCATGCTAAGAATGGTAACCACTTGATTGGTAATCATGGCAAAGATAATAGAAGTGGAAATTGCAAGAAGAGTTAGCTCAATTTTGTTGTGCACCAAAGTCAAGTTTAGTTTGGGACGGTGGCACCAAAGGTGGATATGGACAAAACAAAGTCGTTGGTTTTAGGAAGTGCATTTTCATGACTTCTCAAAAGCGAGTAAACCGAACGAAGTTAGCACACGGTTAGTTAATTATAAATTATAAGTCTATACCTTATAAGATACCGGTTCTACCCATTATTTTATCTCTCTTGCTTGCGTTCAACGCGTTTAAATTTGACTCATGAGGTTAGACTTTGACTTATTGGTTGAAACTTCGTTAGTAGGAGCCTTCATTATCGCTACTATTTTTAAATCTTGTTTTATTCAAATAAACACTTTCACGTTACTCGTCGATCTTATCTTTTTGAAATACTTGCCTTTGATGTGATTTTAGGAATCAATTGGTTAACTACTCATCATGCTTTTAAATAAGGTTGTTAGCTTTTATATTCATAACCAACTTTGTTGTGCGAATTCAAGTAACCAAACTACTAAAGTCAATTATTGTCATATCGAGCCATAAGTAAAGAGCCCCGAACCTTTCGTTGTTGACTTCCTTGTGTGGAATGCACCAAGCCGGACTTTCTCAGTAGGCGACATCGTGAATGAAGATGGCAAGTTTATAGGTATCATTGTGAGGTCTTATCTAGGTTAAGGGATAGAAGTCACGATTGGTATTAATGTGACGTCTTATTCAAGTCTTGGACGAGAGTAATGATTTGAATGATATTTCTATCATTAATAAATTTCTTGACGTATTCTTGAAGATTTCTAGCCTACCCTAGAGCGTGAAATCGAATTTTGTATTGACCCAAATACAAAAACCCATTTCTTAAACCTCAAATATTTCTTCAACTAAAAGGATCATTTTACGAGGATTATGAGAAAGTCATAATAAAAGCATTGGACTAATGAAAATCATGGGTATATGAAGTATTAGTAAGTGTTATGATGAGTTATGTTGGTTATTATGTGAAAACATGAAAGTTTCTTAGAAATCACAAAGAGTTGAAAATCGATTTTGGTGAAAAACGTAACATGAAATTCAATTGACCATATCTCCTATTATATTTTGAATTTTTGAATGTGGTCAAGTCCTAGAGTTAGATCTATGAGTTACCTAACTAATCCAAGTGGAATTACTGGAAAAGGTGTTGTAGATTTTGTGTGGACTGATTTTAGCAAAGGAGTGCAAAGCTGAAAAAAGCAAAAAAAAGTTGCTGCCATGATTTTAGAGGGCTGTTTTGGCCACTTAAATTATGAGAAAAATTTCTGGCCTTTTGGGACATGAAGGTATATGGTATAAAGTACCTCCTGTCCAAAAATGAGCTCATTCGACTTAAAATGAGCAAGTTATGACTATTTTAATATTTAGGTTTTTCCGAATTAAAAAATGCTATAACCGAGTTCTATAACTCTCAGACCACCATAAATTTAAACTGAAGCTCACGTTTAATGTGTAAGGTCCTGCCAATATTTGGGAATTTTAGAGTTAAACTTGAGGTAGCTAATTTCTTAAGGAATTAATTAGAAATTGATTTTGAAAAATAGTAAATGAATTTTAAAATTTCAGAAAAATATTTTTTATTATGGGACTATATTATGCTAAATCCCAGGAAAAGAAATATTTTTTGGGACTGATTTGGTATTTTTCATGAAAATAGTTTTAGTTATGAACATATGAGTTAAATATGTTATGTGAAGTAACAAAGTTGAAAATAGGATTTTATGGCTAGAGAATTCTATATAGAGTATATGCATATTTTTGAGGATTTGATAATTGGTGATGATATCTTATGAGTATGGCATTTTTGAATGATTAAATGCATTATATGGTAAAAGCGTAAACAATTGAGATAAATTGTTTATAAATTTAAGAAGTGATTAAAATATTGTTATAATATTAATGATATTAGATTATGAGATTATTAAGTGATTGATAACATGGGGATATTCTTGAATCTGGATAAATTATATTATAAATGTTTAATATTTATCCTTTATCTCATTTGATTGATTCTTTATATCATTATCCTCATGCTTTATATTATGTTGAAAGTCATCTGTGGCTTTGTAGTGCATAGATGGACTTGGTATGATTATGACCAAGGATTGTTCGGTATAATCATAACTTAGTAATTGAAAACACGATTATCTTTGGTAGTAGTGCATGGATAATTTGTGGTCGTGATACTAATGAATACACGATTATCTTTGGTAGTAGTGCATGGATAATTTGTGGTCGTGATACTAATGAATACACGATTATCTTTGGTAGTAGTGCATGGATAATTTGTGGTCGTGATATCTAATGAATACAAGATTATCTTTGGTAGTAGTGCATGGATAATTTGTGGTAGTGATACTAATGAATACACGATTATCTTTGGTAGTAGTGCATGGATAATTAAATGGTCGTGATACTAATGAATATCCTTGGCTTTTGTAGTGCGGGGATGATTCGATGATATGGATTAATTATTGAAATTTGAGTCTCAAGATGAAATATTAATTCATGGATGTGGTAAAAGTCATCTTTGGTAGTAGTGTATCATTGATAGACTTGGTATGATTATGACGAAGGATTATTCGGTATAATCATGGCAGTAATTGAAAACACGAATATCCTCGCCAAGAGGTATGGATAATTCGTGGTCGTGATACTATTAATAAGTCGAGTCTCGGCATTATTGGTTTTATGATTTGTATATCTTTGGCTTTGTAGTGCAAAGATGAATTGTTAATGAATATCTTTGGTAGGATTGCAAAGATGAATTTAATGTTTTCAATGATAAAGGTATTCAAGGTATCCTCACCTCTTTATCATACCAGTCGTCGCATTCTAATTTCGAGAAAATTCCATAAGGAGGGGAGATTGTGAGACCCAGATTTTATCGATAAAGATTTAAATTTTGTCGAAATAATTTTAATATTATGGTGTGAATTTGAGATAATATTATAGTTGTGGGTAGTATTTATAAATTTTGCAAAGTATATGCAGTGGTTATATTATATTCGATTGGTCGGGAATATTAGAACAGCGGGGAATATTCGTCACAACTACTCAATCATTAGTGGACCCACAAAATTATTGTCGGATTGAAAAATGACAAAAATATTTTATTGAAATAACGGCGAAAGTTTTACTGGTTAATCTTGTTGAACTACTTTCGGTAGTAAAAAGAAATACGATGTCGTGTGGTTTCATAAGAAGCACACTTGGTATTGATTATTGATGCTTATGTGAGAAGTCACCGGTTTGATTCCATTATTGTCGATTAATAATATGAATTAGTATAGCGATAATGACGTTTTGTTTTATTCAGTATTATTAACGTAATAAAATGCGAAACATCTTTTATATAAAATGCAGAATACTTTATTAAAGTTATTACATAAATAGAATATATTATATTTTATTATGCATAGTGTTGCGTAGTGTTTTGTATAGTGTTGCATAGTGTTTTGCATAGTAAAATGTTTTTATATAAATAAAATATATGATATTTTATTTAAAAGATTTTGCTTTAAATATGGATGATCGATTAAAGTAAATCAATCTGGACCGTTCATGGATTAATTACTATGCATTCTATTTTCCTATAAATAGAAGCTCATTCCTTCATTATTTTCTTACGAATTCACCTTTGAAACTAGAGAGAGAAAATTATAGAGAGAAGCTATAGAGAAAAATCTATAGAGAGAAAGAAGAAGAGTATTACGGTACTTCACTTTACTTTGATATCCGAAGTGTCTTTTACGGTAAGGGATATTATTTGTGTTGTACCGTAAGAGGAGTTATTCTTTCTTATTCATGAAGAGAACTTCATTATTCCATTCTTTATTATTCTTGGATTGGAATAACTTGTATCTGCCGGCATACCTATACTTGGTGAAATCCTCTCATTATTCCATTCTTTATTATTCTCATTTGGAATAACTTTTGTGATACGCCATACATACCCTATACATAATCTGACAATCGTGGTTTACCCTATACTTGGTGACATTCTTCTATTATTACATTTGGAACATCACATGCATGTGTTTTACACCGGACTGGTTCCGCCTTTATCATTCATTGGAATATCCTATCACGTGTGTGTTTTACAGGATCCGGTTCCATCTTTATTATTATTCATTGGAACATCCGCATTGGTGTGAATTTCACCGACACGGGTTCCGTTATTATTATTCTGTTGGAATAACTTTTGCCTATGCAATCTGCGTGCATGGTGATTTCTTTTGTTATTCCATTCTTTATTATACCAAATTGGTTAAAACTTTGACTTCTATACTCCATGAAATTAGTAGAATATTCTTGATATTTGCGTTTCATCCAAAGATCTTTTCATGGAAATATTCTTCAATCATTCTTGAATTTTACTCTACAAAACAATATCTTGTTAACAATTTGGGCGTTACTAATTCCTAGATAAAATAATTCTTGAACTTGTTTTATTGAATTATTATGTCATTGTCATCATCCTCATGTTATAATATGTTATCTTTGGCTTACGTGCATAGATGAACTTAGTATGATTATAACCGAGGATCATTCGGTATAATCATGGCTTTGTTATAAATGATGTGATAAAAGTCCTCGATGGCTTTGTAATGCGATGGATAGTTTTGGTATGATTATGACCGGGGGTGATTCGGTATAGTCGTGACCATTGATAATTTGATGAAAATCCTTGACCAGTGATACGAGGATGAATAGATATTGTGGTTTATTCATTAAACTGAGTCTTAGTGATAAAAATTTATGAAAACCTTTTAAAACCTAAAAGATAGTAGACTTTATTTTCTACTTGACTCTTTTAATGGATTGCGTATTCATCTGCAGATTAAAGCCGGTTGTTTATTGTATTTTATCGGTTTAACATCATTGTTGAAGGCTAATGATAATTTATTACGCATTATCTTAGTCATAATATTTCTTCTTGGGCTAGTTGAGCTCACCCTTTTCTTTCACCGTTCTCTTGAAATGAGAACATATATTTGACTTAGTCGGGGAGCGGAGTAATGGTCCGAGGATAGCATTAGTAGTCCTCACTATTACGTGAAATAGTGTGATAATAGTTGTAATGAGGACTCCTTTTGAGTTTGTATAATATCTAGTAGACAATATTTGTATTCAAACTCACGCTTTATGTCGTATTGTACCACGGCAGTTATATTAGTAAGTTGTATTTGAATTTATGTACCATGTAAGTGGCGACCCAAGATGGGTGACGTATACCTAATTTTGGGGCGGCGTCACAAAGTACGAATCTTAATCCTTAATCCTTAATCCTTGTCATTTTGTTTCATTGGATTCGTTTCTTTAAAATATATTTTTTCATCATCTTCTTGGTCTTAAATGATGATATTATGGAATATCTTTTACCATGTAGTGCAAAAGATGAATGATTTACGGAGAATATCTTTGGCCGTAGTGCAAAGATGAGCAGGTGTTTAGATGAACATGACGGTGATGAATATCTTTTGGCTTTAGTAGTGCAAAGATGAATATTTGATTCGGATGTATATTGATTGATGATTTACTGAGGATAAAAGATAGAGCGATGAACTTTTAAATTCATACATAGAAGATAGTAGTTTGCATTCTCTACTTAACTCTTCTAATGAATTATTATTTCAATGCGAATATTGATTTAAAATTTGTTGTCTATTGTATTCTATTAGATTTTTCCCTGTTGAAGACTAACGATAATTTGTTGTATATTATCTTAGTCATAATATTCTTTACTGGGCTAGTTGAGCTAACCCTTTTCCTTTTTGTTCCATTTTTCTTCTCAGGAGGCGAGAATATAGCGAGTACGAGTCGGGGTATGGAATGAAGGTTTTAGAAAGAATTGTTTAGTAGTCCTCACCATTTTTGTAAAATAATGTATCAATAAATGTGATGAGGATTTATTTGAGTATAGATATTGTCTAGAAGATAATATTTGTATTCAAACTCACAGTTTTACTGTTGTAATAATAAAGTTGTAGTTGTTTCTATACCATGTATTGACAACTCAAAATGGGTGATGTATACCTATTTTGGGGCGTCATGATTGGTATCGAGCTTAGGGATATGATCTCTGGCGGAGATCGGGGAATAGAACTAGGAGGGGAGAGACGAGTAAATCCTTCGCTAGTGTGTCCTACCTAAGCTTATTTTTTAGTTGGTCAGTATATAAGGATATTATGTGATATATTGATTTCCTTAATTAACCCTTGTTTTATGGCGATGTTTGAGAATGTCGATGAGAATATTAACAATGGAAATGAGGCCGTGAAGACGCCTTTGTACTCACCAACGAGGAGAACGTTACAACAGTGACAATGTTCCTCCACGTGAACAACACCACCGAAAGCGAGATGATGAGCGAGGGGATGTTTAGAAGCTTTTTGCGGTTCATGCAAAATCGAGACGAGGAGACTTCGTGTTCAAAATCTGAGGAAGAAATGATAGCAATTCACGGGTTGTCACGACCAAGCGATTCAAAGAGTTGGGACCACGAATTTAAGGAAAGCCGGATCCGATCATGGCGGAAACATGGGTTAAGCAAATTACTAAGATATTCGATGTCTTGGGATGCGCGGAGGAGCGAAGGTTCCATTCGCCACCTTTATATTAAAGTGGCGAAGCGGACTACTTGGTGGGAGTGCGTGAAGCGTACCCATCCAAATGCAAGACTTTTCGGCATGTCTTGGGAGACATTTGAAACTATTTAATGACAAATACTTTCTTGAAAGTGTTTGTCATATAAAAGTGGAGTTTATTAGGCGGAAGCGAGAACAACATGGCGGTGTCTCGATGCGAGGCAAGGTTTGCGAGTTATCGAGTTTTGCACCTCATTTGGTGGAGAATGAGGAGCGTATGTGCTGGATGTTTCTTAGAGGTTTGAAACCGGCATCGTCGATTATCTCATTTCTCTCATAAATTTTCTCTCTATTCAAATGTTGTAAGCGAGGCTCAATTATTAGAAGCGAGATAACGAAGTGCGGTCAACTGAGGACCCTGACGAGGATCGTACCGAGATAGCGATCAATGAATAATGATAACCAAACGGAGAAAAAACAGATGGACAAAAATGGTAACCACTCTGGTGGTAATCATGGCCGTGAAAATAGAAGAAGCGAGTCGGGAGGAGATTTTAAAAAGGAGATTTAACAATGACCATGTGAAGACGACAGTCTTAAGCGAGAATCTGGTTCTAAGGGAGGAGAACGACCACCGGTCGTATGTTACAAATCACGGAAAAGAGGGACATATCGATCAAACGCCCTAGCAGTTCAAGGTATGCTATAATTGTGGAAAGGAAGGACATATCGCTCGAGATTATGACGATGGCGAAACCTAGTTCAATGAGGGGCGGTGACTCAAAAGATCGTCTAGAAAAGTCAAAGTCAACGATTAGGAAGAAGCGTTTGTTGTGGCGATTTGGTCATAATCGAGGAACCCAAACGAGGTGATCACGGGTAAGCTATTTATAAATTCTTGCGAAGTTTATACCTTACTTGATCTGGGTGCTACCCATTCATTTATCTCTCCTGCATGTGCTCAACGTTTAAACTTGACTCGGAGAAATTAGACTTTGACCTGTCTGTGGAAACTCAGTTAGGAGAAACTTTCATCACATCCATTGTTTATAAATCTTGTTTGATTCAAGTTGGCACCATCACCTTACCCGTTGACCTTATCTCTTTAAAGATACTTGCTTTTGATGTGATTTTAGGGATTGATTGGTTAACTACTCATCATGCCAAAATTGATTGTTTTCGTAAGGTTGTTAGTTTTCATATTCTAACCAACCCGTTGTTATGCGAATTCATGCAACTAAACCATTAAAATCAATCAATCGTCATATCTAATCATAAAGCTATTCGTTTATTGAAAAGCGGATGTCAAGCTTTCTTAGCCCATGTTATGGATTTGAATAAAGACACGACAAATTTGAATAATATTCTGTTGTTATTGACTTTCTGACGTATTTCCCGAAGAACTTCCCTGTCTACCCCGAGCGTGAAGTTGAATTCTTTATTGATCTTGAACACGATACAAAGCCCATTTCTAAAACCACATATCGAATGGTTCTATTAAACTTGAGGAGTTAAAGGTCTAACTACGAGAATTGTTGGACATCGGTTTCATTAAATCCCCAGTACATCTCCTTGGGGTGCTCTGTTTTATTTGTAAAGAAGAAAGAGCGGGAGTATGCGACTTTGTATTGACTATCGAAATTGAACCATGTCACCATCAAGAATAGGTATCCTCTACCTCGTATTGATGACTTGTTTAACCAATTGCAAGAGGCACAATTCTTTTCAAAATCGATCTTCGATTACGGATATCATCAATTGAAGATTAGAACGAGGATATTCAAAAGCGCCTTTAGAACTTCGATGCGGGCATTATGAATTCTTAGTCATGTCTTTTGGTATGACTAATGCTCCTGCGGCTTTCATGGATATGATGAACCAAGTATTCAAGGAATATTTGGATCGGTTTGTTGTTGTCTTTATTGATGACATCCTTATATATTCCAAAAGTCGTGAAGATCATGAGCACCATTTGAAGTTTGGTACTCGAAAGGCTTCGTGAAAACAAACTATATGTCAAATTGAAGAAATGCGAGTTACGGCGAGAAGTAGCATTCCTTGGGCACGTGGTGTCGAAACATAGAGTATCTGTTGATCCAAATAAGATTGAAGCAATCTGAAAGTTGGGAGCAACCAAAGTCGGTGGATCAAGTGCGTAGCTTTTGGGCTTATTTGGTTATTATCGGAGATTCGTGGAAGGTTTTCTCGAATCGCTACTCCATTAACTCGACTAACTTCGGAAGGATACAAAATTCGTTTGGAGCGAAGAATCAGAGAAGAGTTTCCAAGAGCTTAAGAGGAGACTTATTTCGGCACTGTTCTAACAATACCATCTGGTTCGGATGGATTTGTTATCTGACGATGCTTCGAGCAAAGGGTTAGGATGTGTTCTCATGCAACGTGGGAAAGTCATAGCCTATGCCTCGCGACAACTTAAAAGAGTATGAGAGGAATTATCCTACTCAAGCGATCTAGAGTTAGCGGCCGATCGTTTTAGCTAAAGATATGGAGACACTATCTATATGGGAGAAAGTGGAGATATATTCGACCATAAAAGCCTTAAATATTTCTTCACTCAAAAAGAACTCAACATCTTGGCGGCGACGTTGGCTCGAGCTATTGAAAGACTACGACCACACTATTCAATACCATCCTGGAAAAGCGAGCGTGGTAGCGACGCGTTGAGTAGAAGATCATATGCACGAACGAGTGCGATGATGTCAAGTATCGACAGAGCCAACTTTAATAGAAAAAGTTAAGGTTGCTCAAGCCACCCAGGCGGAGTCGATCGCGTATGAAGAAGAAAGTACAAGAAGGAGCTATTAGGGCGAGAATTGATGAAGAAGGAATACTTGAGTCCACTCTAGACTTTGTGTTCCTAACGACTCGATTTGAAGTATAAGATTATGATGGAGGCACACAATACACCATTTGCAATCCATCCTGGAAGTACTAAAATGTATCGTGATCTTGACATACATTTTGGTGGAACAATATGAAGAGAGAGATTGCAAAGTTTATCTCGATGTGTTTAACTTGCCAACGTGTAAAGGCGGAGCATCTAGTACCTAAGGGTCCGTTGCAACCACTTGAGATTCCAAATGGAAGTGGGAACACATTACCATGGATTTACGTTACGGGTCTTCCTACGGTTTCTCAAGGCATCAATGCTATTTGGGTTATTGTTGATAGATTAACCAAGTCTGCTTCATTTCTTGCCAATCGGAGACTTATTCCTTGAACGTCTTGCTAGTATATGCGTGAATGAGATTGTGAGGTTGCATGGCATGCCAAGATCCATAGTTTTGGATCGTGACCCAAGATTCACTTCAAGATTTTGGGTTAGCTTGCAAAAAAGCTATGGAGCGCAGTTTGCGATTTAGTTCTAAGATACCATCCCCAAAGCGGACGGACAATCGAGAGAGGACTATTCAAACTCTGGAAGATCTATTAAGACTCGTGTCCTAGACTTCAAGGCGGTTGGGATAAGTATTTACCATTGGTGGAATTCTCCTACAACAACGATTATCGAGCAAGTATAGGTGTAGCTCCATTTGAAGCATTATATGGGCGAAAGTGTCGCTCTCCAAGTATGTTGGGGACGAGGTGGGTGAAGCAACAACATTTGGGACTGAGTTGAATGCGATTATGACTACGGAAAAGATCCAAATGATTCGACAACGTATACAAACCAAGACAAGATCGATGTAAGCGTCCAAATTATTAATAAATGAAATTTATTTTCCTCTATTTATTATTTTGAAATAGTAAAGGGTCGATTTGATTAATGTGGATAGTTATGGGTAAAATACTTGAAATATTTTGAATAAGCAAGTGGTTATAAAATATTCATTGTTGTCGGGGAATATTCGTTTGGTCGTGGAATATTAAATACTTTGTCGGGGAATATTAAATGCTGACAGCCAGCGATCTTTTAATGGGCCCCATAACGAAAGCGATTGGATGAAGAAAATGACAAATATAAGTTGTTTATAAATAACTTGCGTAGTTATTCTGAATTAATCTTATTGGAATACCCGGTGGTTAAAACACACTAATCTGCGTTGTTGAGCGATGGCCTGCGGTATTGCACCAATTATTGATTCTTACGTAAGAAGGCACTACTCGATAATTGTTACAATAATTCTTGTTCAATATTTTATTTTATTGATTCAATAATTGTTACGTTGATATTTTATATTCTTTGTTGTTTGATAATTGTCATTACACGGTATTTTTTATTATCGAAGCAATAATTCATATTATCTGAATAATATTATTAGATAACATTATTGGCAATGTCTAGAAAGTTACATCTAAGGAGAGGTTTGGTCACCTAATCATTTGGCAAAGATGAAGAAATTCTTATTGGAATGCCCCTCTTTCTTGAAGAGCGGCACAGGTTGCGATCTTGTGATTCTGTAATATTATTTGTGAATAATTAATTATTGATTTATATGATGAGGAAAATATTGATTTTATGTGGATATAGATGGAGAAAAATTTAAAATGACAATTGTTGAAAATTAATATTTTATCTTTTTTTGATAAAATAATTCATTTAAATATATTATTTTAATAATATATTAACGGTGATATTTTTATAATGAATGTGGGATATATGAGTATATGAGGAGGAAGAGTATTTTTATGGCATTAAATGATTAACACATGTTTTGTGTGTCGGTGGACCCCATTTCTTGGCTGAAATTTGATTATAAACCGTAAAATCGCCTTGGTTTGTGGATTTCGGTCAATTTCTGTTTGGAATTTGGAAAAACTTTCTTCTGCAAAGTTGTAGAGAATTGAATTTCCTATAAAAACTCATGAGATTCGAATTTTCTGATAAAAGGGCTATTTATTATGAATTATTGAAGTTTGGAGTTACGAAATAATTGATTTTTGGGAGTTTTAATTAATTATTTTGAGAAAAACGTTTTTGGTGAGTTTGTGAACCTCATTTAACATGTGTGGCTGGTGTTTTTGACCAAAAGGTGGGCTAAGAAAAATTTGTATAATTATATTAATATTATATTCAATTTTACGCTTTGGTGTTCTAAGCGTTTTCCTATAAATAGGGTCTTGGGTTAGAATTGAAAATCACACCGTAAACTCAAGTTTTCTCTCTATTTCTCTCTATATTATCGGCGTATTCTTGTGAGTATTTTGAGTATACTTTGAGTGTTGATATACGGTGCAAGTTCAAGTCATAGCCTTATATCCTATGTTTTCAAAATCTTGTCTTTCGAGGTAAGGAATGTTATTTTCTTCTCAAATGATATTATTTCTTCAATATCATTATCTTTGAAATATTGGTTGGAACTTTTTATCAAATTTGGAACTTTTTCATGTCGGGTTACTATTCATGAGTTCTTATTCACGAGTTCTTATTCATGAGTTCTTATTCACGATTCTTATTCACGAGTACTATTCATGAAGCATGAAGATGTTTTTGTGGAATTTCTATCTTTTGGTGTCGAGTTACTATTCACGTATCTGGCACTATTCACGTATCTGACCTTATTCACGAATCGGCACTATTCATTCAAAAATGAAAATTTCTTCTTTTAAAAAAATATCTATTATGGATACTAGCTTTGATTGTATCCATATTTTGACCATTCTTGAATTTTACTTGATATGATTATTTATGAAGTATTTTTGAACTTTCGGATTGTTTAAAATGCGAATCCATAATACTTGTCATTTTGTTTCACCGGATTCGTTTTCTTTGAAATATTTTTCATCATCCTCGGTCCTAAATGATGATATTCTTGAATATCTTTGGCACATGAGTGCAAAAGATGAATGATTTCTTGATGAATATCTTTGGCCCATAGTGCAAAGATGAGCAGTGTTGAGATGAACATGACCGATGATGAATATCTTTGGCACGTAGTGCAAAGATGAATATTTGATTCGGATGTATGTTGATTGATGTTACGGGGATAAAAGATGAGCGACGAACTTTTAAATTCATACATGTAAGATAGTAGTTGCATTCTCTACTTAACTCTTCTAATGAATTATTATTTCCACTGCGAATATTGGTTTAAAAACTTGTTGTCTATTGTATTCTATTAGTTTTTTTCCTGTTGAAGACTAACGATAATTTGTTGTATATTATCTTAGTCATAATATTCTTCTTGGGCTAGTTGAGCTCACCCTTTTCCTTGTTGTTCCATTTTTCTTCTCAGGAGGCGAGAATGTAGCGAGTACTAGTCGGGGTATGGAATGAAGGTTCTAGAGAGAGTTGTTTAGTAGTCCTCACCATTTTTGTAAAATAATGTATCAATAATTATGATGGGGATTTATTTGCGTGTGGATATTATACAGATGGCAATATCTCGTATTTAAACTCACGCTTATATGTTGTAATAATAAAGTTGTAGTTATTTACATACCATGTATTTGGCGACTCGAAATGGGTTGGATGGAATGGACCTATTTTGGGGTCGTCACAATCGACAAAAGAGTTATGCGGATCTTCATCGAAAGGACGTGGAATTTAGTGTAGGGGATCATGTATTATTGCGAGTTGCTCCATGAAAGGGAGTTACAAGATTTGGGAAGAGAGAAAGCTCAATCCACGATTTATTGGTCCATTTCAAATTCTTGGCCAAGAGTAGGAAATGTAGCCTATAGACTTGCGTTACCTCCAAGTATATCTCGTGTTCATAATGTGTGAGACCCCAGATTTTATCAATAAAGATTTAAATTTTGTCGAATTTTTTTAATATTATGGTGTGAATTTGAGATAATATTATAGTTGTGGGTAGTATTTATAAATTTTGTAAAGTATGCAAGGTTTATATTATATTCGATTGGTGGGGAATATTAGGTTTAGCGAGGGAATATTCGTATAACTACTCAATCATTGGTGGACCCTACAATGTAATTATTGTTTGATTGAGAAAACGACAAAAATATTTTATTGAAATAACGGCGGAAGTTTTACCGTTGATCTTTGTTGAACTACCCGTGGTAAAAAATACGATGTCTGGCGTGGTTGCGTAGTAGCACTTACGGTATTGATTATTGATCTTTACGTGAGAAGTCACTTTCGGTTTGATTCCATTATTGTCGATTAATAATATGAATTATTATAGCGATAATGACGTTTTGTTTTATTCAGATTATTAACGTAATAAAAGCGAAACATCTTTTATATAAAAAATGTAATACTTTATTAAAGTTATTTTATAAATAGAATATATTATATTTTATTATGCATAGTGTTGCGTAGTGTTTTGCATAGTGTTTTGCATAGTGTTGCATAGTGTTTGCATAGTAAAATATTTTATATAAATAGAATATATTATATTTTATTTAAAAGATTTTGCTTTAAATATGGATACCGTCAGATTAAAGTAAATCAATCTGGACCGTTCATGGATTAATTACTATGCATTCTATTTTCCTATAAATGAAGCTCATTCCTTCATTATTTTCTTACTTAATTCACTTTGAAACTCTAGAGAGAGAAATTATAGAGAGAAGCTATAGAGAGAAAATCTATAGAGAGAAGAAGAAGAAGTATATACGGTACTTCACTACTTTGATATCCAAAGTCTTTTTACGGTAAGGGGTATTATTTGTTGTATTCGTCGTGAGTGTTATTCTTTCTTATTCATGAAGAGAACTTCATTATTCCATTCATTATTATTACATTGGAATAACTTTTGTAAAAGTGGTATACCTATATATATAACTTTGATATGCGTACACCCTATACTTGGTGAAATCCTTATGTTATTCCATTCTTATTTATTACATTGGAATAACTTTGTATCTGTGAATCCCCTATACTTGGTGATCTTCTTCTCATTATTCCATTCTTTATTATTACATTTGGAATATCACATGCATGTGTTTACACCTAACTGGTTCCATTGTTTATTATTCGCATTTATTATTCTCATTGGAATATCACATGTACGTGTTTTACAATTCCGGACTTGGTTCCATTGTTTATTATTCAAAGATTTATTATTACATTGGATCATCCTGCTTGATTGTGAATTTCACGACTGGTTCCGCTTATTATTATTATTACATTGGAATAACTTTTGTCATCAAGATCGCATGCATGGTGATTTCTTTTGTTATTCCATTCTTTATTATACCCAGTTGGTTAAAACTTTGACTTATATACTCCATGAAATTAGTAGAATATCCTTGATATTTGCGTTTCATCCAAAGATCTTTTCATGGAAATATTCTTGATCATTCTTGAATTTTACTCTACAAAACAATATCTTGTTGACAATTTGGGCGTTACTAATTCTGGATAAAATAATTCTTGAACTTGTTTTATTGAATTATTATGTCATTGTCATCATCCTCATGATATATTATGTTATCCTTGGCTTACGTGCATAGATGAACTTAGTATGATTATAACCGAGGATCATTCGGTATAATCATGGCTTGTTATAAATGATGTGATAAAAGTCCTCGGTTGGCACATGTAATGCGGTGATGGATAGTTTTTGGTATGATTATGACCGGGGGTGATTCGGTATAGTCATGACCATTGATAATTTGATGAAAATCCTTGGCCGTAGTACGGGATGATTAGATGTGGTGGTTTATTTATTAAAATTTGAGTCTCAAATGATAAAAAATTGATGAAAACCTTTTAAAACCTAAAAGATAGGAGATTTTATTCTCTACTTGACTCTTTTAATGGATTGCATATTCACCTGCAGCTTAAACCCGGTTGTCTATTGTATTTTATCAATTTAACATCGCTTGAAGGCTAATGATAATTTATTACTCGCATTATCTTAGTCATAATATTTCTTCTTTGGGCTAGTTGAGCTCACCCTTTCTTTCACCGTTCTCTTCGAGAAATGAGAATATAGGCTGGGACGAGTCGGGGAGCGGAGTAATGGTCCGAGAGGATAGCATTAGTAGTCCTCACTATTACGTGAAATAGTGTGATAATAGTTGTAATGAGGACTCCTTTTGAGTTTGTATAATATCTAGTAGACAATATTTGTATTCAAACTCACGCTTTATGTCGTATTGTACGGCTGACAGTTAGGTTAGTAAGTTGTATTTGAATTTATGTACCATGTAAGTGGCGACCCAAGATGGGTGGCGTATACCTAATTTTGGGGCGTCATAATGTGTTTCACATATCATGCTTACATCAAATATGTGAAAGACCCGAACCACGTTATAGAATTAGAACCGGATGAAATAGCCGAAGACTTAACGTATGAGGAGGTACCTGTCAAGATTTTGGATAGGAAGGAGCATGTCCTACGCGCAAAGGTCATACCACAAGTTAAAATTTTGTGGAGGAATCATCTTTATAGAGGAAATGGCACGGGAATTGGAAAGCGGAAATGAAAGCGAGGTATCCTCACCTTTTCAAACACACAGTATGCGTGACGTCCAATTTCGAGGACGAAATTTCATAAGGAGGGAGGTTGTAAGACCCCAACTTATTATTAATGAAATTTAATTTTCTCTATTTATTATTTTAAAATAGTAAGGGTTGATTTGATTAATGTGGATAGTTAGGGATAAAATACGCAAATACTTCAAAATAAGCAAGTGGTTATAAAATATTCATTGTTATCGGGGAATATTCGTTTGGTCGTGGAATATTAAATGATCGTCGTGAATATTAAATGCACGACGACAACAGACCATGTGTGGGCCCCATAACGGCGATTGGATGAAGAAAACGACAAATATAAGTGGTTTAAAAAATAATCTGCGTAGTTATTCTAAATTATCTTGTTAAAATACCCGTTGGTTAAAACACTGCTCACCAGTATTGCACCAATTATTGATTCTTACGTAAGAAGGCACTACTCAATAATGGTTACGATAATTCTTATTCAAAGATTTTATTGAGTTAATAATTGTTTGCGTTGATATTTTATATTGTTTGTTGTTTCAATAATTGTCATTACACAAGATTTTTTATTATCGAAGCAATAATTCATATTATCCGAATAATATTATTAGATAACATTATTGGCAATGTCTAGAAAGTTACATCTAAGGAGAGGTTTGGTCACCTAATCATTGCGCCAAGAAGAAGAAATTCTTATTGAAAGCCCCTCTTCCTGAAAGCTGCACAGTTGTCGATATTGTGATTCTGTAATATTATTTGTGAATAATTAATTATTGATTCATATGATGAGGAAAATATTGATTTTATGTGGATATAGATGGAGAAAAATTTTAATGTGACAATTGTTGAAAATTGAAATTTTATCTTTTTCGATAAAATAATTCATTTAAATATATTATTATATTTTAATAATATAATAATGGTGATATTTTTACAACGAATGTGGGATATATAAGTATCTGAGGAGGAAGAGTATTTTTGTTGCAATAAATGTTTAAAACATGTTAAACATGTCTGGTGGACCCCATTTATTAATTGAAATTTGATTATAACCTCAGAAAATCGTCTGTTTGTGGATTTGGTCAATTTCATTTGGAATTTGGAAAAACTTTCTTTTGCAAAGTTGTAGAGAATTGAATTTCCTATAAAACTCATGAGATTCAATTTTCTTATAGAAGGGCTATTTATTATGAATTATTGAAGTTCAAGCTCAAAATAATTGATTTTTGGAAGTTTAAAATATTTTAAATAATAAAAAACATTTTTTGTTTGTTTTGTAGGCTACAACATATGCATAATGAAATGAGATCAGATCTAGGAAGGTGGGCGTAGAAATCTTAATATATATATTAATATTTTATTAAATTTTCGCTTTGGTGTTACAAGCATTTTCCTATAAATAGGGTGCTTAGGTTAGAATTAAAAATCACACCGTAAATCGAAGTTTTCTCTCTCTATAGTATCGAAGCGTATTCTTGTGAGTATTTTGAGTATACTTTGAGTATTGTTAGACGGTTGCAAGTTCCTTCAAAGACTATAATACCCTAGTATTCCAAATTTAAAGTACTAATCTTTTGAGGTAAGGGATGTTATTTTCTTCTCGAATGATATTATTTCTTCAATATCATTATCTTTGAAATATTGGTTGGAATTTTTATCAAATTTGGAACTTTTTCATGTCGGGAGTTACTTATTCATGAGTTACTTATTCACGAGTTACTATTCATGAGTTACTTATTCACGAGTTACTTATTCACGAGTACTATTCATGAAGCGTGAAGATGTTTTTTTGTGAAATTTCTATCTTTTGGTGTCGAGATTACTATTCACGATACTAAGACTATTCACGTATACTGACACTTATTCACGAATACTGACTATTCAATTTAAAAATGAAATTTCTTCTTTTTGTCCAAAATATCTATTATGGATACTAGCTTTGATTGTATCCATGTTTTGATCATTCTTGAATTTTACACCACTATGATTATTTTTTGAGAGGTATTTTTGGACGTGGATAAAACAAAGTCTGAATCCTTAATCCTTAATCCTTGTCATTTTGTTTCACCGGATTCGTTTCTTTAAAAATATTTTCATCATCTTGATCTTAAATGATGATATTATGGAATATCTTTGGCACGTAGTGCAAAGATGAATGATTTCTGAAGAATATCTTTGGCAGTAGTGCAAAGATGAACAGTGTTTAGATGAACATGACCCAAATCGATGAATATCTTTGGCTGTAGTGCAAAGATGAATATTTGATTCCGGATGTATATTGATTGATGTTACAGGGATAAAAGATGAGCGATGAACTTTTAAATTCATACATAGAAGATAGTAGTTTGCATTCTCTACTTAACTCTTCTAAATGAATTATTATTTCATTGCGAATATTGATTTAAAATTTGTTGTCTATTGTATTCTATTAGATTTTTTCTGTTGAAGACTAACGGTAAATTTGTTGTATATTATCTTAGTCATAATATTCTTTCTCTTGGGCTAGTTGAGCTCACCCTTTTCCTTTTTGTTCCATTTTTCTTCTCGGGAGGCGAGAATATAAGCGAGACGCAGTCGGGGTATGGAATGAAAGTTTTAGAAAGAATTGTTTAGTAGTCCTCACCATTTTTGTAAAATAATGTATCAATAAAAGTGATGAGGATTTATTTGAGTATAGATATTGTCTAGAAGATAATATTTGTATTCAAACTCACAGTTTTCTTGTTGTAATAATAAAGTTGTAGTTGTTTCGTATCTACGTATGTATTGACAACTCAGAATAGGTGATGTATACCTATTTTGGGGGCGTCACAGTATTAAATTGAGACTTTTACAAAATCTATAAAAATATTCTCGTATTCAAAAATTCATAGATTTTTCAGATTTCTATGAAATGGTAGAGTTTGACAAACTTTAAAAGAATAGATACTAAATATAAGGTGCAAAATATATTAGAAGTATATAAAAGTCTATCAAATTTTTGGTAAAAAGTCTATAAAAGTATGTCACTTATTTCATAGTCTTTAAAAGTAATTTTAAAAGTCTTTAAAAAGTCATTAAACTCCACAAACTCTACGAAAGTCTGTCACTTAAAAAAAAAATATTTTAAAATCTTTATTAAATACACCAGCCATAATTTTTTTCATAAATTGTACCAGATTTAGGAAGTGTTTGATAAAAATTAAATGAATTTGAATCTGAGTGAAAAAAATTGTTTGATAATTGACATTTCTAAAACATCTAAATAACATATTTTTATTATTTTACCAATTCAAAATTGTTGAAATTTTATTTAATATTACTTAATATAATAGTTAATATTGTAAAAAAAAAATCAACCGTCATTCAACCAAAAAATAGAACTTAGCCCTTCATCCCAAATCGTCTGAATGACTGATCGATTCAGTCATTCAAACAATTTTTTTCTCCGAAACAAACGCACTGAATGGCTGAATCAGTCAATCATTCGATGCTAATCAAACATCCCCTTACATATTTAATACTCCCTCCATTGCAAAATATAAAATTAATATTGATTTTTAAAATTAATTTAAGATATTTTTAAATTCATAATTGACGTAAGTTCTTTTTATTTTAGTTACTCATGATAACTTATTGTTTCGTAATTTTTATTAATTATCTCAATTTTAAATTTAAAAATATTTTAAATCAATTTTCAAAAATTAATAATGATCTTTTAAATAATTTAAAACAGAGAATATTTCAAACTTTTTCCAAAAAAAAAAAAAAAAAAATCCTTTAAAGCTTATACTTCCTCTATACAAAAATTAAGAATGATATAGACTTTCTAAAAGTAATTTTGGTCACCTTCAAATTCAAAAGTAACTTGCATTTTAAAACAATAAACCTAATGCTTTTGGATAACTTATAATATTATCTAAAATTAAACGAATTCATACCAATTTAAAATTTGAAAATATTTCATATTGACTTCTGAAAAAAATCAATATTTCTCTTATATTTGGAATGATGCTGGTGAGGCATTGAATTTGTTTATATTACACATATTAAGAATATATAGGTAAAAAAGCTACACACAAATATAATACACTTATAAACTATAAGATTACTAATAGCTAATCAGGTTCTTGATGGCTTCAGGACTGGAGGTTGCTGCACGACTTAGCCGCTTCTTCCTATATCTCCATGCAACTTGAATCCGAGTTGCTGCAAGGCCACGCCAGTAAGGAGATTCGTACCTGCATAGAGAGCATTATATATAGGCCTAAATATGGATTAATACCCTGAATTTTTTAATTTTTTTTTCTACTTAGTTTGCTATTGTAGAATAGATGGAAAATAAAAGAAATTTAGGAAGAAAGTTAAAGATAGAATCATATGGCTTGGAAAGTCTGCAACTACAAAACAATATATTTCACGGAGACGAACAAATTGGACTGATGAGCAATCAATGCATTAAAACGAAGCTTATCTTCTATGTAAAATATGATTGCAATGAACTTCAGAAGTCCCTAGACCAGAATATGGGAAGTTGGGATCAGTGTTACCTGAAACGAGGTTCGTCTAGGTTCCATGCGAACCGATACCGGTCTACATAACTAAAATGCGGTAAGCTATGGTAGTTTTATAGGAATTCTCTTGGAATCCAAATGCAATAAAACTAAGTTTTAGAGAAGATTTTTTTTTGAATCAACAAATTGATTTTTGTATATATAATTTAGTACAAATTTGATATTTGAGCATCCAATCCTAGGTTTGAATATTGATATTTGTGCAAATATAGGCGACAAAGAAATATTTAGGTAGTATTTGGACATTGGGAACACAGCTACCAATACGTGGTTAACTGGGTCAATAAGAGTATCTATCAACTCTGGTTGGGATAGAGTTGGGTATTATAGTAGATTATGGATGTTCCAGAGTATAATGTTCTCAAAGCCACAAGAGGCCTGTGTAAACACATCCACGTGAAAGGAAACATGTTGCGGCACAACCTCAACTAGACAGACAAATGAAGGAGTTCCAAGATAAGATACATCGCAGCTGTCATTTACGCTTTAGGGGTCTTTCTAAAAGCCACTGCATTGTGTTTCTTTCAAAGCTAGATCTGGAATGTAAGTTTGAGGTATGAGTTTCAGGATGTTCAAGAGGACCTTGAAAATTTGAAGGTGCTATTGAAGGAACAGTTCACAAAACTTTTAGCTGGTATTTGAATTATTTCAAATTCCATAAGTGCTTTCATGAAACACGAACGAAATTTTTTTGACTGAAATTACCTAATGGCGCCTTGAACCCGAGGATTCCTCAAAAATCTAGAAAAAAGACTGGTGACTTCCTCGAGGTCTGCAGCTCGGAGTGTAAATGCTTCTACATTTGTTGAGCATTTCGCCATCCTATTGCTTAGCAATCTGGGTCCTGGAATCCGGATTTTTGTTCCATCTGCAAGGAACATTTGTACATACATATGGAAAACCATTAGTGTATATATGGCCATCTTAAATTGAAATCAGTGTAATTCAAGAAAATGCAATACTATCCAGAGCCCAATGATGCATTGACCAAGAGTGTTTGTAGCTTATTTTAATCTACTGAGAAAGCCTCTGCTATTTGGTAAAAAGAGACTTCTTCTAGGATTATGTAGGCTGAGATTTTGTGTTACAAAAGCTTACATGGTGAAGTTTCTTTCCAACAGTTGGTTCTGTTTGGTTTAAAATGCAAATGCAACAGAAGCTGATCATATTTCCTGTTCAGCTGTTCTATTTGATATGAAAATATTACTTAAAACTAGTTTTAGCTATACTTTGAATCACTTGACCTGTAAATAAACATTACAGAATTCAGCAAGGTTCAAGATCGGTCACACAACAATGATCATATGCCAACAAGAAGACTTTAACGGAAATTCAAGAAATGCCCTTGTACCTCTATTTACAGAAGAATGCTCAAGGCACCATGTGAGAAGTTCTTCGCCGCAAACATCCCCTTCAGACAAGGGAACTATATTCATATCTTCTCCGATGCTCTCAAGCTTCCCTCGAACAATGAAAACCATCTTATCAATGAGACCACCACGAACTAAAATTCTGCTTCCTTTGATATATGTTTTTGTCTGAGTCTCTACATATATGGCATCTAAGATGGGTTCATCCATCAGAGCAAAGATTCGAACCTGAAAATGTAAAATATTGATTTTATTAGATAAAACAAGAAGAAGAGAATGCAGCCAAGGGGGATAACTAATCCACCAGAAAGAAAATAACGGAAATAAATACAAATCCTTCAAATCACCATGGATATCGGATAGTGCTACTCATCTAGACCAACCAACTGCCAGGACCAAATGCAAATTAGAATAAAACTAAGACAATAATAAAGAAATTAAAGGTTAGTACTTCATCCCTAAGAAGATGAATACGAAGAGATACCCATCCCAGAAAATCCTAGTGTTGCATTCGATCCAAATATAATAAAGACAGACACCTCTAAAAATTAAATCAACTTATTCTTCTTTCTTCGCAAATGCCCCAAAAAGTGGTCCTATACAAACACTCCATTGACCAAGCACACATGATTCACAATGCAAAACTAGTTGAGAATAAGTCTAGCTATTCATATTGCACAAAGTACTGATCTTAGAGAATGGGCCTTGGTAAGGGGTAGAAGGGTAGAGTGGGGGGAACCTACGATAAATCATGGGTTTTGAGTTTTTTGAGAATCAGCGATCAGTAGCTTTACAAATAAACCCTTCTAAAGAAGCTGAACGAGCAGAAAACTACTTGAAGGAGAAAAAAACAAACTATCTAATGTCTTTTCAATAGGTACAGAGTCCGTTTTAAGATGTAGAGACGGCGATAAAATAACATGATATTCTTCATATGGTAGAAGCAAGTTCTACCTTCAAGCGTGCTCTAAGACGTGAATACATCAGACGATGGATCCAATATTTCCTAACACACTCTTAGTATTTTATCAGTTAAAGCCTCCACTAGCATTTGGTGAAAAGACAAGGTGCCTTATAATGCACAAACTAAAAACAAGTATAATGTATTAACAGAATCAGGGGAGCCACAGAAAGAGGAAGGATTTCTGCTCAAGAACTTGCAAAACTAAGCTCGATTCCACATAGGTCACTAGTAGCTCTAAATCTTAAGATGTTTGAGAATCCGATCTATATACATCATGCTTTAACAATCGTATGTGCAACTCTTGCTTTCATATAAAGAGGTAAACCAAAGTGCACCAACTGCACTAACATTACGAAGTATAAACTGTATCAATGTGATAGGGAAATCAAATGATATCCAGAAAACTTTCAAGACCTTACAGACCATAGTCTAATACAATGTTAAGTTAACAATTGCTTTTGAAGAATAAGCTATAAAAGAATGGAGCAAATATTATATATAATGCATAAAAAGATTGTGAGAGAAAATGGGAATCATCACAAATACTTGGAGAAATTGAACCCTTCGAGCTGAATGACCAACATATTGTACAGATATGTAGCACAATCTTGCCTATCAAATCTAAAACACAATACAATTGCAGTGACAACCAAAGGGTGAAAAACATAGATATACTACGAAGTTTTGATGATACCTTACATATGTTTATGCATAAATTATTTATTCCATATAATAAAAAGCCACCTATGTATGATGTCAATAAATTTATTTCATTATTATGAGGTGGTTGAAAAGATAAGTATAAAGCTTTGAAAATTCAGCTTGTCTTGATGTGGAAACTTCATTCTAATATAAACCACATTTTACTTATCTATAAACCACTTGCTTACCTTCATAAAGTACTATGTTTCATATATCCTAATTCATTTTCCTTAAGAAGGTCTAGTGAACTAAATAATTGATTATGAGTAACACAAAATGCATAGGCTCCAGTCATTTTTTTAACACCCCTACAGCCCTACTTTGGAGGGATATCAGTACTAGTACAAACAAATTACATAATCAACATCAAGAATATCGGTAAACCTTGCACTCTATGGGTGAGAATACAAGCCCGTTTGATGAGAGAACCAAAACAATTTTGAATATTTTGAGTAAAATCCCACATTAATGTTGCATGGTAGAGGTCCTAAGTTCTGCTCCCTAACCTTAACAGGAGAGACAGGGGTGGCAAATCACCTAGTGTATCCAAGATTACTCTCATATTTGTGAGCAATAAGGATGATCCACCATAAGAACTCATAGATTATTATAAAATACCAGATTTAAGCTCACTTTTTTGACAAATTTGAAGAGGTGCCGACGTATATCTCTTTGAAGATCTTCAGGCAAATTCTCCAATAGCATCACTTCATTTACCCCTCTGGTGGCAGCCCAATTGTAACGTTCTGATTGGCGGACTTGCCTGCATTGTGGAGCACTTATACAGGTCAACTTAACATGCATTCAGTAATTGTAACTACGCCAAGAGATACGTTATAGTCAAATTAATCCTCAACAATTTTATACAACTAGATTGATAGAAGGACAAAAGATTTCACCTGAAGCAAATAATTAAATTAATCCTTCAAGATCAACATGTTAAACCTGAATCATATTGAGCAGCATTGCATTTTATTCTGATGAAGTTTTCTAGTTATACAGGTTGGCATGATCATGCAGTCATGCTTCTTGTCCACAAAAACTACACAGCTAAAAAAAATCTGAGTAGACACTTCCACGTAGTTTTGCCATTAGAAACTTAACTAGCTTGGCGGTTTTAATTATTTTTGTAAAAATTGAGAGTTCAATGAGTTGACCGTAAAAAAATTGAATTTAATGATGCAAATGTAAATCGGAGCTCAGTTCAATAACTAAAAATTATTTAACCCGGTAAATATATTATCAAGTTTTACACTGCATCTCAAATCCTCTTACACAAAAATCACTTTAGAACATAGATTAGAAGACGAAAAATAATATTGTGGGGATCCAACTAAAGAAGCTTTGAATCTAAAGCCAAGTTCTGACAGAGCGTAGCTCATTGGCTAAGTAGTGGACTCCAAGGTGACTAAATTTGATTGCTTGACATAAATTTATTTTGTAAGTACCATAGAAGCTACTCAAAGTGAAGTGTATTAAACAAATAATCACATAACAAATCAGTTATACACCAAGAAATATCATTAGGCTGAAGCCACTGAACTAAGCATCACAGTAACCAATCCAAATGCAACTCAGTTAAATCCGAACTAGATAAGACTGATTCTGAACAATACGTGGATTAAACAATTCAATTTCTCAGCATGGAAAGCGAGATAGCATCAGAGTATAGAATAGATATATAAAATTCTAAAGTTAAGAAGAACATGGAAAATTTAAGAAGTTAGAGGTAGATTTCAATGAACAACGGTATATCGAATAATTAAATTGAGGAAAGGAAAAGAAGAAACAGAAGAAAATAAGAAGTGGTACCTTCTAAGTTCCTCTGGCAAACGTCGATGGCTCATCCACTGCTCAACATCCCGACGCCTTAGAGACATTTCCAACCTCCTAAAAGAGGAAAAAACAATAATACACTAATGGATGGTATTTTACATTTAAGGACACAAAGAACTCAACTTGCACAAATATTAGAGACGATCTTTACGGTGTACAAACCCTAATTTCTTGTAAGTTGTAAACAGGGTGAACAAAAAATTATGAACTATTTTATATTCACGTGATCCAGGTAACAGGAAGGATGGAAGCATTCCATTTATAAATTAAGTGTCAGATCATTTGCACTCCACATGAATGTGTTTCTTGTTCATGTAGTAGGTTTAGTAACAGAGTAGCTCATTCAGAAGTTTTTACTTCAAATTAGCTGGATGAGATATTTAGATTGCAAGGACGGTAAAAACATACAGAGGAAGTATTCAGAGACCTCAAGACACAAATCAAATGATTGGGAGGATGTGTGAAATATGAATTTTTATTAGGGACAAACGAAAAAGCATTATTAAATATAGTAGTGTAATTACCAAAGCGCTTGGCCTTATAGTATATCTGAAAATATAGTATTATAGTACCAAACCTCTACTTTGTTTGACAAGGCCTTTTTTTCCCTGGTCAGGTATTCTCCCCAAAAAAAAAAAAAAAAAAAAAAAAACCCTGGTCAGGTATTTTTATTCGTCAAGGACTATTAATGCTGATGAGAGGATTAGACAGGTTTTGTAGTTGGAATTTCTATATATTCATATACCATGTAAAGAGCACTTCCATATAATAACTAAACAACGTTTAGAGTAAATATTATTTCATAAAGAAAAGTCGGAGCGTATAGTTCGACGACCAATCAGTTTTCAGAGAGAAAATGGAGAGTTTAAGAATATGAGACGACTAATAAATATTTACATGCTCTAAATACAAAGCATATTCCAGTCAACAGTCTTATTATAAACTGATTGTCAATAAAAGTTTTTACCTGCGTCCAAGAGCTTGGAGAAAGTTTTGCATATTTCCAATGAGAAGAGCGAAAAGCAAAAGGCCCAGACCAATGATGGCCATAGTGAAAAGAACTTCCCAAACATAGAAACTCGGGGTCTGATTTCCAGCCAGTGTACTAATTTGCTTCGTAAAAATCACCACAAAGGTAAATTGTCTCAATAGGAAGCACGTCTAGCTTATTGTTCATTAAAATGAAATAAATTCACAAAAAGCAATTACTCCTTCCATCCAAATTGGATGGGCTCCTTTGTTGTAGTGTGCAGAATAAGAAATGCAGAGAAAACAAAATTTACTTTTTAGATTGAGGTATTCCGTCATTCCACATAACTGATTAAAGAAATAAGCATTCTTCCAAAATTTTAGTAACTAAAATTGTAAAACAGACTGATTTTGGGGGAAAGTACGAAAGACTAATGATTGGGTTGAGGTTCCAGTTTTGATTTGAGAACTACGCTATAAGCAAGCAGTGACTTGGCTTTAGACAAACAGTTATTTAGCTATGCTTGGGCTTCAACATGGTTCAAAGAAACAGCCTGAGTTGCCTAAGGCACCACTCCGTTAACGAGTTAAGAATTGTAATTTAAGCATTATCAATGTCACGGATGTGTATGGCAAAGTTTTGCCATAATGGGGATAAATAACGGTGTAGAGGAGAAATCAAGGTGAAATAATGGTAAATGAAGAAATCAAGACAAAATAATGACGTAATGGAGAATCTATTGTGTATCTCTGTTTCAGTCTTCGTCTTCCTCTTTCTCAGTCTTCCTTTTCCACTTTCTCAGTCTTTCTTTTTCTCATTCTTACTCTTCCACTTTCCGATATGTACTGCCGACCAATGTAATTTTATTTTTAACATTGCCGAATAGCCGATTATCTTTGTACAAATGTATTATATGTGACTAACTTATCAATACTCCCTCCATTTTGTATGAAACTGTATACAATAATAGTGGGATTCATTTTGTGGGACAAAGGGAGGAGTAATAATAATCATAATAATATCAAAAAATGAGATTTTTTTTGTGAAACGGAGAGAATAATAAGAATAATAATATCAAAAAATAGGATTCTTTTTGTGGAAGAGGGTACTCCCTCCATCCCACAATTATTGAACACAACTTTTTGCATAATTTTTAAAAAAAATTCAAAATCTTATAGGATTTCCTAATTAGCCCCTATAAATTGTGTGGTCAATAATAATCCACGGATGTGAACCACAAAACTTTTAGTTAATGGAGGGAACCTACTGTACAGTGTACATTTAAATGATAAAGTTGATATGACTATGGGTAAATTGGTCATCTAACTTTACAAAAGTTACTCAAAAAGAAAGTGTTGCAATTTTTTAGGACTTCAAAAAAGGAATGTGTTACGATAATTATGGGACGAAGGGATTATTATATTATCGTAAAATGCGACTCTTTTTGTGGAACCAATGAAGTAATAATAAAAAAAAATGTCTATTTATATATTAACTTATTAAATAATAATAAATAAATAAATATGTAATACCTCTATTTCAAATTATAAGATCATTTTGACTTTTGAAAGTCAATTTGAGAGATGATTCATTAAAAATTATGAAATAATACATATGTCGGGCCCTAGTTGTAGCTTAACCAGAAAAAACGAAGAAAACAGAGAATTTAGAGAGAACCAGAGATAGAAATTGGAGAGAAAAAGGGAGGAAGAAGGAGAGGAACAGTGAATGCTTACTGAGTTCATGAGGAAGAAGAGACAGAAAATAAGGAGAAAGCTTAACAAGCTTCTCTTCATTTCATTCACACAATTCATAACATCAAAACTTGGGGAATACTCTTCCCTTTACACATATATATAGCTATCAAATGCTGAAAAGTAAAATCCTACTAACCTACACCACTTTCTTATTCATCACTCACATGATAACAACCTCCCCATGTGCACTAAAATATACTAATTATAGAATATATTAACTATTTTAGTCATGCCCAGTTTTATCCTTTCCTTTGTAATCCTAACATTCCCTACCCTTTAAGAGATTTCATGTCCTCCTGAATGAAGTATCAAGTCTGGATAGTGGAGTTTAAGGAGTTCTTCATCTTCCCAGATAACTTCTTCCAAGTTGCAATATTTCCATTGTACCAAACATGACCTCGTTCCCTTTATAAACCTTCCTTTGTTTTAATGTTCTGAGAGGTCCAACATCAAATTTGCCTTTTTGATCAACCTATGTTAGTTGTTTGTTGATTTGAGCTGCCCCCAAATGCCTTTTTAGTTGTGAGACATGAAAGTTGGGTTGTATGAAGTGCTTGGAAGCTCTAGTTTATATGCAACGGCCCCATATTTTTCCAAAATTTTAAAAGGTCCATAAAATTTTGTGGCTAATTTCATATTCTTTCTCATTGAAACTGAACTCTACCTATAAGGTTGTAGCTTCAGGTATACCCAATTACCAACCTCAAAAACCCTTTCAGTTCTTCCTTTATCAACATGGCTATTAATTCTTTGTTGTGCCTTGGCTAAGTTTCCCTTGAGAATTTCCAACTGTTGTTGTTTCTCTGCAAGAATGTCCTTTAGTGCTGCAATGTTGGTACCAAATTTTGAGGGAATGCTCAGGTGTATAGGGTCATGACGATAGAGAATCTTTTAGCAGATTATTTGTAGAGAAGTGTGAAAAGTGGTATTAAACCACCACTCTGTTACAGGTAGCCAAGAGCTCCATTGTTTTGGTGAATGGCTGCACATGCTTATCAGGTATTTCTCCAAACATTGATTTATCTTTTCAATGCTCCCATCACTTTGAGGATGATAAGAAGTATTGATGTGGAGTCTTGTTCGTGCAAGTTTAAATAGTGTTTGCCAGAAATCATTCAAAAATATAGGATCCCTATCACAGTTAAGCTGGGAAGGCCATGAAGCTTAAAGAGGTTCTCAAAAAACAACAAGGATAAGATCTTTGTTGATATAGGATGACTGAGAGGTAAGAAATGAGAGCTCTTACTATACCTATCACTAACAACCCAAATAATTTCATAGCCTTTGTAGTTAGGACGTCCACTGATGAAATCCATAGTTATGTCCGTCTAAGGCTGATTAGGGATGGGTAATGGTTGTGGCAGCCCAGGGCTTTTCACATTTTCATGTTTAGAAAATTGACAATCAGGACACTTAGCCACCCACTTTGTGATATCATTCTTCATCCCTACTAATAGAAATATTGTTCTATCCTTCTAAGGTGGCCCTTACCCCTTAATGACCCCCTACTTCTTTCTCACGAAGTGCTTCAAATAATTGCCTTCTCAACTGTCCTTGAAATCCTAATACCCACTTCCCTCTGTACTTCAACAGTCCATGGACTAATTCAAACTCATGTGGCCCCATTTTTGTAGTTGCTAATTTAGCTCACTTGGGAAATATTAGTATCTCCTTCATAATTTTCAACTATTTGGGACATCCAAGCTAGTTGAGCTATTGTTAGGTAGTTGCAAGCTAGAAGATTTATGTGTGGCTTCTTTATCCCTTGCAGCTGTATCTCTTTCCCATTGTGCAGAAAACTCATGAGAAGTTTATTATAATTGAAATGTACTGCCCCCAATTGCTTCATCCATGTAGTCCCCAAGATGGCATCATGTTGCTATTGCTGTAAATTAATAACCCACATGGGTGTGCTGAAATTGTGGTTGTCAATGTCCCATTTAAACTCAAGGCACAATGTGCTACTCTAGAGTTCCTCTCCATTAGGAAGGGTAATGACAATAGCCCTGCAGCTTCTTTACTTAGAAAATTTAAGGTACTCCCACTGTCTACTAACATCATTAGTTGATTTCCTTCACTTTTTCCTTTGAGAAAAAGAGTTTGTTCACCTTTGGCTTTTCCCTTAAGTTGCAGGTTACATAGGGCAGTTGTTTCTTCTGTATTTTCCCGACTCCCTTCCCTAGCAAGTTCTAGCTTTACTGGTGGTGTTTTGGAGAGTTGGTGAAAGATTCGGTTTTGAGATCCAGTAGTGGAAGTGAGTGTCGTCCTCGAACGCTAAGCTAACTCCCTATGTTGATTCTTTCTGTTGTGGATGCTGATTCGATTACTCCTGCTTATGTGGCATCATCTTCTGACTTTGATATAATTTGTTCTGGTTCTTCATCAAACACAGGAGGACCAATGTAGACTTCATAGTCCTGGCAATCCTCACAAGTAATAATGAAATTCTGGGGAGCTTTACACTGACATCCCATTGTATATTTCTCATCACAGTAGAAACAGAGACCCTTAGCCTTGCTCTCATCTCTTTAGGCTGTAATAATAGATTTAGGCTTGTTAGGATAGGTGAACATAGGAGTTTTGGTGGCAATAGGTGCAAGGAAGTCCTTTTTGGAGCTGGGTTGAGTGTTTATGTAGGGAGTTTGGGCCTTATTGTAGTTGTTTGCAGGTTCGGGAATAGAGTTTTCATAAAACTTAGCTTATTTGAAGGCTTGGGAAAGTGTCTCAAGGTCAACTAACTTCACCATTTTCATAGTTTCATCCTTTAGTCCACCAGCAAAGTTCCCCACAGAATTTCTTAGTCAAGTGAGGCAACTTTTCAAATAATTTCCCCTTGTGCCTCTCAAACTCATCATAATATGCATTCAATGTGCCCACGTGCTTTAACAACTTGAATTGTTCATATATATTCTTCACATCTGCCTCATTAAACCTCACAGTAAAGTCATTTACAAACTCCCTCCATGTAAGCCCATCCTTGCATTAACATAGGACTTGTACTAATATTTTGGGGAGCCATATAAATGCATCATCTCCCTCAGTAAATGATGAAAAACTAGTTTACGATGCTTAAGTTCTCTTCCCTCATCATCATTTTGGTTCCTCCTCCATTGAGCATCATCTTCTTCCTGTCTCCTTGCTCTTTCTTGCTCAGTATGCCTAGGGTTTCTAAAGAATCCATTATCACTCCTTTATCCCATATGAACAGGCCTCTTGCCCCTTTCCTTGTTCCCAAAAGGATTCTCAAATCCTTCATTATCTGAGCCTCTTTGCTTCAACAACTCATTCATCCCACCCATGAAGTAGTCCATGTTTCCATCAATGAGATGCAACTTCTCATTAGTGTATTCCCTGTAACTCAAAAAGTCCTACTACAACATTTGTGAAGGACCAGCCATGTTTACAGAGTATAAATAAAAGGAATCACAAAACTATTATGATTTTGAGTTTGCAAACTAATTCCAAGCATGAGTGAGGGTAAATAAGCTTGAGTAGCTTTTTGAGTAAGAAATAGACTTCCTCAGTGAAACAAACTGAGTGTCCAATATAGAACAACATTTAAATTCAACTAGCTTTAGCTTGGTTGAATTTTATAGAGTAAATGAGCACAGAAAACAAGCTATAGCACCAAGGAGTCAAAACTTAGCATAAACACTAACTACTACTGCAGTAATAAGTGTAAACACTAAGAATATAGCTGAAACTGTTTGTATATAGGCTGAAAATTGAAATAAGGACTAGATTTTTGAAGTTTTTTGTCTTTTGATTGTTTGAACATATGCTAAGTATGCTCACAAGGCAATTCGAGTCTCGTAAACACAAGAAATTACAGATCAAACAAACTTTTAACAGAATAATAATTTTTTTCCCTCCGATAGAGAAGAACAATAAAAGTAGGGATTAAAACATGTTTGGGTGTTGTTGTTTATGAGAAATATGTTATAGGCTATGTATACATGATTGAAACAAATAGAATAAAAGATATTATTACCTAAAACAAGTGACTAATCACTTAGATTTGCTGAGCTGCAATTTTTGGCAAAAACAGAGCCTCCGAAGTGACTTTTTCTGCTACTTTGGAGTTGTGATTCTAAGTTGTTGCTAATGTATTAGGGCTGATTATAGGTTATGTTTGAAGAGTCGAAGAGAGTAGAAGAGATAGATTTCAATTTGGAACTGGATTTCAGAGGTTGAAGATAGAAAAACAGAGGATTTAGAGGAAGAAGAAGATGATGAGTTTGGATAGCACTTGAACTTTGATACCAATTTGTCAGGCCCTAGTTGTAGCCTAACCAGAAAATAAGAAGAAAACAGAGAATTTAGAGAACCAGGGATAGAAACTAGAGAAAAAAAGAGAGGAAGGAGAGGAACTCAGTGAATGCTCACCGAGTTCGTGAGGAAGAAGAGAGAGAGAGAAAATAAGGAGAAAACTTAACAAGCTTCTCTTCATTCCATTCACACAATTCATAACATCAAAACTTGAGGAATACTCTTCCTTTTACACATATATATAGCTATCAAATGTAAATCGTACTAACTTACACCACTTTCTTATCCATCACTCACATGATAACAACATCCCCATGTGTTTACATGTGCACTAAAATATATTAATTCTAATATATTAACTATTTAGTTATGTCCAATTTTACCCCTTTTTAATCCTGACAAAATCTTACAAAGAGTAGTACATTTTAGATAGCTTATAATATTCATCATTGTATTGACTAAAATTAAAGGAACTTAATTTAATTATGAGTTTGTCTTAAGTTGACTTCAAAATCAATAATGATCTTATATTTTAGAACAGGGGTAATATATGTACAAGGGGTTTTGGTATTGAGTTTGTATGACAAACACAAAAGCAAAACTATATATTGCACCATCATAAGGTCTTCACATCTAGTGATGTTGATTCCCTCGGTGGATGTAGGTTGGTTTGGCATAACCAAGTTAAGTTGCTTGTTGCTTTTGTCGTCTTGTTCTTCATTTTCATCCTTTATTGTGTTTTTTTTTCCTTTTATGATATATGTCATGTTATTCTTGCACAAATTTAGATTCAACTTCCTCGGGTGTATGAAAGGCTACAAAACCTAATTACCTAACAATACTTAAAAGAAATGCCAGCATAAATGTCTTAAAGAATGTAAAAATTCCAAAGGCATTATATTATATTTATTTGAGTGAAATAAGTTTCACTTTGATGCATTTAGAAGATCCTGGCATTCACAACGAAAAAATAAAAATCAGATGTACTAATTCTTATGATGGATTAAGTTCTGCCCAACAGATATTACAAAATATGTGTACTATTTTTTTTATGTCAAAATAAGTATACTAAGTTACTAACAAGGACTGCTCTCACTTGTACTGTTTTTTTATGAAAATAAAAATTATTTTTCTTCTCTGACACCTATATAGCAAGAGAAAATAGAAACAAGAATGGAAAATCAAGAAATCATAGAGGATACCTGGAACCCCCAAAACAATGAATACACGTATCTCGTGATTAGGTTTGATTTTGTGGTAAGCTGGACAGCTTGAACATAGATTCCATATTCGAAACTGCCTTCACCAAAACAAGCACTCGCATTAACATCGTCCTTCCAGGTTCCCCATGATGGTGAATAACCTTTGAATCTCTCAACTTCGTTCCCTTGTCCACAATCTATGAATTTCATACAATTATCTATTCCGGAGACACGACAAGCATCTCTAAGACATTGATTTACCCTCTACAAATAATATTTTGGAAAAAATAAATGTTAGATTCGAGGACAACTCACAGTTCTATTTCAACCCAAAAAAATTACTAATCTTCTAGAATATATAAAACATCAAACATGAAAAAACGTAATCATGCTCGGGTTGTTGGACAAAACAAGAAACACAAGGATTAACATACCGGGATACTTTATTTAACTTGCAAAAACTTCTATTAAGTAGATAGCTAGGAAGAATTGATCAACAATATTGTCATCCTAATATTATAAATGTAATAGTGACATTTTAGGGGAATATAGAAGACAAAAACACAGTGCAAATAGAGTAACAACATGAGAAGGAACCAAATTAAGGTGGCAAGACTTGAATGTATGACCTTGTTTTCTTTATTACTTAGGAGCCTTAGAAGATGAAAGTCTGTGTGGAAGGTAGACATTAATCAATAAGGTAATAGAGGTGTAGGACCAAAGTAGAACATATGGAACGTCGTTTCAGGGAAAAGGCAAGAATGCAAATAAATAAGTAACTGAAACTAAAAAGAAAAAGATAGAAAGAGTGAATAATGCCATATGCTGGCTCAACTGTCCAGTGGGAGGGAGACATCAAAGACGCTGTTGGTTATAAAATTTAAGCAGCTTGCTTTAAATGTATAGTAGAGAAGCAATTACAAGATTGTTGAACTTGCACTCTATTTGGTCTGACTATAAGATGCATTTTAGTTTATTTCTCATGGAGAGTTTTAGAGCATAATATATATTTTTGGACCATTTTCTAGAAATTTTCTCTTTTAGAGCAATTGATGGCTTGACATACATGGACTAGATTCAAAAAAAAAAAATATACTAAATAGTCCCACCTGAAAATATTGATGGTCCTATAACCAATCATAAATTTAAACCATATTAATTGATATGTATGAACAGTATGCCAACATCACCTTCCACTATAGATAGAACCCAAAAAAAATAAAAAAGGAAACAAAATATCTCTTAGAATTTAAATTAAAAAAATTAAAAAAATTTTGATGACAACCAAATGCATTTCTTCTAGGAAAAGCAGATAAAATTTATAAAAAAATGAAAAAAAAGTGTTATTATGAAATGAGATGCAGACCGAGTGAAATGAAAACAAGTTGAAAGACCAAGAATTCATGCAATTGGTTAAAAATAATTTTCTTTTGAAGTTACAAGGGCACAAAATCAGTAAGAAGTATTGAGAATGTTGTTTCAGAAACAATTAATACCATATGAACAACAAATTTTGAAGTATTAATATTCATTTGGGATTATAATACTCAAATGTATCAAAATGAGAGTCCACTTTTAAAAGTCAATGTTTATAAAAATATTCTGACTTGAATATGATCAACGTAAACATCAACACTTACTAAAAATACAATGAGATGTCCTATAATAATTTTAAGATGTGGAGTCTCGTTTTGGAATGTTCCAAAACGAAAGTTGGGCTATCAATTTGGACAAGGGGGTCATGTTACTTTCATAGCCAAACAAAGATGAGAAACTACAGTTGTGTAAACAATTGTGTACAATACCAGCAGTAAGGGTGCCTCATAAAAGTATTTTAGCAACTAGTCATAAATTCAATGATCAATAAGTACCCAAGTAACTTCCACCCACCTGTAACCCAAAGAGATACCAGCATGACCCCACAACGTGGCCAGACAAAACAAACGTGAGGAGATTAATGACAAAATTCGCCCAAGCTGACTCAAATATGAAACCACTTGCAGACTGACCAGCAAGCATAGGTAGAACCCTATACAACCTGGGAATATACTGGATAAGAATTGCTGCTCTCAAGAAGTTTTTTGCATAATTTGCCCCAGAAGATGTCATGAACTTTGGAAGGATCAACAATATAAGGATCTGCACAATTGATGGAACCAATTTATATCCGCGTTTATAAATCATCAGCAAAATGATCATGAATTCAGTGAAATAGGTTTTTCTTTTTTCAAAAAAAACAAAGAAAAAAGAACAGACATCAATTTCAGGGATTTGGCCTCTACATCACTCTTTTCTCCAATTTCCTGCAATTCTATAAATATTCATCATATGATAATTCCTAGAAACACAAACAGATTATTAAATAAGTTACAACACGTGATCAATACGGCAAATATTAGAATGACTAAACATACTTCTGCCATTAATAATTTATCCATTTCTGCCATTCAGATTTACTAAAAATTCACTTGTTAATCTGATTTCTCTTATTTTTGGTAAAGTGATGCGCTCAAACATAAATCAAGTGACGTGTCGATTTGATCTATAATAACCAAATAAGTAAATACTCATAAGTTGAGGAAAAATGGAAAGAAGTGTAATGCAGAAGAGTAAAAAACCACTTTCGAACAGTATTGTAAGTGAACAAGTACATTTAGGATATATTATGCATACAAATGTTCATTTATAATAACATTTACAAGCCATCATTACAATTATGTATATTGTGCTACTAACGCAAGAATCGGGAACTGTGGAGGAAAGAAATATTTTTGAGACGTTCGAGAAAGTATTTTTCGCATTACGAAGTCCATGGACAAAAAACATGTACTTTTGTTTCTCCTGAAAGCGTTCATCACTTTGTCCCTCAGCAGGTTTACCCTTGTCCCTAAGCAGAGAGCCCCATGTTATATAGTTTTATGCTACCTAACTCCATAACAGAATTTTTAGTGGGTTCCCTCCTATATAGAGTGGGAAGTTTATTACTAATAAGGCCACCTTCCAATAGACAAAAAGAGAACCAAAACATATTTTAAGGTTTCAGCATGACAGCCACATGATGCATACAGATGATGAGTATTACACTTACTTGGGGAAGCGGTAACACGACAAAGACGTCAATAAGAAAGTATCCTGAGAGATAATGGAGAGCGATTCTTTTTGGATGGTCAACTAAGTCTCCGGAACCCACCACTCTAGATTCAGGAGCAACATACGCCAGCCTAAACTGGGAAAATGTAAATCAAGCATGTCATACTTTGTACATTCATCAATGCATTTCTTACGAAATACATAAACTAGGCACAGATCAGAATATATAGAGTGCTTAAATTCATATTATATCTCTTTCGTAATTATTAATAATCACGATCTTAAAATTGTTAAATAAAAACAACAGTTGTGTTTATTATGCATATACACAAATCTATGCAGTAGCAGAATCAAATTGGTAGTGAAGAAACTTTAATAATCACAACTTCTCTTCCTGGAAAAAGAGCATGGATTTAATAGAGTTCTAAAACAAGCTCCCGGGTAGCATCAAGTAAAAACGTAAAAAATACTACTCCCTCTGTTCCACAAAAGATGTCTAAAGCACAAAGAAAAAATTGTCATCCAAAAGATGTCTAAAGTACACAATTCAAATGTTATTTAAATACTATTTATCCCTCAAAGTACTTAAGTAGGGTTCACTCTTTTTAAGAAAAAGAAGGAATCATTATTTGCATAAATGGAGTCCATTATGGATAAAATTGGAACTTATTACTTCTCTCTTCTTTACTTTGATTTTTTCTTAATTGGTGTGAAAAATGTTCTTCAGACATCTTTTATGGGACAGAGGGACTATCACAAATGAGCTCATTATCCCCAAGAACGAGTTTGGTTATAAAATTATTACTCCTTTGTCTGACTTTATTTGTTCTAATTGACTTTTATGGTCAAATTAACCAATTTTAAGATTAATAGTTAAATAAATGTATTAAAATTTTGAAATCAAATAAATTTTCTTTGAAAATATTTTGTGCCTACATCTAATAAACTTAGAGAATAAATTTTGATTATAAATATGGTCAAAGTCAATTAAGACAAATAAAACAAGACGGAGGAATATATTATTGTTTTTTTTTTTTGTAAATTATTTTAGTAGAAGGAATACTTCATTTTAAATTAAATAAATTATGTGGTTGGTGATTGTATTATATTATACTAATATCTTAGTAACAATAATATTATGTTAATATTGTTTAAGATGATATTCATAAGGAAATTAACATTCTAAAACTATATTATTTAACTAATAATAAATTATATATAATTGATTGGTAGTAACTAGTAAGAATATAGATGGGGAATAGTTTGAAAGTTGAGTGAAGGATGGAAAAGTGGCAGAAAGAATATTTCTCCGATTTTTTGGAAAATAAACAAAAAATTAAATCTTTTCGTACTTTTAATTATTTAAATAATAGATTCTTCTCCTAAATAATCTGGTTGAAGGGACCAAATTAGATTCTTTTTGTGCTTTTATAAATATTAATAGATTGGAGATAATCCTGACTCAGATAATAACAACATCGAAGGATTCATAAAAGGGAAAGAATGATTGGTTTACCTGAAGAAGCATGTGCAATAAGTAAATCAAATCAGTCATACTTCTGAAAACCACGAAGGCTGTTTTCATGGTCCAGTTAATTACTATGCATTTGTGATCCTGTAACCAAAGAGGACAGCATGTAAAGTTAATGCCATAGTGCTCTTAATAAAATCCAGAAACTAAAAACAAGCATGAATAGGAAAAGCCAATTTTGACTACAGATGAATGTGGAAACAGTAATTCAAGTAGTTTTCCAACAATAATTGTGCTAGCAATTTCTATGTGCTTACCTATCTCTATCCGGGAAAAATGTGTATGTACTTGGTGATTGACTTATAAGAAGTTAATATATGCATACAAAAGATTTCAGGACCTCATTGTAGAAGATCTCCTTCATTTACCCTTCATTCCTTTACTTATTTGATGAATAAATTTCTGCTGCACCACTGTTTACTGCTTTATTTTCTTTATAAGAAAATATCTACGCCTTTTATCCAAAACTAGTTGGGGAAGACGAAGATCTGTCCTTGATATTGGTGGAAATTGATTCAATTCATAAAGTCGAAAAGTATTGGCTCTGATGGGCCTCATATATAGTTTATTAGCTAGTTTATGGATCGTGCTGGAGTTTTGACCAGCATCAGAGGCCCTCCTGCGAAAGATCTCTGGGGTAAACACCTTAGGTATGATAAACAGAAGGATCACAAGGGTAAATCTAGTTAACAAAGGGACACAATAATTAACTCCTACCCAGAATATTAGTTCTACTTACTACTTAGTCTTTAGGTGAATATTTACCGAACATGCAGGATGGGAAGTACTGCCAATTTCATTGGCCTCAACCCAGAAAAACCTCTTCCCAGCTTTACTATTTAGATAATGAATTTATAATCGGCTTAGAGAACTTTGTCAATCGAGCCAATATTTTCAGAAATTTAGCATATTATGATCTAGTTAAATTATAGTCTTATAGCAGATAAATGACATCAATAATCTGAATTCAATAGCAACGGAAGAAAAAAAAAAGCCCACATCTAAGCCAAGTGAGACTAATTACAAAATAAGGCAAGTGACTTCGAAAAAAATAAAAGCATAACCAATAGAGAGTAAGATTTTATGAGTCAATCATTCCCAATCAAAAACTTTTATACCTGCTTTACAGAGAACAGAAAGAAGAAAAGAGGATCTAAAAAGACTGCCACTAAACACGAGATGACAAAAAACTTATTCCACTGTTGAACAATTTTAGCATGTGGATTCATGACCCCGGGAACATATGGATGCAGTGAAGAAAAAGTTCTCCTCGCCCAACCTTTGGCGTCACCGTAAAGAACATTATGGAACTGAAAAAAGAAACACAATTAATTAATGTAAATCTTGTGAGAACATAAAGTAACTCGACACTGGAACAATTGAGATAGGAGAAAAATCAATCACTAAAGTGCAAAACCAGGGGCAAGGGTGTGTACACTCAATGTATACACGAGGAGAATCCAAAATTAAATAGACCAATACTCCCAAATAATTTTCCAAGATTCCAAAACAATAAAATATACTTCAAGTACATACATTGTTTAACAGAAAATCACCCAAATACAATAGAGAAGACCTCAAGTACACCCAAGATATACCTCAATCTGGGCTTAACTCGGTCTGCAAACACAATGCTCACTTACTTCTTTATATAAACATTTTATTACAAATATGAAATTCTTGGCGTTAGCAAAGTGTTAATCTCTTAATTCCCTCAATTTTACAGGGAGAGCATTTGATGAACCACAACCGTTTGTCTTTATTATATGACCATGATCAACACTTGCAATGACTAAGAAAGAGCTCTGAGGTTCTATAGCAAAATTTGCTTATGGTAAAAATCCATCATCGAGCATAGAATCCATCTGGCGAGCTACATAAAGAATTAGCAATGAGATTTGACTACTGATTTAATCAGAACCTCTTCCTTAAAATCTTTTCTTCTGCATGACTAATCAAAGGTATTGATAAAGTTTAGGAGAGAGGAAGAAATAGTATAGGATGAATTGGAGAGCATGAGGCGCACAACACTAGCTCCACGATGTATTTTTATTACACTAAGCATGTAGTATATGACTTAAATACCCCTAAAGTAGAAATTCTTACTAATCTAGTTCATCTGTTCATGTAGCACAGGGACCTTCAGCCAGATATTTAAAGAAATTAATATTTCAAAATTCAGTCAATCATTATCAGTGATTTCAATTCTTTGCAGGCTTTGGATCTCTTTAATTAGACAAGATTAATAAGAGATTGTGCCAGCCTTCACAAGGATAAGTTTCTCATTCCCCATACATCAATAGTCTCTCCAGTTCTCTACCCTCTCCCTGTAGACTTCTAAAAATATTTTGCTTTTCAATATTCCAGCTTCCATAATTATCATATCACCCCTCAATCTCTCTCAGTGTATCCACCAGTTCCTCTTCAAGTCCATACTTCACTACAAAATTCTGCTACCTCTTCCTCAACTAACGTCCGCTCATTCTCCTCACCCAGCAAATAGCTACCTCACTCCAGGAGTACTCATATTATGAGAAAGAAACTTCTTTCCACAAAACTATCCATTCTGTCTAGCTCACTCCCTCTTCTCAAACAATGAAGATAATAAAAGAATATATGCATATGCTAAGATTGATTAATACCACTCGTCCTTTAAAATAAGAATTTTTTATCTTTTCCTGATTTCCACTCCTTTTTCTACGAACATAATACATACAGCCACAGGATGGACGACTCTGATTAAAAGATGTGCTTACCGTATCAAAAAATCATATAAAGACATATTATCACCAAGAAGATCGTCATCTCTTACCACTTGGCTAACATGATCTATCTATAATGAACTCTATTTCTCTGAAATAGCTAAAGCCTGTGAATTTTATGATTGAAAATAGAGGATTAGAAATATTACACCAATTCTAGCTTTCATTCCTGAGATATAACATACACGACAAAACAAAGAAAAAAAGAGCTAACAAGGTGAATTTGATATATTGTAGGAGGCCAAAAATCACAAAACTCAGAGAACGAACAGGCATGATTACCTTAATAATTTTCATAAAAGGTTTAAGAAATTATCTCAACAAATTTCAATTTGCAAGCCTACATGCAAAAACAATCAAGTAAAAATTTAGTAAAATAAATTATCACATAAACAACAACTCAAGTTTGTGAGGTGGAAACGCAGTTATGTTGCAACTGTTGTCAGTGTTAAAATTCATATTGCAATGGAACTGTGTCATTGACTGTAGCGCTTATCACTGATAAGTACGAAGTTAAAAATATAAAGAAAAATCGCGAAATACAAATAGCTATAAATAAAGATCTTTTGGTATAAGGAGAAGATTATACCTTCTGGTCAAATATACCGGATGCTTTTGTGTTCTTCTGCTGTCCCTTAAAGTAAGTTGGACATGTCGTGCAATATGGATCATTGCACATTCCCAGTTGCCCAGACCTTAATAAATGTTCATTCTTCCGCCCATAATTGCTATTTGGCCAATCAATCTGGTCCACTCCATTGATTGAAGGGTATTTTTCTAATGTAGCCTCAGCTGTTCTGCTCCCTATTGCACCTTGGGAATGCTGAAAGAGGTTCTCATTCTTAGACTTGGTATATAAAGGGCCACTCATCTGTATGATTGGAGTTCTTCTTTCACTACGTAACGGGCCAGTATGGCCTACAAAGTTATTTTCGATCTCATAGGAATCCATAGAGTTCATAGGGATGGATATTGATGCACTACGCATCCTTGATGTGGACCTTCTAAACTGAGGATTCTCATTTTCATCCACTTGTAAATATGTGGTTGATAGCATCGGTACCTCATCTTTATCAAAAGCATCCATTTCTCTAGTTGTACACCTAAAAGGAGAACAAAGTAAATGATCAACCAGCGTATATGCATGTCCAACAAATGGAATACTTAATGACCCATATCTAACACACACAAAAATCAAAATTATATAAAGCACAAGGAACAAAAAAATGAAACATTGCTCAAAAGTTAGTAAAATCACAGTTAAGGACATGAAGTATGATTTGACTTTACTAGAAACATTCAAGTTTTAAGGATGAGGTGTAAGAGATTAAAGTTCAGTTCCCATGCTTGCGTTCTCAAATAAACCAGTGTTGTCTGAGTTCTAATTAAAATTTGAAACTCCAATCCTTTGACTAAATCATGAGCTCGAAATTTGAGATTATGAAAAAATATATTTTCTCATATAATCAAGCTAGTTAAACATATCTAAGAAAGAAATGAAAAAAGGAGAATATGTGAAGAAGTTTAATAAAGCATTTAGTCTTCTGAGACTCCAATCCTTTGACTAAATCATGAGCTCGAAATTTGAGATTATGCAAAAATATATCGTCTCATATAATCAAGCTAGTTAAACATATCTAAGAAAGAAATGAAAAAAGGAGGATATGTGAAGAAGTTTAATAAAGCATTTAGGCTTCCCATATATGATTATAAGATACTGCCACGTCATTGTTCCAAAAGGTGTATATATCTCTCCTTTTCTTTTTCCTGATCTCTTCTCTGTAATAGTTTAAAGATCATAACTTCATGGTCTTCTTGATAATTAAAAAATACCATATGGGAAACAAAGCATTTTGGCTCAGAAATCTAATGTAACTTCCTCTAAATCTAAATTTTCTCAATTTTAAATAGTGTTTGTATCCTAGTAGAAACAAAAAGACTATAATTCCTTTGTCGGACATTTTGGAATGAATCTAACTAAAGTTTGAACACAACATAGGAGTCAGTATCTAGTTTTTCTTGGATAAGACAAACTCAAATACTCAATTTTGATACTAAACAAGGTAGAGTTTGATGTTATTTGAGTGTATCTATTAGAGCATATATCTTGTCCCACATCGAATACCTTGACAAAGTATGTCTAGTATATAATGAGTTGGGCCAACTCTTCTCATTCTCAATTGGTTATGAGTTAGAAAGCTTGATATCTTTGTATACTAGACTTTGGGCTTACTTTATAAATCTAACATGGTATCAAAGCGGGCTATTCTTGGGCCTGATTAAACACTTTTCTTAGCCTACATTCTTACCCACTTGCAGTCCATTCTAAAAGGGTCAAAATTACCAATTTCTTAACACTAGTACAACTTCAATTGGGTTAATAGTTGCTCGCGGTTTACTAGCTTTCTTCTGACTTGTCTTGTGAGTAACTTCTTTCAGACTTGCTTATCTTGTGTGTCTCATATTCATCAGGTTCACGTGCAACCCTCAATACATGTGTAACGAGGGAGTGTTAGAGTATATATCATGTCCCACGTCGAATACCTTGACAAAGTATGTCTAGTATATAATGAGTTAGGCCAACTCTTCTCATTGCCAATTGATTTTGAGTTAAAGAGCTTGATATCTTTGTATACTAGACTTTGAGATTGTTTTATAAATCTAACAGTATCATATATACAATGTGATGTAGCTTGGAAGTAATTAATGAATAAGCTTATTATTATTATAACTCCGGCAGTTGTACTTGGGTGTTGACGATAAGAACTCCTTAACCATCTCATTGCCTTCTTAATCATAACAAAAGTTTAGGCTTTACCATGAAGCACATGGATGATTTATTATACACTTAGTTATACTGAGAAAGAGCCTTTAAGATGGAGCAAAGAATATATGTATAGAGATATATAGATATACAGCATACAATTATATTTAAATTCTTGTCATCTTTTTATTCAATTTGCATTTGTTAGTGGTTTTCAGATAACTTAGATTTTTTGTTGTTTGTGCTCACAGCTGCTAACTAACTCAACCTTAAAGCAGAGCACTTTCACCAACAGTCTGATTTTACCAACTACTATTCTTTTTGTTGTGAACTACGTACTTGAAGATCACAAAATTAATCTAAGTCAAATTTACTTGTTAGTATAAATACAACTAAGCAGTAACACGATAGTTTTGACATGTTCCAATCCGATAAATGGAGGGTCCAATTCTAGAGAAAAAGGTAAACAGATTTGTGCTTTTATATCCAAATAATAGTAATCATTTAACATGACACTCATATATCATGTACAAAATTTTACTACACTCACATACACACTGTTGTTTCATACACACAATCGCGCTGCCGTTTCACTCCTGTGGTGTGAACTTTTTTTTTTTTTGTTAAATTGAGAGTATAATAAAAAAAAAATTAGAGAAAAGAAGAAAGGGGGCATACCCCGCTACACTGCTATATCAGGCACATCAAAAATAGGCCAATGATGCAAGTGCTATAACCAAAAAGGCTATAACTGCCAGACCCTAAGATAAGGGTATTTGTCTAAATATTTACTAAATTTCTTGACATTGTACAACTTACATTTAATAATTTTAATACAATCTTGAGCAATTATAGAAGCGACAGTAGGATGTTCTCCATGAAGTCTTCGATTTCGTTCATTCCATATTTTGTAGACCATCGTAGCCAAACAGAGTTTAATGATGCGGGATGACATCCAATTCATCCTAGTAAACCGAATATGGCTCACAAGCTGCTCCCAAGAGAAAGGAATTCTGAACCAGCCATGATGAGCCAAAACAGTTTTTAAAGGTAAGAATTTTAACTAAATCCCTATGTACTTTTACCACATAGTTAAGCTATCCCCAGCAGTTTGTCCCCACATCAGAACACGTGGGTCAATTTATAAGCACAACAAAGCATAAAGCGAATTGAAACTACACGAAGCTATAGCAAAGCAATTTAGCAATTACAGTAAAAACCATGTATAGATAAAATTAAATAAAATAAATGGTCTTTTAAGTCGAAATTATCACAATTTTAGTGGGTTCCAAAGTAGAATTAGTAAACATGGTCCAACAATCATTCATGGAGGAGCAATTCATCAAATTATATGAACAACAAAGCATAAATCGAATTGAAACTACACGAAGCACTAGCAAAGCAATTTATCAATTAGAGTAAAAACCCAATATATAAAAAATTAAATAAAATGGTGTTTTAAGCCAAAATTAACATAATTTTAGTGGGTTCCAAAGTACTAAAAAAATTAAGCATGGTCCAACAATGGCCACTAATGGAAGAGCAATTTAATCAAATTGTAAGAACAACAAGGCATTAACCAAATTGAAACTACAAGAAGAAACCCATGAACTTAAAAAAAAAAAAAAAAAGAGTATAGAATGATAAACCTGTATGAAGCTGAATTTTAACTATCCCCCTCGTGGCTTCTCAAACTTAAAAAGAAGGAGATATAAGAATGAAATTGTATAAAAAGGCTAATTATAATCAAATGGGTTGAATTTTCAGATAAAGAGCGACGACTGAGACTCTTGACTTGAGAGAAAACGAAGTTTTGGAGTTTTCAGGAGAGAGAGAGAGAGGAGAGGGGGGGGGGGGGGGGTGTTAATGGTTATAAATTTTATGGTTGAAGAATTTGGTTAGCTTTGTAAAGAGGTAGCAAACACTACACAGGAAAAAGCCTTGCAGCTGCGGAGTGTCTTAACTAATTTTGTCTCTGTGTGAAATTTATTATGGGTTTTTTAACATGTGCCTTTAAAAGGGCTTATTCTAAGCACACAATTTAAGGGATGTGTACTAAATTCAAGATATGGGTCTCATGAAATATTACATCCGTTTATAAAAGATTATCGTTTAACAATTTTATAATAAATTAAGAAATTATTATTTATCAAATAAAATTTATTTAAAATTTCATTTCTACCCTTTATAAAAAGTTGACAACTATTAATACAAATGAGAGAATTTATTAGAACAATGAGAGAAGGTAGGGGTAATATAAAAAAATAAAAAATTTATTCTCCTCGAAAGTTATAAACGACAAACATTTTAGAACAAATTTTTTCTTCTAAAATGATAATCTTTTAAGAACGGAGGGAGTATAATTTTTAAATACATAAAATAATATTTCAGTAGGGTCATATATATTTAAAAATTACTATAAATATATTTCAGTCGATCTCATCCCTTAAATTCAGTACCCATTTCTTGAATTTCGTGCTTAACATGTGTCCTAAGAGTACATGTTAAGAAAACCTATTTATTATAGAGAGTAGAATTAAGTATTCATCTTTTATGGTTAGATAGTTATACATCACGTATAAAACAACAATGTTACTATTACATAAAAAGAAATACATAATACTCTACATATATCATCAAGAAACTTATATGACATGTAGGGCACAGATGATGCGTGTGTATATATATATCATTTTTATGTGATAGTAATATTATTTTATATAAAAATCTTAAATTCAACTCCTTACAATATTTTATTCATTTTATTTTATTACTATTACTATTGAAATATAAAGTGTTTGACTTGTTCTCTCTTCTTCAATTTATTTCACTTCACATAAATTCGAAAGAAAATTAAATAATTAGTGTTGCATGTTTTTTAAATGTTATTGTCATAGCAAAAAATGATATTAACCTATCAATTTAATATTTAGGAGAATGTTTTAGTTATTTCAGTGACATTTAACATTTTAAGTCTCTTTTTTTTTTGCAAAATTTAATTTTTTTTCTGGAAATATCAATTATCTTTTTATGAATTAATTTAAAAATAAATAAATAAACATTAGTTCTAATGTTTTCTATGTAAATTTCAATATGCATAAAAAACATGTCAAAAAATACGTTAAGATAAATTTTTTTATATAAGAAATCATAATTGGGAATATGCAATATATTTACGGCAATTATGTTTGAGTGATTTCATAACTTTATTAAGATACTATATAGAATACTTTTTATGTGGAAGTGATTAAATTTTATATTTATTATACATATTAAACATATATATACTATAAAATATAAGTGATTAGTATAAAGTTAATTTTGTTCAATTGACCAATACAGTATCTACACGCAGATCGAAAAGTGATTTCTCTCCGCGTGTCAGAATTATATTAATCAATTAATCAACTTACCATAAAGTTAACTTTATATTAACCGAATCCCAATAGTACCCCCTCCGTCCCGAAATAAAAGTCTTGGTTGATTTTTTGCATATTTTAAGAAAGAAGATAAAATGACAAAATTGTCCATATTTAAATTCTCAATTAATTGTATAAATTTTTGTACATTACTAGTGATGCTCCATAAATACACATAGAAAATATAAATATAACAATTAATAATAAGGGTATTATAGACAAATGATTATAAAAAAATCATTTAAGATAAGTAAATATTTAACTTGAGATTACTTAAAATAGTAATAAAATTTTTATCCTAGGACGGAGAGAGTAATTTTTAAGAGCAGATCTTCTGTCTCCAAATTTTCTATTTTTTTGTATCTCTCCACTTAAATTTTGATACCTAATCTCTTATTTAACATTAATTAATTTAAAAATTAAATAAAAAAATACGTGTCAAAATTTAAATAAAAAAATATAAGGAGGACAAAATATTTAGAGACAGAATATCTTCTCTCGTAATTATATGGGGTGATTTGCAAAAGACTCAGGAACATTGGTTCCACACCAAAAGCAACCTATACGGATTCATTATCAATCACTAATTGCAACAGACATTCAGAATCTAAAAGAGGGCCCAACGGACGTACACCTTGCGGTGTAAATAGTAAGTATATTATTGATCCACAATTTGTCCTTATCCAAGCTTAGGGAAGAAGGCATCTAGAAGACGATAAGTTCTTTTTTATAGCTTGTAGATAATTAATACTCCCTCCATCCTACATACAATGTTTATTTATAAATTTCTAGAATATGAAAGATGTAATTTTATATCATCTGTTTTTAAAATAATAAATTTTAATTATTAATAATTACATCATATTCATGAAATTTTGTTAATAAATTTAAAGACACGTAGTTATATATATATATATATATGGACAATTATTTATAACATATATTTATTATGGATCAAAAAAGGACAAACACAATCTATAACGTCCGTTCCAAATATCAACGATCAAGATTAAAAAGAGGAACGAGACGTCCGGTGTAATGACACAAATTAGACCGTTGGAATGAATATTTTAGATGCTATTTTTTATGTTAATTATAGATATTTTTAAATCAAAATTAACATAAATCATTTAATTTTAAGGCCTTAAACTATATAAGTTAGTGCTAAAGAGGTATTTGTTTAATTTAACCTAACAATATTCTAATTTGATTTAATTATTGCTTTTTTCATAACAAATTTATTTTCTTAACACATGTATATTGATGAAATATCTGTATTAAAACATAAAAATAAATTAAATATTAAAAATTCATGAGTCACAAAATTAATACAGTGATACCATACTTATAATTGAAAACTCAATCTCAATTTTCTTTTAAAAAGTTATTAGAAAACTTATGTGAGAACCTTAAATTTATGAATAAAGATTTAAATTTCTCAAATATTTTTTTAATATTATGGTGTGGATTTGATATAATGTCATAAATAGTGTGTGGTAATATTTATAAATTTTAAAAAGTAAGCAAGTTGTTATATAATATTCGATTGGTGGGAAATATTCTTTTGTCGGGGAATATCCGCATAACCGTATAATCATTGGTGGACCCCATTAACGGAATTATTGTTTGGATTGAGAAAACGACAAAATATTTTTATGAAAATAACTATGGTAGTTATCTTTATTAAAACTGTTGAAACACCCTTGGTGTTAAAAGTAATGCGAATATGCTGGCGTGGTTGCATACTTAGCACACTCGGTATTGATTATTGATGCTTACGTGAGAAGTCACTCGGTTTTGTTCAATTATTGCTACGATAATTGCTTTGATAAGATCTCACGTTATTTGATTCAATTATTGTCGATATTTTATATATTATTAAATCAATAATTGAGATAACAAAGTTATTAATATTATTATTTGAAATATTAACGATGTCAGTAAGTTACTGCCAGGAGAGGTTTGGTCACCTAAGTGCGCGTCGATAGGAGAAATCCTTATTGGAAAGCCTCTCTTTTCACAGGAACGACACAATCGATTAATATTGTGAATTATAATAATGATGATAAATGTTGTTAAATATATTGAGGTGTCTTTTATGAAAGTCACGTAAGTTTTTTTATATATATATATTATATATAAATTTTGTTTTATTAGTATTATTAATGTAATAAAATGGAAAAACTTTTTATACAAAATAGAATACTTTTATAAAGTTATTTATTTTATTAGACTATAAATAGAATATATTATATTCTATTATACATAGTGTTTTGCAGATAAGAAAATCTTTTTTATATAAAATGTAATACTTTTATAAAATTATTTATTTTATTAGACAATAATTAGAATATATTATATTTTATTATGATAAGTGTTTGTATAGTGCCGCATAGTATTTTTCAGTAGTAAAATTTTTTATATAAAAACGGAATACTTTTATAAAGTTATTTGTTTTATTGTATAATAATTAGAATATATTATATTTTATTATGCATAGTGTTTTGCATAGTGCTGCGTAGTGTTTGCATAGTAAAATCTTTTTATATAAAATAGAATAATTTTATAAAGTTATTTATTTTATTAGACTATAAATAGAATATATTATATTTTATTTAAAAGATTTTGTTTTATTAGAATATTTTATTAATATTGCATAGTAAATCAATATGAATGAGTCTGCTTAAAAAGTAAATCAATCTGGACCGTTCATGAATTAGTTACTATTCAAATTCATTCTCCTATAAATAAGCTCATTCATTCATTATTTCTTACGAATTCATTGAAACTAGAGAGAGAAACTATAGAGAGAAAGAAGAAAAGTATTCTTACTTCACTACTCCTATATCCAGCTTTCTTCTAAGATAAGAGATATTATTTGTTGTGCACTCGTAAGTGGGTATTATCTCTTTCGTATTCATGAAGAAACTTCATTATTCCATTCTTTATTATTCATTGAATAACAGATATACGCTGCTACCCTATACTTGGTGAAATTCTTCTGTTATTCCATTCTTTATCATTATGTTGGAATAACCTGTCTATGTGAATTACCTCATACATGGTGAAATTCTTCTGTTATTCCATTCTTTATTATTCTGTTGGAACATCATGTCTATGTGTTTACGTATGACCTGATTCCGTTATTTATTATTCTGTTGAATATCCATGCGGTCGCGTATTACACCTCGACTGGTTCCATTAATTATTATTACGTTGGACTAACTTTTCTGCATCTTTATCTATCACATGCATGGTGATTTTTGTTGTTATTCCATTCTTTATTATTCATTAGAATATCACGCTCGGTCTGCAATTTTGCATGACTTTTGGTTCCGTTATTTATTATTCATTGGAATAACCTGCATGCGATGGCCTATCGCATGCTTGGTGATTTCTTTTGTTATTCCATTCTTTATTATTCATTGGAATATCCTATCGCATGCAATTTCGCATTTACTGATTCCGTTATTTATTATTACATTAGAATAACCATATCATGTGATCTATCGCATGCCTAGTGATTTCTTTTGTTATTCCATTCTTTAGTAAACTCAGTTGGTTAAAGTTTTGATTTCTATACTCCATGAAATTAGTGGAATATCCTTGATATATGCACTTCATCCAATATCTTTTCATGGAAATATTCTTGAGCATTCTTGAATTTTACTCCACAAAGAAGTATCATGTTGACAATTTGGGCGTTATTGGTTCTGGATAAATTAATTCTTGAAATTGTTTTATTGAATTCTTATATCATTGTCATCATCATCCTCATGTTTTATATTATGTTGAAAGTCATCTCGTGGCTGTAGTGCATAGATGGACTTAGTATAATTATGACCGAGGATTTATCGGTATAATCATGGCCAATAATGTTACAAATGATGTGGTAAAAGTCCTCATTGGCCCGTAGTGCATTGATGGACAGTTGTTGGCATGATCATGACCATTGATGAATACACGAATATCCTTGGCCGTAGTGCGTGGATAATTTGTGGTTGTGATACTAATGAATATCCTTGGCCGTAGTGCATGGATGATGTGGATTATTTATTGTTGAGTCCCAGCGATAAAAGTGATGAAAACCTTTTAAATCATAAAAGATAGTAGATTTTATTCTCTACTTGACTCTTTTAATGGATTGCTTGTTCGCTATAGTTAAACTTGATGTTTTTTATATTGTATCGGTTTAACATCATTGTTGAAGAAACTAACGATAATTTATTACGCATTATCTTAGTCATAATATTTCTTCTTGGGCTAGTTGAGCTCACCCTTTCTTTCCTTTGTTCTCTTGAAAATGAAAACGTGAGTCGGGAACTAATCGGGGAGCAGAATAACGATCCATATGATAGCATTAATAGTCCTCACTATTACATTAAATAGTGTGACAATAAATGTAATGAGGACTCCATTGAGTGTGGATATTGTCAGATGACAATATTCTTATTAAAACTCTTAGATTATGTTATGTAAGTATTTTATCTGACCCGTTGTATAATTAAGTTGTATTTATATTACATACTATATATTTATACTTCAGAATAGGTAATTTATACCTATTTTGGGCGTCATGATTAATATCAAAGCTTAGGGATATGATCCACATTGAGATGTGAGATAAGAACTAGGAGGGAGACAGGGAACTCCTTCGCTAGTATGACCTACCTAAGTTTATTTGGTATTTAATTGTTCTAATAGTATAGGGATAATATGTGATATGTTAATTAACCCTTGTTTTGTGAAGTGTTTGAGAATGGCATCTCGAAAATGTTGAGATAAGCAATGTAGCAAAATAATATGACTATATCGCATTACAGGCTAAGTTCATGAGTTATCCCGGCCAGATCCCATTTGTCGATAATGAGGATATTGAATGATGTGAATGTTTCTAAGAGGTTTGAAACCGAGATATACGTCAATACCTCATTTCTCATAAACTTTGTTTATATTCGGATGTTGTGAATAGGCTCTACTTATTGGAGCGCTATAATGATTAACACAACCAAAAGGTAACAACTCAACAACACAATTGTGGCCTCGCCCAAAAATAGGTATACATCACCCATCTTGTGTCGCCAAATACATGGTACAAAATTCAATACAACTTAATTATACAACGATTGTAAAAATCGATAAAACATATCAAGTTTTAATTCAAATATTTGTCATCTAGAAATATCCACACTCAATTGAGTCCTCATTACATTTATTATCACACTATTTAATGTAATAGTGAGGACTACTAATGCTATTATTTGGATCGTTAGCTCTCGACTAGTTCCTCGCCACGCTCTCATTTCTCAAGAACAAAATGAAAGTAAAAGTGTGAGCTCAACTAGCCCAATAAGAAATATTATGACTAAGATAATGCGTAATAAATTATCGTTACAACATAAAACCGATCTGATATAAAAACATCAAGTTTAATCTATGGTAACAAGCAATCCATTAAAAGAGTCAAGAGAATAAAATCTACTATCTTTTATGATTTAAATGGTTTTTCATCACTTTTATGGTCGGGACTTAGCTTAATAAATAATCCACATCATCCCCGCACTACTACTACCAAGGATATTCATTAAGATCACGACCACAAATTATCCATGACTTCTGCCAAGGATATCCGTGATTTATCAATGGTCATGATCATGCCAACAATTGTCCATCAATGTACTACGCGCCAACGAGGACTTTTACCACATCATTTTTAACATTACTACCATGATTATACCGAATAATCCTCATTATAATCATACCAAGTCCATCTACGCACTACAAAAGCCACGTATGACTTTGAACATAATATAAGCATGATGATGATGACAATGATATAAAAAATTCTATAAAACAAGTTCAAGAATTAATTTATCCAGAACTAATAACGCCCGTTATTGTCAACACGATACTTCTTTGTAGAGTAAAATTCAAGAATGCTCGTAAGATATTTCCATGAAAAGATATCGACGAAGCGCAAATATCAAGGATATTCCACTAATTTCATGGAGTATAAGTCAAAACTTTAACTAACCGAAAAATAAAGAATGGAATAACAAAAGAAATCACCAGTGCATGCGATGAATCGCGATAGACAAAGTTATTCCAATGAATAATAAATAACGAAACTGTGTCATGCGTGAAGCAATGCACATTGATATGATATATTCCAATGTAATAATAAATAATCTAACCAGTCAAGAAATTGTGACCGCGGCGGGATGTTCCAATGTAATAATAAATAATCTAAACAGTCATGCATAAACGCATGCATGTGATGTTCTAACGTAATAATAAAGAATGGAATAATGTAAGAATTTCACCACGATGCAGATTTTGGCATGTATTGCAAAGTTATTCCACCATAATGATAAAGAATAGAATAATGTAAGAATTTCACCAAGTATATAGGTAGATCACAGATACAAAAGTTATTCCAATGTAATAAAAAATGGAATAATGTAATTTCTCTTCATGAATACGAAAGAAATAATACCCTTTACCTAGAACAAAATGGATATAGGAGTAAAGTGAAGTAGCGAATACTTTTCTTCTTTCTCTCTATAGTTTCTCTCTCTAGTTTCAAAGAATTCGTAAGAACTAATGAAGGAATGAGCTTCATTTATAGAGAATGGACCTAATAAGAACTAATTCCTGAATCGGTCCAGATTGATTTACTTTTAAAATGCATTTGCCTGATTGGTTTAGTATACAATATTCTAATAAAACAAAATCTTTTAAATAAAATATAATATATATTATATATACACATTATGTATATAACATTAGTCACGGGTTATAAATCCCGTGAACTTTGCCTGCCAAACAATTAAATTATATATATATATATATATATAAATATAATAATAATAATAATGATTGTACTCCTTCTCTGTCAACTTGCAAACCAACACACAATATATATATAATACATAAAAGTACACCACCTGTCCATTAAATCCCCCCCCCCCCATTATCAACCCATGTGCCAAATTTCTTATATATATATATATATATATATATAACAAAAGCCGAGATAACTTTTCACCGATAATTTTTAAAAAAATGGGTAACTGGGGGGGTCAAAAAATACAATACATATTTCATAAAAAAAATTTCCTCAATATTTTTAACAACATTTATTATCATTATTATAATTCACAATATTAATAGACCAGGTCGTTCCTAGAAAAGAGGGGCTTTCCAATAAGGATTTCTCCTATCGACGCGTAATTAGGTGACCAAACCTCTCCTCAAGGCGTAACTTCTAGACATCGTTAATATTGAAAATAATAATATTAATAACTCATCATCTCAATTATTGATTTAATAATATATAAAATATCGACAATAATTGAATCAAATAACGTGAGATACTATGCAACAATTATCATGTAGTAATAATTGAACAAAAATGAGTGACTTCTCACGTAAGCATCAATAATTAATACCGTATGCTACTACGCAACCACGCCAGACATCGTATTTTTTTAACACCGTGTGTTTCAACAGCTTAATTCAGTAAAACTTCGTCGTTATTTTCATAAACTATTTTGTCATTTTCTCAATCTGATAATAATTACATTGTGAGGTCCACTAATGATCAGGCCGTCGTATGAATATTTCCCTGTTAAAATGAATATTTCCCACCAATCGAATATTATATAACAACTCACAGATTTTACAAAATTTATAAATATTACCCACAACTATAACATTATATCAAATTCATTCCATAATATTCAAAAATGATAATTATAGAAAATTCATCTTTATTCATAAAAGTTGGGGTTTCACAAATTTACGTAACATAGATATATGAAAAACGTTATGAACACGAGACATACTTGGCTGTAAAGCGAGTCTATAGGCTACAGTCCCTACTCGATCGAGGATTAAAAATGGGCCAATGAATCGAGGATTGAGCTTTTCTCTCTTTCCAAATCTCGTAACTCCTTTCCATGGAGCAACACGTAACAACACATGATCTCCAATATCGAATTCCACGTCCTTTCGATGAAAATCAGCATAACTCTTTTGTCGGTCTTGTGAGATTTTTATACATTGTCGGATCGTTTGAATCTTTTTCGTAGTCATATGTACCAACTCCAGTCCCAACAATGTTGTTTCACCCACCTCATCCTAGCATACTGGAGAACGACACTTTCTTCCATACAAATCCTCAAATGGAGCCATGCCAATACTTGTTTGATAACTGTTGTTGTAAGAAAACTCCACCAATGGTAAGAACTTGTCCCAACTTCCCTTGAAGTCAAGCACACAGAGTCTTAATAAATCTTCAAGAGTTTGAATAGTCTTCTCTGATTGTCCGTTCGTCTGAGGATGATATGCCGAACTAAATTGTAAATCCGTGCCCATAGCTTTTTGTAAACTAACCCAAAATCGTGAAGTGAATCTTGGGTCTCGATCAAAAACTATGCAGTCTTACAATCTCGTTTAAGTACATATGAGCAAGACGTTCAAGTGTATAAGTTTCTCGTATTGGTAAGAAATGAGCAGACTTGGTCAATCTATCAATAATGACCTAAATTACATCTATGCCCTGAGAAACCTTGGGAAGACCAGTAACGAAATCCATGGTAATGTGCTTCCACTTCCATTCTGAAATTTCAAGTGGTTGCAATGGACTTTTTGGTACTTGATGTTCTGCCTTGACTCGTTGATAAGTTAGACACCTTGAGATAAACAGCGTCTCTCTCTTCATATTGTTCCACCAAAATATATGTCGAAGATCACAATACATTTTGGTACTCCCAAGATGGATTACAAATGGTGTGTTGTGCGCCTCCATCATGATTTTATACTTTAAATCAGGGTCGTTAGGAACACAAAGTCTGGAGTTGACTCGAAGTATTCCTTTTTCATCGATTCTTGCTTCTGGCATAACACCTTCTTGTACTTTCTTTCTCATGTTAGGTTTGTAATATTCATGAACGCAATCAAATTGCATAAAATAAGCGGAAACGTGGAAAATCAAAGTTTTAAAATTTTACAAACCATATACCCGGATCACCCTTTATGCACAATTATTAATTAAACGAAAAAGAAAGAACAAGAATCATACCCTTGAAGATTCGAACTTCCTCAGGTACAAGTTCACCTCCAATCCTTTTCGCGTTCAACTTGAATCCACCGGGTTTGGTTCTTTCCTTTGATCAACATTAGCCACCCTAGTGTTTGGCCTCTAGAGGTGATCTACCAAGGAAGAAGAAGGATTCAAGAAGATGGGTGTTTGACAAAACCCTAATTTTTCTATCTCTATAGAAAAAGAACGTACTCTCCAACTTTTGGAATTGTGTGTTCTATGAAAATGTCAACAACCTAGTCACCCATAATAAGACTCCTCTTATTTATAGATGTAGGCAACCCTCCTTAACAATTAAATAATTGAATTTTATTTTAATTAATTAAACTCCTTTAATTAATTAGGCTCTTAATCTTATTAGGAATAATTAATTAAAATCTTTTAATTAATTTACCTCCTAATTTTATTAGGAATATATGAGAGTACTTTTATTAAATTAATTCTTAAAATCTTTTAGAAATTAAAATAATAATAATTGTAATAATATTAATAAGACTCCTCTTATTAATTTATATTTAATATTTCTAAAATATTAAATAATAAATATTAAGTTATTTAATTTATTCTATCACCATAGATTAAATTAAATATACTTAACATATTATTATGATTATGTCATTAACTTCTTTAATAATTATTCTTCCTTTTATGGTGTGACCCTTTAGGTTCTCCATATTAAACCTAGGTTGTGAATAAATTAATTAGAACAATTTAATCTTATTTAAATAAATAAATTAAACTATTAATTTATTTACATAAATAATATTTATTCTACAATAGGGATAAGTCTCCCTAGCGATTAACGACTTTCCGTAGATAATATAGATTTCAACATTAATCATAAAAGAACCTTTGAGTAAATAGTTACCGTCTAATTCAATCCTTCCACCATACAACGTCCCAATTAAATATAAGACATGAAATTACTTGTCAAGTCTTATTTTATTTAATTATATGTATTTCGACTCTTAAATGCACAACTCAAATAATGCAAATTAGAAACTCCTTTCTAATTTCATTCTATAACCCAAGGACTCACTGGGTTGTCATTTATCGAATCACATAGACATTTCTCTTTTTTACTAGAAGCGGTAGATTCTTTATCGACCATACATTATCTCCATGTACAACTTATTATACCCAAGCATACCTTTTGATATACCCTAAGGGTCTTAAAATATAAGTCAAAATATAACTCATCATACACAAGATACTATGATGATTTCAAGTCTAAGGATCACTTAGACTTACTAAAGACTACAGAATTCCTATCGACAGCAAAAAAACTCCATTAGGTATTCCTTAGCGAGCCACGCTCAAAGTGAACTTATTCTCTAATAAGCACCTACATACTTGCTTTAGTGTTCCACACAAATGATCATGAGATCAATCATCCTCATCCAATGAGCAAGCAACGTATGTACCAATCTATCCGGATTCACTAATCCCCAATTTAGTAATCCAACGATTGGGAACTATTTTAGTTTTAAGCTTTCTAAGAATTTATATCTCATTAGAATAATCATCATCATTATTCTAAAAGCATTGCTTAAAACTATGGGTTTATCACATATTATAAAACAACATCATGTAGATAAATAAAAGCCTTTAATAAATAAACACTTTTTATTAATAAATGAATAAGATTGTTACAAAGTATATGCTTTATCATCAAACATGATTGGCTTGTGTGCATACTACTTTCACCTCATATGCATCAGCTCCAGGTCTGTAGCTTGAGCAACTTTAACTTTCGGTTCTACTCGTATATTCGCCATCATCACGTGGGTCCCTGGAGTCTTTATATCTATCTCCATCCTTTGCAAGTCATAAAAATGGGCCTCATACGACAATATTGCACTCAGATCTAGCATATGATCTTCTACTCAATGCATCAGCTACCACGTTTGCTTTTCCAGGATGGTATTGGATGGTATGATCATAATCTTTCAATAGTTCAAGCCAACGTCGCTGTCGCATATTGAGTTCCTTTTGAGTGAAGAAATATTTGAGGCTTTTATGATCCATAAAGATCTCCACTTTCTCCCCATACAAGTAATGCCTCCAAATTTTAAGTGCGAAGAAAATAGCTGACAACTCTAGATCATGAGTAGGATAATTCCTCTCATATTCTTTGAGTTGTCGAGAGGCATAGGTTATGACTTTCCTATGTTGCATGAGAACACATCCTAACCCTTTTCCTGAAGCATCACTGTAGATGACAAATCCCTCCGAGCCAGATGGTATTGTGACGCCCCCAAAATAGGTATACACAACACCCATTCTGAGTCGCCAAATACATGGTACAAAAAGCAAACTACAACTTCAATAATACAAATGTCGTGTGAAATACGACAATATATACTGTGAGTTTAAATATAATATTGTCTTCTAGACAATATCCACATGCAAATAAATCCCCATCATAATTATTGATTCATTATTTTACAAAATGGTGAGGACTACTAAACAACTCTCTCTGTAACCTTCATTCCATACCCCCGACTAAGACTTCGCTACATTCTCGCCTCCCGAGAAGAAAAAAATGGAACAACAAGGAAAAGGGTAAGCTCAACTAGCCCAAAGAAAGAATATTATGACTAAGATAATATACAACAAATTATCGTTAGTCTTCAACAGGAAAAATCTGATAGAATACAATAGACAACAAGTTTCGATCAATATTCGCAATGAAATAATAATTCATAGAAGAGTTACGTAGAGAATGAAATCTACTATAATCTATGAATTTAACAGTCCATCATCAATATTTTATCCTCAGAACATCAATCAATATACATCTAGAATCAAATATTCATCTTTGCACTACAGCCAAAGATATTCATCACCGGTCATGTTCATTTAAACACACTGCTCATCTTTGCACTACAGCCAAAGATATTAATCAATCGGTCATGTTCATCTCAACACTGCTCATCTTTGCACTACAGGGCCAAAGATATTCTTCAGAATCATTCATCTTTGCACTACTGAAGCCAAAGATATTCTTCGAAATCATTCATCTTTGCACTACAGGCCAAAGATATTCAATAATATCATCATTTAAGACCGAGGATGATGAAAATATTTTAAAGAAACGAATCCAAAGATGAAACATAATGACAAGGATTAAGGATTAAGGATTCGTACTTGGTTTTATCCACATCCAAAAATACCTCAAAATAATCATAGTGGTGTAAAATTCAAGAATGATCAAAACATGGATACAAATCGAGTTAGTATCCGAATAGATATTTTGGACAAAAAGAAGAAATTTTATTTTTCTATTGAATAGTCAGATACGTGAATAGTCTTAGATATCGTGAATAAGAACTTCGACACCAAAAGATAGAAATTCCACAAAAACATCTTCACGCTTCATGAATAATACTTTCGTGAATAAGAACTCGCATGAATAAGTAACTCGTGAATAGTAACTCATGAATAAGAACCCATGAATAGTAACCCCGACATGAAAAAAGTTCCAAATTTGATAAAAGTTCCAACCAACATTTCAAAGATAATGATATTGAAGAAATAATATCATTACAAAAAATAATATCCCTTACCTCGAAAGACAAATGATTTAGTTGAAACACCTTGGATATAAAGCTATGACTTGAACTTGCACCGTATAGCAATACTCAAAGTATACTCAAAATACTCACAAGAATACGCTCGATAATATAGAGAAAAACTTGAGTTTACGGTGTGATTTTCAATTCTAACCTAAGCACCTATTTATAGAAATTGCTTAGAACACCAAAGCGTAAAATTTAATATAATATTAATATTTATTTTCCAAAACCTTATACGCATTACCTTGCCAACTGAATTCAGCTCCTACACATGTTAAATGAGGCCACCTAAACATTCCAAAAACGTTTTCCTATTTTAAATATTTTAAACTTCCAAAATCAATTATTTCGAGCTTCTAACTTCAATAATTCATAATAAATAGCCCTTTCATCGAGAAAATTCGAATCTGCAAGTTTTTATAGGAAATTCAATTCTCTACAACTTTGCGAAAGAAAGTTTTCCAAATTCCAAATAGATATTGATCAAATCCACAAACAAAGTGATTTTACAAGCTATAATCAAATTTGATTAATAATTGTGTCCACCAACACACAAAACATGTGTTAAACATTTAATGCCACAAAAATACTCTTTCTCCTCATATACTCATATATCCCACATTCATTGTAAAAATATCACCGTTAATATATTATTAAAATAATATATTTAAATGAATTATTTTATCAAAAAAGATAAAATATTAATTTTCAACAATTGTCATTTTAAAATTTTCTCCATCTATATCCACATAAAATCAATATTTTCCTCATCATATAAATCAATAATTAATTATTCACAAATAATATTACGAGAATCACAATATTGACAACCCGTGCGGTTCCTGAAGAGGGGCTTTCCAATAAGAATTTCTTCTTCTTGGCGCAATTAGATGACCAAACCTCTCCTTAGATGTAACTTTCTAGACATTGCCAATAATGTTATCTAATAATATTATTCGGATAATATGAATTATTGCTTCGATAATGAAAAATACTATGTAATGACAATTATCAAACAACAAAGAATATAAAATATCAACGCAAAGAATTATTAACTCAATAAAATAATCGAGCAAGAATTCATCGTAACCATTATTGAGTAGTGCCTTCTTACGTAAGAATCAATAATTGGTGCAATACTGGTATCTTCTTGCTCAACAACGCCAGACAGTGTGTTTTAACCACCGGGTATTCCAACAAGATAATTCAGTAATAACTACGCCAATTATTTAAAACAACTTATATTTGTCGTTTTCTTCATCCAATCACTTTCCGTTATGGGCCCCACACATGGGTCACGCCGCATTTAATATTCCCTCAAGCATTTAAATATTCCACGACCAAACGAATATTCCCAAGCGATAATGAATATTTTATAACCACTTGCTTAATTTGAAATATTTGCATATTTAACCCTTAACTATCCACATTAATCAAATCAACCCTTACTATTTCAAAATAATAAATAAAGGAAATTCCTTTTATTTAAAAATTTGAGGTCTTAAGTATTGTCGTAACAGTCTTTGAAATGATTCTTCTCTTTGCGTTCTTGAAAACTCTTCTCACATTCCTCGCTCCAACCGAATTTTGTATCTTTAAAGTCACCGAGTTAAGGGAGTAGCGATTCGAGAAAACCCTTCTACGAATCTCCGATAATAACCGATTAAGCCGAGAAAGCTACGTGCTTTCTCATCGATTTAGGTTGCTCCCGACTTTGAATAGCTTCAATCTTTCTTTGGGTCAATGATATTCCATGACATGATACCACGTGCCCAAGGAATGCTACTTCTTCAAGCTAGAACTCACATTTCTTCAACTTGGCATAAAGCTTATATTCACAAAGCTTTTGGAGTATCAGCCTCAAGTGTTGCTCATGATCTTCAAGGCTTTTGGAATAAATAAGGACGCCATCAATAAAGACGACCACAAAGTAATCCAAATATTTCTTGAATACTTGGTTCATCATATCCATGAAGGCAGGAAGAGCATTAGTCAATCCAAAAGACACGACTAGAATTTATAATGCCCGCATCGAGTTTCGAAAGCCGCCTTTGGAATGTCATCTGTTTCTAATTTTCAATTGGTGATATCCTAAGGAAAATCAATCTTTGAAAAGAATTTGGCGCCTTGCAATTGGTCAAACAGTCATCAATACGTGGCAATGGGTACTTTTTATTTTGATGGTGACATGATTCAATTCCCGATAATCAATACAAAGTCGCATACTCCCATCTTTCTTCTTCACGAATAGAAAAGAGCACCCTAAGGAGACGTCTTAGGACGAATGAAACCGATGTCTAACAATTCCTCGCAGTTTGGTCTTTAACTCCACGAAGTTCAATAGAGCCATTCGATATGGGGCTTTGGAAATGGGTTTTGTACCGGGTTCAAAGTTGATACAAAATTCAATTTCACGCTCGGGTAGGGGCGAAGTTCTTCTGGAAATACGTCGGAAAATTTATTAACAATAGAAATATCATTCAAAACCGACATATTTTTGTTTAGATCCGCGATACGAAGCTAAGAAAGCTTGACATCCATTTTTCAATAAACGAATAGCTTTATGGCTTGAGATGACAGCGTTGATTGATTTTAATGGTTTGGTTGCTTGAATTCGCATAATAGGTTGGTTAGGAATATGAAAGCTAACAACCTTACGAAAAAAATCAATTTTTTCATGATGAGTAGTTAACCAATCAATCCTAGAATTACGTCAAATGCATGTATTTTCAATGAAATAAGATCGACAGGTAATGTGAGGGTACCGATTTGAACCAAACAAGACTTATAAAAAGTGGATGTAATGAAGGTTTCTCCCAATGGAGTTTCAAAAAATAAGTCAAAGTCTAATTTCTCCTGAGTCAAATTTAAACGTTGAGCGCAAGTAGGAGAAATAAAAGAATGGGTAGAACCGGTATCAAATAAGGTATAAACTTCGCTAGAGTTTATGATAAGCTTACCCGTGATGACCTCGTTCGGGTTCCTTTCTTTCTGGGGAGGTCACGACAAACGCTTCCTCAGACTACCTTCTCGGGCTTTGACTTTTCGGGGCGTCCTTTGGTGCCTCCATCCTAGCTGAACTTGTCTTCGGTGAACGACAAAATCGGGCTAGGTGACCTTCTCTTCCACAATTATAACATGCTTTGGACGACATCGCGTAATTTGGACTGATGTGTCCCTCCCCTCCGCATTTGAAGCATATGATAGGTGGTCGTTCTCCTTCCTTAACAACGGGTGCTGGTGCTGACGTCTTTCCCTCATTGTTGAATCTCCTCTTCTTAAAATGTCCATTCTTATTATTTTGGCCATGATTACCACCGAAGTGGTTACCATTTCTGGTATGTTGATTCCCTCCACGCTTATTGTCACCGCTTCGATGACTGCTATCACTAGTATTGTTATTTTACCGGCTACTCTCTTTTGGTTGAGTTGACTCATTATCGCACTCCAATAACTGAGCCCTATTAACAACATCTGAATACAAACACAGTTTATGAGAGATAAGATTTTGACGTATCTCAGGTTTCAAACCTCTTAAAAATATTCGCGTCATTCTCTCCTCATTATCAACCAAATAGGACGCAAACCGGGATAAGTCGGCAAATTTGGCTTCGTACTGCGATACGGTCATGTTGTTTTGCTCTAGCTTGATGAACTCTATCTCTTTCATGTGACGAATACTTTCAGAAAATTACTTTTCGTTGAACAATTCTTGGAACTTCTCCCAAGTCATCTTCAAGTCGGCGAGTTGAGTACGCTTCTGATTTCCACCAAGAATCACCTCTGCACGCAACATGAAGGTGGTAAAGGGAACCTTTTGCTCCTCGGAGCATCCCAAAACATCAAATATCTTGCAGATCTGCTTTATCCACGTCTCCGCCTTAAGTGGTTTTGGCTATCCAAAAAACTCCAGTGATCCCAGTTCATTGAACTTCTTAGCGGTGACCGTCCGAGAGTTGCCATTGTTTCCACCTGTATTTTGTACAGGAACCGCTCTTGCCTGATGTTGCATGAATTGCATAAAGCCTCTGAACATTCCATCATTCATCATCTGGTCAGTGTTGTTGTTTGAATGAGGATTATCGCCTTCCTGATGCACATTGTCCTGATTATTGATCTGTGGAGACTCAATGGTCTCCTGTGCTCCATTGCTAATCTCAATAATCTCGTATGCCATTTTCAAATACTGCCAAAAAATAAGGGTTAATTAACATATCATATATTATCCCTATACTCTGACCGACCAATTAAAAACCAAATAAACTTAGGTAGGTCATACTAGCGAAGGAATTCCCCGTCTCTCCCCTCCTAGTTCTTGTCTCACATCTCAGCCAGGGATCGTATCCCTAAGCTTTGATACCAACTGTGACGCCCCCAAAATAGGTATACATCACCCATCTTGAGTCGCCAAATACATGGTACAAAATTCAATATAACTTAATTATACAACAGCCGTGTAAAAATTGACAAAACATATGCTGTGAGTTTTAATACAAATATTGTCATCTAGACAATATCTACACTTAATTGAGTCCTCATTACATTTATTACCACACTATTTAATAGAATAGTGAGGACTACTAATGCTATTATCTGGACCGTCACTCCGTTCCCCGACTAGTCCCTGCTACGTTTTTATTTCCTGAAGAGAACAATGAAAGTAAAAGGGTGAGCTCAACTAGCCTAATAAGAAATATTATGACTAAGATAATGCAGAATAAATTATCGTTAGCCTTCAACAGTGTTAAACTGATACAATATAATAAACATCACGTTTAACTGCAGCGAAATAAACAATCCATTAAAAGAGTCAGGTAAAGAATAAAATCTACTATCTTTTATGATTTAAAAGGTTTTTCATCACTTTTATCGCTGTGACTCAGCTTAATAAATAATCCACATCATCCTTGCACTACGGCCAAGGATATTCATTAAGATCACGACCACAAATTATCCATGCACTACGAGCCAGGATATTCGTGTATTCATCAATGGTCATGATCATGCCAACAACTCTCCATCAATGCACTACGGACAATGAGGACTTTTACCACATCATTTGTAACATTACGGTTAAGATTATCTTTGAATAATCCACGATCATAATCATTCCAAGTCCATCTATGCACTCAGAATACGATGACTTTCAACATAATATAAGCATGATGATGATGACAATGATATAAGAATTCAATAAAACAAGTTCATGAATTAATTTATCCAGGAACTAATAACGTCCAAATTGTCAACATGATACTTCTTTGTAGAGTAAAATTCAAGAAAGCTCAGAAGAATATTTTCGTGAAAAGATACTGGATGAAGCGCAAATATCAAGGATATTCCACTAATTTCATGGAGTATATAAATAAAAACTTTAACCAAATGAGTATAATAAAGAATGGAATAACAAAAGAAATCACCAAGCATGCGATAGACCGCACAGACAGGTTATTCCAACAGAATAATAAATAACGGAACCAGGTCATGCGTAAATGCACGAGATGTGGATATTCCAACAAGATAATAAATAACGGAACCAAATCGGTAAAATTAGCATCGACGTGATGTTCCAATAGAATAATAAATAACGGAACCAGTCATGCGTAAACTTCATAGATATGATGTTCCAATGTAATAATAAAGAATGGAATAATGAAGAATTTCACCACGTATGCGGATTATTGGCATAGCGAGTTATTCCAACATAATGATAAAGAATAGAATAATGTAAGAATTTCACCAAGTATAGGGTAGATCACAGATATCTGAGTTATTCCAATGTAATAAAGAAAAATGGAATAATGTAAGTTCTCTTCATGAATACTGAAAGAAATAATACCCTTACCTTTGAACAAACTGGATATAGGAGTAGTGAAGTAGCGAGATACTTTTCTTCTTTCTCTCTATAGTTTCTCTATCTAGAGTTTCAGTGATTTCGTAAGAAATAATGAAGGAATGAGCTTCTATTTATAGGAGAATGGACTGAATAGTAACTAATTCCTGAACGGTTCAGATTGGTTTACTATAAAATATTCTAATAATACAAAATCTTTTAAATAAAATAATATATATATATTATATACACATTATATATATAACATTAGTCACGGGTTATGTAAGACCCCAACTTATTATTAATGAAATTTAATTTTCTCTATTTATTATTTTGAAATAGTAAGGGTTGATGTGATTAATGTGGATAGTTAGGGTAAAATACGCAAATACTTGAAAATAAGCAAGTGGTTATAAAATATTCATTGTTGTTTGGGAATATTCGTTTGGTCGTGGAATATTAAATCTTTGTCGGGGAATATTAAATGCGACGGTGCGACCATGTGTGGGACCCATAACTGAAAGCGATTGGATGAAGAAAACGAAAATATAAGTGGTTTAAAAATAACAGAAGTTGTTATTCAAGATTATCTTGTTAAAATACCGGTGTTTAAAACACAAGATGGCACACGTTATTGCACCAATTGTTGATTCTTACGTGAAAGGCACTACTCAATAATGGTTACGATAATTCTTTATTCAATTTTATTGAGTTAATAATTCTTTAAGTTGATATTTTATATTGCTATTGTTTCAATAATTGTCATTACACAGTATTTTTCATTATCGAAGCAATAATTCATATTATCTGAATAATATTATTAGATAACATTGTTGGCAATGTCTAGAAAGATCTGTCTAAGGAGAGGTTTGGTCACCTAATTGCGCGCTAGTAAGAAGAAATTCTTATTGGAAAGCCCCCTCTTTCCTGGGAACTGCCTGGTTGTAAATATTGTGATTACAGTAATATTATTTGTGAATAATTAATTATTGATTCATATGATGAGGAAAATATTGATTTTATGTGGATATAGATGGAGAAAATTTTAAATGTGACAATTGTTGAAAATTGAAATTTTATCTTTTTCCGATAAAATAATTCTTTTAAATATATTATTATATTTTAATAATATAATAATGGTGATATTTTTACAACGAATGTGGGATATATGAGTATCTGAGGAGGAAGAGTATTTTTGTGGCAATAAATGTTTAAAACATTTTAAACATGTCAAGGACCCCATTTATTATTTGAAATTTGATTATAAACAGTAAAATCCCGTTTGTGGATTTCTTTCAATTTCATTTGGAATTTGGAAAAACTTTCTTCCGAAAAGTTGTAGAAATTGAATTTCCTATAAAAACTCGTGAGATTCGAATTTTCTGATAGAAGGGCTATTTTTTATGAATTATTGAAGTTCAAAGCTCAAAATAATTGATTTTTGGAAGTTTAAAATATTTTAAATAATAAAATGTTTTTGTTTGTTTTGTGGGCTACAACATGTGCATAATGAGCTGAGATCAGATCTAGGAAGGTGGGCATAGAAATCTTAATATATATATTAATATTATATTAAATTTTCTGCTTTGGTGTTCTAAGCATTTTCCTATAAATAGGTCTTGGGTTAGAATTGAAAATCACACCGAAACTCAAGTTTTCTCTCTATATTATCGGCGTATTCTTGTGAGTATTTTGAGTATACTTTGAGTATTGTTAGACGGTGCAAGTTCCTTCAAAGACTATACCCTGGTATTCCAACTAAGTACTAATCTTTTCGAGGTAAGGGATGTTAATTTCTTCTCAAATGATATTATTTCTTCAATATCATTATCTTTGAAATATTGGTTGGAACTTTTTATCAAATTTGGAACTTTTTCATGTTGGGGTTACTATTCATGAGTTACTATTCACGATTTACTATTCATGAGTTTCTATTCAGCGAGTTACTATTCACAGTACTATTCATATGAAGCGTGAAGATGTTTTTTTTGTGGAATTTCTATCTTTTGGTGTCTGAGTTACTATTCAAGTATACTGCACTATTCATTCACGATATCTGACACTATTCATGAATACAAAGACTATTCATTCAAAAAATGAAAGTTTTTCTTTTCGCCTAAAATATCTATTCGGATACTAGCTTTGATTGTATCCATGTTTTGATCATTCTTGAATTTTACACCTTTATGATTATTTTTGAGGTATTTTTTGGGCGTGGATAAAATAAAGTACTGAATCCTTAATCCTTAATCCTTAATCCTTGTCATTTTGTTTCACCGATTCGTTTCTTTAAAAATATTTTTCATCATCCTCGCCTTAAATGATGATATTATTGAATATCTTTGGCACAGTAGTGCAAAGATGAATGATTTCGAAGAATATCTTTGGTAGTAGTGCAAAGATGAACAGTGTTTAGATGAACATGACCAATCGATGAATATCTTTGGCTCAGTAGTGCAAAGATGAATATTTGATTCCGTATGTATATTGATTGATGTTACGTGGATAAAAGATAGACGATGAACTTTTAAATTCATACATGTAAGATAGTAGTTTGCATTCTCTACTTAACTCTTCTAATGAATTATTATTTCATTGCGAATATTGATTTAAAATTTGTTGTCTATTGTATTCTATTAGATTTTTCCTGTTGAAGACTAACGGTAATTTGTTGTATATTATCTTAGTCATAATATTCTTTCTTTACAAGGCTAGTTGAGCTCACCCTTTTCCTTTTGTTCCATTTTTCTTCTCGGAGGCGAGAATATAATGAGTACAGTCGAGGTATGGAATGAAGGTTTTAGAAAGAATTGTTTAGTAGTCCTCACCATTTTTGTAAAATAATGTATCAATAAATGTGATGAGGATTTATTTGAGTATAGATATTGTCAGAAGATAATATTTGTATTCAAACTCACGCTTTTCTGATTGTAATAATAAAGTTGTAGTTGTTTACGCACCATGTATTGACAACTCGTAATAGGTGATGTATACCTATTTTGGGGGCGTCACAGGTTATATACCTCGTGAACTTTGCACGCTTGAACAATCAAATTATTACATATATATATAAATATAATAATAATAATAATGATTGTACTCCTTCTCATCGACTTGCAAACCAACACACATATATATATATATATATATATATATATATATATATATATATATATATAATAGATAAAAGTACACCACCCGTTCATTAAATCCCCCCCCCCCATTATCAAACCATGTGCCAAATTTCTTATATATATATATGTATATAAAACAAAAGCTGAGATAACTTTTCACCGATAATTTTTAAAAAAATGGATAAATGGGTGGTCCAAAAATACAATACATATTTCATAAAAAAAATTCCCTCAATATTTTTAACAACATTTATTATCATTATTATAATTCACAATATTAATCGACCAGGTCATTCCCAGAAAAGAGGGGGCTTTCCAATAAGGATTTCTCCTTATTGGTGTGCAATTAGGTGACCAAACCTCTCCTTGGCAGAACTTCTAGATATCGTTAATATTGCAAATAATAATATTAATAACTCTGTCATCTCAATTATTGATTTAATAATATATAAAATATCGACAATAATTGAATCAAATAACGTGAGATTCTATGCAACAATTACTATAGCAATAATTGAACAAAACTGAGTGACTTCTCACGTAAGCATCAATAATCAATACTGTGTTCTACTATGTAATAACGCGTATTACTGTACTTTTAACACCGGGTGTTTCAACAGTTAACGGTAAAACTTCCGTCGTTATTTTCATAAAATATTTTTGTCATTTTCTCAGTCCGATAATAATTCCATTGTGGGGTCCACCAATGATTGTGCCGTCGTACGAATATTCCCTGTTAAAATGAATATTCCCCAACCAATCGAATATTATATAACAACTTACGTACTTTGCAAAATTTATAAATATTACCCACAACTATAGCATTATATCAAATTCATTCCATAATATTCAAAAATGATAATTATAGAAAATTCGTCTTTATTCATAAAAGTTGGGGTCTTACAGCGATAATAATCGTACCGGTGACAACGGCCATAGGAACAATGATGACCATCGTGGGGGAAATTATCATGCCAAGAATGGTAACCACTTCGGTGGTAATCATGGCCAAGATAATAGAAGTGGAAATTTCAAGAAGAGAAGGTCATTTAGCTCGATTTTGTCGTATATTGAAGTCAAGTCCAAATTTGGGGACTGGTGGCACCAAAGGCGATACTTTTAAAAACAAAGTCGGTGGTTGGTTACGGAAAGAGCGTTTTTTCGTGACTTCTCAAAAAGCGAGTAACCCAAACGAAGTTAGCACGGGTTATTTAATTATAAATTTTTGCGAAGTCTATACCTTATTAGATACCGGTTCTATCCATTCTTTTATCTCTCTTGCTTGCGTTTAATGTTTAAATTTGACTCCGGAGAAGTTAGACTTTGACTTATCTGTTGAAACTCTGTTAGGAGAAACCTTCATTACATGTGCTATCCAAGTCTTGGATGAGAGTCACAGTTTTGAATGATATTTCTATTGTTAATAAATTTGCTGATGTATTCTTGAAGACTTCTTGGCCTACCCCAAAGCGTGAAATCGAATTTTGTATTGACCCCAATACAAAACCTATTTCTTCAAACTTTAAATATTTCTTCAACCAAAATGAACGTATAATGCGCCAAAGACGTTGGCTCGAGCTGTTGAAGATTACAATCGTACCATTCAATACCATCATGGGAAAGCAAACGTGGTAGCTGATTTGTTGAGTAGAAGATCGTATGCGTTTACGAGTGCGATGTTGTTAACACAAAGACTCATTTCGTATAACTTACGAATGATGAAGATAGAGTTAAAGACTTTAGAGACCCACGTGAAGATAGCGAATATACGAGTAGAATCGACTTTAATCGATAAAGTTAAAGTCGCTCAAGCTACATACTCAGAGCTGATGAATGTGAAGAAGAAGGTTCAAGAGGGCGTTATTCTAGAAGCAAGAATGGATGAAGAGAGGAATTCTCAACCCTCGATTTTATTGGCCCATTTAAAATCATTGATTGAGTAGAAACTGCGGCCTATAGACTCGTTTTACCACCAAGTATGTCGCGTGTTTATAACGTTTTTTACATAACGATGTCACGTAAATATGTGGACGACCCAAACCACATTATTGAATTAGAACTAGACGAGATAGTAAAAGATTTAACGTATGAGGAGATACGTGTTAAAATCTTGGATAAGAAGGATCGTATTAAACACTCAAAGGTTATACCTCAAGAGTTAGAATCTGAAGTGAAGTCAAGGTATTCTCATCTCTTCGGCATACCAGGTACGTACGTAAATTTCAAGGGTGAAATTTCATAAGGAGGGGAGATTGTGAGACCCCAAAATTTATGAATAAAGATTTAAATTTCTCGAAATATTTTTTTAATATTATGGTGTGGATTTGATATAATGTTATAGTTGTGGGTAATATTTATAAAATTTAAAAAGTATGCAAGCTGTTATATAATATTCGATTGGTCGGGAAATATTCTTTTTATCGGGGAATATTCGTACGACGGTACAATCATTGGTAGACCCCACAACAGAATTATTGTCGGATTGAGAAAACGACAAAAATATTTTTATGAAAATAACGGTGGAAGTTTTACCGTTAAAACTGTTGAAACACCCGGTGTTAAAAGTACAGAATACGCGTGGTTGAATAGTAGTACACGGTATTAATTATTGATGCTTACGTGAGAAGTCACTCAGTTTTATTCAATTATTGCTACAAGAATTCTTTAAGATCTCACGTTATTTGATTCAATTATTATCGATATTTTATATATTATTAAATCAATAATTGAGATAACAAAGTTATTAATATTATTATTTACAATATTAACGATGTCTCAGAAGTTTTGTCGAAAGAGGTTTGGTCACCTAATTGCAAGCTACCATAGGAGAAATCCTTATTGAAAGCCCTCTTTCCGGAAACGACACGGTCGATTAATATTGTGAATTATAATAATGATGATAAATGTTGTTAAATATATTGAGGTGTCTTTTTATGAAGTCACTGGTTTATATATATATATATATATATTATATATATATATATATAAATTTTGTTTTATTAGTATTATTAATGTAATAAAATGTAAAAAACTTTTTATATAAAATGTAATACTTTTATAAAGTTATTTATTTTATTAGACTATAAATAGAATATATTATATTCTATTATGCATAGTGTTTTGCATAGTAAAATCTTTTTATATAAAATGAATACTTTTATAAAGTTATTTATTTTATTAGACAATAATTAGAATATATTATATTTTATTATGCATAGTATTTGTATAAATAACTTTCAATAATATATTAAAAAATTTGTATATAAAACGGAATACTTTTATAAAGTTATTTGTTTTATTAGATAAATAATTAGAATATATTATATTTTATTATCGTATAGTATTTGCACAATGCACTGCGTAGTGTTTGCATAGTAAAATCTTTTTATATAAAATAGAATACTTTTATAAAGTTATTTGTTTTATTAGACTATAAATAGAATATATTATATTTTATTTAAAAGATTTTGTTTTATTAGAATATTTTATTAATAATTGCATAGTAAATCAATATGGACCGTCTCGCTTAAAAGTAAATTAATATGGACCGCTCATGAATTAGTTACTTATTCAAATTAACTCTCCTATAAATAGAAGCTCATTCCTTCATTATTTCTTACGAATTCAATGAAACTCTAGAGAGAGAAAGGGTATTATTTGTTGTACTAAGTAAGTATTATTTCTTTCAGTATTCATGAAGAGAACTTTTGTTATTCCATTCTTTATTATTCTCATTGGAATAACTCAGATACGCTGCCTACCCTATACTTGGTGAAATTCTTCCGTTATTCCATTCTTTATCATTATGTTGAATAACCCGCCTACATGCTGAAGTACCACATATATGGTGAAATTCTTCTCATTATTCCATTCTTTATTATTCTCGCTGAACATCCGTCATGCGTTTACGCACGACCTGATTCCGTTATTTATTATTCTGTTGGAATATCCTGTCGATGCTTATTACGCCTGACCTGGTTCCATTAATTATTATTCTGTTGAAATAACCTGTCTGTGCGGTCTATTGCATGAATGGTGATTTTTGTTGTTATTCCATTCTTTATTATTATGTTGGAATATCCTCGCTTGCGCATAATTTCGCATGACACGGTTCATTATTTATTATTCTGCTGGAATAACTCACATGCATTTGGCCCATCGCATGCCCGGTGATTCCTTTTGTTATTCCATTCTTTATTATTACATTGAATATCCTGCTTGGTCGCAATTTCGCACGACATTCGTTCCGTTATTTATTATCTTTGTTGAATAACCTATCTCGTGCGATCTATCGCATGCCTGGTTATTTCTTTTGTTATTCCATTCTTTATTATACTCAGTTGGTTAAAGTTTTGACTTCTATACTCCATGAAATTAGTGGAATATCCTTGATATTTGCGCTTCATCCAGTATCTTTTTATGAAAATATTCTTCTGAGCATTCTTGAATTTTACTCCACAAAAAAGTATTATGTTAACAATTTGGACGTTATTGGTTTCTGGATAAATTAATTCTTGAACTTGTTTTATTGAATTCTTATATCATTGTCATCATCCTCATGTTTATATTATGTTGAAAGTCATCTATGGCCTGTAGTGCATAGATGGACTTGGTATAATTATGACCAGGGATTTATCGGTATAATCATGACCGTAATGTTACAAATGATGTGGTAAAAGTCCTCATTGGCTCGTAGTGCATTGATGGACAGTTTTTGGCATGATCATGACCATTGATGAATACACGAATATCCTTGTCCCGTAGTGCATGGATAATTTGTGGTTGTGATATTAATGAATATCCTTGGCCGTAGTACAAGGATGATGTGGATTATATATTAAAAGTCGAGTCCCAAATGATAAAAGTGATGAAAAACCTTTTAAATCATAAAAGATAGTAGATTTTATTCTCTCTTGACTCTTTTAATGGATTGCTTGTTCCGCTATAGTTAAACTTGATGTTTGTTATATTGTATCGCTTTTAACATCATTGAAGGCTAACGATAATTAATTACTCGCATTATCTTAGTCATAATATTTTTTACTGGGCTAGTTGAGCTCACCCTTTCTTTCACTGTTTTCTTCAGAAAATGAGAACGTAGCAAGGACTAGTCGGGGAGCGGAGTAACGGTCCATATGATTACATTAGTATTCCTCACTATTATGTTAAATAGTGTGACAATAAATGTAATAAGGACTCCATTGAGTGTGGATATTGTCTAGATGACAATATTCTTATTAAAACTCTTAGATTATGTTATGTCATATTTTATACGACTGTTGTATAATTAAGTTGTATTTGTATTCTGTACCATGTATTTGGCGACTCAGAATAGGTGATGTATACCTATTTTGGGGGCGTCACAACTTATAATGTCTTTTTTTATATATAAAAGGTAATATGTAACTAATATTTTTTTTATTAGTCTTAGTAGTTAAATTTCAAAATAATAAAAAAAATTATTTTATGTTGTAATTACAAATTAATTAAAAAAATGAGAAAAAACAAGGTTAAGGGATTTATGATGTAGTTATGTGTTAAAAGTTGGCAAAAAGCACATTTACCCACTGTGGTCGTCTAGTTGTAAGAATTGAGTCATTATACTTTAAAAAATATAATTGGCTCACTATGTTTTTAAAAAATTTAAAATCAGGTTATTACGTCCAAAAAATTGTACAGACGTTAAACTCTTTCTTCTTATTTCATACTAGGCTTTTAAAAAAAATGAAAAAAACAATAAAATGCTAATATGGCTTCCAACATGAATTTTTTTCTATATTTCCTCATATTAATCTACAACCCAACAAATTCTCTCTCCTCTTCTTCATCTTCAACCCATAAAATCAATTCAATTTACTTGCATAGATCAAATTTTTAAGTACAAAACTCATAATGGAGTAGCAATTTTCTAAATCTCATCATTTTTCAAACCCAACGATCTCTCAAATTAATTCAAACCACTTTTTCAAACCCAATGATCAATTCAATCCCCTTTAATTTTCTAAATCTCACCAGATCTTCAAAAACAAAAACCCATCAGTCCAAAAATTCTCATATCTAGGAGTAGCAACAGATGAGCTTGACGTGTTCCTAAATTTGTGCCTAGAAATTCTTCGAAAGCAAGGGAAATCGATTGGGATTTCAATATTATCTGTGCCGATGATCTCACCCACTTTACACAAATGTAGCCAAACAAAAACTCACCAATTAAAACCCTAAAAATTTCACCTCTTTCTCATTTTCAATACCCATTGAAACTAACCTCGTTTACCCATAACTCAACACAAACCCACAAAATCCATCTTTCTCTCTCTAAAACTTTACCCATTTAGTACAAAGTATAGACACCATTTTCTCTTTGTGCTTATATAATAATGGGTGTATAAATATATATGTAGATATATACATATGCATTCATGAGTTGGGTCTCCAGGGACAATCTTGGGGTGGTGGTTAATGGGGTGTTTTATTTCTCAATTGGCCGTCAAATTTGCCTTCTTTCCTCCTTCGTCGATGACCAGGTCAAAAAACAAGACGACGACAAGCTAGTGGAGTTGCGATGTTTTGTTACTCGACACCAAAAGGGGCAACAAGATCGTAGCTTTTTATCTGAAAACCCTTATGCTAAGCTCATTTTTTTTATCGGCTGTGAAGAAGAACCCCAAACTTATGTATGTATGCTATGAGAAAATTACAGGGAATGATGATTTTGTTTTAATCGGCTGTGAAGAAATGTTTATAGTGAGTGAAGATATGTTTTTATCTTATTATTTTAAGTTTATACATATTTTAACTGTTTTTATTATTTTAATATTATAAATATTATAAATATTTTCCACCTCATTTTTAGCATTTGCATACCATATCCACGTGTGTCTACTTATTTGATTCCACGTCATTTTCTTGAATTTTTTTTAAATGCTATGTATGAAATAAATAAACAGACATCCACTAAATTTGACGGAATGACCTAATTTTAAAATTTTAAAAATTATAGTGGGTCAATTGCATTTTTTTTAATGTATAATGATTCAATGCTTACAACTCGACGACCATAGTGGGGTAAAGGTACTTTTTGCCTTTAAAAGTAAGTTAAAAAGGACATTTTTGTACTTTGCACAATATTTCTAATTATCAAATAGGCAACCCACTTACTTTTGGGCGAGTGAACTACACTCACTCACCGTTAAGTTGAATGGAAAAGTAAAAATTTACAACTTTTTTAAACCATAGGTGGTCAAATAATAATTTTTTAACCAAGTGTCGTGAAGTGCAAAAATGTATTAATCATAGGTAGTAAATTGTATTTTATCCTTTTTACTTTTATTTTTTTGTCTCGATGCGCCAAAATGTTTTATTAAACACCAAAAATAATTATAAATACTATTGTTAGATACTATTATATGTCTTATAATTTTAATAAAGACTAAAATAACATTTTAAAGTCACTATATTGAATTTTTAACTAATACTTGCTTTGTTTTTAAAATTAGGAATGCAATTTTTTGAAGGGTAAATTTCACTTAATCATCTGTAGTTTACACATCTTTTCTCCACATCACCACCTTTATTTTAAAAATCAACACTTAAACACCTATATTTATAATTTAAATAGTAGGACTCACATATTACTCTTTCTTTCTATTTGTGAATGGCTATTGGTGTATAATTGACACAATTATTACTATCCCATGTATTTAATAGTTTAAAGAACATATTGTTAGTTCTCAGAGGCACAATAGTTATCTAGAAGGAGGGGTTGCATATATATTTTAAAATTTCTTTTTCAAAATACTTTGTCAGTTTTGTTAATCAATTTCAGAGGACTATATGATTTGTTTGTTCCCCTTTATGATAAACGGAGTTAATAGTTGACAGGTAGTTATAACAAATAAAGCAGTTAAAGCAAGAATATAAAAGACACAGATTTTAAGTGGTTTAGAGCACTCAAGGCTCCTAGTCCACTCTTCTACTCCTCGAGTAGGAAATCCACTAAGGATATCTTTACAATCTTTGAATCTCACAGATTCCTTCAAGACCAGCAGCCTTGGAGTTTCTTAGTTCACTTAGAACTCTTCAAGTCCAGCAGACTTGGAATACACTTGATAAGAGTTGAGTTTTTTGAGTTGTGCTGCTCAGTTGCTGTTAAGCATGTGTTCTAAAGAACTAAGTAGCTAAGCAAGCTTTCTTTCTAGATCGTAGAGTTAAGCGTTGAGTGTTCTTCAGCTTTTCATTATGTGCTTGCTTATTTCTTGCATCTGCATCTGATTTGTATATAAGGTGCCTTTGAAATATGTCCGTTTGAAGGCATCCGTTGAAGCATTAATTGTATTTGACATTTCTGAGAACTGATGATGAGTTCATGATAGATTTTTTCAAAAGCTCGAAGAGAATTGAGCAGAACATTGAATCTTTCATAAGTGGAAGTGACATTTTCCCCTGGAACATGGACAAACATTTCATATTGTTGAGTCATAAGAGATTGTTTATTTTCTCTAACTTCTTCAGTTCCTTCGTTCATAATGAGCAATGCTTCCCATACTTCCTTGGCAGTTTTATTGTTGACTACCTTCTTGAACAAATCATCTTTTAAATACTGGAACAAAATGTTCATGGCCTTTTTGGCTAGTTAGACAACTTTCTTTTCGTTGTCAGTCCATTTCAGCTTTAACCTTGATTTGAACTAGGTTTAGATCTTCTGGAGTTGGTGCGAGCTTTGTTGGAATGTAGGGCCCATCCATGACAGTTTCAAATAGCTCTTCATCTATTGAGTCCATGTATGCTTGCGTGTGAACTTTTCAGTTGGCAAATTTATCTTTGTTGCACATTGGTGGCTTGTTGCCTCCTCCAGTCTTTGATTCACTTATCAAATGTGCCATTGGATCTACTCAAGCTTTGTAGGCTGATTGAGAGAACCTGCTCTGATACCAATTGTTAGTTCCTAGAGGCACAATAGTTATCTAGAAGGGGGGTGGAATAAATATTTTAAAATTTCTTTTTCAAAATACTTTGTCAGTTTTGTTAATAAATTTTAGCAAAGTATATGATTTGTTTGTTCCCCTTTAAGATAAACGGAGTTAATAGTTGACAGGCAGTTATAACAAATAAAGCAGTTAAAGCAAAAATATAAAAGACACATAGATTTTAAGTGGTTCAGAGCACTTAATGCTCCTAGTCCACTCTTCTACTCCTCGAGTAGGAAATCCACTAGGATGTCTTTACAATCTTTGAATCTCACATATTTTTTCAAGACCAACAGTCTTAGAGCTTCTTTGTTCACTTAGAACTCTTCGAGTCCAGCAAACTTGGAATACATATGAGAGTTGAGTTCTTTGAGTTGTGCTGCTTAGTTGTTGTTAAGCATGTGTTCTAAAGAATTGAGTAGATAAGAAGCTTTCTTTCTAGATCGTAGAGTTGAGCGTTGAGTGTTCTTTAGCTTTTCAATATATGATTGCTTACTTTTTACATCTGCATCTGATTTGTATATAAGGTGCCTTTGAAATATGTCTGTTTAAAAGCATCCGTTGAAGCATTAATTGTATTTGACATTTCTGAGCATTGATGGTGACTTCCTGAAAATCTTTTGTCCAGCCATCTGGCCCACTGACATAGCAGACTACTATCTCACCTAACACCTGAAAATGTGTTTTCAGCTGACATGTAGTACTTTCCATAGCTTCTTCGATACGTTTCTTTGTTATATACTAAGGATGAGTGTTGTGTCATTGGGATTCCCGAGAATTTCAACGTCAATAATCCATTCCACATTTGTTGTAATTTATTCTTAAACAAATGGACAAAGCTCGATGCTTTTGATGCAGACAGATGATGCACTACTGTAAGACCCCAACTTTTATGAATAAAGAATAATTTTTCTCAAAATATATTTTTGAATATTATGGTGTGGATATGATATAATGTTATAGTTGTGGGTAATATTTATAAATTTTGCAAACTAAGCAAGTTGTTATAAAATATTTGATTGGTCGAGGAATATTCGTTTTAACAGGGAATATTCGTACGATGGCACAATCATTGGTGGACCCCACAACGGAAGTATTGTCGTAGTTAAAAACGGCATGTAATTATCTTTTATAAAAATAACAAATGAAAGTTTTACTGTTAAACTGTGGAACTACCCGGTGGTAAAAGTACATTAATACGCGTGATTGCATAGTAGCACACAGTATTGATTATTGATGCTTACGTGAGAAATCACTCAGTTATACTCAATTATTCCTACAGTAATTGTTGCATAATATCTCTCATATTATTGATTCAATTATTATCACAGTATTAATATTTTATATTATTAAATAATTAATTAAGATGACAAAGTTATTCATATGATTATTTACAATATTGACGATGTCTAGAAAGTTTTGCAAAGGAGAGGTTTGGTCACCTAATTGCACCTCAATAGGGAGAAATTCTTATTGGAAAGCCCCCTCTTTCTTGGGAATGATCTGGTTGTTAAATATTGTGAGTTATAATATTAATGATGAATAATTGTTAATAGATTAAAAATGTATTTATTAAAGATAAATAATTTGTGGTAAATATTTATTAAATTTTTGATATAAATATAGGGATTGTTATGAGGCGTTTGTTGTAAGTTTGACTTAGTATTCCATGGAAAGATTTAGTAATTTTATGGACCGTCGATGGTGGTTTTAATAGATAACTAATCTGGACCATTGATGGTGGTTTTAATAGTTAATTAATCTGGACCATTGATGGTGGTTGTAATAATAAATCAATCTGGACCATTGATGGTGGTTTTAATAGTAAAATAATATGGACCATTGATGGTGGTTTTAAAAGTAAATCAATCTGGACCGTCGGTGGTGATTTTAAAAGTAAATCAATCTGGACCATCGATTGTGGTTTTAATAATAATCAATATGAACCGTCTGTTCTAATAGTAAATCAATCTGGACCGTTCATGAATCAATTACTATTTAGTCCATTCTCCTATAAATAAAAGCTTAATTCTTCTTTCATTTCCACCAATTCACTAAGATTCTCAAGAGACACTATAGAGAGAGAAACTATAGAGAGTAAGAAGAAGAGTATTCTGCTACTTCACTATTGTAGTATCGAACCTTCTACTAAGGTAAGGGGTATTATTTCTTTCATATTCATAAGGAATACTATTTTTCGTATTCATCCTTTAATATGTCGGAATAACCTGTCTACGCGGATTACATACTCTATGACAGGTGAAAATCTATTTGCAGTTTCGTATGTTATTTCTTTTCATATTCTTAAATCTAAACTTACAATGGTAAGTATTGCTTCTGTAATCCTTGAAATTAGTGGAATATTCTTGAGTTTTGTGCTTCATCCAGTATCGTTTCATTGGAATATTGATCTGAACTTTCATATTAAATATCAATATTTTCACCCGGGGTAATATTTTCGGGTTACTATTCACCCGGTTACTATTTACTAGAATATTATTCACTCGGGTATTCGGGACACTTTTCATGTCGGGGTACTATTCACGAGTTACTATTTACCCGGTTACTATTCACTCAAATATTGTTCACTCGGGTATTCGGGACATTTTTCATGTCGGGGTACTATTCACGGGTTTTGTCTAGAAGATAGTATTCGTTTAAAAACTCTCAGCTCATGTTGTATAATTAAGTTTGTATTTGTATTCAGTAACATGTATTTGGCGACCCAAGATGGGTGATGTATACTTATTTTAGGAGCGTCACAGTTGGTATCAAAGCTTAGGGATATGATCCCTGGCTGAGATGTGAGACAAGAACTAGGAGGGGAGAGACGGAGAATTCCTACGCTAATATGATCTATCTAAGTTTATTTGGTATTTAATTGGTCGGTCAGAATATAGGGATAATATGTGGCATGTCAATTAACCCTTGTTTTGTGGCAGATTTTGAAAATGACATCTAAAAATATCGAGATAAGCAATGAAGCACATGAGACCGTTGAGTCACCAACGATCAATATCCAGGAGAATGTGCAACAGAAAGACAATAATCCTCAGGTAAACAACAACACCGATCAAATGATGAGCGATGGGATTTTCAGAGGCTTTAAGCAATTCATGCAACATCAAGCGAGAGCGGCTCTTGTTCAAAATGCAGGTGGAAACACTGGCAACTCTCGGATGGTCACTACTAAGCAGTTCAAGGAGCTGGACCACCGGAGTTTTTGGGATAGCCAAAACCACTTAAGGCAGAGACATGGATAAAGTAGATCACCAAGATATTTGATGTCTTAGGATGCTCCAAGGAGCAAAAGGTTCCCTTTGCCACCTTCATGTTGAGAGGAGAGGTAGATTACTGCTGGGAATCAGTAAAACGTACTCAGCCTTCCGCACTCAAAATGTCTTGGGAAAATTTCCAAGAACTGTTCAACGACAAGTACTTTCCCGAAAGTATTCATCACATGAAAGAGGTGGAGTTTATCAAGTTGGAGCAAAATAATATGACCGTGTCGCAGTACGAGGCTAAGTTTGCCGATTTGTCCCGATTCGCATCCCATTTGGTTGATAATGAGGAGAGAATGACGCGAATGTTTCTACGAGGTTTGAGACCCGAAATACGCCAATACCTCATTTCTCACAAACTGTGTTTGTATTCAGATGTTGTAAATAGGGCTCAGTTATTGGAGAGCGATAATGAGTCAACCCAAACAAGAGAGAGCAGCCGACACGTTGATAATACCAGTGGTAGCAGTCATCGAAGCGGTGATAACAAACGTGGAGGGAATCAACATGCCAGAAATGGTAACCACTTCGGTGGTAATCATGCCAGAAAAGTTCTATCTACTTTAAAGAAGTTTATATAAAAGTACTTGAACTTTTTACTGGAATATTTGTTCTTAACCTTCTATCTACTTATTTAAGAAGCATTACTCTGTACTTAACTTGTATCAGCTTATTCAAGAAGCAACTTGTTGTAAACTTATTTATAAACAGAAAAGGGTGTAGAGTTAGTTTATTTTATGTACCTGTAATAAAGACGAGTAATTCTTCGACCAAGACTAGAGTCTTAGAGAGGTCAGCAGAAAGTTGGATCTCTAGTGTACTTGTGAGGTGAGGAAGAGACTGTTGTTTCAAGACCAGATCATAGAATAGAACTGAACTCAAAAGTGATACAACTAAACTTGAGGAAGGAGTAGGGAGCTTGCTGTCCAAGATAGGATAGTTGGGAACAGTTGGAAGTTTAACTATAAAACTTTGTAAAGGCTTCTCCGCCTGTTGAAGGAGTTGTTATTACTGATAGTAATAGGTTCTCAAGTTCTAAGTAGGGACTTGAGATTGGACGTAGCAACATACCAAGGAGCGTATGTTGTGAACCAGATAAATCTCTGAGCATTATGATTGAATTTTTCTTATTTTGTATACTAATTACTAAAACTGCTAATTAATAACTAAAAATTCAAAAAGGGTCTAAATATAAATTTTAACTAGTAATAATCTATTCAACTCCCTTCTAGATTGTTATTGACCTTTCAATTGGTATCAGAGCGGTGCTCTTTAACTTATTTGTTAAGTATATACAGACATACCTAAGAGTAGATAATGCTACTGGTTGCGGGGAAGGGCTATCTATGTCCAAACCTCCACTATTTAATGGTACAAATTTTGCCACCTGGAAAAAATAATTCAAAATCTATGCCAAATCCCAAGGAATAAAAATTTGGTGTGCCATCGAACGAGGTGTACAAATTCCAATCAAAATTGAAGGAGAAAAGACTATCAAGAAAGACATATATGAATTTACCGCTGAAGAAGAAGAGATCATGAATGTTGCATCCCGGGCAGAACATGTACTAACCAGTGCTTTGATTGAAAAAGAATACAAAAGATTTAGTAATTGTAAAAATACAAAAGAAATTTGGGAAAAACTGATTGTAACCTATGAAGGTACCAATCACATCAAAGAAACCAGAAAAGATGCTCTAATTCAAGAATATAAAAGTTTCAAGCTTGAAGAAGGAGAAAAAATCATTGATATGGAAACTCGATTTTCCAGAATCATTGATGAGCTAGAGCAATTGGGAAAAACATACACTACAAATGAGAAAAACAGAAGAATTCTCAAAGCTCTTCCATCCATTTTAAAAATGAAGGTTACAACAATATAAGAAATGCAAGATCTAACCACATATCCTATGGATAATCTCATTGGAAATCTTCGTGCCCACGAAGTCGATATGTTCGTTGAAAAAGCTGGATCAGACACAGATCTCAAAAAGAAAGGAATCGCCTTCAAAGCTCTCCTGGTGGATCAAGAAAGTGACGATGAAGAATTGAATGAAGAACTTCTTAGTCTAGACAACAATGAAGTTGCTCTACTGTCCAGATAACTCAGAAGAGTAATTCAAAGCAAAGCAAGAAAATATGGCAAAGGCTTTATGAAAACAAACAACAACTTCAAAAACTTCAAAGGCAAATAATTTTTCAAACCAAAGACGCAAGGAGGAAATTTCAAAGCAAATAACAACAACTTCAGAAGTACCAATCCAAATGAAAATTTAAACACATGTTTCGAATGTAAGCAGCCTGGACACTTCAAGAAGGACTGTCCAAAACTAGTCAACAACAAAGTTTTTGTAGCCGAAGAAGAATGTGACCTAAGTGACTAGGAAGAAACTGCAGAGCAAAACGAAGAAGTTACAAATCTTTGCTTAATGACAGATAATGACTCATCACCAAGATCTGAGGTAAATTCTGAACATCAACTGCCTATCACTTCATTTTCTTCATACACACTAGAAAATATAAATGAAGAACACTATGCATTACAAGAAGCATATAGTCATTTATATGAAAATAATAAATTATTAAAAGAAGAATTAAAAAGATTTAGAAAAATAAATACAAGTCTTGAAATTGAAAATGCTAATTTAATTATCACTAACGAAAGTTTAAGTGAAATAAACTTAGAAAATAAAGAAGAATTAGCACAACTTAAGAAAATTAATAAAAATCTTGAAATAGAAAATTCCTCACTTATCATCTCAATTGAAAATCTTGAAATTAAAAATTCAACACTTGCTGTAATCATTGAAGATAATCAAGTACAAGATCAAACTGTAATTGAAGAAATTAAAAATGAAAATGCAAGTTTAAAGTCAGAAATAAAAAACTATAGTTGCACAATTGAAAGCTTAACCAAAGAACGTGAAGATTTAAATAATATAATTTATAAATTTACAAAAGGAAAAGAAAATCTTGATGTCATGTTAAATCAACAAAAATGTAGCTTTAATAAAGAAGGTTTAGGATATACCGGTGAAACAAGTAAATTAAAAGGACTATATCATGTTAAAATTAAGGAAAATGAAAGTCATATATCCCCCTTCATAAAATGTTCATATTGTAACAGAAATGGTCACTCCTTTTATATGTGCAATGCTAGAAATGGAAACTATAAAGGAAAAGTGATTTGGGTTCCTAATGGGACATATACTACACCAACCATCACAAGAAGAGAATTTCTCAAACAGCATTATCATACTTTTAATAATCCAGTTACTCATAGAATGTTTCTTTCTGCTAAAACTGATTATCCTATGCCTAGTTTTGTAAAGGAAACTTTAAATGCTCCTTATACAAAATGGAAAACTCACCCTAAGGACCCTTCAATTTAAAGGGTACCAACCTATAAAACTAGTACATATATTGTAGGTATGTCTTGCAGCTGATTTAAATAAAATTAAATGGTATCTTGATAGTGGATGCTCAAGACATATATGACTGAAAACAAGTCCAAATTAAGAAATCTGCAAGCTACAGACTTTGGTGAGGTAACTTTCGGTGATAACAATAAAGGTAAAATAATCGGAGTTGGATATGCTGGTAATAAACACATAACCATTTCCAACGTTCAGTTAGTTACTGGATTCAGGTATAATCTTCTATCTATTAGTCAACAATGTGATATTGGTTTTAAAATATCATTTAGTACGCATAATTGCTCTATTTTTTATCAAACTGGTAAATTGATCTTAGTTTGTCCTAGATATCCAAATGTGTATACCTGTGACTTAGATGCTTACTCTCATTTAGATAACATCTGTCTTGTATTTGAAAATGAAGATCCTTGGCTATGGCATCGCAGACTAGGACATATAAATATGAAACTCATAAATAACATTTCCTCTAAAGAACATGTCTGTGGTCTTCCTAAATAAAAAAATTTAAAAGACCATATCTGTGAAGCTTGTGAATTAGGAAACCAAATTCATGCATCATATAAACCTAAGTTTACTGTGTTAACCTCCCGACCCTTAGAATTATTACACATGGATCTTGTTGGACCAATCCCTAAACACAGCATGGGTGGTGCTGTATATATTCTAGTTTTGGTTGATGACTATTCACGATTTACATGGGTTGATTTTCTAAAATTTAAAAATGAGGCTATTAACTCTTTTTCTACTCTGCGTAAAAAGATTCAAAATCAACAGGGAAACTCTATTGTTTATATTCGATCTGATCACGGAAAAGAATTTGACAATTCTGATTTCATTATGTTCTGTGATGAGAATGGTATAAGTCATAACTTCTCTGCTCCTTATACACCTCAGTCAAATGGTGTTGTTGAAAGAAAAAATTGTTCTTTGCAAGAAATGGCTAATACAATGTTAAATGAATATCGTATTCCAAAGTATTTTTGGGCTGAAGCAGTGGCAACATCATGTTATATATTAAACAAAGTTTTATTAAGACCCGTTTTGCTCAAAACTCCCTATGAGCTCTACCATAAAAGAATTCCAAAAATAAACTATTTTCGTGTTTTGGGGAGCAAATGTTTTATTCTAAACACCAAAGGACACTTATTAAAATTTGATCCTAAATCTGATGAAGGAATTTTTCTTGGATACTCTCTTAATAGTAAAGCATACAGAGTTTTCAACAAAAGAAGTCTAGTTGTGGAAGAATCGATGAATGTAACTTTTGATGAAACTCAGCCTCCTCCAAAATATAAAGACTTGACTGATAATGATGTTGTCATTGAAAATATTCTTAGAAATATGGAAGAACCAAAACTCGATAATACATCTCCACCTATTAATGAGAATCCCCTTGAAAATCCAAACCCTCAGTTAAATGATTTGCCTAAAGAGTCTCATGTTATTAAAAATCATCCTATAGAAAATGTTATTGGAAACATGGAAAAAGGAGTTATCACTAGATCACAAGCACATAATCTAGCTGGTCATCTGTCTTTCTTGTCTCAAATTGAACTTAAATTGATAAAAGATGCTTTACTAGATGAAGACTGGATAATGGCTATGCAAGACGAACTTGAACAATTCACTAGAAATAAAGTATGGGAATTAGTCCCACAACCTGAGGATGTTTCAATCATTTGAACTCGATGGGTATTTCGTAATAAACTTGATGAAAATGGAATTGTTATTCGTAATAAAACAAGATTAGTTACACAAGGATATAATCAAATGGAAGGAATTGACTATGATGAAACTTATGCTCCTGTTGCTAGAATTGAATCTATTCGTATGCTGTTAGCATTTGCATGCCATAAGAATTTTAAACTGTTTCAAATGGATGTGAAATCTGCATTTTTAAATGGTGTTATAGAAGAGAAAGTTTATGTTAAACAACCTTCTGGATTTGAAGATTTCAGTCATCCTGACTATGTCTATAAATTACATAAAGCTCTATATGGTTTAAAACAGGCTCCGAGAGCTTGGTATGAAAGGTTGAGTAAATTTTTGTTGAAAAATGGCTTTAAACGAGGAACTGTTGATACTACCCTGTTTACTAAAAAAATGATGATATTTTGGTAATTCAAATATATGTCGATGATATTATTTTTGGCTCTACTAACATTACTATGTGCAATGAGTTTTCTGAAAGTATGAGTAAAGAATTTGAAATGAGCATGATGGGAGAATTAAACTTCTTCCTCGGACTGCAAATTAAACAAGGAGAAAAAGGTATTCATATATCTCAATCTAAATACTGTAAACAAATGATCAAGAAATTTGGCCTAGAATCAACAAAACCTCTTAACACTCCTATGTCAACGACGGATAAATTAATTATTGACGAAAATGGAAAATCTGTTGACTCTAAGAAATATAGAGGAATGATCGGAAGTCTATTATATATAACTGCTAGAAAACCTGACATTATGTTTAGTGTTTGTAAATGTGCCAGGTTTCAAGTTGATCCCAAAGAATCTCATCTGACCGTAGTGAAAAGAATTTTTTGATATCTTAAAGGAACAACTGAATTAGGTCTATGGTTGTGACGCCCCCAAAATAGGTATACATCACCCATCTTAAGTCGTCAAATACATGGTACAAAATTTAAATACAACTTAATTATACAACGATGCGTAAAAATACGACAAAACATATCTTTGTGAGTTTTAATACAAATATTGTCATCTGCAGAAATATCCACACTCAATTGAGTCCTCATTACATTTATTATCACACTATTTAATAGAATAGTGAGGACTACTAATGCTATTATCTGGACCGTTACTCCGTTCCCCGACTAGTCCCTGCTACGTTCTCATTTCCTGAAGAGAACAATGAAAATAAAAGGTGAGCTCAACTAGCCCAAAGAAGAAATATTATGACTAAGATAATACGAATAAATTATCGATAGCCTTCAACAATGTTAAACGATACAATATAACAAACATCAAGTTTAATCTGCGATTGGAACAAGCGATCCATTAAAAGAGTCAAGTAGAGAATAAAATCTACTATCTTTTATGATTTAAAAGGTTTTTCATCACTTTTATCATCGAGACTCACTTAATAACTAATCCACATCATCCATGCACTACGGCCAAGGATATTCATTAGTATCACAACCATAAATTATCCATGCACTACGGGCCAAGGATATTCGTGTATTCATCAATGGTCATGATCATGCCAACAACTGTCCATCAATGCACTACGGGCCAATGAGGACTTTTACCACATCATTTATAACATTACGGTCATGATTATACCGATTTAATCCTCGATCATAATCATACTAAGTCCATATATGCACTACAGGCCACAGATGACTTTCAACATAATATAAACATGAGGATGATGACAATGATATAAGAATTCAATAAAACAAGTTCAAGAATTAATTTATCTAGGAACTAATAACGTCCAAATTGTCAACATGATACTTCTTTGTAGAGTAAAATTCAAGAATGCTCAGAAGAATATTTCCATGAAAAGATACTGGATGAAGCGCAAATATCGAGGATATTCCACTAATTTCATGGAGTATAGAATTCAAAACTTTAACCAACTGAGTATAAAAAAGAATGGAATAACAAAAGAAATCACCAGGCATGCGATAGACCACACAGACATGATATTCCAACAGAATAATAAATAACGAAACCAATCGTATGCGTAAATGCACGCAGACGGGATATTCCAACAAGATAATAAATAATGAGAACCGGTGTCGGGCAAAATTCACCAACAAGATGTTCCAATGTAATAATAAATAACGGAACGGGTCATGCGTAAACGCATGCATGGATGTTCCAAATGAATAATAAAGAATGGAATAACGTAAGAATTTCACCATGTATGCGGTACTTGGATGTGAGGCGGAGTTATTCCAACATAATGATAAAGAATGGAATAATGTAAGAATTTCACCAAGTATAGGGTGAGCGTCATATATACATTATTCCAATGAAATAAAAATGGAATAATGAAGTTCTCTTTATGAATACGAAAGAAATAATACCCTCTACCGTAAAAGAAGAGTATTCCGACTAGTAGGACGAGAATATACTTGAAGAAAACTTGCACTATCTTTTACGCTCAAAGCTTTCTTAAACTCTAAAGAAATACGCTCGAGATTACAGAAGAAGAACTCTCTCTATAGTTTCTCTCTCTAAAGTTTTAGTGAATTCGTAAGAAATAATGAAGGAATGAGCTTCTATTTATAGAAGAATGAACGAATAATAATAGAATTAATTCATGAAACAGTCGTATTGATTTACTTTTAATCGGATGGTCCATATTGATTTAATAAAATATTCTAATAAAATATAAAATATTCTATTTATAATCTAATAAAACAAATAACTTTATAAAAGTATTCTATTTTATATAAAAAGATTTTACTATTCAAAACACTATGCAGTACTATGCATAATAAAATATAATATATTCTAATTATTGTCTAATAAAACAAATAAATTTTAAAAATATTCTTTTTATAAAAAAGATTTTACTATATCAAAAACACTACGTAATAAAATATATTATATTCTAATTATTGTCTAATAAAACAAATAACTTTATAAAAGTATTACATTTTATATAAAAAGCTTTTCATTTTATTACATTAATAATACTAATAAAAAAAAATTATATATATATATATATATATATATATATATATATATATATATATATATATATATATATATAACTTTCGTGACTTCATAAAAACACCTCAATATATTTAACAACATTTATCATCATTATTATAATTCACAATATTAATCGACCGTGTCGCTTCCGAGAAATAGGGGCTTTCCAATAAGGATTTCTCCTATTATTAGCCTATGATTAGGTGACCAAACCTCTCATTGGCAAAACTTCTAGACATTGTTAATATTACAAATAATAATATTAATAACTCATCATCTCAATTATTGATTTAATAATATATAAAATATCGAAAATAATTGAATCAAATAACGTGAGATACTATCAACAATTATTATAGCAATAATTAAACAAAACCGGTGACTTCTCACGTAAGCATCAATAATCAATAATCTTGTGTGCTACTATGCAACCACAGCCAGATTCTTGTACTTTTAACACACCGTGTTTCAACATTAACGGTAAAACTTCCGCCGTTATTTTCATAAAAAGATATTTTTATCGTTTTCTCAATCCGACAATAATTCCGTTGTGGGGTCCACCAATGATTGTGCCGTTGTACAAATATTCCCTGTTAAAACGAATATTCCCCGACCAATCGAATATTATATAACAACTTGCGTACTTTGCAAAATTAATAAATATTACCCACAACTATAAAATTATATCAAATTCATTCCAAAATATTCAAAAATGATATTTATAGAAAAATAATCTTTATTCATAAAAGTTGGGGTCTTACAACCTCCCCTTCTCAAGAAATTTTTCCCTCAAAATTAGGGTACGTACCTGGTATGTCGAAGAGGTATGGATACCTTGATTTCATTTCAGATTCTAACTCCCAGTTCATTTCCTCAACATCGTGGTTTCTCCACAAAACTTTGACTTGAGGTATAACCTTGGAGCGTAGAATATGTCCCTTCTTATCCAAAATTTGAACAAGAACATCTTAATACGTTAAATCTTCCGCTATTTTGTCTGGTTCTAACTCAATAATGTGGTTTGGGTCTTCCACATATTTACGTAACATGGATATATGAAAAACGTTATGAACACGAGACATACTTGGCGGTAAAGCGAGTCTATAGGCCACAGTTCCTACTCGATCGAGGATTAAAAATGGGTCAATGAATCGAGGATTGAGCTTTTCTCTCTTTCTAAATCTTGTAACTCCTTTCCATGGAGCAACACGTAACAACACATGATCTCCAATATCGAATTCCACGTCCTTTCGATGAAGATCAACATAACTCTTTTGTCGATCTTGTGAGGTTTTTATACGTTTTCGGATCGTTTGAATCATTTTCGTAGTCATACGTACCAACTCCGATCCCAACAACGTTGCTTCACCCACCTCATTCCAGCATACTGGAGAATGAAACTTTCTTCCATACAACGCCTCGAATGGAGCCATGCCAATACTTGCTTGATAACTGTTTTTGTATGAAAATTCCACCAACGGTAAAAACTTATCCCAACTTCCCTTGAAGTCAAGGACACAGAGTCTTAATAAATCTTCAAGAGTTTGAATAGTCCTCTCTGATTGTTCGTCCGTTTGAGGATGATATGCCAAACTAAATCATAAGTCCGTGCCCATAGCTTTTTGCAAACTAACCCAAAATCGTGAAGTGAATCTTGGGTCTCGATCAGAAACTATGGATACTGGTATACCATGCAGTCTTACAATCTCGTTTATGTATATACGAGCAAGACGTTCAAATGTATAAGTTTCTTGTATTGGTAAGAAATAAGCAGACTTGGTCAATCTATCAACAATGACCAAAATTGCATCTATGCCTTGAGAAACCTTGGGAAGACCAGTAACGAAATCCATGGTAATGTGCTCCCACTTCTATTCTGGAATTTCAAGTGGTTGTAATGGACCTTTTGATACTTGATGCTCAACCTTGACTCGTTGACAAGTTAGACACCTTGAAATAAACAGCGCTATCTCTATCTTCATATTGCTCCACCAAAATGTATGACGAAGATCACGATACATTTTGGTACTTCCAAGATGGATTGCAAATGGTGTGTTGTGCGCCTCCATCATGATTTTATACTTTAACTCAGGGTCATTAGGAACACAAAGTTTGGAGTTGACTCGAAGTATTCCTTCTTCATCGATTCTTGCTTTCTAAGATAAAGACCTTCTTGCACTTTCTTCCTTATACGCATCGACTCCGTGTCCAGTAGCTTAAACAGCTTTAACTTTATCAATTAAAGTCGGTTCTACTCGTATATTCGCCATCATCACATGGGTTCCTGGAGTCTTTAACTCTATCTCCATCCTTTGTAAGTCACACAAAATAGGCCTTTGCGTTGACAATATTGCACTCATACCCGCATATTATCTTCTACTCAATGCGTCAGCTACCATGTTTGCTTTTCCAGGATGGTATTGGATGGTATGATCATAATCTTTCAACAGTTCAAGCCAACGTCGTTGTCACATGTTGAGTTCCTTTTGAGTGAAGAAATATTTGAGGCTTTTATGATTCAGTAAAGATCTCCACTTTCTCCCATCTGATAATGCCTCCAAATCTTTAGTGCAAAAACGACTGCTGCCAACTCTAGATCATGAGTGGGATAATTTCTCTCATATTCTTTGAGTTATCGAGAAGCATAGGCTATGACTTTCCCATGTTGCATGAGAACATATCCTAACCCTTTGCCCGAAGCATCACTGTAGATGACAAATCCCTCCGAGCTAGATGGTATTGTTAGAACAGGTGCTGAAATGAGTCTCCTCTTGAGTTCTTAAAAACTCTTCTCACATTCCTCGCTCCAACCGATTTTTGTATCTTTCCGAGTCAGCTGAGTTAATGGAGTAGCGATTCGAGAAAACCCTTCTACGAATCTCCGATAATAACCAACTAAGCCGAGAAAGCTACGTACTTCGGTCACTGATTTAGGTTGTTCCCAGCTTTAAATAGCTTCAATCTTTGCCGGCTTCAACAGATATTCCATGACTTGATACCACGTGCCCAAGGAATGCTACTTCCTCAAGCCAAAACTCGCATTTCTTCAACTTGGTATAAAGCTTGTTTTCACGAAGCTTTTGGAGTATCTGCCTCAAGTGTTGCTCATGATCTTCACGGATTTTGGAATATATGAGGATGTCATTAATAAAGACGACCACAAAGTGATCCAAATATTCCTTGAATACTCGGTTTATCATATCCATGAAGGCAGCAGGAGCATTAGTTAATCCAAAAGACATGACTAGGAATTCATAATGCCCGTACCGAGTTTTGAAAGCCGTCTTTAGAATGTCATCGGTTTTAATCTTCAATTGGTGATATCCGGAACGAAGATCAAACTTTGAAAAGAATTTGGCTCTTTGCAACTGGTCAAACAGGTCATCAATACGTGGTAATGAGTACCTATTTTTTATGGTGACAGGATTCAACTCCCGATAATCAATACAAAGTCGCATACTCCCATCGTTCTTCTTCACGAATAGAACAGGAGCACCCCAAGGAGAAGTACTAGGACGAATAAAGCCAATGTCTAACAATTCCTGCAGTTGGGTCTTTTTAACTCCACGAAGTTCAATAGAGCCATTCGATATGGGGCTTTGGAAATGGGTTTTGTCTTTGGGTTCAAGGTCGATATAAAATTCAATTTCACGCCTGGGGTAGGCGGGGAGTTCTTCAGGGAATACATCAGGAAATTTATTAACAATAGAAATATCATTCAAAACTGACGTATTTTTATTTAGATCCGTGACATGAGCAAAGAAAGCTTGACATCCGTTTTTCAATAAACGAATAGCTTTATGGCTTGAGATGACAGTGAATAGATTGGTTAGGAATATGAAAGCTAACAACCTTATGAAAACAATTAATTTTTGCATGATGAGTAGTTAACCAATCAATCCCTAGAATCACATCAAATGCAAGTATTTTCAATGAAATAAGATCGACAGGTAATGTGAGGGTACCGATTTGAACCAAACAAGACTTATAAACAGTGGATGTAATGAAGATTTCTCCCAATGGAGTTTCAACAGACAAGTCAAGGTCTAATTTCTCTGGAGTTAAATTTAAACGTTGAGCGCAAGTAGGAGAAATAAAAGAATGGGTAGAACCGGTATCAAATAAAGTATAGAATTCGCTAGATTTTATGATAATCTTACCCGTGATGACCTCGTTCGGGTTCCTTGCTTTCTGGGAGGTCACGACAAATGCTCTCCCTTGCACTACCGGCTTTGACTTTTCTGGGACGGCCTTTGGTGCCTCCATCCTAGCTGAACTTGCCTTCGATGAATGACAAAATTGGGCTACAGTGACCTTCTCTTCCATAATTATAACATGCTTTGACTAAGATCGCTAGCTTTGGACTAATGTGTCCTCCCCTCCGCATTTGAAGCATATGATCGGTGGTCGTTCTCGTTCCTTAACAACGAGTGCTGATGCTGATGTCTTTCCATCATTGTTGAATCTCCTCTACTTGAAATGTCAATTATTATTGTTTTGGCCCAGATTACCACCGAAGTGGTTACTATTTCTGGCCTGTTGATTCCCTCCACGCTTGTTGTCACCGCTTCGATGACTGCTCTCACCGGTATTATCATTTTGCCGACTGCTCTCTTTTGGTTGGGTTGACTCATTATCACGCTCTAATAACTGAGCCCTATTAACAATATCTGAATACAAACACAGTTTATCAGAGATAAGATATTAACGTATCTCGGGTTTCAAACATTCGCGTCATTCTGTCCTCATTATCAACCAAATGGGACGCAAACCGGGATAACTCAGAAAACTTGGCTTCGTACTGCGACACGGTCATGTTGTTTTGCTCCAGCTTGATGAACTCTACCTCTTTCATGTGATGAATTCTTTCGGGAAAATACTTGTCGTTGAACAATTCTTGGAACTTCTCCCAAGTCATCTTCAGTGCGGCAGGTTGAGTACGCTTTACAGATTTCCACCACTAATCTAACTCTGCCCGCAACATGAAGGTGGAAAAGGGAACCTTTTGCTCCTCGGAGCATCCCAAGACATCAAATATCTTTCAGATCTGCTTTATCCATGTCTCCGCCTTAAGTGGTTTTGGCTCTCCAATAAACTCTGGTGGTCACAGTTCCTTGAACTTCTTAGCGGTGATCGTCCGAGAGTTGCCAGTGTTTCCACCTGCATTTTGGACAGGAGCCGTTGTTGCCTGATGTTCCATGAATTGCATAAAGCCTCTGAACATTCCATCGTTCATCATCTGGTCAGTGTTGTTGTTTGCCTGAGGATTGTCGCCTTTCTGATGCACATTATCCGATTATTGATCTGTGGAGACTCAACGGTCTCCTGTGCTCCATTGATGTTCTCAACATTCTCGGATGTCATTTTCAAATATTGTCACAAAAAAGGGTTAATTAACATATCAAATATTATCCTTATACTCTGACCGACCAATTAAATACCAAATAAATTTAGGTAGGTCATATTAGCGAAAGAATTCCCCGTCTCTCCCCTCCTAGTTCTTATCTCACATCTCAGTCAGGGATCATATCCCTAAGCTTTGATACCAACTGTGACGCCCCCAAAATAGATATACATCACCCATCTTGAGTCGTCAAATACATGGTACAAAATTTAAATTCAACTTAAATATACAACAGTCGTGTAAAATACGACAAAACATATGCTGTGAGTTTTAATACAAATATTGTCATCTAGACAATATCCACACTCAATTAAGTCCTCATTACATTTATTATCACACTATTTAATAGAATAGTGAGGACTACTAATGCTATTATCTGGACCGTCACTCCGTTCCCCGACTAGTCCCTGCTACGTTCTCATTTCCTGAATAGAACAATGAAAGTAAAAGGGTGAGCTCAACTAGCCCAGTAAAAAATATTATGACTAAGATAATACATAATAAATTATCGTTAGCCTTTAATAGTGTTAAACTGATACAATATAACAAACATCAAGTTTAACTACAGCGGAACAAACAATCCATTAAAAGAGTCAAGTAGAGAATAAAATCTACTATCTTTTATGATTTAAAAGGTTTTTCATCACTTTTATCGCTGGGACTTAGCTTAATAACTAATCCACATCATCCCTGCACTACGGCCAAGGATATTCATTAGTATCACAACCACAAATTATCCATGCACTACGGGCCAAGGATATTCGTATTCATCAATGGTCATGATCATGCCAACAACTGCCCATCAATGCACTACGGCCAACGAGGACTTTTACCGCATCATTTGTAATATTACTACCATGATTATATCCGATTAATCATCGGTCATAATCATACCAAGTCCATCTATGCACTACAGTGCCACGCCCCAAAATAGGTATACATCACCTATTCTCGAAGTCACAATACATGGTATGTAAACAACTACAACTTTATTATTACAACAAGAAAACTGTGAGTTTGAATACAAATATTATCTTCTGCATAATATCTATACTCAAATAAATCCTCATCACATTTATCGATACATTATTTTACAAAATGGTGAGGACTACTAAACAATCCTTTCTAAAACCTTCATTCCATACCCCGACTCTGCATCTCGCTATATTCTCGCCTCCCGAGAAAAAAAATGGAACAAAAGGAAAAGGGTGAGCTCAACTAGCTCAAGAAGAATATTACGACTAAGATAATATACAACAAATTATCGTTAGTCTTCAACAGGAAAAATCTAATAGTAATACAATAGACAACAAATTTTAAATCAATATTCGCAATGAAATAATAATTCATTAGAAGAGTTAAGTAGAGAATGCAAACTACTATCTTCTATGTATGAATTTAAAAGTTCATCGCTCATCTTTTATCCCCGTAACATCAATCAATATACATCTCGAATCAAATATTCATCTTTGCACTACAGCCAAAGATATTCATCACCGGGTCATGTTCATTTAAACACTGCTCATCTTTGCACTACGCCCAAAGATATTCTTCAGAAATCATTCATCTTTGCACTACAGCCAAAGATATTCTTAAGAAATCATTCATCTTTGCACTACAGTGCCAAGATATTCCATAATATCATCATTTAAGACCGAGGATGATGAAAAATATTTTTTTAAAGAAACGAATCCAAAGGAAACAAAATGACAAGGATTAAGGATTAAGGATTCGTATTTGGTTTTATCCACGCCCAAAAATACCTCAAAAAATAATCATAGTGGTGTAAAATTCAAGAATGATCAAAACATGGATACAATCAGTAGCTAGTATCCGTAATAGATATTTTGACAAAAAGAAGAAATTTTATTTTTCTATGAATAAGACCAGATACGTGAATAGTGTCAGATACGTGAATAAAGGCCGTGATACGTGAATAAGAACTCCGACACCAAAAGATAGAAATTCCACAAAAACATCTTCACGCTTCATTTAATAAGACTCGTGAATAAGAATAATAAGAATCATGAAAATAAGAATCGTGAATAAGAACTCATGAATAAGAACCCATGAATAGTAACCCCGATATGAAAAAAGTTCCAAATTTGATAAAACTTCAGATCAATATTTCAAAGATAATGATATCAAGAAATAATATCATTACAAAAAAAAATAATATCCCTTACCTCGAAAAGATCAAGATTTCTAAATTGAATACCGTATATAAGTCAAGGAACTTGCACCGCCTAGCAATACTCAAAGTATACTCAAAATACTCACAAGAATACGCCGATAATATAGAGAGAGAAAACTTCAGCTTTCAATGTGATTTTCAATTCTAACCCAAGACCCTATTTATAGAAAACGCTAGAACACCAAAGCGTAAAAAATTTAATAAAATAATAATATAATTATACAAAATTTTCAAGCCCACCTTAGAAATCAATTTCAGAGCATTTATAACAATGAGCCACCAAAAAAATAAAAAAACGTTTTTCTTAAAAAAATATTTTAAACTCCCAAAAATCAATTATTTTGAGCTTCTAACTTCAATAATTCATAATAAATAGCCCTTTCATCAGAAAATTCAATCTCATGAAGTTTTATAGGAAATTCAATTTCTACAACTTTGCAGAAGAAAGTTTTTCCAAATTCCAAATAAAAATTGACCAAAATCCACAAACCAAGATTTTACAAAGTATAATCAAATTTCACCAATAATAAATGGGGTCCACCAACACACAAAACATGTTTTAAACATTTATTGCAACAAAAATACTCTTCCTCCTCAGATACTCATATATCCCACATTCATTGTAAAATATCACCATTAATATATTATTAAAATAATATATTTAAATGAATTATTTTATCGTAAAAGATAAAATATTAATTTTCAACAATTGTCATTTTAAAAATTTTCTCCATCTATATCCACATAAAATCAATATTTTCCTCATCATATAAATCAATAATTAATTATTCACAAATAATATTACGTAATCACAATATCGACAACCAGCGCTCCTGTGAAAGCAGGGGCTTTCCAATAAGAATTTCTTCATCATCGCAAGCAAATTAGTGACCAAACCTCTCCTGTATGTAACTTTCTAGACATTGCCAATAATGTTATCTAATAATATTATTCAGATAATATGAATTATTGCTTCGATAATGAAAAATACCGTAATGACAATTATCAAACAACAAAGAATATAAAATATCAACGCAAAGAATTATTAACTCAATAAAATAATCGAATAAGAATTACCGTAACCATTATCGAGTAGTGCCTTCTTACGTAAGAATCAATAATTGGTGCAATACCGCAGCTACTGCTCAACAACGCCAGATTAGTGTGTTTTAACCACCGGTATTCCAACAAGATAATCTGTGAATAACTACGCCCGCTATTTAAAAACAACTTATATTTGTCGCTTTCTTTCATCCAATCGCTCACATGGGCTCTCACACATGGTCACACTATCGCATTTAATATTCCCCGACAAAGATTTAATATTCCACAACCAAACGAATATTCCCCACAATAATGAATATTTTATAACCACTGCTTATTTTGAAATATTTGCGATTTAACCCTTAACTATCCACATTAATCAAATCAACCCTTACTATTTCAAAATAATAAATAAAGGAAATTCCTTTTATTTAAAAAATTTGGGGTCTTACAACCTCCCTCCTTATGAAATTTCGCCCTCGAATCGACGTACGCACTCGGTGTTTCAAAAAGGTGAGGATACCTCGCTTTCATTTCCGCTTCCAATTCCTGTGTCATTTCTCTATAAAGATGATTCCTCCACAAAACTTTAACTTGTGGTATGACCTTTCATACAGTAGGACATGCCCTTCCTATCCAAGATCTTGACAGTACCTCCTCATAACGCTAAGTCTTCTACTATCTCGTCCTGCTTCTAACTCAATAACGTGGTTCGGTCTTTTCACATATTTACGGCACAGAGCATGTGAAACACATTATGAACACGAGACATACTTCGAGAGGTAACGCAAGTCTATAGGCTACATTTCCTACTCCCCAAGAATTTGAAATGGACCAATAAATCGTGGATCGAGCTTTCCTCTCTTCCCAAATCTTGTAACTCCTTCCATGGAGCAACTCGCAACAATACATGATCCCCTACATTAAATTCCACGCCCTTTCGATGAAGATCCGCATAACTCTTTTGTCGATCTTGTGCCGCTTTGTATACGCTGTCAATCATTTGATCTTTTCTAGTAGTCATATCGCATTAACTCTCTGGTCCCAACAATGTTGCTTCACCCACCTCATCCCAACATATCGAGAACGACATTTTCGGCCCATATAATGCTTCAAATGGAGCCACACCTATACTTGCCTCGATAACTCTTGTTGTAGGAGAATTCCACCAATGGTAAATACTTATCCCAACTACCCTTGAAGTCTAGGACACAGTAGTCTTAATAGATCTTCAAGAGTTTGAATAGTCCTCTCTCGATCATCCGTCTGCTTGGGGGATGGTATGCCGAACTAAATCGCAAACTGCGCTCCATAGCTTTTTGCAAGCTAACCCAAAATCTTGAAGTGAATCTTGGGTCACGATCCAAACTATGGATACAGTGCATGCCATGCAACCTCACAATCTCATTCACGCATATACTAGCAAGACGCTCAAGGGAATAAGTCTCCGTGACGGCAAGAAATGAGCAGATTTGGTTAATCTATCAACAATAACCCAAATAAAGATTGATGCCTTGAGAAACCGTAGGGAAGACCCGTAACGAAATCCATAGTAATGTGTTCCCACTTCCATTCCTAATCTCAAGTGGTTGCAACGGACCCTTAGGTACAAGATGCTCCGCCTTTTACACGCTGGGTAAGTTAAACACATCGAGATAAACTTTGCAATCTCTCTCTCATATTGTTCCACCAAAATGTATGTCAAGATCACGATACATTTTAGTACTTCCGTGATGGATTGCAAATGGCGATCGTGTGCCTCCATCATAATCTTGTACTTCAAATCGTAGTCGTTAGAACACAAAGTCTAGAGTGGACTCAAGTATTCCTTCTTCATCAATTCTCGCCCCTAATAGCTCCTTCTTGACTTTCTTCTTCATACGATCACCCGGCCTGCAAGGGCTCGAGCAACCTTAACTTTTTCTATTAAAGTCGGGTCTACGCGATACTTGACATCATCGCACTCGCTCCTCGCATATGATGATCTTCTCTCAACGCGCCACCTACCACGCTCGCTTTTACCGTGATGGTATCAATAGTGTGGTCGTAGTCTTTCAATAGCTCGAGCCAACGTCACCGCCGCATGATGTCGAGTTCTTTTGAGTGAAGAAATATTTAAGGCTTTTATGGTCCTAATATATCTCCACTTTCTCCCCATATAGATAAGTGCTCCATATTTTTAACGCTGAAAACGATCACGCTAACTCTAGATCACGAGTAGGATAATTCCTCTCATACTTTTTAGTTGTCGCGAGGCATAGGCTATGACTTTCCCACGCTGCATGAGAACACATCCTAACCCTTTGCCTCAAGCATCATCAGAGATAACAAATCCATCCGAACCAGATGGTATTGTTAGAACAAAATAAATAAGTCTCCTCTAAGCTCTTGGAAACTTTTCTCGCATTCTTCGCTCCAAACGAATTTTGTATCCTTCCGAAGTTAGCCGAAGTTAATGGAGTAGCGATTCGAGAAAACCTTCCACTAATCTCCGATAATAACCAAATAAGCCCAAAAAGCTACGTGATTTCACCACCGACTTTTGCTGTTCTAACTTTCAGATTGCTTCAATCTTCACGATCAACAGATACTCCATGTTTCGACACCACGCGCTCAAGGAATGCTACTTCCTCGCCGTAACTCGTGATTTCTTCAATTTGGCATATAGTTGGTTTTCACGGCCTTCGAGTACCAAATTTCAAATGGTGCTCATGATCTTCACGACTTTTGAATATATGAGAGATGTCATCAATAAAGACAACAACGAATCGATCCAAATATTCCTTGAATACTTGCTCATCATATCCATGAAAGTCATAGGAGCATTAGTTAGTCCGAAAGACACGACTAAGAATTCATAATGCCCATACCGAAGTTCTCAAGGCGCCTTTGAATATCCTCGCCTTCTAATCTTCACCGATGATATCCGTAATCTAAGATCGATTTTTGAAAAGAATTGTGCCCTCAGAATCGGTCAAACAAGTCATCAATACGAGGTAGAGGATACCTATTCTTGATGGTGACATGGTTCAATTCCCGATAGTCAATACAAAGTCGATACTCCCGCCTTTTCTTCTTTACAAATAAAAACAGAGCACCCCAAGGAGATGTACTAGATCGAATGAAACCGATGTCCAACAATTCCTCAGAGTTGGACCTTTAACTCCTCAAGTTCAATAGAGCCATTCGATATGGGGTTTTAGAAATGGGCTTTGTACCAGTGTTCAAGATCAATAAAGAATTCAACTTCACGCTCGGGGTAGACCGGAAGTTCTTCGAAATACGCCAGAAAGTCAATAACAACAGAATATTATTCAAATTTGACGTGTCTTTATTCAAATCCATAACATGGGCTAAGAAAGCTTGACATCCGCTTTTTAATAAACGAATAGCTTTATGATTAGATATGACAAAGGATTGATTTTAATGGTTTAGTTGTTGAATTGCATAACAAAGTCAAGTTAGAATATGAAAACTAACAACCTTACGAAAAACAATCAATTTTGGTATGATGAGTAGTTAACCAATCAATCCCTAAAATCACATCAAAAGCAAGTATCTTTAAAGAGATAAGGTCAATGTGTAAGGTAATGGTGCCAACTTGAATCAAACAAGATTTATAAACAAAGGATGTGATGAAAGTTTCTCCTAACTGAGTTTCCACAGATAGTCAAAGTCTAATTTCTCCTGAGTCAAGTTTAAACGCTGAGCACACGCAGAGAGATAAATGAATGGGTAGCACCCAGATCAAGTAAGGTATAAACTTCGCAAGAATTTATAAATAGCTTACCTCAGTGATCACCTCGCTTGTTCCTCGATTATGACCAAATACAACAAACGCCTTCCCTAATCGCTGACTTTCGACTTTTCCGGGATAAATTTTTGAGTCACCGTCTCACAATAACTAGGTTTCGCCATCGCATAATCTCGAGCGATATGTCCTTCCTTTCCACAATTATAGCATACCTTGAACTGTCAGGGCGCTTTGACCGATATGTCCTCTTTCCGTGATTTGTAAGATACGACCGGTGGTCGTTTCCTCCCTTAGAACCGGCTTGTCACCAAGACTGCTATCTTCATACGGTCGCAAGTTAAATCTCCTCTTTAAAATCTCCTCCCGACTCGCTTTTCTATTTTCACGGCTATGATTACCACCGTAGTGGTTACCATTTCGTCCGCTCGCTTTTTTTCTCCGCAGTTATCATTATTCTCGCTGATCGCTATCTCTCGATACGATCCTCGTCAGGGTCCTCAACACGACCGCACTCAAGTATCTCGCCTAATAATCGAGCTCTTGCTTACAACATCCTAATAAAGAGAAAATTTATGAGAAATGAGATATCGACGACGCCGTGTTTCAAACCTCTAAGAAACATCCGCCATATACGCTCCTCATTCTCCACCAAATGAGGTGCAAACCTCGATAACTCGCAAACTTTGCCTCGCATCGAGACACCGCCATGTTGTTTTTTGTTCCAATCATGAACTCCACTTCCTTCATACGACGTAACACTTTCGTGAAAGTATTTGTCATTAAATAGCTTCAAACGCCTCCCAAGACATGCCGAAAAGTACCGATGGGTACGCTTCACGCATCCCACCAAGAGAGTCCGCCTCGCCACTTTAACATAAAGGTGGCGAATGGAACCTTCGTTCTCCCGCATCCCAAGACATCGAATATCTTGGTAATTTGTTTGACCCATGTTTCCGCCATGATCGGATCCGCTTTCCCTTAAATTCGTGGTCCCAACTTTTGAATCGCTTGGGTCGTGACAAACCCGTGAATTGCTATCATTTCTCCTCAGATTTTGAACACGAAGTCTCCTCGTCTCGATTTTTGCATGAACTCGCAAAAACTTCTAAACATCCCCTCGCTCATCATCTCGCTTCAATGGTGTTTCACAGAGGAACATCATTGCCACCAGACTGTCGCTCTCCTCGCTGGTGAGTACAGCATCTCCACTGGCCTCATTTCCATTGTTAATATTCTCAATGACATTCTCAAATACCGCCATAAAACAAGGGTTAATTAAGGAAATCAATATATCACATAATATCCCTATATACCCACTAACTAACAAATAAGCTTAGTAGACACACTAGCGGGCGATTTACTCGCCTCTCCCTCCTAGTTCTATTCCCCGATCTCCGCCAGAGATCATATCCCTAAGCTCGATACCAACCGCGACGCCCCCAAAATAGTATACATCACCCATTCTCGAAGTTGTCAATACACGGTACGTAAAACAACTACAACTTTATTATTACAACAAGAAACTCGTGAGTTTGAATACAAATATTATCTTCTGCATAATATCTATACTCAAATAAATCCTCATCACATTTATCGATACATTATTTTACAAAAATGGTGAGGACTACTAAACAATCCTTTCTAAAACCTTCATTCCATACCCCTCGACTGCACTCGCTATATTCTCGCCTCCCGAGAAAAAATGGAACAAAAAGGAAAAGGGTGAGCTCAACTAGCTCAAGAAAGAATATTACGACTAAGATAATATACAACAAATTATCGTTAGTCTTCAACAGGAAAAAATCTAATAGTATACAATAGACAACAAATTTTAAATCAATATTCGCAATGAAATAATAATTCATTAAGAGAGTTAAGAGAGAATGCAAACTACTATCTTCTATGTATGAATTTAAAAGTTCATCGCTCATCTTTTATCCCCGTAACATCAATCAATATACATCCGAATCAAATATTCATCTTTGCACTACAGCCAAAGATATTCATCACCGGGTCATGTTCATTTAAACACTGCTCATCATCTTTGCACTACGCCAAAAAGATATTCTTCAGAAATCATTCATCTTTGCACTATGCGCCAAAGATATTCTTAAGAAATCATTCATCTTTGCACTACAAAAGCCAAAGATATTCCATAATATCATCATTTAAGACCGAGGATGATGAAAATATTTTTTTAAAGAAGAAACGAATCCAAAGGAAACAAAATGACAAGGATTAAGGATTAAGGATTAAGATTCAGATTTGGTTTTATCCACGCCCAAAAATACCTCAAAAATAATCATAGTGGTGTAAAATTCAAGAATGATCAAAACACGGATACAATCGAAGCTAGTATCCGTATTAGATATTTTGGACGAAAAGAAGAAATTTTATTTTTCTATGAATAAGACCAGATACGAATAAAGGTCAGATACGTGAATAAAGGCCGATAACGTGAATAAGAATCTGACACCAAAAGATAGAAATTCCACAAAAACATCTTCACGCTTCATTTAATAAGATCGTGAATAAGAATCGTGAATAAGAATCTCTTAATAAGAACTCGTGAATAAGAACTCATGAATAAGAACCCATGAATAGTAACCCCATATGAAAAAGTTCCAAATTTGATAAAAACTTCAGATCAATATTTCAAAGATAATGATATCAAGAAATAATATCATTACGAAAAAAAAATAATATCCCTTACCTCGAAAGATCAAGATTTCTAATGTAATACCTGTATAAGGTCAAGGAAACTTGCACCGCCTAGCAATACTCAAAGTATACTCAAAATACTCACAAGAATACGCCGATATATCGATAGAGAGAGAGAAAACTTCAGCTTCGTGTGATTTTCAATTCTAACCCAAGACCCTATTTATAGAAAAATGCTAGAACACCAAAGCGTAAAATTTAATAAAATAATATATATTTATAAAAATTTTCAAGCCCACCTTTTTTTTGAAATCTGATTTCAGATCATTTATAACACATGTGAGCCACCAATTAAAACAAAAAAACGTTTTTCTTAAAAAAAATATTTTAAACTCCCAAAATCAATTATTTTGAGCTTCGAACTTCAATAATTCATAATAAATAGCCCTTTCATCAGAAAATTCAATCTCGCGAGTTTTTATAGGAAATTTCAATTTCTACAACTTTGCAGTAAGAAAGTTTTTCCAAATTCCAAATAGAAATTGACCGAAATCCACAAACCAAGCGATTTTACAAAAGCTATAATCAAATTTCAACCAATAAATGGGGTCCACCAACATGTTTTTAACATGTTTTAAACATTTATTGCAACAAAAATACTCTTCCTCCTCAGATACTCATATATCCCACATTCATTGTAAAATATCACCATTATTATATATTATTAAATAATATATTTAAATGAATTATTTTATCGTAAAAGATAAAATATTAATTTTCAACAATTGTCATTTTAAAAATTTTCTCCATCTATATCCACATAAAATCAATATTTTCCTCATCATATAAATCAATAATTAATTATTCACAAATAATATTACGTAATCACAATATCGACAACCGTGCGCCCTGTGAAAGAGGGGCTTTCCAATAAGAATTTCTTCTTCATGCCGCAGCAATTAGTGACCAAACCTCTCCTTGATGTAACTTTCTAGACATTGCCAATAATGTTATCTAATAATATTATTCGATAATATGAATTATTGCTTCGATAATGAAAAATATCGTAATGACAATTATCAAACAACAAAGAATATAAAATATCAACGCAAAGAATTATTAACTCAATAAAATATCGAATAAGAATTATCAGAACCATTATCGAGTAGGCCTTCACGTAAGAATCAATAATTGGTGCAATACCGCAGCTACCGCTCAACAACGCCAGACATTAGTGTGTTTTAACCACCGGTATTCCAACAAGATAATCTGTAATAACTACGCCAAGTATTTAAAAACAACTTATATTTGTCGCTTTCTTCATCCAATCGCTCACATGGGCCCACACACGGTCAAGGCCGTCAGCATTTAATATTCCCCGACAAAGATTTAATATTCCACGACCAAACGAATATTCCCCACAACAATGAATATTTTATAACCACTGCTTATTTTGAAATATTTATGATTTTACCCTTAACTATCCACATTAATCAAATCAACCCTTACTATTTCAAAATAATAAATAAAGGAAATTCCTTTTATTTAAAAAAGTTCGTCTTACAACCTCCTCCTTATGAAATTTCGTCCTCGAATCGACGTGACGCACTGTGTTTTTTCAAAGGTGAGGATACCTCGCTTTCATTTCCGCTTCCAATTCCTGTGTCATTTCTATATAGCATGATTCCTCCACAAAAACTTTAACTTGTGGTATGACCTTTCATGCAGTAGACATGCTCCTTCCTATCCAAGATCTTGACAGTACCTCTCTCATACGTTAAGTCTTCTGCTATCTCGTCCTGGGCTCTAACTCAATAACGTGGTTCGGTCTTTCACATATTTACGAAGTACGATATGTGAAACACATTATGAACACGAGACACTTTGAGGTAACGCAAGTCTATAGGCTACATTTCCTACTTGGCCAAGAATTTGAAATGGACCAATAAATCGTGGATCGAGCTTTCCTCTCTTCCCAAATCTTGTAACTCCCTTCCATGGAGCAACTCGCAACAATACATGATCCCCTATTAAATTCCACGCCCTTTCGATGAAGATCCGCATAACTCTTTTGTCGATCTTGTGCCGCTTTGTATACGCTTGTCAATCATTTGATCTTTTCTAGAGTCATACGTATTAACTCGGGTCCCAACAATGTTGCTTCACCCACCTCATCCCAACATATCGAGAGACGACATTTTCGGCCCATATAATGCTTCAAATGGAGCCACACCTATACTTGCTCGATAACTGCTGTTGTAGGAGAATTCCACCAATGGTAAATACTTATCCCAACTACCCTTGAAGTCTAGGACACGTAGTCTTAATAGATCTTCAAGAGTTTGAATAGTCCTCTCCGATTGTCCGTCTGCTTGGGGATGGTATGTCAACTAAATCGCAAACTGCGCTCCATAGCTTTTTGCAAGCTAACCCAAAATCTTGAAGTGAATCTTGGGTCACGATCCAAACTATGGATACAGTATGCCATGCAACCTCACAATCTCATTCACGCATATACTAGCAAGACGCTCAAGGAATAAGTCTCCAGACGGCAAGAAATGAGCAGACTTGGTTAATCTATCAACAATAACCCAAATAAGATTGATGCCTTGAGAAACCGTAGGAAGACCCGTAACGAAATCCATAGTAATGTGTTCCCACTTCCATTCCGGAATCTCAAGTGGTTGCAACGGACCCTTAGGTACAAGATGCTCGCGCTTTTACACGCTGGGTGTTAAACACATCGAGATAAACTTTGCAATCTCTCTCTCATATATTGTTCCACCAAAATGTATGTCAAGATCACGATACATTTTAGTACTTCCAGATGGATTGCAAATGGCGTATCAGGTGCCTCCATCATAATCTTGTACTTCAAATCGTAGTCGTTAGAACACAAAGTCTAGAGTGGACTCAAGTATTCCTTCTTCATCAATTCTCGCCCCTAATAGCTCCTTCTTGTATTTCTTCTTCATACGCATCATCCGGCCTGCGGCTTTGAGCAACCTTAACTTTTTCTATTAAAGTCGGCTCTATGCGATATACTTGACATCATCGCACTCGCTCCTCGTGATATGATCTTCTACTCAACGCGCCACCTACCACGCTCGCTTTTACCGTGATGGTATCAATAGTGTGGTCGTAGTCTTCAATAGTTCGAGCCAACGTCACGCCGATGTCGAGTTCTTTTTGAGTGAAGAAATATTTAAGGCTTTTATGGTCCTAATATATCTCCACTTTCTCCCCATATAGATAGTGCCTCCATATCTTTAATAAGAAAACGATCGGGCCGCTAACTCTAGATCACGAGTAGGATAATTCCTCTCATACTCTTTAAGTTGTCGCGAGGCATAGGCTATGACTTTCCCACGCTGCATGAGAACACATCCTAACCCTTTGCCTCAAGCATCATCAGAGATAACAAATCCATCCGAACCAGATGGTATTGTTAGAACAAAATAAATAAGTCTCCTCTAAGCTCTTGGAAACTCTTCTCGCATTCTCTTCGCCTCCAAACGAATTTTGTATCCTTCCGAAGTTAGTCGAAGCATGGAGTAGCGATTCGAGAAAACCCTTCCACGAATCTCCGATAATAACCAAATAAGCCCAAAAAGCTACGATGATTTCACCACCGACTTTTGCTGTTCTCCCAACTTCAGATTGCTTCAATCTTCACGGATCAACAGATACTCCATGTTTCGACACCACGCGCCCAAGGAATGCTACTTCCTCGCCGTAACTCGTGATTTCTTCAATTTGGCATATAGTTGGTTTTCACGGCCTTTGAGTACCAAATTTCAAATGGTGCTCATGATCTTCACGACTTTTGGAATATATGAGAATGTCATCAATAAAGACAACAACGAATCGATCCAAATATTCCTCAATACTTGGCTCATCATATCCATGAAAGTCATAGAGCATTAGTTAGTCCGAAAGACATGACTAAGAATTCATAATGCCCATACCGAAGTTCTAAAGGCGCTTTGAATATCCTCGCTTAATCTTCACCGATGATATCCGTAATCTAAGATCGATTTTTGAAAAGAATTGTGCCCTTGCAGAATCGGGTCAAACAAGTCATCAATACGAGGTAGAGGATACCTATTCTTGATGGTGACATGGTTCAATTCCGATATAGTCAATACAAAGTCGCATACTCCCGCTTTTTTCTTCTTTACTTAATAAAACAGAGCACCCCAAGGAGATGTACTAGACGAATGAAACCGATGTCCAACAATTCCTCAGTAGTTGACCTTTAACTCCCGTTCAATAGAGCCATTCGATATGGGGTTTTAGAAATGGGCTTTGTACCAGTGTTCAAGATCAATAAAGAATTCAACTTCACGCTCGGGGTAGACCGGAAGTTCTTCTGAAATACGCCAGAAAAGTCAATAACAACAGAATATTATTCAAATTTGACGTGTCTTTATTCAAATCCATAACATGGGCTAAGAAAGCTTGACATCCGCTTTTTAATAAACGAATAGCTTTATGATTAGATATGATGTTGATCGATTTTAATGGTTTAGTTGCTTGAATTGCATAACAAAGTTGGTTAGAATATGAAAACTAACAACCTTACGAAAACAATCAATTTTGGCATGATGAGTAGTTAACCAATCAATCCCTAAAATCACATCAAAAGCAAGTATCTTTAAAGAGATAAGGTCAATGTAAGGTAATGGTGCCAACTTGAATCAAACAAGATTTATAAACAAAGGATGTGATGAAAGTTTTCCTAACGGAGTTTCCACAGATAGTCAAAGTCTAATTTCTCCGAGTCAAGTTTAAACGCTGAGCACATGCAGAGAGATAAATGAATGGGTAGCACCCAGATCAAGTAAGGTATAAACTTCGCAAGAATTTATAAATAGCTTACCCATGATCACCTCGCTTGGTTCTCGATTATGACCAACAACAAAACGCCTTTCCTAATCGCTGACTTTGACTTTTCTCGGGATGTTTTTTGAGTCACCGCCCCCACCGAACTAGGTTTCGCCATCGCATAATCTCGAGCGATATGTCCTTCCTTTCCACAATTATAGCATACCTTGAATCTGTTGTGGGCGCTTGACCGATATGTCCTCTTTTCCGTGATTTATAAGATACGACCGGTGGTCGTTTCTCCTCCCTTAGAACCGGCCATTGTCACGCCAGACTGCTGCCTTCACACGGTCGCTTGTTAAATCTCCTCTTTTTAAAATCTCCTCCCGACTCGCTTTTTCTATTTTCACGGCTATGATTACCACCAGTAGTGGTTACCATTTCTGTCCGTCTGCTTTTCTCCGCAGTTATCATTATTCTGCTGATCGCTATCTCTCCGATACGATCCTCGTCAGGTCCTCAACACCGTACTCAAGTATCTCGCCTAATAATTGAGCCCTCACTACAACATCCAATAAAGAGAAAATTTATGAGAAATGAGATATCGACGACGCCGTTTTCAAACCTCTAAGAAACATCCGCCATAATGCCTCATTCTCCACCAAATGAGGTGCAAACCGATAACTCGCAAACTTTGCCTCGCATCGAGACACCGCCACGTTGTTTTGTTCCAATCAATGAACTCCACTTCCTTCATACGACGAACACTTTCGTGAAAGTATTTGTCATTAAATAGCTTCAAAACGCCTCCCAAGACATGCCGAAAAGTACCGATGGGTACGCTTCACGCATCTCCCACCAAGAGTCCGCCGCCACTTTAACATAAAGGTGGCGAATGGAACCTTCTGTTCTCCGCGCATCCCAAGACATCGAATATCTTGGTAATTTGTTTGACCCATGTTTCCGCCATGATGATCGGATCCGCTTTCCTTAAATTCGTGGTCCCAACTTTTTGAATCGCTTGGTCGACAACCCGTGAATTGCTATCATTTCTCCTCAGATTTTGAACACGAAGTTTCCTCGTCCGATTTTGCATGAACTGCAAAAACTTCTAAACATCCCTCGCTCATCATCTCGCTTCAATGGTGTTGTTCACAGAGGAACATTGCCACTGTGCTGCACGCTCTCCTCGCTGGTAAGTACAGCATCTCCACTGCCTCATTTACCATCATTAATATTCTCACGACATTCTCAAATACCGCCATAAAACAAGGGTTAATTAAGGAAATCAATATATCACATAATATCCCTATATACCGACTAACTAACAAATAAGCTTAGTAGACACACTAGCGAAGGATTTACTCGCCTCCCTCCTAGTTCTATTCCCCGATCTCCGCCAGAGATCATATCCCTAAGCTCGATACTAACCGCGACGCCCCCAAAATAGGTATACATCACCCATTCTCGAGTTGTCAATACACGGTATGTAAACAACTACAACTTTATTATTACAACAAGAAAACTGTGAGTTTGAATACAAATATTATCTTCTGCATAATATCTATACTCAAATAAATCCTCATCACATTTATCGATACATTATTTTACAAAATGGTGAGGACTACTAAACAATCCTTTCTAAAACCTTCATTCCATACCCCGACTGCATCTCGCTATATTCTCGCCTCCCGAGAAAAAAAATGGAACAAAAGGAAAAAGGGTGAGCTCAACTAGCTCAAGAAGAATATTACGACTAAGATAATATACAACAAATTATCGTTAGTCTTCAACAGGAAAAATCTAATAGAATACAATAGACAACAAATTTTAAATCAATATTCATAATGAAATAATAATTCATTAGAAGAGTTAAGTAGAGAATGCAAACTACTATCTTCTATGTATGAATTTAAAAGTTCATCGCTCATCTTTTATCCCCGTAACATCAATCAATATACATCCGAATCAAATATTCATCTTTGCACTACAGCCCAAAGATATTCATCACCGGGTCATGTTCATTTAAACACTGCTCATCTTTGCACTACGCCAAAGATATTCTTCAGAAATCATTCATCTTTGCACTACTACAGCCAAAGATATTCTTAAGAAATCATTCATCTTCAGCACTACAAAGCCAAAGATATTCCATAATATCATCATTTAAGACCGAGGATGATGAAAATATTTTTTAAAGAAACGAATCCAAAGGAAACAAAATGACAAGGATTAAGGATTAAGGATTCATACTTGGTTTTATCCACGCCCAAAAATACCTCAAAAATAATCATAGTGGTGTAAAATTCAAGAATGATCAAAACATGGATACAATCGTAGCTAGTATCCGTATTAGATATTTTGACAAAAAGAAGAAATTTTATTTTTCTATGAATAGTGTCAGATATCGTGAATAGTGCAATACGTGAATAAAGTATCGATAACGTGAATAAGAACTCCGACACCAAAAGATAGAAATTCCACAAAAAACATCTTCACGCTTACATTAATAGTACTTTCGTGAATAAGAATCGTGAATAAGAATCTCATTAATAAGAATCGTGAATAAGAACTCATGAATAAGAACCCATGAATAGTAACCCCACATGAAAAAGTTCCAAATTTGATAAAAACTTCAGATCAATATTTCAAAGATAATGATATTGAAGAAATAATATCATTACAAAAAAATAATATCCCTTACCTCGAAAGATTAAGATTTCTAATGGAATAATCGGGTATAGTCTCAAGGAAAACTTGCACCGCCTAGCAATACTCAAAGTATACTCAAAATACTCACAAGAATACGCCGAAATATCGAGAGAGAGAGAAAACTTCAGCTTCGTGTGATTTTCAATTCTAACCCAAGACCCTATTTATAGAAAATGCTAGAACACCAAAGCGTAAAATTTAATATAATATTAATATAATTATACAAATTTTCCTTAGCCCACCTTTTTGGTCAAAAACACCAGCCACACATGTTAATGATGTCCAAAAAAAATACAAAAAACGTTTTTCTTAACAAAAAATAATTTAAACTCCCAAAATCAATTATTTTGAGCTTCTAACTTCAATAATTCATAATAAATAGCCCTTTCATCAGAAAATTGAATCTCGCGAGTTTTATAGGAAATTCAATTCTCTACAACTTTGCGTAAGAAAGTTTTTCCAAATTCCAAATAGAAATTGACCAAATCCACAAACGGGTGATTTTACAAGCTATAATCAAATTTCACCAATAATTGTGGTCCACCAACACACAAAACATGTTTTAAACATTTAATGCCACAAAATACTCTTCCTCCTCATATACTCATATATCCCACATTCATTGTAAAATATCACCATTATTATATTATTAAAATAATATATTTAAATGAATTATTTTATCGTAAAAGATAAAATATTAATTTTCAACAATTGTCATTTTAAAATTTTCTCCATCTATATCCACATAAAATCAATATTTTCCTCATCATATAAATCAATAATTAATTATTCACAAATAATATTACAGTAATCACAATATCGACAACCAGTGCCTCCTCAGAAAGAGGGGCTTTCCAATAAGAATTTCTTCTTCATCGGCCGCAATTAGATGACCAAACCTCTCCTGTATGTAACTTTCTAGACATTGCCAATAATGTTATCTAATAATATTATTCGAGATAATATGAATTATTGCTTCGATAATGAAAAATACCGTAATGACAATTATCAAACAACAAAGAATATAAAATATCAACGCAAAGAATTATTAACTCAATAAAATATCGAATAAGAATTATCGTAACCATTATCGAAAAAAGGCTTTCACGTAAGAATCAATAATTGGTGCAATACCGCAGCTACTGCTCAACAACGCCAGATTAGTGTGTTTTTTAACCACCGGGTATTCCAACAAGATTATCTGTGAATAACTACGCCGTTATTTAAAAACAACTTATATTTGTCGCTTTCTTCATCCAATCGCTTTCACATGGGCCCACACATGGTCATACTGGTCAGTATTTAATATTCCCCGACAAAGATTTAATATTCCACGACCAAACGAATATTCCCCGACAACAATGAATATTTTATAACCACTCATTATTTTGAAATATTTATGATTTAATCCTTAACTATCCACATTAATCAAATCAACCCTTACTATTTCAAAATAATAAATAAAGGAAATTCCTTTTATTTAAAAAAAAATTTCGGGTCTTACAGATGTTCCAATGTAATAATAAAAATGGAATAATGTAAGAATTTCACCATGTATGCGAGATTGCAGATGAAAAGGTTATTCCAACATAATGATAAAGAATGGAATAATGTAAGAATTTCACCAAGTATAGGGTAGATCACGTGATACGATAATTCCAATGTAATAAAAAATGGAATAACAAAAGTTCTCTTCATGAATATGAAAGAAATAATACCCTCACAGTAAAGAAGAGTATTCCAATCGACAGATAGGAATATACTTGAAGAAAACTTGCACTATCTTTTTACGCTCAAAGCTTTCTTAAACTCTAAAGAAATACGCCGAGATTACGGAAGAAGAACTCTCTCTATAATTTCTTTCTCTGAGTTTCAAAGAATTCGTAAGAAATATAATGAAGGAATGAGCTTCTATTTATGTAAGAATGGATCTAATAAGAACAAATTCATGAACTATCCAGATTGATTTACTTTTAATCTGGACTATCCATATTGATTTAATAAAATATTCTAATAAAATATAATATATATTCTATTTATAATCTAATAAAACAAATAACTTTATAAAAGTATTCTGCTTTATATAAAAGATTTTACTATGCAAAAATACTATGCAGCACTATACAAACACTATCATAATAAAATATAATATATTCTAATTATTGTCTAATAAAACAAATAACTTTATAAAAGTATTTTGTTTTATATAAAAAGATTTTACTATGCAAAATACTATGCATAATAAAATATATTATATTTTAATTATTATCTAATAAAACAAATAACTTTATAAAAAGTATTCTATTTTATATAAAAAGTTTTTCCGCTTTATTACATTAATAATACTAATAAAACAAAATTTATATATAATATATATATATATATAAACTTCCGTGACTTCATAAAAAATACCTCAATATATTTAACAACATTTATCATCATTATTATAATTCACAATATTAATCGACTGTGTCATTCCTAGAAAGAGGGCTTTCCAATAAGGATTTCTCACTATCATGCCAAATTAGGTGACCAAACCTTTCCTTAGCGTAACTTCTAGACATCGTTAATATTGCAAATAATAATATTAATAACTCGCTCATCTCAATTATTGATTTAATAATATATAAAATATCGATAATAATCAATCAAATAACGTGAGATACTATGCAACAATTACTATAGCAATAATTGAACAAAACTGAGTGACTTCTCACGTAAGCATCAATAATCAATACCATGTGCTACTATGCAACCATGCGTATTACTGTACTTTTAACACCGGGTGTTTCAACAGTTAACGGTAAAACTTCCACCGTTATTTTCATAAAAAGATATTTTTATCGTTTTCTCAATCCGACAATAATAACGTTGTGGGGTCCACCAATGATTGTGTCGTTGTACGAATATTCCCTGTTAAAACGAATATTCCCCGACCAATCGAATATTATATAACAACTTGCGTACTTTGCAAAATTTATAAATATTACCCACAACTATAAAATTATATCAAATTCATTCCATAATATTCAAAAATGATATTTATAGAAAAATATCATTTTTGAACAGTGACGCCCCCAAAATAGGTATACAACACCCATCTTGAGTCGCCACTTACATGGTACATAAATTCAAATACAACTTAATTATACAACAGTCATGTAAAATACGACAAAACATAACTGAGAGTTTAAACAATAATATTGCCTTCTAGACAATATTCACTCTTAATGGAGTCCTCATTACATTTATTATCACACTATTTTACAGAATAGTGAGGACTACTAATACTATCATTTGGACCGTCACTCCGTTTCCCGACTCGTCCCAGCTATATTCTCATTTCCTGAAGAGAACAGTGAAAGAAAGGGTGAGCTCAACTAGCCCAGTAAAAATATTATGACTAAGATAATACAGAATAAATTATCATTAGTCTTCAACAATGTTAAATTGATAAAATACAATAAACATCAAGTTTAACTGCAGCGGAATAAGCAATCCATTAAAAGAGTCAAGTAGAGAATAAAATCTACTATCTTTTATGATTTAAAAGGTTTTTCATCATTTTTATCGCTGGGACTCAGCTTAATAAATAATCCACATAATTAAATCACCCCAGCACTACGGCCAATGATATTCTTAAGGGTCACGACCATAAATTATCCATGCACTACGGGCCAAGGATATTCGTGTATTCATCAATGGTCATGATCATGCCAACAACTGTCCATCAATGCACTACTACAGCCAATGAGGACTTTTATCACATCATTTGTAACATTACGGTTATGATTATATCGAATAATCCTCGGTCATAATCATACCAAGTCCATCTACGCACTACAAAATACAGATGACTTTCAAAAAATATAAACATGAGGATGATGACAATGATATAAGAATTCAATAAAACAAGTTCAAGAATTAGTTTATCTAGGAACTAATAAAGTCCAAATTGTCAACATGGTACTTCTTTGTAAACTAAAATTTAAGAATGCTCAGAAGAATATTTCTATGAAAAGAGCAAATATCAAGGATATTCCACTAATTTCATGGAGTATAGAAGTCAAAACTTTAACCAACTGAGTATAATATATAATGGAATAACAACAGAAATCACCATGCATGCGATTACTTTGCATGTATGGTTATTCCAATGTAATAATAAATATGAAATAATAAATAATGGAACCAGTCGTGAAATTACACCGAAGTGATATTCAAATGTAATATTAAATGCAGAATAATAAATAATGGAACTAGGTCAGGTCAAATTCACACCGACAGGATATTCCGACAGAATAATAAAGAACAAAATAATAAAAGAATTTCACCAAGTATGCGGTACTTCGCATAAACAGGTTTTTCCCACATAATAATAAAGAATGGAATAACAAAAGAAGATCACCAAGTATTGGGTAAACCGCATATACAGGTCATTCCACTAAGTATAAATCATGACACAAACAGTTATTCCAATGTAATAATAAAGAATGGAATAACATAAGGATTTCACCAAGTATAGGGTATGCCGCGTATACATGTTATTCCAACAGAATAAATAAGAATGGAATAACATAAGGATTTCACCAAGTATAGGGTATGCCGCGTATACAGGTTATGTATAGGGTATGCCACTTTTATAGGTTATTCCAACAGAATAATAAAGAATGGGATAACAGAAGTTCTCTTCATGAATAAGAAAGAATAACACCCCTTACGGGTACAACAAATAATATCTCTTACTATAATATATCCCTTTACCGTAAAAGAAACTGGATATAGAAGTAGTGAAGTAGCAGAATACTCTTCTTCTTTCTCTCTATAATTTCTCTCTCTAGAGTTTTAGTGAATTCGTAAGAAATAATGAAGGAATGAGCTTCATTTATAGAAAAAAAGCGAGAGTGGCTCTTGGTCTTAACAAAGGGTCAAAATGACTCTTGGTAATATCAAGAGACAACTACTATTTCATGAAGGGGTAATTAACCCTCGGAACAATCAAGAGGCAAATAACTCTTGGTAATATTGAAGAGACAACTACTATTTGCGAAGGGCAATTAACTCTTGTAATATCAAGGAACAACTACTATTTACGAAGGGGTAATTAACTCTTGGTAATATTGAAGGGACAAGTAACTCTTGAAAAATTGAAAGGGCAAGTTACTATTAAAACTTTAAATCAACGATCCATATTGATTTACTATTATAATTTTAACCAATGTTCAGAAAAATTAGCACATCTCCTCATGAAATAATATTGCACCCAAACACCAATGCACAATACTAGAGTGAATAGTAATCGGGTGAATAAGTAACTCATGAATAAGAACTCATGAATAAGTAACTCGTGAATAGTAACTCATGAATAGTAACTCATGAATAAGAATCGTGAATAAGAACTCACACAAAAAAAGTGTCCCAAATACTCGAATGAACAATACTAGAGTGAATAGTAATTTCGGTGAATAGTAACTCTGACACAAAAAGTGTCCCAAATACTCGAGTGAACAATACTAGAGTGAATAGTAATTTCGGTGAATAGTAACCCGTGAATAGTGACTCGTGAATAGTAATTCCAACACAAAAAGTGTCCCAAATACTCGAATGAACAATACTAGAGTGAATAGTAATTTTGGTGAATAATAACTCGTGAATAATAACTCATGAATAGTAACTCGTGAATAGTAATTCATGAATAGTAACTCATGAATAGTAACTCATGAATAGTAACTCCGACACGAAAAGTGTCCCGAATACCCGATTGAACAATATAACCTCCATACATCAATTATTATCGAAATAAATGTCAATTCTCACTAACATAAATAATTTTAACACAATGGAACTATCAAATTCATCTTTAATCAACACGAAGATATCCATCATTAATATCATAACTCACAATATTTAACAACCAGGTTGTTCCCAGGAAAGAGGGGGCTTTCCGATAAGGATTTCTCCCTATTGGCACGCAATTAGATTATCTAACCTCTCCTTGACAGAACTTCTAGACATTGTAAATATTGTAATTTAATATTATGAATAACTTTGTCGTCTCAATTATTGATTTAATAAAATAACATATAATGCAGAAGATACTGTGACAATAATTGAATCAATAATATGAGAGATATGATGTAGCAATTACTGTAGTAATAATGCAGTATAACTTAGTGACTTATCACTTAAGCATCAATAATCAATACCGTGTGCTACTATACAACCATGCGTATTACTGTACTTTTACTACCGGGTAGTTCAACAGTATCAAATGTAAAACTTCCGCCGTTATTTCCATAAAATATTTTTGTCGTTTCTTAACTACGAAAATTCTTTTGTTGTGGGTCCACCAATGATTGTGCCGTCGTACGAATATTCCCCGACAAAAATAATATTCCCTGACCAATCGAATATTTATAACAACATGCATTCTTTGCAAAATTTTCAAATACTACCCACAATTATAGCACTATCTCAAATCCACACCATAATATTCAAAAAAATATTTCGAGAAATTTAAATCTTTATTAATAAAATCTGGGGTCTCACAATCTCCCCTCCTTATGAAATTTCGCCCTCGAAATTTACGTACGTACTTGGTATGCCGAACAGATGAGGACACTTCGTTAGATTCTAACTCTTGAGGTATAACCTTTAAGCGTCGAATATATTCCAGGATTTTAACAGGTACATCTTCATAAGTTAAATTATCCGCTATCTCGTCCGGTTCTAAATCAATAATGTGGTTCAGGTCGTCCACATATTTACGTAACGTCGATACGTTAAAAACGTTATGAACACGCGATATATTTGGCGGTAAAACGAGTCTATAAGCCACAGTTCCTACTCGATCGAGGATTTCAAATGGGCCAATTAAATCGAGGGTTGAGATTTCCTCTCTTCGTCGATTCTTGCTTCTAGAATAACGCCCTCTTGAACCTTCTTCTTTACATTCATCAGCTCCGGGTGTGTAGCTTGAGCGGCTTTAACTTTATCGATTAAAGTCGATTCTACTCATATATTTATTATCTTCATGTGGGTCCCTAGAGTCTTTAACTCTATCTTCATCATTTGTAAGTTATACAAAATGAGTCTTTGTGTTAATACCATCGCACTCGCAAACGCATATGATCTTCTACTCAACACGTCAGCTACCACGTTTGTTCTTCTATAATGATATTGAATGGTACGATCGTAATCTTCAACAGCTCGAGTCAACGTCTTTGGCGCATGATACGTTCATTTTAGTTGAAGAAATATTTGAGGGTTTAAGAAATGGGTTTTGTGTCTTCGAGGTCAATAATACAAAAATTCGATTTCACGCTCTAAGTAGGCTAAGAAGTCTTCAAGAATACATCAGGAAATTTATTAACAATACCAACTGTGACTTCTATCCCTTAACCTGGATAGCACCTCACAATGATACCTATCAACTTGCCATCTTCATTCATGATGTCTCCTACAGAAAGTCTGGCTTCGGTGTATTCCACACAAGGAAGTCAACATCGAAAGGATCGGGGCTCTTTACTTATGGCTTGATATGACAATGAATGACTTTAGTGGTTTGGTTGCTTGAATTCGCATAACAGGTTGGTTAGGAGTATGAAAGCTAACAACCTTACAAAAAGCATGATGAATAGTTAACCAATCGTTTTCAAAAATCACAACAATGCAAGTATTTTCAAAGAGATAAGATCGACAGGTAACGTGAAAGTGTTTATTTGAATCAAACAAGATTTAAAAATAGTAGAGGTAATGAAGGCTCTTACTAACGAAGTTTCAACCAATAAGTCAAAGTTTAACTTCTCTGGAGTCAAATTAAACGTTGAACGCAATCAAGAGAGATAAAGTAATGGGTAGAACTGGTATCTTATAAGGTATAGACTTCGCAAGAATTTATAATTAACTAACCCGTGCTAACTTCGTTCGGTTTACTCCCTTTTTTGAGAAGTCATGAAAAACGCTCTTCCTGAAACCACCGACTTTGTGTTGTCCGTATCCGCCTTTGGTGCCACCGTCCCAGCTGGACTTAACTTTGGTGCACGACAAAATCGTGCTAAATGACCTTCTTTTCTTGAAAATTTATACTTCTATTATCTTGGCCATGATTACCACCGAAGTGGTTACCATTCTTGGCATGATAATTTCCCCCACGATGGTCATCATTGTTCCGATGATCGTTGTCACCGGTACGATTATTATCGTGTTGTTGGTCGTTACCTTTTGGTTGTGCTAACTCATTATCGCGCTCCAATAATTGAGCCCTATTCACAACATCTGAATATAAACAAAGTTTATGAGGTATTGACGTATATCGGGTTTCAAACCTCTTAGAAACATTCGCGTCATTCGCTCTTCATTATCAACCAAATGGGATGCAAACCGGGATAACTCCGCAAACTTAGCCTCGTACTGCGATAAGGTCATATTATTATGCTCCATTGCTCATCTCAACATTTTCAGTTGCCATTTTCAAACACTGTCACAAAACAAGGGTTAATTAACATATCACATATTATCCCTATACTCTGACCGACCAATTAAATACCAAATAAACTTAGGTAGGTCATACTATCGAGGGAATTCCCCGTCTCTCCCCTCCTAGTTCTTGTCTCACATCTTAGCCAGGGATCATATCCCTAAGCTTTGATACCAACTGTGACGCCCCCAAAATAGGTATACAACACCCATCTTGAGTCGCCACTTACATGGTACATAAATTCAAATACAACTTAATTATACAACAGTCGTGTAAAATACGACAAAACATAACTGAGAGTTTAAACAATAATATTGCCTTCTAGACAATATCCACTCTCAATGGAGTCCTCATTATATTTATTATCACACTATTTTACAGAATAGTGAGGACTACTAATGCTATCATCTAGACCGTCACTCCGTTCCCCGACTCGTCCCAGCTATATTCTCATTTCCTGAAGACAACAGTGAAAGAAAGGGTGAACTCAACTAGCCCAGTAAGAAATATTATGACTAAGATAATACAGAATAAATTATCATTAGTCTTCAACAATGTTAAATTGATAAAATACAATAAACATCAAGTTTAACTGCAGCGGAATAAGCAATCCATTAAAAGAGTCAAGTAGAGAATAAAATCTACTATCTTTTATGATTTAAAAGATTTTTCATCATTTTTATCGCTGGGACTCAGCTTAATAAATAATCCACATAATCGAATCACCCCTGCACTACGACCAATGATATTCTTCAGGGTCACGACCACAAATTATCCATGCACTACGGGCCAAGGATATTCGTGTATTCATCAATGGTCATGATCATGCCAACAACTGTCCATCAATGCACTACGGGCCAATGAGGACTTTTATCACATCATTTGTAACATTACTACCATGATTATACCGAATAATCCTCAGTCATAATCATACCAAGTCCATCTATGCACTACAGGCCACAGATGACTTTCAAAAAGTATAAACATGAGGATGATGACAATGATATAAGAATTCAATAAAACAAGTTCAAGAATTAGTTTATCTAGGAACTAATAAAGTCCAAATTGTCAACATGATACTTCTTTGTAAAGTAAAATTTAAGAATGCTCAGAAAAATATTTCTATGAAATGATACTGGATGAAACGCAAATATCAAGGATATTCCACTAATTTCATGGAGTATAGAAGTCAAAACTTTAACAACTGAGTATAATATATAATGGAATAACAACAGAAATCACCATGCATGCGGTACTTTGCATAGACAGGTTATTCCAACATTATAATAAATACGAAATAATAAATAATGGAACCAGGTCAGGTGAAATTAACACCGGCAGGATATTCCGACAGAATATTAAATGCAGAATAATAAATAATGGAACCAGGTCAGGTCAAATTCACACCGACAGGATATTTCGACAGAATAATAAAGAACGGAATAATAAAAGAATTTCACCAAGTATGCGGTACTTCGCACAAACAGTTTATTCCAACATAATAATAAAGAATGTAATAACAAAAGAAGATCACTAAGTATTGGGTAAACTGCATAGACAGGTCATTCCACCAAGTATAGGGTAAACCGCGCATACAGGTTATTCCAACAGAATAATAAAGAATGGAATAACATAAGGATTTCACCAAGTATAGGGTATGCTAAGCAGATACATGTTATTCCAATGTAATAAATAAGAATGGAATAACATAAGGATTTCACCAAGTATAGGGTATCGCCACAGATACAAAGTTATGTATAGGGTATGCCACTTTTATAGGTTATTCCAATGAATAATAAAGAATGGGATAATGTGTTCTCTTCATGAATAAGAAAGAATAACACCCCTTACGGGTACAACAAATAATATCCCTTACTATAATATATCCCTTTACCGTAAAAGAAACTGGATATAGAAGTAGTGAAGTAGCAGAATACTCTTCTTCTTTCTCTCTATAATTTCTCTCTCTAAAGTTTTAGTGAATTCGTAAGAAATAATGAAGGAATGAGCTTCTATTTATAGAAAAACTGAGAGTGGCTCTTGGTCTTAACAAAGGGTCAAAATGACTCTTGGTAATATTGAAGAGACAACTACTATTTGCGAAGGGGTAATTAACCCTTGGAACACCGAAGAGGCAAATAACTCTTGGTAATATTGAAGAGACAACTACTATTTGCGAAGGGGCAATTAACTCTTGGTAATATTGAAGGAACAACTACTATTTGCGAAGGGGTAATTAACTCTTGGTAATATTGAAGGGACAAGTAACTCTTGAAAAACTGAAAGGGCAAGTTACTATTAAAACTTTAAATAAACGATCCATATTGATTTACTATTATAATTTTAACCAACGTTCAGAAAAATTAACACATCTCCTCATGAAATAATATTGTACCCAAACACCCGAATGCACAATACTAGAGTGAATAGTAACTGGGTGAATAGTAACTCATGAATAGTAACTCGTGAATAGTAACTCTGACACAAAAAGTGTCCCAAATACTCGAGTGAACAATACTAGAGTGAATAGTAATTTCGGTGAATAGTAACTCTGACACAAAAAGTGTCCCAAATACTCGAGTGAACAATACTAGAGTGAATAGTAATTTTGGTGAATAGTAACTCGTGAATAGTGACTCGTGGATAGTAATTCCGACATAAAAAGTGTCCCAAATACTCGAATGAACAATACTAGAGTGAATAGTAATTTTGATGAATAGTAACTCGTGAATTATAACTCATGAATAGTAACTCGTGAATAGTAACTCATGAATAGTAACTCGTGAATAGTAACTCGTGAATAGTAACTCATGAATAGTAACTCCGACATAAAAATGTGTCCCGAATACCCGATTGAACAATATAACCTCCAGACATCAATTATTATCAAAATAAATGTCGATTCTCACTAACATAAATAATTTCAACACAATGGAACTATCAAATTCATCTTTAATCAACACGAACATATCCATCATTAATATAATAACTCACAATATTTAACAACCAGGTTGTTCCCAGGAAAGAGGGGGCTTTCTGATAAGGATTTCTCCCTATTGGCGCGCAATTAGATTATCTAACCTCTCCTTGACAGAACTTCTAGACATTGTAAATATTGCAATTTAATAATATGAATAACATTGTCATCTCAATTATTGATTTAATAAAATAACATATAATGCAGAAGATACTGTGACAATAATCGAATCAATAATATGAGAGATATGATGCAGCAATTACTGTAGCAATAATGCAGTATAACTGAGTGACTTATCACTTAAGCATCAATAATATATATCGTGCGCTACTATGCAACCACGCGTATTACTGTACTTTTACTACCGGGTAGTTCAACAGTATCAACGGTAAAACCTCCGCCGTTATTTCCATAAAATATTTTTGTCGTTTCATAACTACGACAATTCTTCTGTTGTGGGTCCACCAATGATTGTGCCGTCGTACGAATATTCTCCGACAAAAAGAATATTCCCTGACCAGTCGAATATTTATAACAACATGTGTGACGACCCCAAAATAGGTCCATTCCATCCAACCCATTCTGAGTCGCCAAATACATGGTACAGAAACAACTACAACTTTATTATCACAACAATAAAACTGTGAGTTTAAATACAAATATTATCTTCTAGACAATATTTATACTCAAATAAATCCTCATCACATTTATTGATACATTATTTTACAATAATGGTGAGGACTACTAAACAACTCTCTCTAGAACCTTCATTCCATACCCCGACTAAGTACTCGCTACATTCTCGCCTCCCGAGAAGAAAAAAATGGAACAACAAGGAAAAGGGTGAGCTCAACTAGCCCAAGAAAAGAATGTTATGACTAAGATAATATACAACAAATTATCGTTAGTCTCCAACAGGGGAAAATCGATAGAATACAATAGATAACAAGTTTCGGATCAATATTACAGTGAAATAATAATTCATAGAAGAGTTACGTAGAGAATGAAATCTACTATAATCTATGAATTTAACATTCCATCATCAATATTTTATCCCCAGTAACATCAATCAATATTCATCTCAAATCAAATATTCATCTTTTTTTGACTACAGCCAAAGATATTCATCAATCGGTCATGTTCATCTCAACACTGCTCATCTTTGCACTAAAGGCCAAAGATATTCATCATCGGTCATGTTCATTTAAACACCCTTTCATCTTTGCACTACATGTGCCAAAGATATTCATCGATCGATCATGTTCATTTAAACACCGCTCATCTTTGCACTACGGGCCCAAAGATATTCTTCAAAATCATTCATCTTTGCACTACGGGCCAAAGATATTCAATAATATCATCATTTAAGACCGAGGATGATGAAAATATTTTAAAGAACGAATCCAAAGTGAAACAAAATGACAAGGATTAAGGATTAAGGATTCGTACTTTGTTTTATCCACGTCCAAAAATACCTCAAAAATAATCATAGTGGTGTAAAATTCAAGAATGATCAAAACATGGATACAATCAAAGCTAGTATCCAGAATAGATATTTTAGACGAAAAGAAAAATTTTCATTTTTCTATGAATAGTCTTGCGTATTAAGTGAATAAGTGTAAGATAATCGTGAATAGTCTTGATATCGTGAATAAGAACTACACCCAAAGATAGAAATTCCACAAAAAATATCTTCACGCTTCATGAATAAGTACTTTCGTGAATAGTAACTCATGAATAGTAACTCGTGAATAAGTAACTCATGAATAGTAACCCCGACATGAAAAAGTTCCAAATTTGATAAAAAGTACCAACCAATATTTCAAAGATAATGATATTGAAGAATTAATATCATTTGAGAAGAAAATAACATCCTTACCTCAAAGAATCAAGATTTGAAAAGAAAGGTCTCAAGTGATCTTTGAATGAAACTTATCTTGAATAAAGAACTCTCAAAGTATCTAAATACTCACAAAATACGCTCAATAATATAGAGAGAAAAGAGAGAAACTTGTTTCGGTGTGATTTTCAATTCTAACTTAGCCCTCTATTTATAGGAAAATGTTAGCCGTAAAGCAGACTTGACTGCCACCGATGGCTTTACCTTCTACTATTGCCACCACCACATTTGAAATAAAATTCAGCACATTTTTTCACCAACCACAAGTGGGGCCCACTCAATTCTAGAATTTTCCACCAAAATCAATTATAAACCTAATTTCCAATCCGACACCTCTTAAAATTCACAACAAATCATTCGTGCATTTTAACGGTTCAAAATTTGTGGACATATACTCAACTTATATATGTATAACATATCCAAAAATTACAACGATCCAACGGTTTGGATTAAATATTATAACTCACACAATAAAGTCGTAATAACAACCGATTTGATCTTTTAATACCTCCAATCCGGCAAAATACAAATAAAACATCTCAAAGATTAATTCCTTCATTAATAACCACATAAATAAATCCATCATTTATATCCACATAAAATAAATATTTCTTTATCATATGAATCAATAATTAATTATTCACAAATAATATTATAGAATCACAATTATGACAACCAGCCGCTCCTGTGAAGAGGGGCTTTCCGATAAGGATTTCTCCTTCTTGGCGCCGCAATTAGGTGACCAAACCTCTCCTTAGATGTAACTTTCTAGACATTGCCAATAATGTTATCTAATAATATTATTCAAATAATATGAATTATTGATCCGATAATGGGAAATCTTTAAGCGATGACATTATTGAACAACAATAATATAAAATATCAACGCAAAGAATTATCAATCAATAAAATAAAATATTGAATAAAGAACTCATGTGAAAATTATTGAGTAGTGCCATCTTACGTCACGAATCAATAATTCAACAATCTTGTCTTAATACCGCAGTACCTTCGCAACCACGCAACCACGCCAGACATCGTATTTTAACCAATCGGGTATTCCAACAGATCTTAATTGGTAACAACTACGCCAAGTTATTTATAACCACCCAAACTTTGTCGCTTTTCCTCATCCAATCGCTTTTCCGTTATGGGGCCCACACATGGTCACTGGCAGGTAAATGCGAATATTCCCCGATGCACTGAATATTCCACGACCAAACGAATATTCCCAAACAAAATGAATATTTTATAACCACTTGCTTATTTTGAAATATTTGCGTGATTTAACCCTTAACTATCCACATTAATCAAATCAACCCTTACTATTTCAAAATAATAAATAAAGGAAATTCCTTTTTATTTAAAAAAAAATTTTGGGGTCTTACAACATGCATTCTTTGCAAAATTTTCAAATACTATCCACAACTATAGCACTATCTCAAATCCACACCATAATATTCAAAAAAATATTTAGAAAAATTTAAATCTTTATTCATAAAATCTGGGGTCTCACAATAACTCATTATTAATTATTTTAACTTTAATTTATTTTTTATTTCATTATTTTATTAATAGACTATATATGAATTTTGATATTTTTTTTAATTTTTTTAAAAAAACAAATTTTATTATATATATATATATACATATATATATTTATAATTTTTTTTAATTCTTCTATTAAGCTAAATTACTTTTATTATTAAAAAGGTATGTATATACATATATATTCTTTTACAGATCTGCACCATCAATATATATGCACGTCCAATGGTCAAACTTATTCAAGCCGCATCCCATTAATCCAACCAATGAAATTCCAGCATCAACTGCACACGGATCACGCTCCCAAGCCATCCGATCAAACCTAAGCACTGATCTCAGCCCTTGGATCATGTTTATAAAAAGAAACACAACTCAGATTGAGTTATGGCCATTGATCAAAATTTGTTCAATCTTCTCCACCGTTGGATCATCCGGTAAAACAAACTATATATATAAAAATTTTATTTTTTAATTCATTTTCTTAAAATCACTCTCTCTCTATCTTCTCTACGCTCTCGTCTGTTTCTCTCTCTCTCTCTCTCTTTCTCTGATCGTCATCTCTGACTATGCTTTATCATCTTTGATTTCTCTTAGGCGTTATTGTTTCATAGATCGATCTCCTCTTATTCCTAATCATGATTTCCTTCTAAATTATGTTACGTTGTTTAAGAATTCTATCCATTTTTGGATCTCTTTTTTGTTAAAATCGACTCTGTTTAAAATTTTTCAATTTTTTCGTTGTCTCTGTCTTAGGATTAAACGATTCATGTTGATTGACAAAATCTCTTATTCTTCAAAATCTATATTATATATATATATATATATATATATATATATATATATCTATTTAGTTGTGTTATCCTACTTATGAAAACACTGATACCTATTTTAATTTTTTTGTTAGCGTTTCTTCGTTCAACAATTTTTTTTTGCCAAAATGATTTTCTAAGATCTGAAATTACTTGCTCAAATTTTTGTATATATTCTTTTGTTACAAATCTTACGTTCTTGATATAATCGTCTCTGTTTTTGCATATGTTTCTTTTTGATTCCATTTATTTAAAACCTCTGAAAAATCAACTATATGAAAAAAAAATTTAAAAAGGTTAAGGTTTCCATTAGGATTTATTTGTCATTTTTTTACTACATCTGAGATTATGTATTTTCAGTATCTTTTCTGTTTATTTTTCAAAATCCACATATATTTCTTTAAAATCTTCTTTGGGTGTTCTGCTTGTTAACAAATATTTTTTTGCAGAATAAATTTGTGTTTAGGACTTCTACTCAAAATCATCTATTGTTCAAGTTTTTTTTAAGCAACCTCGTCTACCTTATCTCAATCTCTATCACTACTAGTACATTTTGGTAAAATCTGTTCACACTCTTTTATTTTCTGAACACTTTTCAACCCATTTCTAAATATGAACAAAAACATATTTTTAAAATATATATATATATATATATATATATATCGTCATTTTGGTTAAGCTCTATGCTGCTTTCACTGAGAAATAAGGACGACGAAATGCTAAGCATACTGAAACTGGTATATGATAAATACCACCTCAGGTATAACCTTTCTATCTCTCTATATTCTTATTTGTGTGGATACTGATGTCCACTGGATTACTTTCTGCATCTTATATAATGTGTGAATACTGATATTCACTGGGTCGTTCATTGCATTTACTGCTCTATCTCCATCTGAGATTTGAAATAAATGTTGAAATCTTGCATTTCACCTGCTTCTTTGAAAAATTGATGACTGAAATTATAATTTCTTGTCGTGTTCACAAATTTTTTTTGCTTCAGTAATCATTCTTATATTTGACTGAAAGTTTTACTCTCTGTGTTATTCAAATGACATGTGGAAATTTTTTTACTGATCACTGTTTTCTTTCTTAATGATATTTTTTTAAAAAAACAGTGTTTATCATACTGTTTCACTTAAATATTGTTACTGTTTTCAGTTTTAAACTCTTCTCACCTCAGTTTATTAAATGCTTCTTCTATCTGCTTACTTGAGTATGTATTACCTGTCGCACTGCATTTTTTTTCTCTACCTATATATATACAAGCCTTTCAAAAATGTCCCATTTTTATATATATCCTCAATCTTCCACTTAATATTTTCCCCTCTCTTTCCTGCTTCTATACTTATCATAACTAACTTATTTTCTTCAAAACAGAAAGGTTTGTCTCTTAACTTTGAACTACAGTTTTCAAATGTTGTTCTTACTCTTACCACTCCATCTGCCCAATCAAAATATCGGTCTATGAGACACAACTTGTGTCCAGGAAATGTAATCACATTTCACCGTTTTCCAAAACTGTTTAATATTTTCAAAAATATTGGGTGGGATTGTTTGATCTCTTTTAATGATAAATCTATTTATCCCAATCTTGTGGCCGAATTTTATTCTCACATGGAGTTTTTACATGACTCTTCTGGCTTATTAAAGACTATTACTACATGTCTTCAAGGACAGACTTACATCATAGACGAATTGTTAATTGTTCATTCTCTTCAGTTGTATCCATCTACCCTTGAATTACCTCGCATTAATTCCTATCTTCATGCATTCGGCATATCTGTCGAAGAATGCATGCTCTTTAAGTTTAATTTATCTGTGGTCACTGACCAACTAGTACCAGCTCTGTTATTTGACTACCCATGCAAAGCTCGGTTAGAGTTTTTAATCTGGCGAGAGTGTCAATTTCGGGAAAATCTTAAGAAAAATGTTATGCTCATTGTTAGAGATGACAGAAAAATGTTGTCTTTTGATTTAGAACTCATCAAAGGACTGTTAAATGAATGTCTGCCCTATAATTTTGCCTATTTCTTACTATCTTCATTCGAATACTGTTTTCAAAACAATTGCCTTGGATTCGGTCTCCTTCTTACACGTATCTTCCACCATTTAAATCTTCCTTTGTCCACTCTTCAGTCTCAAACAGTTTCTACCAGCAATATAGTAGCTCATCTAAACTTGCCACCACAGCCTCTCATCATCTTTAAACCTTTTGATAATGAAACTTTTAAAGAAAACATCATTCTGGCTACCAAAATCAATTCTCTCAATAGCATAAATCAACTTTTGTTGCACAATCAGTCTCTCATGTTGGCAAAACTGGAAGATGTTCAATTATCTTTGCATGCAATTCAATCTGTGGTTTGCTTACTCCTGGATCACAACAACCTGTTCATAGATCCCTTCAACGTCAGTACCACTTCTGACTTCACAGTTCCCCCGCTAGCTGATCCTGTTCCTGTTCCCTCACCAGCTGATCCTGACGAAAATATTCATGATCTGTCACATTTTTCTCCTCTCAATCTTGAGGAAATATAACTTTATATACTGCTCAACTAACAATTCGGCTACTATAATCCTTAATCCCTCTCCTCGACTAACTATTCGGCTACTGTAAACCTTAATCCCTCTCCCCTCTATTACTACTACTACTACTTACTCAGCTTATATATATATTTTTTTCCTAACTCTCTTTGCAGGATTTTTAACAATTTTTATTGCAGATTATTTTTTTTACCCCCGTCACTTTTTATGATGACAAAGGGGGAGAAGAAAAATATGATTATATAACTGCTATATATGAACTGTCATGAATGAACTATATATGAACTGCCATGAATGGATGAACTGCTATGATTGAATCAAAACTATTATAAAAGGATTCACAATTTAAGGGGGAGTTTTTCTAACACTAAAAATATTTTTATATAATTGTCATCATCAAAAAGGGGGAGATTGATAGGTATTATTTTATTTTTTATATTTTAATGATAACAATTATGTTTTTTTATTAATATTTAATTATTTATTTATTTTATTATTTTCTGTTTTTAAACTTCAATTAATTTTTATTAACCTTGATAAACTATATGTCAAGTGTTAAATAAATTAATTCATATATTATTCAAGGCAATGATACCTATTTCGTTTTCTAAAAATTATAAGTCGAGGCGAAGAATTGTTTATAAAACATATAAAACACTTATTATATATATATTTTGTTATAACCGGATAAGTATATATAACTATACTATATAATTCACATAAATATATGTATATAGTTATAAGTGTGTAATTAATGTTCATATGTGCTAAAACCGTGTTTGTGCGCTAAGTGTCAATCAAACCGTGTCATTCAAATTGGGACTTGATGGAAGTTTGTGTGCTGGTAAAATTCTTGTGTACACAAGTTGTGCTCGCATGTGATAGAATGGCAAGCATTAATTGCTATGAAGATGAAAAACTGCCCGGGCGGTTTCTTATCTATTACCGCGTAAAGAATTGCTTTGATCTGGACCATCCATTCAAAAATGTTTGATCTAAACCGTACATTCAAAAATTATTTTTCTAAATGTCAATTTTGCCCCAACTTCAAAAAATCCTATAAATAGGGAGTATTTCATTCATTTGGTTTTTACCAATTCAGTGAAAAAAAAAATCATACTCTCCTTGCCTACATTCTCTCTAAGTTTTATATCTCTTCATACAAAAGTTCTGATTATTTTTGAAGAGAAAAATTGGTCCAAGTATTGAGATAATTTTAATTTTTGTTGAATTATTTCTTACTTGTTTTATATCTATAGATATACAAATACTTATTGTTCTACATAATTTTTTATATCCATATTTCATCTATTTATCAAATAAAAGAATATTTGGGCACCGTGATAAGTGTAGTATATATACGCAATTTCATGTCTAAATCATGCTTATTCTTTGCTATGTTTTTGTAAACAAGTGCATTTTTACTTGGTTTTTGTTGATTTATGTGTAGGATGGTGGTTGAGGCCAGTTATGGATTACTTGAGACATTTGTTGCATTTGAAGTTAAATTGGAGCCATGGAAATAACTAAGTGTTGCGTGAAAGTCGATTCATAGAGGAATGCCACGTAAGTATGTATAAGTTAAAACACTTACATGGGCGGGGTTTATCGAATAATTGACAGAGCGAGGAGCTGCAAAATGAGCCTTATACATTACACACCTTCGCCGTATGGGGGTCACTCTCGGCCAAGATGAACTTATGCCTCACGGGCGAGCATTTTAGATCTAAACACACCACCGGCTGGGTTAGAAAACTTTCAGTGTCTGTTGCATTTAAACTTCCTATTAGACTCGAATTTCAGTTGTTTTAATGGTTTTATAACTCTAATTGTTAGAGGATGTAGCTAAAGTATTAGATTTGATATATATTACTCTTTAAAAACACAATTGGGAGAGAATCAAGGGAGCTAACGAAGATCAAAATTAGATTATTGGAAAGCAAAAAGTGGAGGAGTATTTTGAAGAGTTTTTCAAGACGGTTATAATTGTAGTCTACGTAAAGGGTGTTTTCCAATATTCTTTGTGTTAGATTATTATTTGTGATTGAAAGAATGATTTCTATGATTTATTCAGCATTTATTTCATTTATTATGAACTAATTCACTTTTTAGGCTTGTGATGGATCCTTAAGTGAATCGATGGTTTTGTAATCTTTGATTCCCAATTTAATAAATTATCTTCAGTTTATCTATATTGATTTATGCTTGAATCTATGGATTTTCTGGCCAACAATTCCTTGTGGGGTTGGATGGAATCGAGAGAGGATATTCAATTCTAGACCTAGTTGATATAGCATGTGTTCGGGATTTTGTTAGTAGCTTAAACCTGATTAGTGTGAAGATAGAGATATACTTAGCACCGCATGTAATCAGATAAGAGAACTTGTTCTTCAACCTTCTTCAATTGTAATTCACATAGAGATATAGTGCGTTAGTTGACTAAGGTGTTTAACAAATTTCTATCTGAATTGTGGATTAACGTTAATATGGTATTAATGCATCGAGAGGTGGTTAGTATTACGTTCGTGTTCTTGATTAATAAACTAAGATAGTGAATTGAATTGGGATAAAAGTGTTAAAACCAAAGTGAAGCTTAAGGTGAAATCATAAGTCTAATTCTCCATCAATTGCTTGAAAATTCAGATTTTGATATTTGTGGTTGTTTTATTTTAGTTTAATTATTCTTCATTTTAGTTTAGTAATTTAAATCATTGAATTCGATTGGTTTAATAAAATTAGGGTTAATAGAAGACTGGTAATTGTAAGTTAAGATATTTTGCTAATTAGTCTCTGTGGGAACGATACTCTACTCATCACTTTATTACTTGTTGACCACGTATACTTACGTGTTGTGCGTATATAGATTTTACCCAACACGCCGCAAGGCTACGGAGATAAACCTCTACGGAGAGGAATCCGACCGTACGATTCCTTATAGTCTTTAGTAATCTTTTATTGATATTATTTATATAAATATTGTAAAATAGATACGACACTTGATAACTCAAAAAAACACTGAGATACTGCTCCAAAAAGAGTAGTCATCTGAACCGGATTTGAGAATTGTAGGGATCTGTTGAAAATATTTATATAAATATCAATTGTGAAAATTATAAATTTTGTCACACTTAGACGCCGCAAGGCTACAGAGATACACATCTACCAAGAGGAATTCGAACCGTATGATTCCATATAGTACTAAGTGACATTATCTATAAAAATTCACATAATAGATAAAATATTCTTATATATTATTTGAGTTAAACAAATAATATTTGTTATATCAAATTATGTTTAACTGACATTATACTTATTGTTTGATTTGATTTATTATTTCATAACAAGTATTGATTTACATACAACTCATAAAATATTTGATTAAGATTACTTAAGAAACAATTCTATATTATCCATAGAAAAATACCCTTTATTTTATAAAGTTGTTAATTCTTTATAAAGTGCTTTAATATCATATATTTGCTTAATCAGAAGCATAAGTGGATCTAGATAAAAGTTTTATTTGCTTTAAAGAAGTTTATATAAAAGTAATTGAACTTTTATACTGGAATATTTGTTCTTAACCTTCTATCTGCTTATTTAAGAAGCATTACTCTGTACTTAACTTGTATCAGCTTATTCAAGAAGTAACTTGTTGTAAACTTATTTGTAAACAGAAAAGGGTGTAGAGTTAGTTTATTTTATGTACCTGTGAGAAAGACGTGTAATTCTTCGACCAAGACCAGAGTCTTAGAGAGGTCAGCGGAAAGTTGGATCTCTAGTGTACTTGTGAGGTGAGGAAGAGACTGTTGTTTCAAGACCAGATCATAGAATAGAACTGAACTCAAAAGTGATACAACTAAACTTGAGGAAGAAACAGGGAGCTTGCTGTCCAAGATAGGATAGTTGGGAACAGTTGGAAGTTTAACTATAAAACTTTATAAAGGCTTCTCCGCCTGTTGAAGGAGTTGTTATTACTGATAGTAATAGGTTCTCAAGTTCCAAATAGGGACTTGAGACTAGACGTAGCAACATACCAAGGAGCGTATGTTGTGAACCAGATAAATCTCTGAGCATTGTGATTAAATTTTTATTATTTTGCATGCTAATTACTAAAACTGCTAATTAATAACTAAAAATTCAAAAAGGGTCTAAATATAAATTTTAACTAGTAATAATCTATTCAACCCCCCTTCTAGATTATTATTGACCTTTCAATCTATCATCTAAGTCCTTGTACATATATTCTTTGAAGGACTTTACATATAAGCATGACTATTTACTTTCAATTTCAAATTTAAATATGCAATACCCAACACATATAAAAGTTAATAAATTTTATGAATATCTATCTACCTATATTATTAAGGAGATGAGATAAAATATGTGAGACCCCAAATTTTATGAAATAAAAGTATTCAATTTTCTTATAATTATTCTATTTAGTAAATGGTTAAATTGATAAAGGTTAAAGTTAAGGGTGATATGTGAAAATTTTGCAAAGTAAGCAAGTTGTTATAAAATAATCAGTGGTAAAATATGCGTGGTTGCATAGTAGCACACGGTATCGATTATTGATGCTTATTTGAGAAGTCACTCAGTTATACTCAATTATTATTACGAAGAATTGTCAGATCATATCTCTCATATTATTGATTTAATTATTGTCACAGTATCTTCTGTATAATATGTTATATTATTAAATCAATAATTGAGATGACAAGGTTATTCATATTATTAAATTGCAATATTTATAATGTCTAGAAGTTCTGTCAAGGAGAGGTTTGGACACCTAATTGCGCGCCAATAGGGAGAAATCCTTATTGAAAAACCCCCACTTAACTGGGAACAACCTGGTTGTTAAATATTGTGAGTTATAATATTAATGATGAATAAGTTCGTGTTGATTAAAGATGAATTTGATAGTTTCATTGTGTTGGGATTATTTGTGTTAGTAGAAATCAACATCTATTTCGATGATAATTGATGTATGGAGGTTATATTGTTCAATCGGGTATTCGAGACACTTTTCGTGTCGAAGTACTATTCATGAGTTAGTATTCATGAGTTACTATTTATGAGTTACTATTCACGGGGTACTATTCACCCGAACAATATATTTCTTTTCAGTCCAAATTATTTTTGGGTACAATATTATTCCATGAGGAGATGTGCTAATTTTTCAGATCGTTGGTTGAATTTATAATAGTAAATCAATATGGATCGTTGGTTTAAAGTTTTAATAGTAAATCAATATGGATCGTTGGTTTAAAGTTTTAATAGTGAATCAGTATGGACCGTTGCTTTAAGTTTTAATAGTAAATCAATATAGACCGTCCGTTTAAAAGTAAATCAATCTGGATCGTTCATGAATTAGTTACTATTCAATCCATTCTTTTATAAATAGAAGCTCATTCCTTCATTATTTCTTACGAATTCACTGAAACTCTAGAGAGAGAAATTATAGAGAGAAAGAAGAAGAGTATTCTGCTACTTCACTACTTTGATATCTAGTTTCTTTTACGGTAAGGGGTATTATTTCTTTTGTATTCATGAAGAGAACTCTTGTTATTCCATTATTTATTATTCTGTTAGAATAACCTGTATACGCGATCTACCCTATACTTGGTGAAATCCTTCTGTTATTCCATTTTTTATTATTCTGTTGGAATAACTTTGTATCTGCGACTCCTCCTATACTTGGTGAAATTCTTACATTATTCCATTATTTATTATTACATTGGAATAACTTTTGTATATCTTGGGCTACCCTATACTTGGTGAAATTCTTACATTATTCCATTCCTTATTATTATATTGAATAACTTTTGTTTATCTGAATACCGCATACATGATGAAATTCTTCTATTATTACATTCTTTATTATTACATTTGGAATATCCTGCTTGGTCTTAATTTCACTTTGACCTAGGTTTCGTTCTTTATTATTACATTGGAATAACTTTGTTTATCGCAATCTGCATACATGGTGAAATTCTGTTGTTATTCCATTCTTTATTATTCAGCCGGAATATCCTATCTGTAAGCTTACGGGACTTCGTTCCATTATTTATTATTCTATTGGAATATCACGTCGTATGCATGCGTTCTGTAATTCTGATTTCCATTATTTATTATTCTGTTGGGAATAACCTGTCTGTACGATTTTTATCGCATGCATGGTGAATCCTTCTGTTATTCCATTCTTTATTATTTTGTAGGAATAATCTGTCTATGTGGATTACCACATGTATGGTGAATGATCCGTTGTATTCATTCCTTATTAAATTGTGGAAATGATCTGTTTACGTGGATTATGACGAAAGTCATAATAAAAGCATTGGACTAATGAAAATCATGGGTATATGTGGTATTAGTAAGTGTTATGATGAGTTATGTTGGTTATTATGTGAAAACATGAAAGTTTCTTAGAAATCACAAAGGGTTGAAAATCAGATTTTGGTGAAAATGGAACATGAAATTCAATTGACCATATCTCCTATTATATTTCAAAATTTTGAGTGTAGTCAAGTTCTAGAGTTAGATCTATGAGTTTCCTAACTTATCCAAGTGGAATCACTAGAAAAGGTGTTGTAGATTTTTGTGTGGACTGATTTTAGCAAAGGAGTCAAAAACCGAAATTTCCAAAAAGGCTACTGTCCAAAATTTTAAAAGGGAATTTTCGGCCACTTAAATTATGAGAAAAATTCCGGCCTTTTGGAACATGAAAATATATGGTATTAGGTACCTACTGTCCAAAAATGAGCTCATTCCGACTTAAAATGAGCAAGTTATGACTATTTCAATATTTAAGTTTTTCTGACGAAAAATGCTATAACTGAAGTTCTATAACTCCGATGACCATGAAATTTAAACTGGAAACTCACGTTAACATGTGTAAGATCTTGCCAAGAGTTGGGAATTTTTGGAGTTAAACTTGAGGTAGCTAATTTCTTAAGGAATTAATTAGAAATTGATTTTTGAAAAATAGTAAATGAATTTTAAAAATTCCGAGAAAAATATATGTTCATTATGGGATTATATTATACTAAATCCCAAAAAAAAAATATTTTTGGGACTAATTTGGTATTTTTCATGAAAATGATCTAGTTATGAGTAAATGAGTTAAATATGTTATGTAAAGTAACAAAGTTAGAAAATAGGATTTTATGGCTTGGGAATCCTATATAGGGTATATGCATATTTTTGATGAGGGATTTGATCATTGGTGATGAAATCTTATGAGTATGGCATTTTTGAATGATTAAATGCATTTTTTGGTAAAGTGTAAACAATTGAAATAAATTGTTTATAAGTTTAAGAAGTGATTAAAATATTGTTATAATATTAATAATATTAGATTATGAGTTTATTAAGTGATTGATAATGTTTGGATAAATTTAAAGTCTTTAATATTTATCCCGGTTTCGCTTGATAAATGTTTATATCATTGTCATCATTCTCATGCTTGTGTTGTGTTGAAAGTCATCTCATGGCACATGGTGCATAGATGGACTTGGTATGATTATGACGAGGGATTATTATCTATAATCATGGTGTAATGTTATAAATGATGTGGTAAAAGTCATCTTTGGCCCGTAGTGCATAGATGGACTTGGTATTATTATGACCGAGGATTATTCTAAGATAATCACGGTCAGTAATGGAAAACACGAATATCATTGACGTGGTGCATGGATAATTCGTGGTCGTGATACTATTAAGCCGAGTCTCAAAGATTATTGGTTTCTGAGGTTGTATATCTTTGGCTGTAGTGCAAAGATGAACTATTGATTATTAGTTATCTGATTTGTATATCTTTGGTCGTAGTCAAAGATGAATTTATTAAGTATGATTATGAAGCGGGAATTGTGATTTGGTATAACCATGATTTTGATGTTTTAGGTGAAGATAGGTGATGTAAATTATCTTCGTCCTGGGTGCGAAAAGGAATTCAGAATCACAATTATGATTATGAGTTATTCATATAATTGTGGGCGAGAATTGTTGATTGATGTTACGAGGATAAAACATTATTGGTGGACTTTTAACATGGAGAAGATAATAGACACGATGGTCTATTTGACTCTTTAATGGATTGCTCGCGTTCAGCTACAACTATGGTTGAAAAGTTTTATCATCTACCATATGTTCTAAATCTTTGATTTATTACTGATGAAGGCTATTGATAATTTAACTATCTTTAGTCATGATATTCTTTACTGAGTTAGTTGTGCTCACCTTTTTGCTTCACAATTCCTTTCAGGTAATAAGAGTGTAAATTTGAATTGAAAGGGATAACGAGGAAATAGTGAGATGGTCCGAGACTGTTGAAGTTTCTCAATACATTATAAAACGGCATGACATGCAATATATAATTGCATTGAGGACCTAATGTGACGACCCCAAAATAGGTCCATTCCATCCAACCCATTCTGAGTCGCCAAATACATGGTACAGAAACAACTACAACTTTATTATCACAACAATAAAAAATCGTGAGTTTAAATACAAATATTATCTTCTAGACAATATTTATACTCAAATAAATCCTCATCACATTTATTGATACATTATTTTACAATAATGGTGAGGACTACTAAACAACTCTCTCTAGAACCTTCATTCCATACCCCGACTAGTACTCGCTACATTCTCGCCTCCTGAGAAGAAAAATGGAACAACAAGGAAAAGGGTGAGCTCAACTAGCCCAGTAAAGAATGTTATGACTAAGATAATATACAACAAATTATCGTTAGTCTCCAACGAGGAAAAATCGATAGAATACAATAGACAACAAGTTTCGGATCAATATTCGCATGAAAAATAATAATTCATAGAAGAGTTACGTAGAGAATGAAATCTACTATAATCTATGAATTTAACGGTCCATCATCAATATTTTATCCTCAGAACATCAATCAATATTCATCTCAAATCAAATATTCATCTTTGCACTACTGTGCCAAAGATATTCATCAATCGATCATGTTCATCTCAACACTGCTCATCTTTGCACTAAAGGCCAAAGATATTCATCAATCGATCATGTTCATCTCAACACTGCTTCATCTTTGCACTACTGGGCCAAAAGATATTCTTCAAAATCATTCATCTTTGCACTACAAGCCAAAGATATTCTTCGAAATCATTCATCTTTGCACTACAAGCCAAAGATATTCTTCAGAAATCATTCATCTTTGCACTTTCACAGCCAAAGATATTCTTCAGAAATCATTCATCTTTGCACTTTCTGGGCCAAAGATATTCAATAATATCATCATTTAAGACCGAGGATGATGAAAATATTTTAAAGAACGATCCAAAGAAACAAAATGACAAGGATTAAGGATTAAGGATTCGTACTTTGTTTTATCCATGTCCAACAATACCCCAAAAATAATCACGGTGGTGTAAAATTCAAGAATGATCAAAACATGGATACAATCAAAGCTAGTATCCGTAATAGATATTTTAGACGAAAAGAAAAATTTTCATTTTTTATTGAATAGTCTTATGATTCGTGAATAGTCTTGATATCGTGAATAGTCACCGAGTATCGTGAATAGTAACTCACACCAAAAGATAGAAATTCCACAAAAAAAAACATCTTCACGCTTCATGAATAGTACTCGTGAATAGTAACTCATGAATAGTAACTCATGAATAGTAACCCCAGCATGAAAAAGTTCCAAATTTGATAAAAAGTACCAACCAATATTTCAAAGATAATGATATTGAAGAATTAATATCATTTGAGAAGAAAATAACATCCTTACCTCAAAGAATCGATTGGAAAGGAAAGGTCTAAGTGATCTTTGAATGAAACTTGTCTTGAATAAAGAACTCTCAAAGTATCTAAATACTCACAAAATACGCTCAATAATATAGAGAAAGAGAGAAAACTTTGTTTCGGTGTGATTTTCAATTCTAACTTAGCCCTCTATTTATAGGAAAATGTTAGCCCACCAAGCGGAACTTGACCACTACGATGGCTTTACACGCTACTATTGCCACTCACCACATTTGAAATAAAATTCAGCACATTTCTTCACCAACCAAAAGTGGGGCCCACTCAATTCTAGAATTTTCCACCAAAATCAATTATAAACCTAATTTTCGAATCAGACACCTCTTAAAATTCACAACAAATCATTCGTGCATTTTTAACGGTTCAAAATTTGTGGACATATACTCAACTTATGTATGTATAACATACCCAAAATTACCACAATCCAACGGTCGGATTAAAAATTATAACCCCATAATATATCTCAAAACCCCGATTTGATTTTTAATACCTCCAATCCGATAAAATCTTGATAAAACACCTCAACATTAATTCCTTCATTAATAACCACATAAATAAATCCATCATTTATATTCATATAAAATAAATATTTCCTTATCATATGAATCAATAATTAATTATTCACAAATAATATTATAGAATCACATTTATGATGACCAGTACATTCCCCGGGAAAGAGGGCTTTCCAATAAGGATCTCTCATTCTTGGTAGCGCGCAATTAGGTGACCAAACCTCTCCTGTATGTAACTTTCTAGACATTGCCAATAATGTTATCTAATAATATTATTCAAATAATATGAATTATTGATCCGATAATGGGAAATCTTGCGTGACAATTATTGACAATTATTAAAATACCAACAATAATAATATAATCAATAAAATAAACTATTGAATGTAACTCTTATAATTATTGAGTAGTGCCTTCTTACGTAAGGATCAATAATTCAACAATCTTGCAATACCGTAATACTTGTGCAACCACGCAGCGATTCGTATTTTAACCACCGGGTATTCCAATGTCTTAATTAGTAATAACTACGGTCTTAATTCAGTAATAACTACGCCGTTATTTATAACCACCCAAACTTTGTCGCTTTCCTCATCCAATCGCTTTTTATGGGGCCCACACATGGTCAAACGCCCATCGTCATTTAATATTCCCCGACAAAGACGTTAATATTCTACGACCAAACGAATATTCCCAACAATCTTAATATTCCACGACCAAACGAATATTCCCACAAAAAATGAATATTTTATAACCACTTGCTTATTTTGAAATATTTATGTATTTAATCCTTTACTATCCACATTAATCAAATCAACCCTTACTATTTCAAAATAATAAATAAAGGAAATTCCTTTTTATTTAAAAAAATTTCGGGGTCTTACACCTAAGATGTGCGTGTCGTATTTTATACATCACTTAATAATTGATTTTGGTGAACAACAATAGGTTGATGAAAACCCAACTTTGGAAGGGTGTTTTGCCACTATCATACAAGATGTCTAATGACATACAATCTCGTGTTATCATAAAACATGGTTGTGCACATCCACTTGCTGAGTATATCTATGAGCACTATCTATATGATCTTGGAGTATATTTGAAATATAATTCTCACTTGGAGACATCTAAGATAATGATATGTCAAGAGAAGACTCATCATTGGAAGGAACATGATAGTAATTTTTTTTGTTTTTCTTTGGGGTCTATTGGATCAACCAAGGATAATTCTCTGTGCATATGATATCCATCATAACTTAGATTCATGGCCTCCTATGTACGAAGGTTTCCTTGAGAATTTTCCAAAGATTTTAATTTCTAAAACAGTTATTGACTGTACTTTTATGTTAAGTACCTTTGTAAGGTGTTGTGGTCGACGTACCATAAGAGTTACATAGATTTTGTATTGAAACTCACAGCTTATCTGTTTTCGTACTCTGCACGACAGTTCAACAGTTGTATAAATGAAGTTTGTATTTGATTTTTTTATAATATGATATCTAGCGACTCAGAATGGGTCGGGTGGACCTATTTTGGGGGTGTCACAAAATAACCCTCTCTTAAATTTGTGTCACAAATCTCGTTTCCCTATTACCCTTAAAAGTTTGATTTTATTATAATTATAATTATAATTTTTTAATATTTTATTCTATCTCTAAAATTTGATAAAATTCTTATTATGTCCTTGGTGTCACTTGGACTAGTTTAAATAATATTTCATTTGTCCCTTAATATATGTTATTTTAGTTTAATTTTTTTTAATTATTTATCGTTTTATATGATTTAGAAGAATTAACTATAATCTTTTAAAATTACCCTTTATGAAAAAATATTATAGATGAGAGAGAATGAGTTAAGTATGAAAATTATGAAAATTTAAGGGTATTATACACAATTAATATTATATTTAATATTATAGTACTACAATTACTTTCTTATTTTTGTGGATAACTCTAAAACGAGATATATTAAATGACAGAGGGGATAGGATTTATGCACTACTGCTTTTTTCTACTATTTATGCACATAAAACTACTTTATAAAAGATATTGTTGGAGTGTGATTATTTGGGTCTAGCCAAGGTGTAACCCAATTTATTTAATGTGCTAGATTTGGTGTTGACCCATAATATATATTTATTTTGACATTGAGAGAGTCCTTATTAAAGAAAGATTGTGTTTCCTTATTTAGTGGGATAAGGGGGTTTAATTAGGAGTCCTACTCCTAATTGGATTCAGCAGTTATAAGGTGATTCTACAAAGGACTACTACTCCTAATTGGATTCAGGTGGATATGACATCTATAAATACAACAATAAGGAGGAGAAGATGGGGGACAAGAACACAAGAGATATAACACAAATACAAAACTTGTACTCTCCATATTATCAACTTGTACTCCCAATATTATTATAGTGGATTACTCTCTCTCTCCGTGGTTTTTTTTCCAATTGGGTTTCCACGTAAATCTTGTGTTCACACTTTATATTTCTTTATTTATGTGAATGTATTTCGTGAGTTTGATATAATCAACTACTCCATCAACTGTTAGCGCAATTTTGGCCTGCTGTTTTGGTGATTTCATCAGGCGTACAAAATTTGGCGTTAACATTGGCGCCGTCTGTGGAAAACAAGACACTTGTGTTAGGTTTGTAATATTCAAGAATGCAATCAAATTGCAAAAATAATGCAGAAACGTGTAAAATCAGAGTTTTAAAATTTTACAAACCATATACCCGGATCACCCTTTATGCACAATTATTAATTAAACAAAAAAGATAAGAACAAGAATCATACCCTTGAAGATCCGAGCTTCCTCAGGTACAAGTTCACCTCCAATCCTTTTCGCGTTCAACTTGAATCCACCGGGTTTGGTTCCTTTCTTTGATCAACGTTAGCCACCCAAGTGTTTGGCCTCTAGAGGTGATCCACCAAGGAAGAAGAAGGATTTAAGAAGATGGGTATTTGGCTCAAACTCTAGTTTTCTATCTCTATAGAAAAGAACGTACTCTCCAACAAATTGGAATTATCACGTCATTTTGATATCTGATATAAGACTCCTCTTATAAAGATATCAAGTAACCCTATTAAAATAAGGTATTATTTAATTAAACTCTTTTAATTAAAAGGGCTCCCTAATCTTATTAGGGATAATTAATTAAGCTCCTTTAATTAATTTTCCTCCTAATCCTATTAGGAATAAATGAGAGTACTTATATTAAATTAATTCCTAAACTCTTTTAGAAATTAAAATAATAATAATTGTAATAATATTAATAAGACTCCTCTTATTAATTTATATTTAATATTTCTAAAATATTAAATAATAAATATTAAGCTATTTAATTTATTCTATCACCATAGATTAAATTAAATATACTTAACATATTATTACGATTATGCCATTAACTTCTTAAATAATTATTCTTCCTTTTATGGTGTGACCTTTAGGTTCTCCATATTAAACCTAGGTTGTGAATAAATCAATTAGAACAATTCTAATCTTATTTAAATAAATAAATTAAACAATTAATTTATTTAAATAAATAATATTTATTCTACAATAGGATAAGCCTCCCTAGCGATCAACGACTTTCCGGATAATATAGATTTCAACATTAATCATTAAAGAATCTTTGAGTAAATAGTTACCGTACAATTCAATCCTTCCACTATACAATGTCCCAATTAAATATAAGACATGGAATTACTGTCAAGTCTTATTTAAATAAATAAATATGTATTTCGATCCTTAAATGCACAACTCCAAATAATGCAAATTAGAAACTCCTTTCTAATTTCATTCTCGCCTGCCAACCAGGACTCTTTGGGTTGTCATTTATCGAATCACATAGGACATTTCTCTTTTTTAATAAAGTGGTAGATTCTTTATTGATCATACATTATCTCCGTATACAACTTATTATACCCAAGCATACCCTTTGATATACTCTAAGGGTCTTAAGGAATAAGTCAAAGTATAACTTATCATACACAAGATACTATGATGATCTCAAGTCCAAGGATCACTTCAGACTACTATCACTACTGAGAATTCCTATTGACGGTAAGTAAAACTCCATTAGGTATTCCTTAGCGAGCCACGTTCGATGAACTTATTCTCCAATAAGCACCTACATACTTGCTTTAGTGTCTCCACACAAATGATCATGAGATCAATCATCCTCATCCAATGAAGCAAGCAACGTATGTACCAATCTATCCTGATTCACTAATCCCCAATTTAGTAATCCAATGATTGGGAACTATTTTAGTTTTAAGCTTTCTAAGAATTTAGATCTCATTAGAATGATCATCATCATTATTCTAAAAGCATTGCTTAAAACTATGGGTTTATCACATATTATAAAACAACATCATGTAGATAATTAAAAGTCTTCAATAAATTAATACTTTTTATTAATAAATGAATAAGATTGTTACAAAGTATATGTTTTATCATCAAACATGATTGGCTTGTGTGCATACTACTTTCAATCTCCCACTTGCACTAAAGCCAATCGCCATGGTATTTCATACCTTTCTTCTCTAAGTGACGATTATCCTGCTGTTGGATAAGCTTTAGTTAATGGATATGTAATGTTGTTCATGAGAGTCCACTATCTCAGTATAGTGATTTCCATCTTTCAATGATTCTAATAATCAAATGAAAGTGCCACAACACATGTTTAGATCCAAGATGAGACTTAGGAACTATTCCTAGTTACGTAATGAACTTTTAATCCAAACAATCAACTTGCGGCTTTCATTTATAGCTATATACTTTGTCTTTATCACTAAACCAAAGAACTCTTTTCTTTGTTTGGAAGCTTTCCAATTCAACGCACCAATTGCTTCAAGATAACGCTTTACCTTAAAGTGGATTTTCTGTCATCTTGGTCTGTCTGAAAAACTTGAGTTTGTTAAGCCCTCTAGTTTTAATTTAGACCCACCATGAATATGATCACATCCTTAGTGTCGGTTAAGCACTTTAAGATGTTTTCAACGACTCATAGTGAACTTCTCCATAATATGACCGATCAACATCGTGTCTCGTACATTTCATTGCATACATGATTGTCACTCATGCGACCTCTCTTTTCGTGAGTCTGTGGGGACTATTAAGAGATACACTCCATAGCTCATCGACGTGAGACATCTCTTGGAGTTTGTCATGCTAAACGACTTTAGCATCAAATGAATATACGTTCCTTGGGTTAAGTCGAGCATCCTCTTAAATCTATCTATATAGATTTATATCCCCAATTAAGATACTCTTACAAATCATTCATGGAGGAATGTTTAGACAACTTTATCTTTACTGATTGTAGCATTGGTATGTCATTCCTTATCCGTAGTATATCAACATATAGTACTAGAAATGTCACGATGCTCCCACTGGACCCTTTTGTACACTTAGGTTCATTCTTATTTTTGATAAAATCAAACTCTTTTGATTGCCTCATCAAAACAAATGTTCCATATTTGAGAAACTTGCTTCAATCCATTTCTCCGAGTGTCTCACAACACTTACCTCATCGTATGTAATGGATCATCATCTTACATGATGTGTACCTCATCATCATCATCTATGATGAATCCATACCTCCCGTATCTTCTTGCTTATTCCATGATTTACGATTCAACCAGTGGTATAATAGGTCTATCTACGTGTTCCTCTTATTTGACTTATAATATTTTGTGGTTCTTGAACTCTTCAAGATCTATTATCCTCCCACTAGCCCCTTTTAATGATAAACACCTTTATTTTTTAGAAGCGGCGTGTTTCAGTAACAAACACCTTTTGCTAAGTAGAATTATAGAACATATACCCTAAACTTACTTTAGGATGTCCCACAAATCAGTACATATCAAATCTTGTCCCAAGCTTATCCTTGAAACCTTTTCACATAAGTTGGACAACCCTTATCTTAACATACTTAAGATTAGGAATCCTCCCCATCCATAACTTTTATGGAGTCTTGGGGCTGGATTTTGAGGTTACCTTTTAAATGAATGTGCGACCATTTCTAGGGCATGACCCCGAAGGATCTTTGGAATGTCGGTAAAATCATTATGAACCGCACTATGTCCAACAAGGTACGATTTTTCCATTCAAATACATCAATCAATTATTGTGTATCAGGAGGCGTCCATTATGAAAAAACCATTTAAGATGAACTAGAAACTTATTTCACAAGTATTTATTCCTTGATCTAATCAAAGAATCTTAATACATTGTCAATTTGTTTCACTTCAGAATTCTTTGAACCTTTCAAATAATTCATACTTGTATTTCAAAGAATACACACATTCAACTCTTTGAATGATCATCTCCTTTTCTTATACTAATTTGTTCAATATGCAAAATTATTTTCATGTAAGTCAAGTATACAAAATTTATTAAGTAATATTCCAGTTCTATACGAAACATTATTATTATAAATAGAACAACAATTGTTCTTAAATATAATACCAAAGATGTCATTTTCCAACAATAAAATGGAAATAATGTTTCCAACGAGAACTGGAATACAATAACAACTTATTGACTTAATAGACTTGCCCGTAGGCATTGCTAAACTATAAGTTTCTATGGCTAATGTAGCAACCTTTGCTTCATTTCCCACACATAGGATTACTTATATTTGTTTAGCTTTCTACTTCTGCTTGGTCCCTTCATAAATCTATATTTATGATAACCAAAGTCGGTATCCAATACCCAAGTAGAATATTGACTTAAAGAAAAAATTATTTTAAATCATGAACAAATTTGTATTTGTAACCAAAACTTCACTAAGCTTCTTTGGTTAGCCTCTGCAAGATGCTTCTTGCAGCTTTCTTTCCAAATGTCCGACTTATAGCAAAGGAAGCAAACTCCTTTTACAACCGTATCAATTTTGTTCTTATTATCCTTTGTTTACGCCTTTACGCTTACCTTCTTTAAATCAATCTTCTTTTCGAGAAGATCCTTTGGCCCCTACCAAGAAGACATGGTCTTTCTTGGTTGGAAAATGACTCTCAACATTTTTCAACATGTTAAGCAAATCAAATCAAGTGATATCTAGCTTGTTCATATGAAAATTCACAACAATTGTGAAAAGGAGTCCGGAGTGAGTGCAAGATCAAATCATGGCTCAACTCTCCATCCATGACAAAACTGTTGTCCTAATTGATCAATCAAATTGATTATGTTAAAAACTTTTTATGTCATCTTTATAGTGTCATTGGCCATTCTAGATTGGAAGAGCTCCTTAGATATCTCGATATCTATCGGGCCCCATTTTCCTCACCATCAACTACTTGATGTGCGGGAATATAGTAGAGGCGTCCATAGTTTCATCTTGTCGACGAAGCTCGTTATTATTCATGGATGCGAGCATGATGCATTGAGCCAATCATGCATCATCTTGCCACTTTCTAAAAGTAGCAATGTCTTCCTCAGAGGCATTATGCGCAACCATCATTGAGGATAGACGTATTAAGGACATAAGATAGCTTTTCAGCTATGAGAACTATTCTCAAATTTCTTAACCAATTCGTTTAATTCGGTCTGGTTAATTAACATCAAATATGTTTCGCGGTGATAGTAATTTAGACATTGTAAAATTCTGTAAATGAATTTTTAATTAACAACATTTTAACATACATTCTTTTATTAATTACCAAAATAAATTAGGTCTTGTTTTAAATTGGTATCTCCCACTATTTTCCTCAAACTATATTACCCTCAATATATATAGTTCGGCAAAATCTAATTAAAGATCTGCTAGTGAGAATAAGGATCCCATTTCAAATGTATATAGCCTTGTGGTGACACAACAAACTATATATAGGTAGACAACTTTTGTCAATTACATCAACTATGCAACTCCTTTTCTTTTGCCTCTTAGATTATTTTGATCAAGTGGTGGCACATCCGAATCAAAATTATTCAAGTTAAGTCCGACCTAGCACTCCATATATTCAAAAAGAAAATATCATCCTTGTGGTGACACAACAAAACAATATTGTTCAATTTTCTTTATAAGCATCAAATGTGATAAATTAACATCTTAAATACTTAATACTTGCCTTGTGGTGACACAACAAACTCATATTAAATATTTAATACTCTATTAATTTTATCATGCTTGAAAAGCGACGTTTGATATTCCAAATATCTTTGAACGCTTAGGACTTAATATAAAAAATTAAGGGGTTTGTTATTAATTTGTGTCATCTTGTTTAGCGCATTGCACATATATATATAAAAAATCGCGTTATATTAATTAACATGCTGAAGCATGTTTGCATAATATATAATATATATAGTATAAGCATGCATGCACATATAGAATACTATATTCTACCCGGATTGATTATGGACTTTTATTCTAGTTTGGTTCACTAGAGCCACCAAGTGAACCAAAAGGTCAAACCCTAAAGGTGCAAGAAATAATATTTAAATATAACTATTACATTTAAACCCTGGGCTCCATTACAAACGGGTCTTCAAGCGCTCCTTGCTCCTTGATCTCCAATTTTTCAAAATTAATTCTAACTATTCCTATTACAAAACTATTTAAAATAAATAGAAACCTTGATCGTGATCGAGGGAAGTACATAGGAGAGAGATAGAATTTACATTAAGAAAAAATTAGAGAAGACGAGGTACGCAGACCCCATTTAATAAAACCCATACATTCATGCATCCAACTAAAATAAAATCCAATCACATTGGTCAATAGTCCATAATCAATCCCATTTATTATCATACACATCATCATATGCATCAATAAATAACATTCATCATATGAATAATAAACATTTAATATATATATTGATATTATTTAATGGGCAAAATTTTGTTAGTATAAAATCTAGTTTTGAATCAAAATAAACTCCTTTATTTTAATCCAAATTTAAATCAAAATAAAACTATTTTATTTTAATTTATCCAATTTTGAATAAAATAAAATTTTATTTTAATCAAAATCTTTAATTAAAATAAACTCTTTTATTTTAATTAATTATGCAATCCAATTACATGTAAAAAAATTTATTAAAGGAAACACGAATTTTCTTTCCTATTCACAAAAAAACTCCTTTATTTTGAATAATATGAAATCTTATTTCATATTTAAATAAACTCCTTTATTTAAGGAAACACTTTTTTTCTTTCTATTCACAAATAAACTCCTTTATTTTGAATAATATGAAATCTTATTTCATATTTAAATAAACTCTTTTATTTAAGGAAACATGGAATCTAATTTCAACTCCAATTAGTTATCATGGAATCCAATTCCAACTCTAATTAGTTAGCATGAAATTTAATTTTAAAATTAAAATAAACTCTTTTATTTTAATATTAAAATAAACCTTTTTTTTAAAATTAAAATAAACTTTTTATTTTAATTATAAAATAATTAAGAATATATATATATATATAAACCAAAATATATATAATATTATATATATATATATATATATATATCTAATATAGATAACTAAGAAGCATGGAATCTCCTTAATTTAAGTGCGCAATTTAAGCTCCTGTAATTCCCTTTGGAAGATTCGGTAATTTCAAAAGCATGTGATTCATTTACCCCCACTTGCAGCGAATCACGTAGGAGACTTTGCCAAAAAAAAAACAGGCATAAAAAAAATGATTGTTGGTTCAGAATCACCAGCCACGGAAATCAGAGAATGGTTACACAGTAACGTTTTTTTTTTTTTAAAAAAAAATTTATACAATAAAATTATGTCCAATTAAATTGTTCTAAACACATATCAATATAGATATTAAATTAAAATAATTAATAATTCGCATAAAGGTTTGGCTCTAATGCCACTGTTAGGTTTGTAATATTCAAGAACGCAATCAAATTGCAAAAATAATGCGGAAACGTGTAAAATCAGAGTTTTAAAATTTTACAAACCATATACCCGGATCACCCTTTATGCACAATTATTAATTAAACAAAAAAGATAAGAACAAGAATCATACCCTTGAAGATCCGAGCTTCCTCAGGTACAAGTTCACCTCTAATCCTTTTCGCGTTCAACTTGAATCCACCGAGTTTGGTTCCTTCCTTTGATCAACGTTAGCCACCCAAGTGTTTGGCCTCTAGAGGTGATCCACCAAGGAAGAAGAAGGATTTAAGAAGATGGGTATTTGGCTCAAACCCTAGTTTTCTATCTCTATAGAAAAGAACGTACTCTCCAACAAATTGGAATTATCACGTCATTTTGATATTTTATATAAGACTCCTCTTATAAAGATATCAAGTAACCCTATTAAAATAAGGTATTATTTAATTAAACTCTTTTAATTAAAAGGGCTCAATTAATTAAACTCCTTTAATTAATTTTTCCTCCTAATCCTATTAGGAATAAATGAGAGTACTTATATTAAATTAATTCCTAAACTCTTTAGAAATTAAAATAATAATAATTGTAATAATATTAATAAGACTCTCTTATTAATTTATATTTAATATTTCTAAAATATTAAATAATAAATATTAAGCTATTTAATTTATTCTATCACCATAGATTAAATTAAATATACTTAACATATTATTACGATTATGTCATTAACTTCTTAAATAATTATTCTTCCTTATGGTGTGACCCTTTAGGTTCTCCATATTAAACCTATTGTGAATAAATCAATTAGAACAATTCTAATCTTATTTAAATAAATAAATTAAATAATTAATTTATTTAAATAAATAATATTTATTCTACAATAGGATAAGCCTCCCTAGTGATCAACGACTTTCCGGATAATATAGATTTCAACATTAATCATTAAAGAACCTTTGAGTAAATAGTTACTGTCTGACAATTCAATCCTTCCACCATACAATGTCCCAATTAAATATAAGACATGGAATTATCACAAGTCTTATTTAAATAAATAAATATGTATTTCGATCCTTAAATGCACAACTCAAATAATGCAAATTAGAAACTCCTTTCTAATTTCATTACGCCTTAACCAAGGACTCTTGGGTTGTCATTTATCGAATCACATAGGACATTTCTCTTCTTTTAATAAGTGGTAGATTCTTTATTGATCATACATTATCTCCATGTACAACTTATTATACCCAAGCATACCTTTGATATACCCTAAGGGTCTTAAGGAATAAGTCAAAGTATAACTCATCATACACAAGATACTATGATGATCTCAAGTCCAAGGATCACTTGTACTACTATCACTACAGTGAATTCCTATTGACAGTGAAAGTAAAACTCCATTAGGTATTCCTTAGCGAGCCACGCTCAAATGAACTTATTCTCCAATAAGCACCTACATACTTACTTTAGTGTCTCCACACAAATGATCATGAGATCAATCATCCTCATCCAACGAAAGCAAGCAACGTATGTACTAATCTATCCGGATTCACTAATCCCCAATTTAGTAATCCAATGATTGGGAACTATTTTAGTTTTAAGCTTTCTAAGAATTTAGATCTCATTAGAATGATCATCATCATTATTCTAAAAGCATTGCTTAAAACTATGGGTTTATCACATATTATAAAACAAAAGATCATGTAGATAATTAAAAGCCTTCAATAAATTAATACTTTTTATTAATAAATGAATAAGATTGTTACAAAGTATATGCTTTATCATCAAACATGATTGGCTTGTGTGCATACTACTTTCAACTAATTCTAGTGTCGATTTAAAATTAATGATTCACCGAAGGAGATAAGTGATTCTTTTTTATTAAATTAAATATATACTTGTACGTGTGTATATATGTACTCTGCTAATAGCAATTGAAGCATATTATAACCGAGCTTGAGCCAAAATAGGTATACATCACCTCATCTTGAGTCGCCAAATACATGGTACAAAATTCAACATCACCCATCTTGATAATACAAAAATTCAAATACAACTTAAAAATACGACAAAAATACATGTCAGTGAGTTTTAATACAAATATTGCCTTCTAGACAATATCCACTCTCAAAATAAGTCCTCATTACATTTATTGTCACACTATTTAACGTAATAGTGAGGACTACTAGCTAACACTATCATCCGACCATCACTCCGCTCCCCGACTCGTCCCCAAATTTACGCTCTCATTTCCTTCCTAGAGAACAAAGAAAGAAAGGGTGAGCTCAACTAGCCCAAAGAAGAAATATTATGACTAAGATAATGCGTAATAAATTATCATTAGTCTTCAACAATGTTAAACCGATAAAATACAATAGACATCAAGTTTAACTACAATGAAACAAGCAATCCATTAAAAGAGTCAAGTAGAGAATAAAATCTACTATCTTTTATGATTTAAAAGTTTTTCATCACTTTTATCACGAGACTCAAATTTTAATAAATAATCCACATCATCCCCGCACTACTACCCAAGGATATTCATTAGGGTCACGACCACAAATTCCATGCACTACGCCAAGGATATTTGTGTATTCATCAATGGTCATGATCATGCCAACAACTCATCCATCAATGCACTACGGGCCAATGAGGACTTTTACCACATCATTTGTTACATTACTACCATGATTACACCGAATAATCTCTCGGTCATAATCATACCAAGTCCATCCATGCTCTACACAGCCATGTATGACTTTAAAAAAATATAAAATATGAGGATGATGACAATGATATAAGAATTCAATAAAACAAGTTCACGAATTAATTTATTCAGAACTAATAACGCCCAAATAGTCAACATGATACTCGCTTTGTAGAGTAAAATTCAAGAATGCTCGTAAGAATATTTCCATGAAAAGATACCGGATGAAGCGCAAATATCAAGGATATTCCACTAATTTCATGGAGTATAAAGTCAAAATTTTAACCAACCGAGTATAATAACTAATGGAATAACAAAAGAAATCACCATGCACGCGATTGCAGATAGTGTAAAGTTATTCCAATGTAATAATAATAACGAAACCAGGTCAGGTGAAATTCACACCGACAGGATGTTCCAATAAAATAATAAGTGCAGAATAATAAATAATGGAACCAAGTCCGGTGTAAAATACACAGACAGGATATTCCGACAGAACAATAAAGACAGAATAATAATAATGGAACTAGGTCCGGTGTAAAACACACAGACAGGTTATTCCAACATAATAATAAAGATAGAATAATAAAGATTTTAACCCAGAAGTCCTGCCAGAAACACATGCATGAAGATATTCCAATGAATAATAATAATTAAATTTAAACCAGTCCCAAAGTAAAACACATGCATGTGATATTCCAACAAATATAATAAAGAATGTAATAATAGAAGAATGTCACCAAGTATAGGTAGCCCACAGATACAAAAGTTATTCCAATGTAATAATAAAAAATGGAATAATGTGTTCTCTTCATGAATACAAAAGAATAATATCCCTTACCGTAAAAAGAAACCGAATATAAGAAAAGGGAAGTAGCGGTAATACTTTTCTTAGTTTCTCTATAATTTTCTCTCTATAGTTTCAAAGAATTCGTAAGAAAATAATGAAGGAATGAGCTTCTATTTATAGAAGAATGGAATGCATAAGTAATTAATTCATTTAACGGTCCAGATTGATTTACTTTTAATCGGACGGTCCATAATTAAAGAAAAATCTTTTAAATAAAATATAATATATATTATATATATATATAATATGGTTTTAATAAACCACCCTAATTCATTCACCCATTACTATCATCAGAATTCTTTCCCACCATTAATTCAACTTACACACACACACACACACATCACTTTCACTCTCCCACCACATTCCACTCATACATATAATATTATATATATACACCCACATCACAATCTTATATATATAAACTCCCTCCATATACGTAACTCTCTCCTACTTCCATTTCCAAATCAGTTTTTCAACACACATGGGCCCCATATGTGGGCCCCACCTTTAAATATTTTTCTACCGATTATTTTGAAAAATGGGTAAATGGGGTTCATAAAATAAGAAAAACTTCATAAAAATCAACTTAATAATTTTTAACAATATTTATCACCTTTATTATAATTCACAATATTAATCGACTGTGTCGCTCCTGTGAAAGAGGGGGCTTTCCAATAAGGATTTCTCCCTATCATGCGCAAGCAATTAGGTGACCAAACCTCTCCTCGGCGTAACTTCTAGACATCGTTAATATTGCAAATTATAATATTAATAACTCTCATCATTTCAATTATTGATTTAATAATATATAAAATATCGACAATAATCAAATCAAATAACGTGAGATACTATGCAACAATTACTATAGCAATAATTGAACAAAACTAAGTGACTTCTCACGTAAGCATCAATAATCAATACCGTGCTACTATGCAACCACGCCATTCATCGCATTTTTACTACCGAGTAGTTCAACAAGATTAATCTTGGAAAACTTTCGCCGTTATTTTTAATAAAATATTTTTGTCGCTTTTCAATCCGACAATAATTCTTTTGTGGGTCCACCAATGATTGTGTCATTGCATTTAATATTCCTCGCTAAAACGAATATTCCCACCAATCGAATATAATATAACAACTTGCATACTTTTTGCAAAATTTATAAATACTACCCACAACTATAACATTATATCAAATTATTCCATAATATTCAAAATGATATTTTATAGAAAATTCATTTTATTCATAAAAGTTGGGGTCTTACAATCTCCCTTTCTTATGAAATTTCACCCTCAAATTAGGGTACGTACTGGCATGTCAAGAGGTAAGGATACCTTGATTTCATTTCGATTCTAACTCCTGTGTCATTTCTTCAACATCGTGATTCCTCCATAACACTTTGACTTGAGGTATAACCTCGAGCGTAAAATATGTTCCTTCTTATCCAAGATTTGAACAGAACCTCTTCATACGCTAAATCTTCCGCTATTTCGTTCTGCTCTAACTCAATAATGTGGTTCGGATCTTTCACATATTTACGTAATATGGATATGTGAAAACGTTATGAACACGAGACATACTTGGCGGTAAAAGCGAGTCTATAGGCCACGCTTCCTACTCGATCGAGGATTAAAATGGGCCAATGAATCGAGGATCGAGCTTTTCTCTCTTTCCAAATCTTGTAACTCCTTTCCATGGAGCAACACGTAACAACACACGATCTCCTATATCGAATTCCACGCCCTTTCGATGAAGATCAACATAACTCTTTTTGTCGATCTTGTGAGGTTTTTATACGTCATGTCGGATCGTTTGAATCTTTTCCGTAGTCATACGTACCAACTCCTCGGCCCCAACAACGTTGCTTCACCCACCTCATCCCAAAGATACCGAGAACGACACTTTCTTCCATACAACGCCTCGAATGGAGCCACGCCAATACTTGCTTGATAACTGTTGTTGTAGGAAAAACTCCACCAATGGTAAGAACTTATCCCAACTTCCTCTTGAAGTCAAGGACACGAGTCTTAATAAATCTTCCAGAGTTTGAATAGTCCTCTCGATCATCCGTCCGTCTCGAGGATGATATGTCAACTAAATCGTAAATCCATGCCCATAGCTTTTTGTAAACTAACCCAAAATCGTGAAGTGAATCTTGGGTCTCGATCGTAAACTATGGATACCGGGCATACCATGCGCCTTTACAATCTCGCTTATGTACATACGAGCAAGACGCTCAAGTGTATAAGTTTCTCGATATTGGTAAGAAATGAGCGACTACTTGGTCAATCTATCAACAATGACCCAAATCAGATCTATGCCTTGAGAAACCTTGGGAAGACCAAGAATCGAAATCCATGGTAATGTGCTCCCACTTCCATTCGAATTTCAAGTGGTTGCAATGGACCTTTTGGTACTTGATGCTCCGCCGACTCGTTGACAAGTTAGACACCTTGAGATAAACAACGCTTATCTCTCTCTTCATATTGCTCCACCAAAATGTATGACGAAGATCACGATACATTTTAGTACTCCTGTGATGGATTACAAATGGTGTGTCAGTGCGCCTCCATCATGATTTTATACTTTAAATCGTGGTCGTTAGGAACACAAAGTCCGGAGTCGACTCAAAGTATTCCTTCTTCATCGATTCTTGCTTCCTAAGATAAGCACCTTCTTGCACTTTCTTCCTCATACGCATCACCTCCGTGTCCGTAGTTTGAGCAACTTTTAACTTTATCAATTAAAGCCTGCTCTACTCAGATATTCGCCATCATCACATGGGTCCCTCGAGTCTTTATCTCTATCTCCATCCTTTGCAAGTCATACAAAATGGGCCTTTATGTTGACAATATCGCACTCGCATTCAAGATATGATCTTCTACTCAATGCGCCACCACCACGCTTACTTTTCCAGATGGTATCGATGGTATGATCATAATCTTTCAATAGTTCAAGCCAACGTCGTTGTCGTGATGTTGAGTTCCTTTTGAGTGAAGAAATATTTGAGGCTTTTATGATCCGTAAAGATCTCCACTTTCTCCCCATACAAGTAATGCCTCCAAATCTTTAGTGCGAAGATAACAAATGCTAACTCTAGATCATGAGTAGGATAATTCCTCTCATATTCTTTGAGTTGTCGAGAGGCATAGGCTATGACTTTCCCATGTCGCATGAGAACACATCCTAACCCTTTGCTCAAGCATCATCAGATATGACAAATCCTCCAAGCCGATGGTATTGTCGTAACAAAATTTAAATGAGTCTTCTCTCGAGTTCTTGAAAACTCTTCTCACATTCCTCACTCCAACCGAATTTTGTATCTTTCCGAGTCACCGAAGTTAATGGAGTAGCGATTCGAGAAAACCTTTCTACGAATCTCCGATAATAACCAAATAAGCCGAGAAAGCTACGATTTCTATTATCGATTTAGGTTGTTCCCACTTTCAATAGCTTCAATCTTTGCTTTGGTCAACAGATATTCCATGACTTGATACCACGTGCCCAAGGAATGCTACTTCCTCGCCGTAACTCGCATTTCTTCAACTCGCATAAAGCTTATATTCACGAAGCTTTTGGAGTATCAACCTCAAGTGTTTCTCATGATCTTCACGACTTTTGGAATATAATAAGGATGTCATCAATAAAGACGACCACAAAAAGTGATCCAAATATTCCTTGAATACTTGGCTCATCATATCCATGAAGGCAAAGAGAGCATTAGTCAATCCAAAAGACATGACTAGAATTCATAATGCCCGCATCGAGTTCTCGAAAAGCCGCTTTTGAATGTCATCTCTGCTCTAATCTTCAATTGGTGATATCCTAATGAAGATCAATCTTTGAAAAGAATTTGGCGCCTTTGCAACCGGGTCAAACAGTCATCAATACGTGGCAATGGGTACCTATTTTTTATGGTGACATGATTCAACTCCCGATAATCAATACAAAGTCGCATACTCCCATCTTTCTTCTTCACGAATAGAAATGAGAGCACCCCAAGGAGAAGTACTAGGACGAATAAAGCCAATGTCTAACAATTCTCGCAGTTGGGTCTTTAACTCCTCGAAGTTCAATAGAGCCATTCGATATGGGGCTTTGAAATGGGTTTTGTACCGGGTTCAAGGTCGATACAAAATTCAATTTCACGCCTGGGGTAGGCCAGAAGTTCTTCAGGAATACGTCAGAAATTCATTAACAATAGAAATATCATTCAAAACTGACGATTTTTTTGTTTAGATCCGTGATATGAGCTAAGAAAGCTTTACATCCGCTTTTCAATAAACAAATAGCTTTATGGTTTGAGATGACAAAGATTGATTTTAATGGTTTGGTTGTTTGAATTCGCATAATAGGTTGGTTAGGAATATGAAAGCTAACAACCTTACGAAAATAATCAATTTTTTGCATGATGAGTAGTTAACCAATCAATCCTTAGAATTACATCAAATGCAAGTATTTTCAATGAAATAAGATCGACAGTAAATGTGAGGGTACCGATTTGAACTAAATAAGACTTATAAACCGTGGATGTAATGAAGGTTTCTCCCAACGGAGTTTCAACAGATAAGTCAAAGTCCAATTTCTCCTGAGTCAAATTTAAACGCTGAGCGCAAGTAGAGAAATGAAAGAATGGGTAGAACCAAGATCAAATAAAGTATAAACTTCGCTAGAGTTTATGATAAGCTTACCCGTGATGACCTCGTTCGGGTTCCTTTCTTTCCGAGAGGTCACAACAAACGCCTCCTCAGACTACATCGGCTTTGACTTTTCCGGGACGCCCTTTGGTGCCTCCATCCTAAATGAACTTGTCTTCTTCAATGAACGACAAAATCGCGGCTAGTGACCTTCTCTTCCACAATTATAACATGCTTTTGATGGCATCGCATAGCTGGGACCGATGTGTCCCTCTCCTCCACACTTTGAAGCATATGATAGGTGGTCGCTTCTCCTTCCTTAACGACAAAATGTCACGATGCGACGCTTTTCCATCATTGTTGAATCTCCTTTCTTAAATGTCCATTCTTATTGTTTTGCCCATGATTACCACCGGTGGTTACCATTTTTCGCATGTTGATTCCTCCACGCTTATTGTCACCGCTTCACGATCGCTATCACTAGTATTATCATTTTGCTTACCGCTTTCTTCCTTTTGGTTCAGATGGCTCATTATCACGCCCAAATAATCGAGCCCTATTAACAACATCCTAATACAAACACAGCTTTATGAGAGATAAGATATCGACGTATCTCGTGTTTCAAACCTCTTAAAACATTCGCCATTCTCTCCTCATTATCAACCAAATGGGACGCAAACCGACAACTCGGCAAACTTGGCTTCAGATCGCGATACTTGGCCATGTTGTTTTGTTCCAAATTGATGAACTCTACCTCTTTCATGTGACGAATACTTTCGGAAAGTACTTGTCGTTGAATAATTCTTGAACTTCTCCCAAGACATCTTCAAGCATGGCAGTTTGGTACGCTTTTACGATTCCCACCAAAGAATCACCTCATCACGCAACATACGAAGGTGGCAAAGGAACCTTTTACTCCTCGAGCATCCCAAGACATCAAATATCTTGTTGATCTGCTTAATCCACGCTCCGCTTTTTAAGTGGTTTTGCTTCCAAAAACTCCAAAGTGGTCCCAGTTCCTTAAATCGCTTCATGGTGACCGTCCGAGAGTTTCCAAAGGTTTCCACCTCGCATTTTGGATGAGCCGCCTCACTCGATGTTGCATGAATTGCATAAAGCCTCTAACATTCCATCGCTCATCATTTGGTCGGTGTTGTTGTTTGCATGAGGATTGTCGCCTTCCCGATGCACATTATCCTCGACTATCGATCCGTGGAGACTCAACGGCCTCCTCGTGCTCCATCGATATTCTCAACATTCTCTGATGCCATTTTCAAACACCGCCACAAAACAAGGGTTAATTAACATATCACATATTATCCCTATACTCGACCGACCAATTAAATATTAAATAAACTTAGGTAGGTCATACTAATGAAGGAATTCCCCGCCTCTCCCTCCTAGTTCTTATCTCACATCTCACCAGGGATCATATCCCTAAGCTTTGATACTAACTCGACGCGCCCCAAAATAGGTATACATCACCCATCTTGAGTCGCCAAATACATGGTACAAAAATTCAAATACAACTTAATTATACAAACAATGTAAAAAAATACGACAAAACACATGTCGTGAGTTTTAAAACAAATATTGCCTTCTGATAATATCCACTCTCGTAATAAGTCCTCATTACATTTATTATCACACTATTTAATGTAATAGTGAGGACTACTAGCTAACACTATCATCCGAACCATCACTCCGCTCCCCGACTAGTCCCCACCACGCTCTCATTTCCTCAAGAGAACAAAGAAAGAAAGGGTGAGCTCAACTAGCCCAAAGAAGAAATATTATGACTAAGATAATGCGTAATAAATTATCATTAGTCTTCAACAATGTTAAACCGATAAAATACAATAGACATCAAGTTTAACTCAAGCAAACAACAAGCAATCCATTAAAAGAGTCAAGTAGAGAATAAAATCTACTATCTTTTATGATTTAAAAGTTTTTCATCACTTTTATCACGAGACTCAAATTTTAATAAATAATCCACATCATCCCCACTACTACTACTACCAAGGATATTCATTAGGTCACGACCACAAATTCCATGCACTACGGCCAAGGATATTTGTGTATTCATCAATGGTCATGATCATGCCAACAACTCGTCCATCAATGCACTACGGGCCAACGAGGACTTTTACCACATCATTTGTAACATTACTACCATGATTACAATCAATAATCCTCGGTCATAATCATACCAAGTCCATCCATGCTCTACAAAGCCATAGATAACTTTTTAAAAATATAAAACATGAGGATGATGACAATGATATAAGAATTCAATAAAACAAGTTCAAGAATTAATTTATTCAGAACTAATAACGCCCAAATTGTCAACATGATATCGCTTTTAGTAGAGTAAAATTCAAGAATGCTCAAAAGAATATTTCCATGAAAATATCGGATGAAGCGCAAATATCAAGGATATTCCACTAATTTCATGGAGTATAGAAGTCAAAATTTTAACCAACCGAGTATAATAACGAATGGAATAACAAAAGAAATCACCACGCACGCGGATTGATGATGTATGTGTTATTCCAATGTAATAATAATAACGGAACCAGTCGTGAAATTCACACCGGCTGACAGATGTTCCAAATGTAATAATAAGATGTTCCAATGCACAAATATTAAACAATAAAGATGGAATAATAATAATGGAACCAGTCCTGTGTAAAACACACGTATGTGATATTCCAACATAATAATAAAGAAAGATAATAAAGACGGAACCAGTCCTGTAGTAAAATGCATGCATGATGATCCAATTCCAATGTAATAATAATAATTAGATTTTAACCAGTCCGACGTATAAAACACATGCATGTGATATTCCAATGTAATAATAAAGATGTAATAATGAAGAATGTCACCAAGTATAGGGTAGACCACAGATACAAAGTTATTCCAATGTAATAATAAAAGAAATGAAATAATGTAAGTTCTCTTCATGAATACAAAAGAATAATATCCTTTACCGTAAAAAGAAACTCTAATATATGAAAAGAAAGTAAGCAGAATACTTTTCTATAGTTTTCTATAATTTTCTCTCTAGAGTTTTCGGTGAATTCGTAAGAAAATAATGAAGGAATGAGCTTCTATTTATAGAAGAATGGAATGTATAATAATTAATTCATGAATTCATTCAGATTGATTTACTTTTAATCTGACTATTCCATAATTAAAGTAAAATCTTTTAAATAAAATATAATATATATTATATATATATTATATATATATATATAACACATGGTTTTAATAAACCACCCTAATTCATTCACCCATCACTATCATCAGAATACTTTCCCACCATTAATTCAACTTACACACACACACATCACTTTCACTCTCCCACCACATTCCACTCACACATATAATATTATATATATACACCCACATCATAATCTTATATATATAAACTCCCTCCATATACGTAACTCTCTCCTAATTCCATTTCCAAATCAGTTTTTCAACACACACGGGCCCCACATATGGCCCCCTCATGTGGGCCCCACCTTTAAATATTTTTCTACCGATTATTCTGAAAAATGGGTAAATGGGGTTCATAAAATAAGCAAAACTTCATAAAAATCAACTTAATAATTTTTAACAACATTTATCACCTTTATTATAATTCACAATATTAATCGACTGTGTCGCTCCTGTGAAAGAGGGATTTTCCAATAAGGATTTCTCCTTATCATGCACATTTAGTGACCAAACCTCTCTCTCGCGTAACTTCTGACATCGTTAATATTGCAAATTATAATATTAATAACTCGTCATTTCAATTATTGATTTAATAATATATAAAATATCGACAATAATCAATCAAATAACGTGAGATACTATGCAACAATTATTATAGCAATAATTGAACAAAACTAAGTGACTTCTCACGTAAGCATCAATAATCAATACCGTATGCTACTATCTAACTACCACGCCAGACATCGTATTTTTACTACCGAGTAGTTCAACAAGATAATTGTAAAACTTCCACCGTTATTTTCAATAAAATATTTTTTCGTTTTCTCAATCCGATAATAATTCAATATTGTATGTCCCCTAACCAATCGATATAATATAACAACTCAGCATACTTTTGTAGAATTTATAAATACTACCCACAACTATAACATTATATCTATAATATTCCCCAATGATATTTTATAAAAATTCATTTTATTCATAAAAAGTTGGGGTCTTAATATTATACAACGTCCTTCGAGAAGGCTTTGATCTCCGAAAGGATTTCTACGGATAAAAATTTATATAAATCCTACTAAAAATTCACAACTATAAATCATTTCGGAGGATAAAAATTCAAAGGATATAAATCCATAATATTCAAAAAATTTTGAGATATTTAGGATAAAAATCCATCTTTTTGATTTATAAATAAGTTCATAAATAAGAGACTGGGAATAAGGAGGAGAAGAGAGGGACAAGAATACACAAGAGATACAACACAAATACAAACTTATACTCTTCATATTATCAACTTGTTACTCTCAATATTATTATAAATGGATTACTCTCTCTCCTTTATTGATTTTTTTACTAATCGGGTTTAAACGTAAATCTGTGTCAAGGTTCACACTTTATATTTCTTTATTTATATGAATATATTTCGTGAGTTTGATATAATCAACAACTCTATCAACCGTAGATTATAAAATGATTTCTCTGTATGTCAGTACTTATCAAATGATAAACTTATCATAAAATTAACTTAATTGATAATCTGATCGAGTTTAATCATATATCCTACTAGTCCTAGTTAAATTAGGTAACCCGAGTTAAAGTGTACTTGGTTTTCCACATTCCCGATATATAAATTTCCTAATCCCCTGTTCAGATAAATTCTCTGTCATCATCTCATACGCTTCTAATTTATTCACATCTTCCCCTATTTCTCGGCCCTCCATTTCTCTACATGGATCCAGAAGATGACAGGAATTCCGATGAATCCTACGATGCCGGCACCGATTACGGCGGCGATTCCGATTACAGTCCAGGCTTCGACTCCGATCACTCCGATGACCTCGCCGATCATCGCCAGAAGAAGAAAACCTATACCATTTTGAACGAAGAAGATATAAAGCGAAATCAGGAGGAGGATATCTCCACAATTTCTTCTTCTCTTTCAGTATCAAGAGCTGTTGCTCGGATTTTGCTCCACCGGTTCAAGTGGAATGTTAATGATGTGCACGAATCCTGGTTTGCTGATGAGGTAAAATTTCAGAAATCTATGGGGTTACTGGAATACCCAGTTGTTAAATTTAGTAATTCTGATGAATTGACTTGTGGGATTTGCTTCAATTCTTATTTTCGTGATGAAAAGATAAATTCAGCTGTGTTTTGTTGCCATTCTTATTGTAATATTTGTTGGGGTGGGTATATTAGCACCGCTATCAATGACGGCCCTGGGTGTTTGTCACTGAGGTGCCCGGAGCCGGATTGTGATGCTGCTGTTAGTGAAGATTTGGTTAATTTATTGGTTTCGGATGAAGATAAGAAGAAGTATGATGGGTATTGTGTAAGGTCTTATGTTGAAGGGAATAAAAGAATTAAATGGTGTCCTGCTCCTGATTGTAAATTTGCAGTTGAGTATGATGATGGGAGTGGGGTTGGGGGTTTTGATGTTTCTTGTGTTTGTTTTTGTAATTTTTGTTGGAATTGTACTGAGGACGCACATAGTCCGGTGGATTGTGACACTGTGGCTAAGTGGGTATTGAAAAATAGTGCAGAATCGGAGAATGTGACTTGGATACTTGTGTATACGAAGCCGTGTCCCAAGTGTAGGCGGCCGATTGAGAAAAATGACGGGTGTATGCATATGACTTGTAGGCAGCCTTGCTCATTTGAGTTTTGTTGGGTTTGCCTTAGGGCGTGGAGTAGTCATGGGTATAAACCGTGTAATGGCTATGCTGGGAGTATAGAAAAAGGGGAGCTTGATGAGGGGGAGAGGACGAGGCAGATGGCGATGAAATCCTTGGAGAGGTATACACATTATTATGAAAGGTGGGCTGCCAATCACAAGTCCATGAAAAAATCAGTTTTGGATTTACATGAGATGCAAAATGTGAATCTTGATAAGCTTATGGCAAAACATGCTCAAACCAGCTCGCAGTTGGGGTTTGTTTTAAAAGCTTGGATGCAGATAGTTGAATGTAGACGAGTGTTGAAATGGACCTACGCGTATGGATATTACTTATCAGAGATAGAAGTTGCCAAGACAAAGTTGTTTGAGTACTTGCAAGGCGAGGCTGAGGTTGCTTTAGAAAAGCTTCATCATTGTGCAGAGAAGGAGCTAACTATCTACCTCCACGAAGGCACTACGGGTGAGTTTAACGATACTTTTCGTTCAAAGCTAGCGAATCTGACTAGCGTGACTGGAACTTACTTTGCGAATTTGGTCACAGCATTAGAGAATGGTCTAGCAGATGTAGCTTCCAACCGGGCTTGTAGTACAACAAGCTCAAATAAAAGGCCGAAATGCGAATAAATCAGTCAGTTTGAGTAGCTTTTAAGCATGGTCTAGCAGATGTATATTCCGACCAAGCTTGCAGCGAAACAATAAACTCAAATAAAATAGTTTCGAGTGGCTCAGGCGTGGATGCCAGTTAGTTAATTTGGGGCGAATGAGCGCCAGTGTGGGTGAAGCATTATGATACCGGAGTTGCCAAAGTATCTTAGTAGTGTTCTACTATGTAAATTTATTTAATATGATTAAATTTCCCTTGGTCATTTAACTAATGTAGTAGTATGTTTTTACTATTGGAATTTGAGAAAAATTGGGTAGAAGTATTAAGCACTCGACATAGATTATCTTCTTCTTTTTTTTTGAGTACTTACTCTATTAGAATTCGATTCTAAAAATGCATTTCTAACATAAACATCAATAAAAAAATATATATAATATAATTGCAAAGTATAGATTTAGATAAAGGAAACGGAAATATTTACATCATTAAGGGATATTGGAGAAAATAATCATTCTCTTGAGTCTGTCACAATTTTTTTTACCCCTATGGTTATTAAAAGTTTGCTTTTATTGCAATTTTTTCATTTTTAATTTTGTTTTATTCTACTTCCAAGATTTAATAAACTTATGAAAATTTTATTGCTTATACTATAATTCGTAAAGTAATTATTAATTTTTATGACTATGAATTCATATAGAAGGGGAAAAACTGAATGCCTCGTCCTCAACATGCACAGACAGCTTCCGAAACTAGGCTTATATTATATCTTCCCATTCTACTCGCATGACACGAAGTTTCTTTTGTTAGTTTTTATTATTTGTGATTTTAATGATGATAATATGGTTGAGAATATAAGTTATTTAATTGACTGAATTGATCATGTTTTGGGCTCATCTGATATTGATTTATTCAAATTCGGATTGAAGTTTATTAAGGAGTTGGTTTAGCTAAGAAATCTGTTTAAAATTGATATTACAATCTTTTAAGGAAACATGTTTAATCTATTGAAAATGGCTAAGGAAAGGAACCTTATCTTGAAAATATCTTTTCAACTCCCTTAATTTAGCTTGTTTTTAGATCTTGGAGTTCTATCTCCCATCGAGTTTTTCATGCTAACCATGTATTATAGTCGTTGATCTTTTATTCTATAAATTCTCGTCAATCGTCATGCCCGGCTATTGAAGGAGAGAACTCTGGAAGCTGCAATCCAAATTGTTCAATACATCTTTCATAGCTTTTGTAATCCGAGTATAAGTTTAGTTTGGATTGGGTTCTCTTGTAATCGACAGTTTCTTTAAAGAAAACTTTAAATGTCTCAATGGCGAGAAAAGTTGTAGAGGTGCAAGGGGATATTGATATCCAAGTCAGAATTGGATTTCTTTGAATAAGATGTTTTTCTTTGTACTTAATTAAGTATTAAGTTTAATAAAAAGAGTCTCCAATACCAGATTAGGACACTAGATTAGCGGATAGCGGCTGAACCACGTAAAAATTTTGGTGTGATTTGCTATTATGTTATTCTCTATTCTGTTTTTGTATTTCTGAATATTTTGTTCTGCTCTAACTTGAAGATATACTAATCCCGTCACTAAAACGGACATAGTATCCTCTCCATTATAATTATAACCTGCAACAGTAAATATAAAAAGTGACTAGTATTGATCACTTTTGGCATTTATACCTATTCACCTCCCCTCTAGATATGTTTGTTCATCACTGTTCATTATATACGGATGATAAATCCCTATTATAGAAGCAAACACCAAGATCATATTTGTTTGTTAGAAGTATAATCCCATGATTATATTTTCATGCATTATAATCTCAATATTACTAATTCTAAGATTACATAATAATTGTGCTTACAACTTTGCAACAAATTGACTAATTGCATTCTCTTGAGCAGATTGTGGGAGTTCACGGGTCACTAAGTTGGCAATTATGCAACTAGTCACCTACAGGGAGAATGCAGTTACTGATTTTATGTAGGCCGAAGGCAATATTCTCCCGATCATTCAACTTTTCTGGATACTTTGGTTTCTTTATTTTTTTTCTATCCTCATTTCAATATTTGCTTTTGATTGTAATACAGATAGATCTGTCAAAATATGATTATGGGTTGATTTTGATTTATAAAATTTAGTTATAGTTCATCGCAGGGTCATAATCAGATAAGTTCGTCGCAGGCTCATTATTTTATTGTACGTGAAGATGAAGTACATTATTTTATTTTTTGCAGGAATTACAAAGAAATGTGCATGATAGTTGATAACCTTTTAATGGCCTAGTGATCATATGTTCGAAGAATCGGGTATTGTGGTGTAAATGAGTATTGAGTTCGTCAAATTTGGCTAGTAGAATTTAAAAATAAAGTTTGATTTTGGCTCGTTTCGCTTCTGATTCAATCACACTTGAGTAGTTTTGGAATTTCTGAGCAAATTAAATCCGAGTATCAACAGGAAATAATGATTTGATAAAATACGAATAATCAGTCGTTCTCGTATTTGACTCTTTTTATATTTTGAGTGGAGCTTGAGCAGGGTCGTTCCTGAGCACAGGCGTGAGAGTCGACCGCCCGGAGCCCCAAAACATGGGGTCCTCAATTTTATATATATATATATATATATATATATATATATATATATATATATGTGTGTGTGTGTGTGTGTGTGTGTGTGTGTGTGTGAACATGTGATTGAAGATTTTGCTTCAAGTAGATGAATGTATTCACTAGAAGAAAAATCTTTAAATGAATATATTCTCATATATTTTGTTGTAGTTTAGTCGAAGTTCTTATATTTTATTGTAATCTAAGTTCTCATATATTTTGTTGTAGTCAAATTATTATGTTTTAATACTAGAAAAATACTTTTTTATATACATCTTGTATTTTTTAAAAAATTTTTTATAAATACAATATTTCGGTCTCGTTTTCCTTTTTCATCCTGAACACTAAAATCTCAGTAAAGGCCCTGAGCTTGAGTTGAACTTTTAGCTCCATGAGTTATATACCCTGGTTGGATTGTACATTTTGTGGACTTTTAGGGATGGCTTTTGATTTTTGTTGAGCATATGAATGTCTTTTATTTTCCTATGTGGAATTTGCCTTCTGTTTTTGTTTTTTTGTTTCTTATTGGACGCTTTTAATGAATTTATATTATTACCTATCAAAAACCAATTTCTTAATGGAAAATTATTTACTTCTCTTTTATAATATTGTTCATAGGTCAAATTGATTTGACATGAAATTATCAGCACATGTTCAACTCCAACAGCAATATTTTTCATATAATGCAATTGGGAGGACAGAAGTATTATTCCATCCGTTATTTAATATAAGTCGTTTTAGAGTTATGCATAAGTATTAAAAAAATGATTATAAAGAATTAAATATATTATCAATTGTCTATATTATCCTTGTATTAAAAGAAGAGTATTATTTATTGGGCAAAAAATAGTGAGAGAATCAAAATTATATTTATTACTTGGGATAATATTGGAAACTAAGCAATTAATACTTGCTTGAAATTCTCAAACGACTTATATTTAAGAACAAAAATATTTATCTAAAACGACTTATATTAAAAAACGGAGAGAGGATTGTTCTATGACCACTTTGCTAATTAACTAAGGGGATGTTTATTAACATTTGAATGAATTTGACTGAATAAGTGATTCAGAGTGTTTATTTTATAATTTTTAAACTATGAATGTGTTTGAATTATATTTTTATCTACCCATCCTCGTAGAGAATTTAAAATAACATTTAATATTAATCTTTTTTTTATTATTGTAAATAAAATTTGTTATGTACAAATTGTTTTTTGATTTTTTTAACAAGCTGGTCAATAACTAATTTAATGAATGTTGTTGCAATCTTTTATTTTGATTTTATGGACGAATAGAATGTTATTTAAAAAAATTAGTGTTTATTTCTAAAATTATATTATTAATAGTATACTCCATCAAATATTGTTCATAAGTTTATATTTAATCTTTCTTATATAACATTATTTATTTATAATTACATAATAAATTTGTTCATAATATTTTAGATGGTTAAAATAGAAAATATACACGTCTTCGAGATGTTTTGACAAATATTTATTAAATACTTTTATTCTATATTGAGAACTTTTATTTCATTCAACTCATTTAAATTCTCTTCTACATTAAAAATTTTCCATTCAATTTTATCAAGCAACACTTAAGTATAACAATTATTACTGCATCAGTTACAAAATATAAGATTATTTATTGATTCTTTAAGTTAATTTACGACATTTGTCAAAAAAATTTTGATAAAGTGAATCAAATTCAAAATAGATATAAATTCATTTATTTTAGTCAATTTTATCACAAATATTAGAAAAATTCTAAATAATTAGTAATAATCATAATATACGAGTCTAATGAATTTTGAATTTAAAATATTTTAAATTAACTAATAAATTTCAATAATAATCAAACAATTTAAAACACAAATATATAATTTAATCATAAAATTCAACTCAAAAGGAAATTGCACTGAACTCAAATGTTTCCTAGAGGAAAATTGCCATAGATAAATAATTTATATTATTTGGATTTGGCTCCCATCCGTTACATATTTTCTTCAATTATATTCAATAAACCAATTATTTAATATTAATAATTTTATTAATGATGATCAAAATATGTTAATAGATAGTTAATAATATGAAGATTAATTTTATAAAAATTATAATCATAAAAAATATTTTTATCATTAAAAGTTTAAAAAAAAAATTAAATTTTGATAAAAATTCACATATATTTATTAAATTGTGAAAAATATTGAATTAATTTCATTTTTGATGATATTAATTATGTTGTATCGATTTCAATTATAATATTTATAACTATAAAATTATGGTCTCTTAAATTGGAAAGAATGTGTAATCGATGGTATCCAAATGCATTAATATTCATAGTTTTTTAAAAATGTAAAGTGAGAAATAAGATGATGCCCTGCAGTCGGATTTCTAGTGGCAGAGTCAACTTCTCAGTGATAAAAAATACTAGGAATTTGAATCAGAAAAAAGAACATCAAATTCTTCACCCCTTTTCTCAAATTAATTGCTCAATCAGAAATATGCAAGCACCCACACAACAATTGAGCTTCGAATTTCTTACCAAGAAACCATATGAGCCTCCTTCTTGGGCGTCCCACCTTAATCCCATTCCCACCCACATCTTCTCTCTTGGACATGTAATCAAATCTCTGTTTCTCCATGTATTTATATTTATATATGCAAAGTTTCTTGATCTGGGTGTTTGTTATTTTTTCAGTTTCCTACTCCAATTCATAAATGGAACCTTCCTAATTTGCCCAAGAACACTGAAGTTTGGTTAAAGGTAAGAGATATGATTTTATATATTTTTATATGTATTGTGGTGTTGATAATTGTTCAAATGGAATATTATTTTGGATGGATATGATTTACTAGAGGACCAAGTTGACAAAAGAAAAAAGAAAAGGAAAAAGAAGAACAAAATACAATGTATTTCCATTGTAAAAAGATTACATAGCTTCAGCAAAAGTGGCAAATATTATGGAAGCTTAGAAACATACTTATATGTGGGTCACTGGATTATGTCAAATTGTTCATATGAAATCCTGGAGTTTGACATTTGAAATCTTCCTTGAAATGGAATGCAACTTTATATTTGCTTAAATTTGGTAGGTAAGCAAAACTTGATTAATACTAATCTTTGTAGTACTTTATAACTTGTTCTGTCAAACCAAATTTCTTATCTTATTAACTGTTTTCCTGCTAACAGAATTTTCCTGGATAGCATTTGAAAGGATGTAGAAAAAAGTAGTCTCAATGGCATCAGATAGACTATTTAGTAGGTTATATTGTCATAATTTATACAAGCTGAATGTTGATATGTACTTTTTGACCAAGTTCACGGTTTTAATGTAACCAATTACATGACTGGTTGTCTCTTCCATGATTTCACCGTAGCGATATGTTCTGTTTTATTTTGCAATATAAATTATGGTGGGAGATTTTGTTTTGCATTGTGAATGTGTTCTGATATGCTCTTCATAAATTGTATGTCTATTAGTTCATGATTTCCTATGAATCTTTAAGTATACTAGTCTGCTTATATAAAAAATGAAAGTTTATAATCTACTTAAATTGACAGAAAAGTTTGCTATTATATAGCGTGATGACCTTTCAGGAATGCAATTGAGTGGTAACAAGGTCCGCAAACTTGAGTTCTTGTTAGCGGATGCTGTGGCACAAGGGGCAGATTGTATTGTAACTATTGGAGGCATCCAGAGTAATCATTGTCGTGCAACTGCTGTAGCTGCCAAGTATTTAAATCTTGACTGTTATCTTATACTACGCACCTCAAAGGTATTTATGTTGATTTGTCATCTTTTTGTTTAAAATAATTTATCAACCCAGAAGAAACTCTCTCTTAATATTGCAGGTTCTTACGGACAAAGACCCTGGATTGACAGGCAATCTCCTGGTTGAACGATTAGTTGGTGCACATATTGATCTTGTTTCGAAGGAAGAATATTCCAAAGTTGGGAGTTTGGTAAATCTATTTTTCGTATTGTGGTTTGATTGCAATATTATGCTGTGGTTTTCCTTATTCCTTCTGGAATTGTTAATATCAATTTTTTATGATGGTCACTGTTTGAAAATGTTAAGTTACTAGTTACTCTAACAAATATAGGCTATTAGAGAAGCAATTTATCATGTAATAATTATATTTGTACCAGGGAAAAACAAAAGCAGACTCTTTATGGAGAAAACAATTATGTGCTGGAAAAAATTCCAGTATCAGCCTACTTAGGCTTATTGCTGTACCATTTCATATAACATATATGGTATATGAAATACCATATATAACATTTTTCATAACTTGGTTGTACAATTCCTCCCATCTCATATATGGTTTTAAGTTGATTGTTAATGGGGCCCGCTAATCACCCAATTAAAACCGTTGGTTCTGTCTCTTCTAGCCCAAAATTTGTCGTAGTGACGATAAGAAACTCTCTTATTCCTCTCTCTCTTTGGCTTCAATGGCAGCCATCAAAATGGAGAAATTTACATTGTTGATTATAGCTAGCTTTGTGTATGAAAATTAAAGTCTGAGCTGGTTTTGTTCGGTACATTTCCAATTCAAGTTGGTTGGTGGAAAAGGTGGAGTTGGAAAACCTCATTCATAGAATTTTGCTCTTTTGAAGTACTATCCCCATTCGAGTTTCGTATTTTTATTCTATAAAATTAAAAGGTAGCCAGTTCATTGAAGTACAGGGTTGAAACTGGGCATACAGACTGGCCCATGTCCATTGAAGCAAGTTCATTTACTATAAATCTAACTTCAACCCATATCTACCCAACCTTCAGCATGTTCATATCCGCCCAGGTCTGCCATTTGCCTGTTAGAATAAAAGGCCTAGATATATTGACTAGCCCATGTTCTAGATTCCAAGTTTCAAGTTGTTTCTATTTACCAACGTATGTTTTCTTGTATTATGGCTAACAGGTTTCCTTTAACTTTGGCTTATTTTTCTTGTATATGCGATCTCAGGCTCTTACTGATTTGTTGAAAGAAAAACTGCTAAAAGAAGGGAGAAGGCCATATGTCATTCCTGTCGGTGGATCAAATTCTCTTGGAACCTGGTAAGTGGTAAGCTTAGGTGGTACATCTTTCATGCCATGTCGTTTAAATTCTTTTTCTATGTGCGTGTTTATTTTCTCGTTGGGGATTTTATAGTCTGTATGAATCTGCTGCGGCACTAGATTAAATCTTTGTTTTTTTCTCTGTTGGCTTATTATATCTGTATATAAATTAATGTTTCTTATGAAATGAATATTGTTTGAACACAAAGGATAAACAGTAAAATGGAATATTAGCTGAAAAACAGTAAAAAATAAATACCCAAACAACATCCGACTGTAGAATCCCTTCAAGCAAAATAGCACTTTGCTTAAGACATTATTTGGCCCAATTTCGGTGCAAGGATCACACGACTCAACCGCCTCCAGGAACAAAAATGAAGTTTTGGTTTGCATCTACCAAAAACTTTGAAGTAAAGCTCTAAAAAACTTGGATAACAAATTAGGCTCTACAAGTTTTGTGGAACTAATCTCACAAAGTGAACTGTGAACCAATATTACACATAACTAAAATATTTTGAATAACTTTTCTCTCGCATACGAAAATCTTTTAATTTTGTGTGTCCCAAATTTTCAACCAAGGCTCCATTTTATACTAGGGAGCTAACTTAATGGGATGTGCTAACTTAGGCCAATTGTGTCAGCTTGTGTATATATCACATCATATTTCCAACTGATTCTGTTTCGTTCAGGGGCTATATCGAAGCAATTAGGGAGATTGAGATGCAGCTTCAAAGAGGTACTAGCGGTGTAGGATTTGATGACATCATTGTAGCTTGTGGCAGGTTTCTTTCTTATCCACACATATCAAATTCTGCTATCTAGTAGGGTGCTTTTATTTAATGTGTATCAATTTCAGATATTGTAAACCCTAATTGTACTATTATAGAACCCTGTAAAACACTAATCATACTAATACTATTATAAAAACTTATTATCTTATACTCCCTAAACCCTGCTAATGTTATGAGTATCAATTATACTACCAAAGCATTGATTAAATGAAAGTTTTGTTGTCTACCTTGTTTATCTATAAGGTATTGTTTAAATGATCGACTCTATGTAATAAATTTGTTTTCTTATTTTTCTATTTATTTGATTTCTAGTGGGGGTACAATTGCTGGTTTGTCAATTGGATCATGGCTGAGTAAACTCAAAGCAAAAGTACACTCTTTTTATTTCCTTTTAATTCCTTCATCATACTATGAAAGATAAAAGTCATTTTAAGTTTTATTGATTGCAGGTTCTTGCATTCTGTGTATGTGATGACCCTGATTACTTCTATCATTACGCTCAAGGCCTACTCGATGGACTCCAAGCTGGTGTTAGCTCACGTGATATAGTTAATGTTGAGAATGTAAGATCAACTTGGTTAATTTATCAGGAGGTTTTAGGGGTCTTTGTCTATTTCATCTGTTATTAATATTGATCTATATTAGATATTGGCAAATGCTAATGTTATATAATAGGGTAATGCTAAGGATTTCAAATTTTTGGTCTCAAAAAGTGTCTCAACCATTGTTACAAGTACATCTCTTGTGATTGGCTAATGCCATAAAGTATTACTAAAATATTCGATGGCGTAAATTATTATTAAATATTCAATGCCGCCACATCATTTGAGACCTATTTGAGACAAAATTTGAGACCTCTAGTATTACCCTATATAATTTGTAAGTTGCGTGAATCAATTAAATTTTCCCTGATATCTCCTCTTACTTTTCTCCTCAATATCGATTTGCACTACTATTGCTATTATAGAAGTTATTGATATGAGACCTGCTTTTTTTTCTTTTCTTCTTGCTTTTAATGAAGGCCAAGGGACTCGGCTATGCTATGAATACCACTGAGGAGCTTAGATTTGTCAAGGACGTTGCTGAGGCCACTGGAGTTGTCCTTGACCCTGTTTACAGGTTTGGTTATTGCTTGTCAATTAATAGTTTCCAAGCCATGTAATTTCTCTCTGGGGAATTGATACCACAAAATGATTACCATAGATTTGAAAAATCATACAATAGGTGAGACCTGTACTCCAAGGATATCTGACTTAGCACAGAACCTTAACCAAAGGTCGCTCTATATCAAATAACAGTAAATTAGTTTGGTAATTAACACTTATCAAGTGATCAAATGCTCTAAAAGCATAAGTAATTAGAGAATGAGTCAACAAAGTATACCATGTTTCAATACACTCACTAAATGTGTATCATAATTTGACACTTACTTTCACATGCAACCAGTAGTTAAATGCCATGGGGTATCATAATACACAAACCAAATAGTATACAACTGCACTATAACCAAAATGTGGGGAATTAAGGCAAGTAGGAACAGTTGAAGCCAATACATTGTGTAACCAGAGCCTAATACAAATACCTTATGTATATCATGATTTAACATTCTTCCAGACTTGCTGACTTGTGAATGCACGTGGAGAGATAAGTTACGATGCATCATAATACATAAAGGACATAGTTAAATTGTTAAGTTGTTCTGGAGGAAAGAGGGTTAAAAGTAAAGCAAGATAACTTTTTCGCTTATAAACATGCTACAAGTCAACTGATCAACAGTGGTACTTCTATTTGAAAGACAAAAAAAGAAAAGATTTATTTGAACTAAAGTCTTGTTTCTGCGATAACATTTTTTCCCCTTTTCTCTTTGAGTTTGTGACATTGGTATATTGCACATTACTTGTAGTGGAAAAGCTGCTTATGGAATGATGAAGGATATGGCTGAGAATCCGACCAAGTGGGAAGGAAGAAAGGTCCTATTCATACACACCGGTGGACTCCTTGGTTTGTATGACAAGGCTGAGCAGATGGCGCCATTGGTGGGAGACTGGCGTAGAATGGATATTCATGAATCTATACCTCGGGAGGATGGCATAGGGAAAATGTTTTAGATTATCAAAGCAAGCAATGAATGTGATCTCTTAAATTGTTTAGTTATATCCAAGTCTTCGAAGAGTATCTCCTAATGATGCATGACTCCTCGCAAAGTGGGAATAGGCAGTATGCGCGCCGCACCTCTCCTGTAAGTTCTGTTAATGTTGCAAAAGTTTGTTAATAACTTGATATAAGAGAACACAACATTCGCCTATAAAATTATTATATTATGTATTTCATCAACTTTATCCAAAAATTAGAGTCATAAAGGACTCATTTGCAACACTGATTAACATACTTATGAGCTAATTCCCATGCTGATTTGACATGTTTGTTGGAAGATTCTCTTCCTCATTTGTTGCACATATGTAAAATTCTTAAATTTTGAAGGGTTATGTTTCACTTCTTTATCAACAGGTATAGAAGCTTTTAATGTTTAACACATCATCATATTTGAATAATGCTAGAGGTCTCAAATTTTTAGTCTCAAATGACATGACATTGAATATTTTAATGATAATTTATAGCATAGCCAATCACATGAGATCTAAAAAAATTGAGATCCTTAACATATTTAGATATCTATAAACCTTCCCTTCGCACTCATGGTAAAAGTCATGCTACCATACCGGCATACCCTAGTTCAATATCCGTTCCGTTAACTGCAACTCTCAAGTTTGAAAGGTCTAACCTACAATAATTTTTATACGCAAGTACCACCCACATCTCTTATTTGTAAAATTTTCTCATGGTGCATTTTAAAGCTGAATATTACCATTAATGGGTCATCATCATCTACAATGAAACAATGACCAAAGGTGTTAGCTTAGAAGTAAGGCGTGCGTAAGATCATAGATTCGAATTTATCTCCCTACAAAGTGAAGCTCCACTTTTGCACCTCAAAATGGTGTACCTTCCGTTTCTACTCTTAGGAGAAAAGGGTTTGTTAAAGGCAAACATACATAATCAATAGTACCATGTTTATCCATAAATTGAACACTTCAACAAGTCCTTCAAGAACTTCATTCTTTTGTTTCTACGCACTAATAAACAGAAGAACATGATATTTACATGCCTGTGACCTGTACATACATATTTTTAATCTTGGGTTCCCTCGAGTCTTGGTGGAATCTCCATATACATGTTAAATATTCGATGGTTTATTTCAGTCACTTCCAAAAACCACCACTTAAAGCAATTTTATCAAACCATAGCACACATTTTGACTTCAATTTATTGTTCCCCTTTTGCAAACTATATCTCATATGTCATCCCAACTCGCAGAAGCCTAGTATGAGGAATCTGCATTGATTTCTCCCCTTGCCTGAAGTTTTTCCTGAGAAAACTATACGCGTGGTTGACAACAAACTTATTGAACCAAGACGAATCTTGTTTAGCCACCACTTCCGCTTCTCCCAAAAGATAAACCACACCTCTCTCCTTGGCTTTCTGCAAATATTTCATCTCTTCTTCAACTCCTTGAATAGGCTCAGCAACAATTCTGCTCGAAGAACTATTAGCTGACCTAGCTGCATTAAATGACCTGATAGAGCTTGAAGAAGAAACACGCGATGGCGTTTTTAGTTGCTGCATTGACTCTTCAGTGTGAGCTACTGCTGATGAACTTGACGAGACTCTTGTTTTCCCATCTTTAGGTATTGAAAGCAGAGTCGATACGTACTCTTCAGGTTCAGTAGTTCCAACTCCAGCATCAATAATGAAGTGTTCATGCCTGATGAATTCCTTCAAGTTTTCCACAAGTTGACGTTCAAACTCCTTAGGTTCCTCGATTTTATCCTTGTAACCATATCTCACCACACAACGAAACATTCTGTAGTCTCGAGGCTCAACATGCCTGAACAAAAATCGCTCCTCTAGTACAACTTTGCTTATAGGAATGAACTTTAGAGAAACTAGGACTAGAACTGAATGAATAGATGGTATGTTTTCGATGAAATGGGGAAATATTGGCGGAATGCCTTGTACTAGCTCAGAGTACAAGAGTCCGATTCCAGGGACTCTGTTTATGTCAGGGTTTAAGGCCAAGTCCCTTACATAATCACTGGAAACCTTGTTGTTGAGCTCGAACATGTATCTTTGTTTGTGTACATAATGCCATGTCCCCATTACTGTCATTAGGACAAGCGAAAAGGCGAGCGGAAGGTAGCCGCCTTGTGTGAATTTGTAGAGGACAGAGGATAGATATACAAGCTCTATAGAGCCAAATACAACAAAGAAGAGGGCAATCCACCATATGTTTGTCTTCCATATAATAAGCATGATAACAGTGACCATACATGTTGTGATCACCATAACAGCTACCACAGCAATTCCTGCGAGAATGCAACAATATGGGAGTGGTTAGCATGAAGTTAATTTTGGTCAATTGACTAATAAAGTATCGACACGCAGGCCGGGAGGTGATCTTTCTCTGCATGTCAGCACTGTATTGGTCAATTGTCAACTTACCATGAAGTTAACTTCGTGGTAAGCGGATCCAATAAAATGACGAGTACTGCTATAAAAAAAAGTGCACAAATACTTGTGAAATTGGCGCGTATGTCATTGTGTCTATCTGACAAAATTAATTACCGTAGGCGTTGCCGATCTTTTTGGTGGTTCTGAAACCCAAAGTCACTATAACACAAGCAACCATAAGCATGTAGTTGATCTCAGGGATGTAAACCTGACCCTCATACTTTGCAGAGGTATGAACTATTTTCACCCTTGGGAAGCAACCTAAACTCAAGGATTGCGAGATAATTGCAAATGCTCCGGATATCATAGCTTGGCTCGCAATTATGGCAGCAGCAACCGCAATCACAAACACCGGCCAGTAAAGGGAATCTGCGTGTATATATATATATATATATATATATATATATATATATATATATATATATAGTTTGAATAAGAGTATGTTTGTGAATGGTAATAGTAATGTGATTATTGATTCTGATTACTGTTTTGTTTTGTTTTGTTTTGTTGTTTATAAGTAGTTTTAAAAAGCAGTTTGTGTTTGGTAATGAAAAAGTAGTAAAAAAGTAAAAAGTGTTTGGTATTAATTAAACTGCTTATAACTTATTTAAAGAGTAAAATTCTTATAAAATATGAGTTTTGAGTAGGTACTAGCCTGGAATAGAATCATAGAAAGTATCATGCACATGACCAGGGAATTTGATGAGGTATGCAGCTTGTCCAACATAAGCAGCTAGTAATGCAGGCATCACTATTCCAGAGAAGCTAATCTGTGATCATGTACATTAACAAGAAGATAAGTAGTTTTTTATTTAGCTATTATTTAATTATATAATCAAACATGAAAATCATTTTCCAATGTATTATTATATATGCAACTACTAACTACTATCAAACTTACCTGGACAGCCAATACGTTGAAATGACCAATATCAGCAAACATGGCTTCGGTACCTGCAAATTCATATGCAAGGAATTAGGATAAACTAATTAATAGTAGCAACTAAAGTAAGTAACTAGTCATTAGCTAGGGAGGGAGGGAGGGAGGGAGGGAGGGAGGGTTAAAAGAAATATTACTGTAATAAATTACTATTGATGAAGCCTAATTCAATTTCATTAGGAGATTACTCATGTACTTTCTAGGTAAATTAAGTTTTCTTGTATCGTGTAGTATATAAGAGGGAAATATTTTGTATATAGTGGTAATCAAATGTAACCCTGCCGTCTGGCTCAATGATTTAAGGGAGAATTTGAGATCAGTTGTAAACTCGGAGGTCTTGAGTTGTACTCCCACTGACATCAAATATAGGGGTCATGGACCGCAGAGCTGCAGGCGTAAACCTGTTATTGAAAACTTTGTTTGGGGATAGGAGACATATATAGTATAGTCGCAAGACGGGAAAAAACCTCCTCTTTATCCAAAAAAAAAAAAATATGCTCTCTCATTTTTTGTCTCATTTGTTATCACATTCCATGTATTACTCTCTACAAAATTATATTATGTACACTTTTACGAGACAAATTGATTTATTGCCGATTGTTGATGTAGTCCGATCTTTAGATGAAACACGTAAGTTTTGTATATAGTGGAAATTAAACGTAACCCCATCGCTTGGCTCAATGGTTCAAGGGAGAACTTGAGATCAGTAGTAAACTCTGAAGTCATGAACCGCAGAGCCGCAAGCGTAAGCCTGTTATTGAAGGACTTGTTCATCCCGCAAAGCCGCATGCGTAAGCTTGTTATTGAAAGATTTGTTCGGGAATGAGATAACATATATTTGATTAATTGTAGGGTCTGAGTCTCACCTGTAATTGCCAAAACAACTCCTCCAAGTGAGATCCATCCTTTTTTACCATTTCTTTTGAAGTAATCTACTATGTATTTTGGATTAAACGCGCGCAATACGCCGGGTTCATGCTTGAATAAGTTGTAGAGGCCAATGCCACCAATGCATGAAAACCACAACACAATGACCGGAGCAAATGAATATCCCACTTTATCAGTCCCCAATCTTTGAACTGAGAAGAGAATGATCAATATTGCAATTGAAATTCCCACAACAGCATCTGAAAATTAATTAATAAGGTTAAAAAAATAACCATAAATTAATACTATATTTATATATATTTCTACTAAAAAAGACATGACTAATTTAATTATATTAATATTAGTCGTCGGTCGTAAACTTTATTATTAAATTAATATTCTAATTAATTTAATTCATTTAAGCTTGAAATTTTATCAAATCACATGATTAATTATATTAATAATGTGAATTTGAAACATAATAACTGTAACATTAGTTGAAAAATTATAGTGAATTAATTTCTAACTAGCTAATTGTCATAACTAAATTAAAACTTGAATTGATTAGAATTTCAAGCAAATTTTGTCACTATAAGCGCTAATATAGAATTCCATTATAAACTTAAAATAATTATTTTCTCATAATCATAACGAAATAAATCTACAATAATTCATTCAAATATTTACCTTAATAATTGATTGAAAGAACCTATAATATATAATTCAATCATTAGTTATATATTTAAAATCATAATTAAATTTTTTTAATTAATAATATAATAAATCATTATTCATATCGTGCCGTGCTTCGCACAGAGTTAGTGAGTTTGGTGAAATATAAAACCTAGAAGTGTATAACAGTCTAACCAATATCTAATATTATATTGGAAATATGTAAATGAGAAAGCTAATTAAAAAGGAGAAAAGAGAGGAAAAAGGAAGCTAGTGTATATATATATGATAAAAACAATAATTATAGGATCAAAAAGAAAAGGATATTATAGATGGATTTTTGAGGGTGAAGTACCTTGGCCAAGGGATTTGATTCCACTTACTGCTGACAGCACTGCAATAACATCAAAATTAAAAAGATATTAATTCAATTAATTAAGGTACATAAATAAATTCAAATAAACTAAAAAAAATTAAATAAAATATATGACTTTGCTATATATTTCAAAAAAATTCAATCGAATTATAATTGCAACGTATATCAATACATGAGATTGAATATAATTATAAAATTGACCCATTGTACATCAAATATATCATAAAAATATTACTAAATAGATATATATATATATATATATATATATATATATATATATATATATATATATATAAAAAATGGAGGTACACATGCATAAATTCCAAATATACACATGAGTTAAGTCACCCTGTGGATCGTAGGTAGTATTTGATGATAGTAGAATAGCTTATTTATTATCGTAGAAATGTAGAGTGCATTTCTTTACGATCGTAGATTAATAGACATTTAGGAATCTACACAGCTGTGCAGCTCCATTAACACACACACCCCACACACACACACACACACACACACACACACATATATATATATACCATTTTCCATAAAATATTTAAATTCACCTGACCTGAGATGCATGGAGTTAGAACACCATCACCAATGACCATGGAAGTTCCGAGGATGGTCACAAGGAAAAGTACAACTTTGGCAGTAATACTGGTCTCAAGCTTGTTTTTGAACTTTTGGGCCCTTCTCAACTGGATAGATGGGGTGTCAAGTCTATAGTTTGATAACTCTCTATCTTCTGGTTGTTCATTTGGAATCAAGCTCACCTTTGCATACCGGCAGATCAAAGAATAAAGTGCAAACGTTCCACCTGCATGCCCATGCAACGTGCATTAATTAATTGAAAAAGCACAATATATTACTCTCTCCATTCCTAAATAAGTGTCGTTTAAATAAGAGTGTAAACAGAGAGAATCCTGAATGACACAAAAGTTTCACTGAATTCGAATTCGAAATAATAAATTGTACTTTCGAATTGATTCAATTCAATTATATTTTAAAAATCCTACTCAAATTCGACTCGACTCGAATATTTATTATTCGAATTCGATCCGACTCGACTCGAATATTTTTTCAAACTACTCGCGAGCTTCAAATTCAAGCTACTCGCGAGCTTCAAATTCAAACTCGAATTCGAGTCTCCACATAATAATTAGTTTTATACTCCCTCCGTCCAATGATAAAAGTTCTTATTGCTATTTTGGGTAGTCCCATGTTAAATGTCTACTTTCCTTTAATAACCAAATTTTTACACATTTTTTTCTATTATATCTGTAACATTAAATATCTCATACTTTTCTTATTCTAATTCTCTCTCCATAATTAATGACATATTATTATGGACAATTTTGTCATTTCATTCCTCTTCTTAATATGCGTGAAAAATGCACCAGGACTTTTATCCTGGGACGGAGAGAGTAATAAATATAATTATAAATTGAATTTGTTATTTTACTTAAAAAATATATTTATTATTACACTTTGCAAATATAAAATCACAATTAAAATTAAAAACAAAACAAAATAATAACTAATTATCCTAATTTGATTTAAATTTGTATATATTATAAGATAATATATCGAACATCTAATCGAATATGTATTAACCGATTATGTATCGAATCACAATAAAAAATTCGAGTAGTTTGAATGTTAAACAATAAGATCACCTCGCTCGATTCTACTCATATTTTATTTGAACTATTTTTAATGCTCAGATTTGGATCACAATATTAACGAATCCGAGTCTCGCTCGTATTTTTTCAGTCGAGTCCGAATCGAGCCTGAACTGTGTTGACTCGTTTACAGCCTTACGTTTAAGGTTGTTGCACATAGATTAAGAAAATTATTTAATACTATCATTTAATAACTAAAATATGTGTGAAATTCTATCACTACCCTTTATGGGAAGTTGAAAACTATTAATACTAAAGGTGAGAATTTCTTGGACAATGAGAGAAGGTAGGGGTGATATAGGAAAGTAAATAATTTATTCTCCTAGAAAGTTATAAACGACAAATAAATTAGAACAAATTTTTTCTTTTAAAGCGTCACTTATTTAAGAATGGATGGAGTAGTATATAGTATACTTTTAGTAAAAATTAAGAAATTTACGTATATACCATCGCCATTGTCGTTGGCCCGCAAAACAATGAAGACATACTTGAGGAGGGGGACAAGGGCTAAAGTGTAAATAATGAGGGAGAGCACCCCAAGTACATCGTCGGTGTTGTGAATTCCGTCGGAAAAAGTGCTGGCAAAGACATACAATGGAGAGGTTCCAATGTCTCCGTATATTACTCCTAAGCACTGAAATGCCAAGTTCAACGTCCTGCTCCAATTTGCCTGCACATGCACCGCATATATACCACTTACAATTAACGTACAAAAACACGTTTGTTTTGTGTCCGTACAATCTTAAATAAATGCAGACGTAATGTTGATCTTTTCGCATTTACGCCAAATAAGATATAAAATTTATTTCACTTCATACTAACCACTCTCACAAAAATTATAAACATTTTTTTAATATTATATATATAAATATACCATCAACTTAAAGCTTTCATAATTAAATTTCTGATGTTATTATGTTAATTAGCTTACAATTAATGTACAAAAACGACATTTGCTTCATGTCTAATACAGTACTACCGTGCCGACACACAGGCGGAAGATTGATCTTTTCGCATGAGCATGAAATTAACTTGAAGTTAATTATTATGTTAATTAACTTAAAGATTGATCTTTTCATGTTACTATAATTTTTTTTCTTCATATTATCCCTGAACATTAATTAACCCCAATTTGTTCCTCGATCTCTTATATATCTTTCCAAAAAATTTACTCCACTGAAATAATTAACATCGGTTCTTTTCTCTCATATTTTCAATGAATTTAATTAGAAGGGTAATATTGATATTATAGACAAAATAAATAAATAAAATGGAAGAAATATATACTAGGTAGGTAGTTATACCTTGGAGTTATTAGCATGGGAGGGAGCAAAAGAAACCCTTCCAGCTTCCAAGTTGAGGGAGTCCACGCGCCGCAGCATCGCCCACGATACTTTACGGCCTTCCATCGTCTTCTTATGGTGGTTGTCATTGGCGACAGCGGTGGCGGAAGTGACTGTTTCCGTCGCTCCAACTCCGTCACTACTAGTTTGCATCTCAGGGACCACCGTAGAGTCTGCCATTAATATTTTCTTCTGCAGCAAAAAAACAAGAGAATAAAAAGCTAGCAAACTCTTAATTTGTTTGCATTGTCTTCGTTCAGAATTTATAGAGCCAAAAGTCATACAATAAACTATTAATTACTACTCCTTGGAGTATTAGTATTATTTTATCATCAATTATTGCTCAAGTGTAGAAGGATTGGTAGACGTGTTAATTAGTTGCTCCTCTTAATAAGGAAAAAAAAATGCACTTCATAATGTCATAATAAAAAAATTGCACTTGTTTCAACCCTCTTACGACACTTATAATATTATTAATAATTGTTCATGTCTAAAAACACGGCGTAATAAAATTCTTCTTTTCTATCCGTTTCAACAATCCTATACTTTCATTTTCTCTCTCTCTTCATTCCTCTCCTACTACCCTTTCACACCCGAATCAATTAGAATAAATCAATCAATCATTTTTTTTTTCGTCCCAAATTAATTAGAATGAATCAATCGCTTTTATAACTTTCTCTTTAAATTTAAAATGGGTTCTATCTCATTAATATAAATTCTGGTATTATTAATTGCGATTGATCATATAGTCAGAACAAAAATAATATTGTCAGAACAATAAATGACGTCTAGAGTGTTATTTAAATGTTTGATGTGCCAATATCAACAATCTTATTAATATTAAAAAAATAAAAATAAAATAACAATTAGTATTAATGGTATTGTTTATAAGTACACTAGTACTAGATTCTATGATTTTTATATTTTCTTGAACTCACTTGGCTAACGTGTAAGTTGTAGTAACTAACTATACATGCTTCCACTATCATATTAATTTAATAATTTTCTTTAGTTCTCTTCTTCGTATTGTACGTTTTCAAACTATAATTAATATTTTCCTCAAATTATAATTAATTACCAATAATAGACATGTATATAATTGATCAAATGTTAAGCCCATTTTTATATAATTAAATCGTACCATTTTCTTTGTAAATTACAAAATGAAATAGGATTCTTTTTCCATGACGAAAAGAATAATATTGTATTTTCTTTATTTTAAAATATTAGATCACCCATCTTTGTATTTAATTTTATAAAAACAAGTGATGATCTTATGTTTTGGGACATGGAGGTAGTATAATTTTTCAAATTATTATTTATAGGAAAATGATATATTTTGTGATTTCACTAACCAGGTTCCGACATTTGCTAGCTAGCTAGGCATCAAAATATATTTTCCCGTACAGAAAAATTAATTTTAAAATAAATTCACATCAATTTTAAATTTAATATTTTACAAATTGACTTTAAAAGTAAATGTATCTTTAATTTGGAACAGAAATATAAAACAAGATTACTTATTAATATTCTTTTCTCCTCTCTTTTTTGGAACTATTCAGCTACCTTCAATTACTTGTCTTAAACTAAATTTCCATATTTAAAAGTTGACACTAATTAAATTTATTAAACTCGAAATTGCCACATCAACCCATTGGTCAAAAGAGTGTAAATGAACCGAGTCGAGTATTTATTCAGATTTGGTTTATAAAATTTATCGAGTATAAAATAAGGTTTAATTGAGGCTCGTTTAGCTATACCGAGTCAAGCACGATCTTGAATCGAGCTCGAACAGTTTGAACTTTTCGAAATATGATCCGAGTATCAATAAAAAATTGCAATTTGAGTAGGTTCGAGTAATTTATCAAATTTTAAAATTTTCTCATATTTGAATCATTTATATTTCGAGTCGAGCTCGAATTGAACCTTTAGTCGAGCGAGTACGAATCGAGCCCGAACTGTTTGCTTATTTTACGGACTTTATCGATCATTTCAACCTTTTATATATAGCTATACTATAGGAATCATAATCATTTTTCCCAATTTTAAAGTGGTGTGTGTATGTCATATATATATATATATATATATATATGCAGCCGTTGCTAAAGCCTATTGTTGACTTATGTCACACTCCATGTTTTGATGATGACTCGATTATTTCTCTAATCATTGCTATATTATTTCAGGAAAAGATATGGAACTTCAGAAAACGTCAAGGAAGAAATCACAAAGTCAAGACATCTTTGGAGAAAGAAAAGCATATTCGCAAACTTTGAGTCCTAGGATTATATGTAAGATCTTAGCATTTATTGCTTTCCAAAATAAGGCTCTAGGACATGCATTGCATACATGCCCATAATTGTTGACACATGATAAATTACCTAGCACTAAACATACATGATCATTATAGGCTCCCGCTCGCTAAAGATACAAACGATGATTGGTAGAGCAAGAAGGATGATTAATTAACGTAAGTCATGCAAACAGATACATCATTCACGCCCATAATTCTAGTAATTCACTCTAAGCTAAATTAATATGTGGTTAGATTTGGACATCGACCAACAGTATAAAAAGGTAAGTATAAATCAATGACATTATAAGATACGCTCTTAATTCACGCCGCATGCATCATGCTCACAAATTAAACATCTCAATTTTAGAAAATGAATTAAGGTAATCGTCATGCGTGAATCACCAGATGTCGCAGATATCATGGGTCATGATCTAGGGATCTAATCAATGATCTTAACGGTCCAATAACACATTGAGAAATATGGCACTTATATATATATATACATGACAACTTAAAGTGATCGACCTCCTGATTGATTGGGTGAGCCTCGATAACATGATATCACAGCTTTATGGAAAACATACATTACGCAATATATATCAATCAATTCGCATCGCAAGATTGTTGCAAATTAATTGTCTAACAAATATATCGCAAAGATCAAAATTGTGCAACGGATATATTTCTTAGATGTTTATATAACCGTAAACTGTTATGTTAATAAATACGAACAAAAAACATACACCGAGAAATATAGCATACAAGCCACGAAATTGTTTTCATTGAGATAAACATCAATTGTATTGAGAATAAGGTTGTTGCTTCGAAAACACTCTGGTAATATTTATCATGCATATCATTTCATACTAGAGCCTTAAGTTGGTGAGTAATTTATTGCTTGATCATTAGACCTCTAGTGTGTATTTTTCATTTCTTGTCTCAGTCAAAATTACATAGAAGTCTTTGTCTCGAAGTGATAACTTTTTACAGTCAAATTTAAGGAAAGCATAGGTGCTTGGGAGTACATAGGTGCACAGGGAACACAGGTGTTCGAATTATTAAAACTTGTATTGTAATTGGAAGAATTTAATAAAAGTGAGTCTCCAATACTAGTTGGTATTGGACGTGGACTAGGCTACTATTCTAGAGGGTAGTAGTTGAACCACGTAAAAATTCCGGTGTTGGTGTGATTGTCTTCTGTGACTATATCATTTTTTATCCAGCTGCCTGCATAAGTAAAAATAGTTAACTCAATAATATCCTGACTTGGTAATCTAGCTTGCTGCATTTAAAAGGAAAAATTGGACATAATTTGTGCCTACACTTATTCAACCCCCCCTTCTAAGTGTACCTAGTTAAATTTCATTTGGTATCAGAGTTTGGCTCTACTTATCTTGGTCTTAAAGGTGACTTGTAGGGAAAGATTCTGACATGGCACAACTTGGAAGCACTCACCATGAAGGACAATTAACAAACCGACCTCCACTACTCTTTGGAACTGAGAACTATAACTTCTGGAAATTTCGGATGAGGATATATCTAAAGCGAGACCCATGGGAATGGTGGGTGGTAAAGAATGGACCGGTAATCCCAAGGAAAGATGATGGTACTCCAAAAACTCTATTTGAGATGGACTTAACCGAAACTTACATGGTGTCATACGATTCAAAGGCAATGAACACTCTCCTTAGTGGCACGGTGCAATCAAATAGATAAAGTTTCACACGTGTAACACATCAAAGGAGATTTGGGACACCTTAGTTGTAAGTCATGAAGGAACGTCGAAAGTAAGAGAAGTCAAGCTAAGTATGCTCATGCATGACTACGAATTGTTCAAACTGGAAAAAGAGGAAACGATCAAAATGGCTCAAGCTCGATTTCTGGTACTGATAAATTCCTTAAAGCTGCTTGACAAGACAATTCCACAAAGCGAAATCAATCGTAAGCTACTCCGGGCTATGCCCAAAAGGTTTGCATCTAAAATTACCACTCTTCAAGACTCCATCAATATCTCTTCTATGGATACATTAACTCTCTTTGGTGAACTAGAAGAATATGAACATCAATTGAAAATATATGATGACGAGGAAGAAGTTCCTCGAAAGAAAGTATTAGCTCTAAATGCAGGAATTGAAGAAGAACTCGAAAACAACTCGGATGATGAGATAGCCATGATATCAAGGAGACTTAAGGGGTTACTTCAAAGGAAGAATCAAAGGAAAAATGCTTTCAACACAAACAAATACAAAACCAAGCCAACCGAGGAAACATGTTTCTAGTGTGGATGACCAGATCATTTCAAAAAGGATTTCTTTCAACTCAAAAACAAAGGAAAGCAAGGTAACAAGGAGATCAAAAAGCACAAAGCGTTTCTAACATGGAGTGATGATGAAGAATCCGAAGTGGAAATAGATACAAACGATGAACTAGCTCAAATATGCTTCATGGAAATCAAGGTGAATCTAGTGAGGTAACTCTTTCTCGATAGTATTTTTTGAAACAAGAAAATGAAAAATTAAAAGAAAAAAACATGTACTTAAAAAATCTAGTAAACACTCTAATGAGCGAAGTGGAGACACTCATAGATGAAAAGAAAGATTTTGAAAAATCTACACACACGAACGAGGAAAAGATTTTATCAGTAAAGAATGACTATTTAGAAAATTTCAATAAAGTTTTGTTCAACAAGGTTAAACATCTAAATAACGAAGTTGAAAAATTAAAAAGGAGATAGAAATGAGAGATGTGTGCATCGATGGATTTGGCGATGAATCTAGTAATAAAACTTCTCCAACTAATGACCTACAAAAGGAAATAGAGTCTTTAAAATAACTCTAGCTAAATTTGTTCACGGGAAGAGAACTTAAATGTTATCTTTGGGAAAACAAAGACCAATTCCATTTATAAACAAGGCATAGGTTATAATCCAACTCATAGGAAAGAAGTTGAAATGCTAAAATCTAAATCATCATTCAAATTGAATTATTGCACGCCTTTTACGCCTTGCAAAAAACTGTGGGGCATTAAAGGACACCTAGAAATAAACTGTTTAAGAAAGAAAAATTTAAGGAAAATCAGATGGATTAAGAAAGGTGATTTGATGTCAACTAACACAAGTGGACCCAAAAAGATATGGGTACCAAAAAATATAAATTGTAATTCTCTCACATGTTTGTTTGCCTCAAAACCAAAGTATCTTCTCAAAAGTGGATCCTTGATAATGGATGTTCACGTCACACGACGGAGACAAATCTAAGTTCGTGGAACTAAATGTCAAAAAGAAACATGGAACTATTACATTCGGTGATAATCTGTCATGCGAAATAATCGGAAAAGGAAAAATCTCCAGAATGGTAAGGTTAACATTAATAATGTCCATCTTGTTAATCTGTTTAGAATTCAATCTTATCGTTGTAAGTCAACTAATGGATAATGGACATCAAGTAAAATTTAAAAAAGATAGATGTACAATTTCACATGGTACTAACAATGTTGCTCTAGTTGCCCAAAGGGAAGGGAATATATATATTCTTGATTTTGAGAAACAGGAAGAAGAATTATGTCTTGCAATCATTCAAGATGAAGCAAATCTATGGCATAGAAGGATGGGGCATGTTCATATGGACCTAATCAAGAAATTTTCGTCAAAGAACTTGGTAAGAGGACTACCCAAAATGAATTTTGAAAAGAAAGGAATATGCGAACCTTGTCAACTTGGAAAACAAGTAAGAACGTCATTCACAGCCAAAAACATGGTATCAACTTCTTCTCCTTTACAATTGCTTCACCTTGATTTTTTGGATCTGAAAGGCATGCTAGTCTAAACGGAAAATTCTATGCTTTTGTAATAGTCGACGATTTCTCTAGATATACATGGGTACTATTCCTTAGAACAAAAGATGAGGCATTTAAGGAGTTTGAAAAATTGATTAAAAATTTGGAGATCAAATATAGTCTTAATCTTATTAGAATCAGAAGTGACCACGGTACCGAATTTCAAAAAGACTTTATTACATGCTGTAATAAAAAAGGAATATCCTATGAATTTTCAGCACCTAGAACTCCACAACAAATGGAGTGGTAGAAAGGAAGAATCCAACACTGCAAGAAACAGCTAGAACTCTAATTCAAGAAAGCAAACTTTCTAAGAAATTTTGGGCCGAAGTTGTGAACACAACGTGTTATGTGCTAAATAGAGTATTGATTCGTCCAATTATTCTAAAAACACCGTATGAATTGTTAAACAATCGGCTTCCTAACATAAGCTATTTCAAAGTGTTTGGATCTAAATGCTTTATTCTTAACACTAATGGAAATTTAGGTAAGTTTGATGCTAGATCATACGCAGAATATTCATTGGCTACTCACAAAATAGTAGAGCATATCGGATTTATAATGTGCAAAAGATGTGTATCGAAGAGTCCATACATTTTAAATTTAACTAATCTAACCATGATATGCCAAATAAAAAAGAAGAAGATGCAAGAGAATTAGAACTACGCCAATCCAAATTTACCGGATAAAAGCAAAACAAAGAAGATCATGAAATTAATCCAGAAGAGGAAATAGAAGAGCGGCGGGTTCAGACTCCATCCAAAGAAGTCAATATGAAAATCGAGAGCATATCCACCAAATTAAAATGGATGAACAACAAGACCACATTTCAATCTCATCAAGAAGTCATACATGATATTCTACTTCCAAAGTCAAGAAGATATATCAAAACCATCCACCGAGAACATCATTGGAAACATAAACGACAAAGTTATGACAAGAAGAAAAGCACAAAATATGTGTGCTTTCTCAAAGATTTCATCCCAAATCGAACCAAAGAACGCCAAAGAAGCCATACTAGATGAAAGTCGGCTTCTAGCTATGCAAGAAGAGCTACAACAATTTGAAAGATGTCGTATGGGAATTGATGTCTCGCTTCCAAAAGGTGTGACCATTATCTAACTAAATGGGTCTTCAAAAAACAAGCTTGATTTAATACTTTTAACAATTACAAGAAACAAAGCAAGATTAGTTGCTCAAGGATACAACCAACAAGAAGGAATAGACTATGAAGAAACATTTGCTCCAAAGAGGCTCGCTTGAGTCTATTCGCCTTTCTACTAGCATTTGCTTGTTTCAAAAAGTTCAAGCTACACCAAATGGACGTCAAAAGTGCCTTCCTCAACGGATACATAAATGAAGAAGTATATGTAAAACAGCCAACTGGATTTGAGCATGACAAGTTCCCGCATTACGTATACAAACTCAAGAAGGCACTCTATGGACTCAAACAAGCCCCAAGGGATTGGTACGAAAGATTAAGTAAGTATCTCTTATCAAATGGGTTCATACGAGGTAAAATCGACTCTACTATGTTTATTAAACGTCAAAACAAGGATATTATTATTGTACAAATATATGTAGACGATATAATATTTGGTGCTACTAATAATTTCCTTTGTGAGTGGTTTTCCAAATGCATGCACAAGGAGTTTGACATGAGTTTGATGGGAGAGCTTAACTACTTTCTGGGCCTTCAAATTAAGCAAAATCACGAAGGAATATTCATTCATCAAACCAAGTATACAAAAGAGTTACTAAAGAGATTCGGGTTTGACAATTCAAACTCAAAGACCACACCAATGAGTACCTCAATAAAACTCACAGCAGATGAAAAAGGTATGGACGTAGAGGTAACAAAATACAGAGGTATGATTGGATCCCTACTTTACTTAACTGCTTCTAGACCTGATATAATGTACAATGTGTGTGTTATGTGCTCTGCTTTCAGGCCAAACCCAAAGAATCCCACTTACAGGCTGTTAAACAAATTTTTAAATATTTGAGTGGTACGACAAATTTAGGATTATTTCACCCAAAATGCGATAATTTTGATTTAATGGGCTATTCAGATGTCGACTACGCAGTTTGTCAAATAGATGTAAAAAGCACAAGTGGTGCATGTACGACGTTCTTGGGACAAAGTCTTGTCTCATGGCATAGAAGAAACAAACGCTCAGCTGCTCTATCCACAACAGAGGGCTTAATATTTAGCAAAGGGAAGTCATTGCTCCCAAATCTTGTGGATGAGTCAAACATTATGCGACTTTGATATTACTTGCGAAAGTGTGCCCATATACTGTGATAATACCAGCACCATAGACATTTCAAAAAATCCAGTATTACATTCCCGCACAAAACACATAGAAGTACGCCATCATTTCCTTAGAGACAATGTATCAAAAGGCTTAATAAGATTGATTTTCATCCCCACTGAACACCAATTAGCAGATATCTTTACAAAACCTCTAGGAGAAGAACGATTCAGTAACCTACGGCGAGAACTCGGGATGAGTCTAATATAGATATGAACCGACTATGCAAGCTAGACATACTACCAGCGTATTTACACTCACCATAATTACTACCATTCAAATCCTATTGATTCTCCTTCCCAAGGATGGCTTCACCATTTCCCATATCTAAGACAACGTGTTCTATACATAAGGCTGAAAGCCGCCTTTCTCTCTCTCTCTCTCTCCCTGCACTTCTCAATCCCTTCCATCCTCTCAATCCTGGCTACAATCCTCTCTACTACAATGAGAACACGACGAGGAAAACAACTTCAGATGAATCGAAAGACGAAGTCTCGCCTTTCCACCATCTCAACCACCGGGTCCTAAAAACTAAAACGAAGGCCGCCATCTGTCACGATCGCCTCCGGTGGCTCCACCCCTCGCCAAATCCGGCCGCCTCCCATCCCCACCTCCATCCGGACTTCTACCGGCCACAAACGCCGCAGTTCAACGATCCTTCACCGGCTCCCCTCATATACCTGTAATACCACTCTCTGCCTCCCTACATGATGTGCCCGATGATTTTTTCAGAGGACATAATTTTGAACTAACGTTTTAAAACTTCTATCTCACAAAAGTCTTTTGTCTATGAAAAATCCATAGATATGTTTTACTATCAAAACTCACCCCTACACCGCCTTTTTTCGAATCATGTGGTCTATCCTCTTTAAGCACTCCTCCTTCTACCGCCTATCCAAAATTAGTCCAAAGAGCTTTTATACAAATCTTGAGAACAATGGTGATTGCTACACCTCCTTTGTGGAATGGAAATCTCTATTTTTACAAACGTGGACTTTAGTAGTATTCGTCATCCATCCTTACACCGTGGATCGCCTTTTACTCTCAAAGGACCAATCTCTACTCCTCTATCTCCTTAGTCTAGCTTCATTCAGGTTGGATGACCCAACAGCTTCCTCTGTCACTCTTCTAAAAACCACCGAAGTGTCTCCCCTGGCCACCGTCCTTCATAAACTGTTACGCTACAATCTCCTTCCTCGTCTAGGCGGCGGAACAGACTTTACGTATCAAGACTTAGTCCTCGTGGCATTAATAATGACTGGCCAGCCTTTCAACTTCTCCCTCATGATGCTCAAACACATGATTCATTGCGTTAAACACTCCAAAAAATGTCTGCCCTATAGTTGTTTCCTTACCAAACTCTTTACAGCTCGCGAGGTAAATCATGTCAACCTTGAGGAGGACGATGCTTAGGTTCTCCTTTCTTCGTTTGGCTCTTCTTTTTGATGGATGGCAAAGGGGGAGAAGACTTCTGGTGTTAACCCCCTGCCCTGCCCCCAAAGACAATTGTTTTTTTTTTATTAAAGACTATGGTTTAATTTTTTTTGTGCGGTCAAAACTATGGTTTTAAACTTGTTATTTGATGAATGTTGGATGCTTCTCGTTACTATAGTTTTATGATTCTACTTAACATGTTGAGGCCTAACCAGTATTTACGGGGTTGATCAAAATACAACACATATGCAGTACATGGTATGCATGAACTAAGGGGGAGCTATAACTCTCCTGAAGTGGTGCATAGTCTTAGGGGGAGCTATATTTATTGTGTTGTCATCATCAAAAAGGGGGAGAATGTTGACTTATGTCACACTCCATGTTTTGATGATGACTCGATTATTTCTCTAATCATTGTTATATTATTTCAGGAAAAGATATGGAACTTCAGAAAACGTCAAGAAAGAAATCACAAAGTCAAGACATCTTTGGAGAAAGAAAAGCATATTCGCAAACTTTGAGTCCTAGGATTATATGTAAGATCTTAGCATTTATTGCTTTCCAAAATAAGGCTCTAGGACATGCATTGCATACATGCCCATAATTGTTGACACATGATAAATTACCTAGCACTAAACATACATGATCATTATAGGCTCCCGCTCGCTAAAGATACAAACGATGATTGGTGGAGCAAGAAGGATGATTAATTAACGTAAGTCATGCAAACAGATACATCATTCACGCCCCATAATTCTAGTAATTCACTTGGGCGAAATTAATATGTGGTTAGATTTGGACATCGACCAGCAGGTATAAAAGGTAAGTATAAATCAATGACATTATAAGATACGTCTCTTAATTCACGCTGCACAGATCATGCTCACAAATTAAACATCTCAATTTTAGAAAATGAATTAAGGTAACTGGTCATGTGCGTGAATCACCAGATGCTGCAGAGATCATGGGTCATGATCTAGGGGATCTAATTGGTACTGATCTTAACGGTCCAATAACACATTGAGAAATATGGCACTTGCTATATATATATATATATATATATATATATATATATATATATATATATATATATATATATGACAACTTAAAGTGATTGACCTCCGGATTGATTGGGTGAGCCTTGACAGCATGATATCACAGTTTATGGAAAACATACATTACGCAATATATATCAATCAATTCAGACTGCAAGATTGTTGCAAATTAATTGTCTAACAAATATATCGCAGTATCAAAATTGTGCAACGGATATATTTCTTAGGATGTCTATATAACCAGAAACTGTTAAGTGTTAATAAATACGAACGAAAAACATACACCGAGAAATATAGCATACAAGCCACGAAATTGTTTTCATTGAGATAGACATCAATTGTATTGAGAATAAGGTTGCTGCTTCGAAAACACTCTGGTAATATTTATCATGCATATCATTTCATACTAGAGCCTTAAGTTGGTGAGTAATTTATTGCTTGATCATTAGACCTCTAGTGTGTATTTTTCATTTCTTGTCTCAGTCAAAATTACATAGAAGTCTTTGTCTCGAAGTGATAACTTTTTACAGTCAAGTTTAAGGAAAGCATAGGTGCTTGGGAGTGCATAGGTGCACAGGGAACACAGGTGTTCGAATTATTGAAACTTGTATTGTAATTGGAAGAATTTAATAAAAGTGAGTCTCCAATACTAGTTGGTATTGGACATGGACTAGGCTACTATTCTAGAGGGTAGTAGTTGAACCACGTAAAAATTCCGGTGTTGGTGTGATTGTCTTCTGTGACTATATCATTTTTTATCCAGCTGCCTGCATAAGTAAAAACAGTTAACTCAATAATATCCTGACTTGGTAATCTAGCTTGCTGCATTTAAAGGAAAAATTGGACATAGTTTGTGCCTACACTTATTCAACCCCCCTTCTAAGTATACCCAGTTAAATTTCATCCATAACATTGTCTGTTATGAGTTTTAGCGACAGATAATCCGTCGCTAAAGGCTGATCCGTTCCTGAACCGGCCTCTATATATATATATATATAATAAGCTTTGAAGCATTCAAAGTAAATATGTTTGTGTTTTATATAATAAGCAATTATTTGCAATAATTTCAAAAGTTGTATAAAGTAGAGAATACGTGAAGCTATGATTTTCAAAAATAATGAAATCAGGGACAAAAGACATGGACAAGTTTATACTTTTACCATTTGGATTTTGGACAGAGACAACAGAGTTGAAATCACTAGGAGGATTTGTAGTATATATGTAATATTGTATATGTTTATATATAATTAATAATAAAAAAAAGTCAAACTAACATGTTATATAATTAATAATTACTTTGGGAGAAGTCTACTAGTTTTATAAAAAGAAAAAGGAAAGACTTTCTAGTACTATCTTTCATATTTTTATTTATTAAAATAATATATTAATATATTACAAAAAATATATACTAATATATTGCCGAATCCTATAGTTGGATTACCAGTATCATCTTGATGACCAGTCTATTGAAAAGTTTTAAAATACAAACCAGCTCTCGACTCACATTTTGTGAAAGCTCCCATAGAGGGAGGCTAAGAGCGTAAATGAATTGAGTCGAGTCGAGTATTAAGTTGTTTAGATTTAATTTATAAAATTTATTGAGTATAAAATAAGGTTTGATTGAGGCGAATCGAGCACGATCTCGAATCGAGCCTGAGCAGTTTGACCTTTTCGAATAAATATGATTCGAGTATCAATAGAAAATTACAATTTGAGGAGATTCGAGTAATTTATCGAACTTTAAAATTTATTCATATTTGACTTATTTATATTTCGAATGAAATTTCGAATCGAACTTTTTTCAGACGAATACTGAATCGGTAGCCTTTACTATTTGCTCATTTCTACGCACCTTAAGTGTGAGGATATCAAAACCAAACAGAAGTCAAGACACCTAATATTTATGGCCAAGGGTATAACGGTAATTCATCTCACCACACTATAAATAACAAGTATCACTAATATTTTTTATTAGCATATTTCATTCTATTACGTATCTTTAAAATTGTTTACAAAATGTGATTATTAATTTTGATTACTGATTTTACTTATAATTATTATTATTTTAAAAGAAATTTTATTTGATAAATAAAAAATACTTGAACTAGTAAAAAGTGAAAATCGTTTGGTTTAAAAAATTTTGTTACTCACTTATTTCAAATGCAAATTACTAAAAATGAATATTTTGTGAAGAAAAATTGAGTAATAGATGGAATTACTAAAGCAAAATATAGTATTAATTAAATTAGTATATATTATACTTGGTCAAATTTGATCATTAAATTTGACAAATAATCAAGAGTTTTAAATTGAAATTTCTGATTATTTTCATAAATGTGATTATAACTTATAAGTAGCTCGATTACTAAACATTTTTAAATCTTAAAATTTATTATAAACAAATTTGACTATTTATAAGCGATGATTCTATAGTTATATATTGCTGTGGAATCGAACATTACAAGCAGTCAAACTCAACTAGACAGTAGACAGTGTTACAACACAATAGCAATCTATATTAAGTTTTATTTTTTTAATAGGATGCATACAAGATTAATCCCTCTTATTCTACTTAAACTTACGCGTTGACTTTTAATTAACTACAAGCAGATGAATCGCAGACTTCTTGTTCACATTTATTACGTTATCATAAGGTGAACTAAATAAATATATTAATAAGTCATAGAATAATTACACACATACATGTATTTAATACATATTATTAACGTCAAGATTCGTCCACAGGTTCTAATCATCAAAGCGCGTTCAATCCTGCACAAAAACGAGTAAACACTAAAAACTTGACGGTTTGGACTGCCGGATGATAGCTCCGGTGTGAGAATACGTACAGACTGATATAAGGTTAACAATGGAGGCTTAAAGCTCTAGTGCTGGAAAGTAAATTGTATGTAACTTAAAATTAAAGAAAAGTCTTGTATTTATAGTGTCCTCATCACCTTGGGAATATCCTTTTTGTCGGGAAATATCCATACGACGGCATAATCATTGGTGGAACCCACAACGGAATGATTGTCGAATATAGAAAGCGACAGAAATAACCTTTTTTATAAAAATAACGACAAAACTTTTACTAGTTACTGTTGAAATACCTTGATAAAAGAACGATGAATACGCGTTGTTGCACAACAAAGACACCAGATTGCACAAAGATCTCTGATTATTGATGCTTATGTAAGAAGTAACTCAATTTCATTCAATAATTGCTACAGTACTTTATTGATTCTTTATATCATTGTCATTATTCTCATGCTTATGTTGTGGTAAAAGTCATATTTGGCCCGTAATGCATAGATAGACTGTTGATTGGTATGATTATGACCATGAATTTTGTATTGGTATAATCATGACCTGTAATGTTACAAATAAATGATGCGGTGAAAGTCCTCTTTGGCCCGTAGTGTAAAAATGGACTTTTGATTATTGATTTTACAGTTATATGTCTTTGGCCCATAGTGCAAAGATGGACTGTTGATTATTGGTTTTACAGTTGTATGTTTTTGGCTCGTAGTGCAAAGATGGACGGTTGATTATTGGTTTTACAGTTGTATGTCTTTGGCCCGTAATACAAAGATGGACACTTGATTATTGATTTTACAGTTGGATGTCTTTGGCCGTAGTGCAAAGATGGACTGTTGATCATTGGTTTTACAATTGAACATCTTTGGCCCGTAGTGCAAAGATAGACAATTGATTGGTATGATCATGACCACTGAATATCTTTGGCCCGTAGTGCAAAGATAGACAATTGATTGGCATGATCATGACCATTGCTGATACTAGCGAATATCCTTGGCCTGTAATGCATGGATAATTCGTTGATTTGAAATGACGATATGATTATCTAGTATGTTAGCCTTTGTGGCAAGGACATTGAGTGAAAATTCTATTAAGTCTTTGTGGCAAGGAAAAATTATTGATTTACATTATTATAAACATGAATTGTGAATTTAACTATAATCTTTGGTGGTTCAAGTGAAGACAGGTGATGAAAATTCTCTTTGTCTTGGGTACAACAAAGAACTGTTGATGGGTATTACAGGGATGAAATATTAATGATGGACTTTTAATTTGGAGGAGATAGTAGACATTATGTTCTACTTGACTCTTCTAGTAGATTGCTGGTTCCTCTGCAGTTGTTGATCTAAAACTTGTTGTCTATTGTATTCTATCAGATTTTTCCCTGTTGAGGACTAAGGATAATTTATTCTACATTATCTTAGTCATAATATTCTTTACTGGGCTAGTTGAGCTCAACCATTTGCTTCACAATTCCTTTCAGGTAATAAGAGTGTAGCTGGGTCGAGCAGGGATAACAAGGGAATAGAATGAGGGTCTGTGACTGTTGAAACTTCTCAATACATTATAAAACAGCATGACAATATATAATTGCATTGAGAACTTAAAATGTGTGTGTTGTATTTTGTACGTTATTTAATATTTAATTTTGGTGAATAACTATAGGGTAATGAGAACCCGACTTTGAAAGCGTCAAAAATGCATCCCATTAGAATGAGGAGGACAGAATTGTACTAAGAGCTTAAAGGGTGTGTTTTCACTATCATACATGATGTCTAACCATATACAAACTCGGGTTATCATAAGATATGATTGTGCACATCCACTTGCTGACTATATCTATGAGCATTATCTATATAATATTGGAGTATGGTTGGAATATAATCCTTAGTTTGAAACAATGGAGATAATAATATGGCAAGAAGATACACACCATTGGAATGAACAAGATAGTAATCTTCTCGTTCTTCTTTGGGGTATATTAGGTCAACCAAGGTTAATACTCAAGTCCTATGATATCTATTATAACTTAGATGCACGACCTCCCATGTATGAAGGATTCCTTGAGTATCTTCAAAAGATTTTAATTCCTAAAAAAGTTATCGACTGTACCTTTATGTAGAGTATCATTAAATTGGAGTGTAAGTATTGTTATTTGTATTGAAACTCACAACTTATGTGTTGTCGTATTTTGAACGACAGTTTAATAGTTGTATAAATGAAGTTTGTATTTGAATTCTGTACCATATATCTGGCGACTTAGAATGGGTTGTGTGGACCTATTTTGGGGGCGTCACATTTGGTATCAAAGCTATAAGTAAAGAGCCCCAAGCCTTTCTCTGGTGACTTCCTTGTGTGGGATGCACCGAAGCCAAACTTTCTGTAGGGGACGCCGTGAATAACGGTGGCAAGTTGATAGGTATCAATGTGAGATGCTATCCAAATAAAGGGATGAGAGTCACATTTGGTATCAAAGCTTAGGGATATGGTCTCTGGCGGAGATCTGAGATTAGAACTATGAGGGGAGAGACAAGTAATATCATTCGCTAGTGTGTGTCCTACCTAAGCTGAATTTTCTTAATAAATTGACAAATTGTGATATGTCAATTAACCTTTATTTTGAAGATGTATTCTGGAATGATATCTGAAATCCAAGAGATGTGCAATGGAGAAATCTGGATACAGGCGAAATAACCGAGAAGATAGAATTTGTGACGCCCCCAAAATAGGTATACATCACCTATCTTGAGTCGCCAAATACATGGTACAAAATTCAAATACAACTTAATTATACAACAGTCGTGTAAAATATGACAAAACATATGCTGTGAGTTTTAATACAAATATTGTCATCTAGACAATATCCACACTCAATTGAGTCCTTATTACATTTATTATCACACTATTTAATGTAAATAGTGAGGACTACTAATGCTATTATCCGACCGTCACTCCGCTCCCCGACTAGTCCTCGCTACGCTTCTCATTTCCTGAAGAGAACAATGAAAGTAAAAGTGTGAGCTCAACTAGCCCAATAAGAAATATTATGACTAAGATAATACGTAATAAATTATCGTTAGCCTTCAATAAAGTTGTTAAACCGATACAATATAACAAACATCAAGTTTAATCGCAAATGAACAAATAATCCATTAAAAGAGTCAAGTAGAAATAAAATCTACTATCTTTTATGATTTAAAAGGTTTTTCATCACTTTTATCGTTGGGACTCAACTTAATAAATAATCCACATCATCCCTGCACTACGGCCAAGGATATTCATTAGTATCACAACCACAAATTATCCATGCACTACTGGCCAAGGATATTCGTGTATTCATCAAGGTCATGATCATGCCAACAACTGTCCATCAATGCACTACGGGCCAATGGGGACTTTTACCACATCATTTGTAACATTACGGTCATGATTATACTGATTAATCCTTGGTCATAATCATACCAAGTCCATCTATGCACTACATTCCGCGAGATGACTTTTAACATAATATAAACATGAGGATGATGACAATGAGATAAGAATTCAATAAAACAAGTTCAAGAATTAATTTATCCAGGAACTAATAACGTCCAAAATGTCAACATGATACTTCTTTGTAGAGTAAAATTCAAGAATGCTCAGAAGAATATTTTCATGAAAAGATATTGGATGAAGCGCAAATATCAACGATATTCCACTAACTTCATGGAGTATAGAAGTCAAAATTTTAACCAACTGAGTATAATAAAGAATGGAATAACAAAAGAAATCACCAGGCATGCGATAGACCGCGATAGACGGGTTACATATTCAAATGTAATAATAAATAACGGAATCGGTCACGCGTAAGCGTACATGCATGTGATATATTCCAATGAATAATAAATAACGGAACCGTGTCAAAAGCGAAATTAAATGCAAGCCGGATGTTCCAACATAATAATAAATATCGGAACCAAGTCATGCGTAACGCACGCATGTGATGTTCCAAATGTAATAATAAAGAATGGAATAATGTAAGAATTTCACCATGTATGCAGATTGATGATGTGTATGCGGGTTATTCCAACATAATGATAAAGAATGGAATAATGTAAGAATTTCACCAAGTATAGGGTAGCTCACAGTATACTGAGTTATTCCAATGATTAATAAAGAATGGAATAACAGAAGTTCTCTTCATGAATATGAAAGAAATAATACCCCTTACGAGTACAACAAATAATATCCCTTACCTTAGAACAACTAGATATATGAGTAGTGAAGTAGCAAAATACTTTTCTTCTTTCTTTCTATAGTTTCTGTCTCTAGAGTTTCAGTGAATTCGTAAGAAATAATGAAGGAATGAGCTTCTATTTAAAGGAGAATGGACTAAATAGTAACTAATTCCTGAACGGTCCAAATTGATTTACTTTTAAACGGACGGTCCAGATTGGTTTACTATAAAATATTCTAATAAAACAAAATCTTTTAAATAAAATATAATATATTTTATTTATAATCTAATAAAACGAATAACTTTATAAAAGTATTCTATTTTATATAAAAAGATTTTACTATAAAAAATACTATGCAGGCACTATGCAAACACTATGCATAATAAAATATAATATATTATATTTATAGTCTAATAAAACGAATAACTTTATAAAAATATTCATTTTTTATATAAAAAGATTTTACTATGCAAAACACTATGCATAATAGAATATAATATATTCTATTTATAGTCTAATAAAACGAATAACTTTATAAAAGTATTCTGTTTTATATAAAAAGTTTTTCTATTTTATTACATTAATAATACTAATAAAACAAAAATTCATCATCATTATTATAATTCACACTATTAATCGACCAGGTCGTTCTAAGGAAAGAAGGGGCTTTCCAATAAGGATTTCTCCCTATTGGCACGCAATTAGGTGACCAAACCTCTCTTTGGCAGAAATTCTAGACATCGTTAATATTGTAAATAATAATATTAATAACTTCGTCGTCTCAATTATTGATTTATTAATATATAAAATATCGACAATAATTGAATCAATTAACGTGAGATACTATGCAACAATTACTGAAGTAATAATTGAACAAAACTGAGTGACTTCTCACGTAAGCATCAATAATCAATACCGTGTGGCTACTATGCAACCACACATATTCTCGTATTTTTAACACCGGTGTTTCAACAGCTTAACGATAAAACTTCCGCCATATTTTCATAAAATATTTTTGTCGTTTTCTCAATCCGGCAATAATTCCGCCATGGGGTCCACTAATTATTGTGCTTATTTATGCGAATATTCCCTGTTAAAATGAATATTCCCCAACCAATCAAATATTATATAACAACTTGCGTACTTTGTAAAATTTATAACTATTACCCACAACTATAACATTATATCAAATTCATTCCATAATATTCAAAAAATGATAATTATAGAAAATTCATCTTTATTCATAAAAGTTGGGGTCTTACAATCTCCCCTTCTTATGAAATTTTGCCCTCGAAATTAGGGTACGTACCTGGTATGTTGAAGAGGTAAGGATACCTTGATTTTATTTCAGATTCTAACTCCCAAGTCATTTCCTCAACATCGTGGTTCCTCCATTAAACTTTGACTTGAGGTATAACCTTGGAGCGTAGAATATGTTCCTTCTTATCCAAGATTTGAACAGGAACCTCTTCATACGTTAAATATTCCGCTATTTCGTACGGTTTTAACTCAATAATGTGGTTTGGGTCTTTCACATATTTACGTAACATGGATATATGAAAAACGTTATGAACACGAGACATATTTGGCGATAAAACGAGTCTATAAGCTACAGTCCCTACTCGATCGAGGATTAAAAATGGGCCAATGAATCGAGGATTGAGCTTTCCTCTCTTTCCAAATCTCGTAACTCCTTTCCATGGAGCAACACGTAACAACACATGATCTCCAATATCGAATTCCACGTCCTTTCGATGAAGATCAACATAACTCTTTTGTCGGTCTTGTGAGGTTTTTATACGTTGTCAGATCGTTTGAATCTTTTTCGTAGTCATACGTACCAACTCCGATCCCAACAACATTGCTTTACCCACCTTATCCCAGCATACTGGAGAACGACACTTTCTTCCATACAACGCCTCGAATAGAGCCATGCCAATACTTGTTTGATAACTGTTGTTTTAAGAAAACTCCACCAATGGTAAGAAATTATCCCAACTTCTCTTGAAGTCAAGGACACAGAGTCTTAATAAATCTTCAAGAGTTTGAATAGTCCTCTCTGATTTTCCGTTCGTCTAAGGATGATATGCCGAACTAAATCGTAAATCCGTGCCCATAGCTTTTTGTAAACTAACCCAAAATCGTGAAGTGAATCTTGGGTCTCGATCAGAAACTATGGATACTGGCATACCATGCAGTCTTACAATCTCGTTTATGTACATACGAGCAAGACATTCAAGTGTATAAGTTTCCTACATTGGTAAGAAATGAGCAGACTTGGTCAATCTATCAACAATGACCCAAATTGCATCTATGCCTTGAGAAACCTTGGGAAGACCAGTAACGAAATCCATGGTAATGTGCTCCCACTTCTATTCTAGAATTTCAAGTGGTTGCAATGGACCTTTTGGTACTTGATGCTCTGTCTTGACTCGTTGACAAGTTAAACACCTTGAGATAAACAAATATTATCTCTCTCTTCATATTGCCCCACCAAAATGTATGTCGAAGATCATGATACATTTTGGTACTCCCAAGATGGATTACAAATGGTGTATTGTGCGCCTCCATCATGATTTTATACTTTAACTCAGGATCGTTAGGAACACACAGTCTGGAGTTGACTCGAAGTATTCCTTCTTTATCGATTCTTGTTTCCGGTATAGCACCTTCTTGTAGTTTCTTCCTCATATGCATCAGCTCCAGGTCTGTAGCTTTAGCAGCTTTAACTTTATCGATTAAAGTCTGTTCTACTCGTATATTCGCCATCATCATGTGGGTCCCTGGAGTCTTTATCTCTATCTCCATCCTTTGCAAGTCATACAAAATGGGCCTCTGCGTTGACAACATCGCATTCGTACCCGCATATGATCTTCTACTCAATACGTTATCTACCACGTTTGCTTTCCAAGATGGTATTGGATGGTATGATCATAATCTTTCAACAGTTCAAGCCAACTTCGCTGTCGCATGTTGAGTTCCTTTTGAGTGAAAAAATATTTGAGGCTTTTATGATCCGTAAAGATCTTCCCTTTCTCCCCATTCAAGTAATGCCTCCAAATCTTTAGTGCAAAAACAACAGCTGCCAACTCTAGATCATGAGTAGGATAATTCCTCTCATATTCTTTGAGTTATCGAGAGGCATAGGCTATGACTTTCCCATATTGCATGGGAACACATCCTAACCCTTTGCTTGAAGCATCACTGTAGATGACAAATCCCTCCGAGCCAGATGGTATTATCAGAACAGGTGCTGAAATGAGTCTCCTCTTGAGTTCTTAAAAACTCTTATCACATTCCTTGTTTCAACCGAATTTTGTATCTTTCCGAGTCAGCTGAGTTAAGGGAGTAGGATTCGAGAAAACCCTTCTACGAATCTTCGATAATAACCAGCTAAGCCGAGAAAGCTACGTACTTCGGTCAATGATTTAGGTTGCTCCCAGCTTTGAATAGTTTCAATCTTTGCTGGGTCAATAGATATTCCATGACTTGACACCACGTACCCAAGGAATGCTATTTCCTCAAGCCAGAACTCGCATTTCTTCAACTTGGCATAAAGCTTATATTCACGAAGCTTTTGAAGTATCAGCCTCAAGTGTTTCTCATAATCTTCACGACTTTTGGAATAAATAAGGATGTCATCAATAAAGACGACCACAAAGTGATCCAAATATTCCTTGATTACTCAGTTCATCATATAAAGACATGACGAGGAATTCATAATGCCCGTACCGAGTTCTGAAAGCCGTCTTTGGAATGTCATCGGTTCTAATCTTCAATTGGTGATATCCGGAATGAAGATCAATCTTTGAAAAGAATTTGGTGCCTTGTAACTGGTCAAACATGTCATCAATACGTGGCAATGGGTACCTATTTTTGATGGTGACATGATTCAACTCCCGATAATCAATACAAAGTCGCATACTCCCATCTTTCTTTTCACGAATAGAATGTGAGCACACCTAGGAGACGTCTTAGGATCTAATGAAACCAAGTCTAACAATTCTCGTAGTTGGGTCTTTAACTCCTCGAAGTTCAATAGAGCCATTCGATGTGAGGCTATGGAAATAGGTTTTTTACCGAGTTCAAGGTCAATACAAAATTTAATTTCACGCTCTGGGGGGGTAGCCAGAAGTTCTTCGTGAATACGTCAGAAAATTCATTAACAATAGAAATATCATTCAAAACTGACGTATTTTTGTTTAGATCCGTGACATGAGCTAAGAAAGCTTGACATCCGTTTTTCAATAAACGAATAACTTTATGGCTTGAGATGACAGTGATTGATTTTAATGGTTTGGTTGTTTGAATTCGCATAATAGGTTGGTTAGGAATATGAAAGCTAACAATGTAAGACCCCAACTTATTATAAATGAAATTAAACTTCCTCTATTTATTATTTTGAAATAGTAAGGGTTGATTTGATTAATGTGGTTAGTTATGGGTAAAATGCGCAAATATTTCAAATAAGCAAGTGGTTATAAAATATTCATTGTTGTTTGGGATATATTCGTTTGGTCGTGGAATATTCTTCACTGTCAGAAATATTCGCACTTACCGCTACCGACCTTTGTAGGGCCCCATAACTAAAAGCGATTGGATGAAGAAAACGACAAATATAAGTTGTTTATAAATAACGACGTAGTTGTTACTGCTTAATATTGTTAAAATACCCTATGGTTAAAACACACGAAAGCATTGCGGTATTACACCAATTATCGATTCTTACGTGAAGGCACTTACTTAATAATTGTTAGAGTAATTCTTTATTCAATATTTTATTTTATTGATTCAATAATTGCTACGCTGTTGATATTTTATATTATTGTTGTTTCAATAATTGTCACTACACAATATTTTCATTATCGATCAATAATTCATATTATTTGAATAATATTATTAGATAACATTATTGGCAATGTCTAGAAAGTTTTTTTTAGGTTTGTAATATTCATGAACGCAATCAAATTACAAAAATTAAGCGGAAGCGTGTAAAAATCAGAGTTTAAAAATTTTACAAACCATATACCCGGATCACCCTTTATGCACAATTATTAATTAAACGAAAATATAAAGACAAAATCATATCCTCAAGATCCGAGCTTCCTCAGTACAAGTTCGCCCCCAATCCTTTTCGCGTTCAACTTGAATCCACCGGGTTTGGTTCCTTCCTTTGATCAACATTAGCCACTCAAGTGTTTGGCCTCTAGAGGTGATCCACCAAAAAAAAAGAATTTTCAAGAAGAAGGGGTATTGGCTCAAACCCTAGTTTTTCCTATCTGTATAGAAAAAGGAGGCGTACTCTCCAACTTTTGAAATTACGTATGTTGTAAAAGTCAACAACCCCCTCACCCATAATAAGACTCCTCTTATTTATAGATGTGGGCAACCCACCTTAACAATTAAGGAATTGGAATTTATTTAATTAATTAAATTCTTTTAATTAATTAAGCTCCCTAATCTTATTAGGGATAATTAATTAAACTCCTTTAACTAATTTTCCTTCCTAATCCAATTAGGAATAAATGAGAGTACTTATATTAAATTAATTCCTAAACTCTTTAGAAATTAAAATAATAATAATTGTAATAATATTAATAAGACTCTCTTATTAATTTATATCTAATATTTCTAAAATATTAAATAATAAATATTAAGCTATTTAATTTATTCTATCACCAAAGATTAAATTAAATATACATAACATATTATTACGATTATGCCATTAACTTCTTAAATAATTATTCTTCCTTTTATGGTGTGACCCTTTAGGTTCTCCATATTAAACCTAGGTTGTGAATAAATCAATTAGAACAATTCTAATCTTATTTAAATAAATAAATTAAACAATTAATTTATTTAAATAATATTTATTCTACAATAGGGATAAGCCTCCCTAATGATCAACGACTTTCCGTATAATATAGATTTCAACATTAATCATAAAAGAACCTTTGAGTAAATAGTTACCGTCAATTCAATCCTTCCACCATACAATGTCCCAATTAAATATAAGATATGAAATTTCACACAAGTCTTATTTTATTTAATTATATGTATTTCGATCCTTAAATGCACAACTCCAAATAATGCAAATTAGAAACTCCTTTCTAATTTCATTCGCCTTAACCAAGGACTACTGGGTTGTCATTTATCGAATCACATAGACATTTCTCTTCTTTTATTAAAGTGGTAGATTCTTTATCGATCATATATTATCTCCATGTATAACTTATTATACCCAAACATACCCTTTGATATACCCTAAGGGTCTTAAGGAATAAGTCAAAGTATAACTCATCATACACAAGATACTATGATGATCTTAAGTCCAAGGATTACTTGTACTACTATCACTACAGAATTCCTATCGACAGCAAGTAAAACTCCATTAGGTATTCCTTAGCGAGCCAATGCTCAAAGGAACTTATTCTCTAATAAGCACCTACATACTTGCTTTAGTGTTCCACACAAATGATCATGAGATCAATCATCCTCATCCAATGAGCAAGCAACGATGTACTAATTTATCCTGGATTCACTAATCCCCAATTTAGTAATCCAACGATTGGGAACTATTTTAGTTTTAAGCTTTCTAAGAATTTAGATCTCATTAGAATGATCATCATCATTATTCTAAAAGCATTGCTTAAAACTATGGGTTTATCACATATTATAAAACAAAGATCATGTAGATAATTAAAAGCCTTTAATAAATTAATACTTTTTATTAATAAATGAATAAGATTGTTACAAAGTATATGCTTTATCATCAAACATGATCGGCTTGTGTATATACTACTTTCAATCTCCCACTTGCACTAAAAGCCAATCGTCATGGTATCTCATACTCTTCTTCTTCTAAGTGACGATTATCCCGCCCATGGATAAGCTTTAGTTAATGGATATGTAATGTTGTTCATGAGAGTCCACTATCTCTATAGTGATTTCCCATCTTTCAATGATTCTAATAATCAAATGAAAGTGCCACAACACATGTTTAGATCCAAGATGAGACTTAGGAACTATTCCTAGTTCTCAGAATGAACTTTTAATCCAAACAATCAACTTCAGCAGCTTCATTTATAGCTATATACTTTGTCTTTATCACTAAACCAAAGAACTCTTTTGCTATTTGGAACCTTTCAAATTCACTTGCCAATTGCTCAAGGTAACACTTTACCTTAAAGTGGATTTTCATCATCTTGGTCTGTCTCAAAAAACTTGAGTCTGTTAAGCCCTCTAGTTTTAATTCGCACCCACCATGTATGATCACATCCTTAGTGCCTCGGTTAAGCACTTTAAGATGTTTTCAACGACTCATAGTGAACTTCTCCGTAATATGACCGATCAACATCGTCTCTCGTATATTTCATCAGATACATGATAGTCACTTCATCGACCTCTCTTTTCGTGAGTCTGTGGGGACTATTAAGAGAGATACACTCCATAGCTCATCGACATGAGACATCTCTTGAGTTTGCCATGCTAAACGACTTTAGCATCAAATGAATATACGCCTCTTGGGTTAGTCGAACATCCTCTTAAATCTATCTATATAGATTTATATCCCCAATTAAGATACTCTTCCAAATCATTCATGGAGGAATGTTTAGACAACTTTATCTTTACTTGATTGTAGCATTGGTATGTCATTCCTCATCCGTAGTATATCAACATATAATACTTAGGAATGTCACGATGCTCCCCAATCGACCTTTTTACACACTCAGGTTCATTCTTATTTTTGATAAAATCAAACTCTTTTGATTGCCTCATCAAAACGAATGTTCCATATTTGAGAAACTTGCTTCAATCTATTTCTCTCGAGTGTTCTACAACACTTACCTCATCGTATGTAATCGGGATCATCATCTTCTATGATGTGTACCTCATCATCATCATCATCTATGATGAATCCATACCTCCCAAGTATCTTTGGTACTATTCCGATTTACGATTCTAACAGTGGTATAATAGGTCTATCTACGGTGTTCCTCTTATTTGACTTATAGTATTTTGTGGTTCTTGAACTCTTCAAGATCTATTATCCTCCCACTAGCCCTTTTTAATGATAAACACCTTTATCTTAGAAGCGCGTGTGTTTCATAACAAACACCTTTTGCTAAGTAGGATTATAGAACATATACCCTAAACTTACTTTAGGATGTCCCACAAATTGACGCTTATAAAATCTTGTCCCAAGCTTATCCTTTGAAACCTTTTCACATAAGTTGGACAACCCCTTATCTTAACATTCTTAAGATTAGAAATCCTCCCTGTCCATAACTTTTATGGAGTCTCAAATGGGATTTTGAGGTTACCTTTTCGTAGATATGCAGCCATTTCTAGGACATGATCCTAGAAGTATACTGGAATGTCGATAAAATCATTATGGACCGTACTATGTCCAACAAGGTACGATTTTTCCTTTCAGATACATCAATCAATTATTGCGTATTAGGAGGCGTCCAGTATGAGAAAACCATTTGAGATGATCTAGAAACTTATTGCACAAGTATTTATTCTTTGATCTAATCAAAGAATCTTAATACTTTGCCAATTTGTTTCACTTCTGAATTCTTTGAACTTTTCAAATAATTCACACTTGTATTTTAGCAAATACACACATTCAACTCTTTGAATGATCATCTCCTTTTCTCATACTAATTTGTTCAATATGCAAAATTATTTTCATGTAAGTCAAGTATACAAAATTTATTAAGTAATATTTCAGCTTATACAAAACATTATTATTATAAATAGAACAACAATTGTTCTTAATTATAATACCAAAGATTTCATTGTCAACAATAAAATGGAAATAATATTTTAACAAGAACCGAATACAATAACAACTTATCGACTTAATAGATTTGCCAGAGGCATTGCTAAACTATAAGTTTCTATAGCTAATAATATGGCAACCTTTGCTACATTTCCCACATATAGGATTACTTATATTTGTTTAGCTTTCTACTTACTTTTGGTCCCTTCATAAATCTATATTTATGATAACCAAAGTCGGTATCCAATACCCAAGTAGAACCTCGACTTAAAGAAAAATTTATTTCAATCATGAACAAAAATCGATTAGTAACCGAAACTTCACTAAGCTTATTTGGTTAGCCTCTGCAAGATGCTTCTCGCAGCTTTCTTTCCAATTATCCCGTGCTTATTGCGATGGAAGCAAGCTCCTTTGCTATCCATATCGCTTTTGTTCTTATTATCCTTTGTTTATGCCTTTCTATTTACCTTCTTTGAATCGCTCTTCTTTTCGAAGATCCTTTGGCCCCTACCAAGAAGACTTGATCTTTCTTGGTTGAAAGTGACTCTCAACATTTTTCAATATGTTAAGCAAATCAATGAGGTCGATATCTAGCTTGTTCATATGAAAAATTTACAAAATTGTGAAAGGAGTCCTGGAGTGAGTGCAAGATCAAATCTTGCTCAACTCTCCATCCATGACAAAAAAGCAATTATCCTAATTGATCAATCAAATTGATTATGTTAAGAACTTTTTATGTCTGCATTATAGTGCCATTGGCCATTCTAGATCGGAAGAGCCCTTAGATATCGATATCTATCAGTCCCCACTTTCCTCACCATCAACTACTTGATGTGCGGGAATATAGTAGGAGCATCCATAGTTTCATCTTGACGCGAAGCTCGTTACTCATGGATGCGAGCATGATGCATTGAGCCAATCATGCATCATCTTGCCACTTTCTAAAAGTAGCAATCTCTTCCTCGAGGCATTATGCGCAACCATTGCGAGGATAGGCGATATGAAGGACATAAGATAGCTTTTTCACTATGAGAACTATTCTCAAATTCCTTAACCAATCCGTTTAATTGGCCCGGTTAATTTAGCATCTAATATGCTTCGCAGATGATAGTAATTTTAGACATTGTAAAATTTCTGTAAATGAATTTGTAATTAACAACATTTTAACATACATTCTTTTATTAATTACCAAAATAATTTAGGTCTTGTTTTAAATTGGTATCTCCCACTATTTTCTTCAAACTATATTACCTCACTTATATAGTTCGGCAAAATCTAATTAAAGATTTGCTAGTGAGAATAAGGATCCCATTTCAAATGTATATAGCCTTGTGGTGACACAACAAACTATATATAAATAAATAGGTAGACAACTTTTGTCAATTACATCAACTATGCAACTCCTTTTCTTTTGCCTCTTAGATTATTTTGATCAAGTGGTGGCACATCCGAATAAAAAATTATCCAAGTTAAGTCCAACTAACACTCCATATATTCAAAAAAGCCTTGTGGTGAAATATCATCCTCCTACTCTATTAATGACAACAAAACAATATTGTTCAATTTTCTTTATAAATGTGACGCCCCCAAAATTAGGTATACGTCACCCATCTTGGGTCGCCACTTACATGGTACATAAATTCAAATACAACTTACTAATATAACCGTGTATACAATACGACATAAAGCGTGAGTTTGAATACAAATATTGTCTACTAGATATTATACAAACTCAAAAGGAGTCCTCATTACAACTATTATCACACTATATCACGTAATAATAGTGAGGACTACTAATGCTATCCTCTGACCATTACTTCGTTCCCGACTCGTTCCAAATTTATGTTCTCATTTCACAAGAAGAACAAAGTGAAAAAAAAGGGTGAGCTCAACTAGCCCAAGAAGAAATATTATGACTAAGATAATGCGAATAAATTATCATTAGCCTTCAACAAAGATGTTAAACCGATAAAATACAATAGACAACCCAGCTTAATCTGCAGCTGAATAAGCAATCCATTAAAAGAGTCAAGTAGAGAATAAAGTCTACTATCTTTTAGGTTTTAAAAGGTTTTCATCAATTTTTATCACCGAGACTCGACTTAATAAATAAACCACCACATTTAATCATCCTCGCACCACTACCAAGGATTTTCATCAAATTATCAATGGTCACGACTATACCGAATCACCCCGGTCATAATCATACCAAAAACTATCCATCAACGCATTACAGCCACCGAGGACTTTTGCCACATCATTTATATCAAGTCATGATTATACCGAATGATCCTCGGTCATAATCATACTAAGTTCATCTATGCACGTAAGCCAAAGATAACATAATATAACATGAGGATGATGACAATGACATAATAATTCAATAAAACAAGTTCAAGAATTATTTAATCCATGAATTATTAACGTCCAAATTGTCAACATGATATCTTTATTTCGTGAGAGTAAAATTCAAGAATGATCGTAAGAATATTTCCATGAAAGATCTTTGGATGAAACGCAAATATCAAGGATATTCTACTAATTTCATGGAGTATAGAAGTCAAAGTTTTAACCAACCGGGTATAATAAAGAATGGAATAACAAAAGAAATCACCACGCATGCGGTATTTCGCATGACAAAGTTATTCCAACAAAATAATAATAACTTAACCAGTCGTGAAAATTCACAATCGCGGGATGTTCCAACAGAATAATAAAGATGGAACCGGATCCTGTAAAAAACACATGATAGGATATTCCAATGAGAATGATAAAGATTTTAACCAGTCCTGTGTAAAACACACATGCATGGGATGTTCCAATGTAATAATAAAAAAGCGGAACCGTGTCCGGTAAAACACACGCATGTGATGTTCCAATGTAATAATAGAAGAATGTCACCAAGTATAGGGTAAACCACATATCTGAGTTATTCCAATGTAATAATAAGCAATGGAATAACATAAGAATTTCACCAAGTATAGGGTATGCCAGCATATACAAGTTATGTATAGGGTATGCCACTTTTACAAAAGTTATTCCAATGAATGATAATGAATGGAATAATGTAAGTTCTCTTCAAGAAGAAAGAATAACACCCCTCACCGTAAAAGAACCTAATATAGAAGTAGTGAAGTAGCGAGAATACTCTTCTTCTTTCTATAATTTTCTCTCTATAGCTTCTCTCTATAATTTCTCTCTCTAGAGTTTCAATGAATTAAGTAAGAAAATAATGAAGGAATGAGCTTCTATTTATAGAATATGGAATGCATAAGAAACTAATCCATGAAACGGTCCAGTTGATTTACTTTAATCTGACTGGTCCATATTTAAAGAAAAATCTTTTAAATAAAATATAATATATTCTATTTATATAAAAACATTTTACTATGCAAACACTATGCAATACTATAAAAAACACTATGCAACACTATGCATAATAAAATATAATATATTCTATTTATAGAATAACTTTAATAAAGTATTCTATTTTATATAAAAGATGTTTCGCTTTTTATTACGTTAATAATACTGAATAAAACAAAACGTCATTATCGCTATAATAATTCATATTATTAATCGGTGATAATGGAATCAAACCGAGTGACTTCTCACATAAGCATCAATAATCAATACCGTAATGCTACTACGCAACCACACGACATATTCATGTACTTTTACTACCGAAGTAGTTCAACAAGAACCAACGGTAAAACTTCCGCCGTTATTTCAATAAAATATTTTTTGTCGTTTTCTCAATTCGACAATAATTACATTAGGGGTCCACAAATGATTGAGTCGTTGCATTTAATATTCCCTCGCTAAACCGAATATTCTCCCACCAATCGAATATAATATAACCACTTGCATACTTTGCAAAATTTATAAATACTACCCACAACTATAATATTATCTTAAATTCACACCATAATATTAAAAATTATTTTGACAAAATTTAAATCTTTATTGATAAAATCTGGGTCTCACAATCTCCCCTCCTTATGGAATTTCGCCCTCGAAATTAGGTACGTGACACGGTATGATAAAGAGATGAGGATACTTTGAATACCTTTATCGTTTAAAAATATTAAATTCATCTTTGAAATCGCCAAACCTATTCATTAACAATTCATCTTTTGCACTACGTGCCAAAGATATACAACCAGAAAACCAATAATGCTTTGAGACAGACTTAATAGTATCACGACCACGAATTATCCATGCACCAATCGGCAATGATATTCGTGTTTTCAATTACTGATCATGATTATACCGAATAATCCTTGGTCATAATCATACCAAGTCTATCAATGCACTACTACCAAAGATGACTTTTACCACATCCATGAATTAATATTTCATTCTTTGAGACTCACCAATAATTAATTCATATCATCGAATCATCCCCGCACTACGTGCCAAGGATATTCATTAGTATCACGACCACAAATTATCCATGCACTACGGCCAAAGATAATTGTGTATTCATTAAGATATCACGACCACAAATTATCCAAGCACTACGATTAAAGATAATTGTGTATTCATTAAGTATCACGACCACAAATTATCCATGCACTACTACCAAAGATAATCGTGTATTCATTAGTATCACGACCACAAATTATCCATGCACTACTGACCAAAGATAATTGTGTATTCATTAAGATCACGACCACAAATTATCCATGCACTACTACCAAAGATAATTGTGTATTCATTAAGATCACGACCACAAATTATCCAAGCACTACTACCAAAGATAATTGTGTATTCATTAAGATCACGACCACAAATTATCCATGCACTACTACCAAAGATAATTGTGTATTCATTAGTATCACGACCACAAATTATCCATGCACTACTACCAAAGATAATTGTAAATTCATTAAGATCACGACCACAAATTATCCATGCACTACTACCAAAGATAATTGTGTATTCATTAAGATATCACGACCACAAATTATCCATGCACTACTACCAAAGATAATTGTGTATTCATTAGTATCACGACCACAAATTATCCATGCACTACTACCAAAGATAATTGTGTATTCATTAAATATCACGACCACAAATTATCCATGCACTACTACCAAAGATAATTGTGTATTCATTAAGATATCACGACCACAAATTATCCATGCACTACTACCAAAGATAATTGTGTATTCAATTACTAAGCATGATTATACCGAACAATCCTGGTCATAATCATACCAAGTCCATCTATGCACTACAGGCCACGTATGACTTTCAACATAATATAAGCGTGAGGATAATGATATAAAGAATCAATCAAATGAGATAAAGGATAAATATTAAACATTTATAATATAATTTATCCAGATTCAAGAATATCTCCATGTTTTCAATCACTTAATAATCTCATAATCTAATATCATTAATATTATAACAATATTTTAATCACTTCTTAAATTTATAAACAATTTATCTTAATTGTTTACGCTTTACCATATAATGCATTTAATCATTCAAAATGTCATACTCATAAGATATCATCACCAATTATCAAATCCTCATCCAAAAATATGCATATACTCTATATAGGATTCTCTAGCCATAAAATCCTATTTTCAACTTTGTTACTTCACATAACATATTTAACTCATATGTTAAGAATTAAACTATTTTCATGAAAAATACCAAATCAGTCCCAAAAATATTTCTTTTCTGGGATTTAGCATAATATAGTCCCATAATGAAAATATATTTTTCTCGAATTTTTAAAATTCATTTACTATTTTTCAAAAATCAATTTCTAATTAATTCCTTAAGAAATTAGCTACCTCAAGTTTAACTCCAAAATTCCCAAATCTTGGCAGGATCTTACACATGTTAACGTGAGCTTCTAGTTTAAATTTCATGGTCATCGGAGTTATAGAACTCCTATTATAGCGTTTTTTCGTCGGAAAAACCTAAATATTGAAATAGTCATAACTTGCTCATTTTAAGTCAGAATGAGCTCATTTTTGGACAGGAGGTACTTTATACCATATACCTTCATGTCCCAAAAGGGCAGAATTTTTCTTATAATTTAAGTGGCCGAAACAGTCCCTTAAAGTTTCTGGGCAGTAGCATTTTCAAAATTTACAGCTTTGGCCTCCTTTGCTAAAATCAGTCCACACAAAAATCTACAACACCTTTTCCAGTAATTCCACTTGGATTAGTTAGGTAACTCATAGATCTAACTCTAGGACTTGACCACACTCAAAAATTCAAAATATAATAGGAGATATGGTCAATTGAATTTCTTTACGTTACGCTTTTCACCAAAATCGATTTTCAACTCTTTGTGATTTCTAAGAAACTTTCATGTTTATACATACTAACCAACATAACTCATCATAAAACTTACTAATACCACGAATACCCATGATTTTCATTATTCCAATGCTTTTATTATGACTTTCATCATAAACCACGTAAATGCTCATTTTAGTTGAAGAAATATTTGAGGGTTTAAGAAATGGGTTTTTTGTCTTTGGGTCAATACAAAATTTGATTTTACGCTCTAGGGTAGGCTAGGAAGTCTTCAAGAATACGCCAAGAAATTTATTAATGATAGAAATATCATTCAAAATCATACTCTCGTCCAAGACTTGGATAAGACGTCACATTAATACCAACTATGACTTCTATCCCTTAACCTCGGATAGCACCTCACAATGATACCTATCAACTTGCCATCGAAGATTGGCGTCCCCTACGAAGAGTCGGCCGGTTTGCATTCCCCATCAACGAAGTCACAAACGAAAGGATCGGGCTCTTTACTTATGGGCTTGATATAACAAAGATTAACTTTAGGATTTGGTTACTTTGAATTAAGATAACAGTTGGTTAGGAATATGAAAGCTAACAACCTTACAAAAAGAATAATGAGTAGTTAATCAATTGTTTTCAAAAATTACCTCAAAGGCAAGTATTTTCAAAGAGATAAGATCGACAGTAACGCGTTGAAAGTGTTTATTTGAAACAACAAGATTAATAAACAAATGGTGGAGGTAACGAAGGTTTCTCCCAACGGTTTCAATAGATAAATCAAAGTCTAATTTCTCCGAGAGTCAAATTTAAACGTTGAACGCAAAGCAAGAGAGATAAAATAATATGTAGAACCCAGATATCGAATACGATATAGACTTCGCAAGAGCTTATGATTAACTTATCCGTGAGAATTTTATTCGAGTTCCTCGTCACGAGAAAAAAAAACGCCTCTCTTAAACTACACCATTTGGCTTGTCATGCGGGACATCCTTTGGCATCACTATCTCAACCGGACTTGACTTCACCATACGACAAAATCGAGCTAAGTGACCTTCTCTTCGCAATTAAAACACGCTTTGGATTCTTCTTGAAATGTCACAGATTTAGACGGATGTGTCCCTCCCGTCACGCATTTGAAACATACGACCGGGGTGGTCGCTCTTCTTCCTTTGAAACGGGTCGGCGCCGACGTCTTCACGCCATTGTTGAACCCTCTCTTCTTGAAATGTCCATTCTTATTATCTTGGCCATGATTACCACCGAAATGGTTACCATTCTTGACATGATAATTTCCCCACGATGGTTATCATTGTTCGATGGCCGAATTGCCACACCAGATGATTATTATCGTGTTGTTGCTCATTACCTTTTGGTTGAGTGACTCAACGGCCTCATGTGCTTCATTGCTTATCTCAATATTTTCGTATGTCATTTTCAAATCACCGCCACCAAACATGGGTTAAATAACATATCACATATTATCCCTATACTCACGTCGACCAAATAAATACCACATAAACTTAGGTAGGTCATACTAGCGAAGGAATTCCCCGCCTCCCTCCTAGTTCTTGTCTCACATCTTAGCCAGTGGATCATATCCTAAGCTCGATACCAACCGTGGCGCCTCCAAAAATTAGGTATACGCCACCCATCTTGGGTCGCCACTTACATGGTACATAAATTCAAATACAACTTACTAATATAACGTATCGTGTACAATATACGACATAAACCGTGAGTTTGAATACAAATATTGTCTACTAGATATTATACAAACTCAAAAGGAGTCCTCATTACAACTATTATCACACTATATCACGTAATAGTGAGGACTACTAATGCTATCCTCTCGACCATTACTTCGCTCCCCGACTAAGTCCCAAATGGCGTGTTCTCATTTCACAAGAGAACAAAGGAAAAAAAGGGTGAGCTCAACTAGCCCAAGAAGAAATATTATGACTAAGATAATGCGTAATAAATTATCATTAGCCTTTCAACAAAGAAAGTTAAACCGATAAAATACAATAGACAACCAGCTTTAATCATGCAATGAATAAGCAATCCATTAAAAGAGTCAAGTAGAGAATAAAGTCTACTATCTTTTAGGTTTTAAAAGGTTTTCATCAATTTTTATCACGAGACTCAAATTTTAATAAATAAACCACCACATTTAATCATCCCCGTACCACGGCCAAGGATTTTCATCAAATTATCAATGGTCACGACTATATACCGAATCACCCCGGTCATAATCATACCAAAACTATCCATCACCGCATTACACGTGCCACCGAGGACTTTTGCCACATCATTTATATCAAGTCATGATTATACCGAATGATCCCCGGTCATAATCATACTAAGTTCATCTATGCACGTAAGCCAAAGATAACATAATATAACATGAGGATGATGACAATGACATAATAATTCAATAAAACAAGTTCAAGAATTATTTAATCCATGAATTATTAACGTCCCAAATTGTCAACATGATACATCGCTTTAGAGAGTAAAATTCAAGAATGATCGTAAGAATATTTCCATGAAAAGATATCGGATGAAACGCAAAATATCAAGGATATTCTACTAATTTCATGGAGTATAGAAGTCAAAGTTTTAACTAACCGGGTATAATAAAGAATGGAATAACAAAAGAAATCACCATGCATGCGGTGCTTCAGCATGTATGAGTTATTCCAACAAAATAATAATAATTCGGAACCAGTCGTGAAATTCACACCGACAGTGATGTTCCAATGTAATAATAAAGATGGAACCGCATCCGATGTAAAACACACAGATAGGATATTCCAACAGAATGATAAAGATTTTAACCAGTCCTGTAAAACACATGCATGTGATGTTCCAACGTAATAATAAAATTTAACCAGTCCGTGTAAAAACACATGTGTGATGTTCCAATGTATAATAGAAGAATGTCACCAAGTATAGGTAAATCACAGATACAAAGTTATTCCAATGTAATAATAAGCAATGGAATAACATAAGGATTTCACCAAGTATAGGGTATCTACGCCATATACACAAGTTATGTATAGGGTATGCCACTTTTACAAAAGTTATTCCAATGTAATGATAATGAATGGAATAATGTGTTCTCTTCAAGAAGAAAGAATAACACCCTTACCGTAAAAGAACCTAATATAGAAGTAGTGAAGTAGCGTAATACTCTTCTTCTTTCTATAATTTTCTCTCTATAGCTTCTCTCTATAATTTCTCTCTCTAGTTTCAATGAATTCGTAAGAAAATAATGAAGGAATGAGCTTCTATTTATAGGAAAATGGAATGCATAAGAATTAATCCATGAACGGTCCAGATTGATTTACTTTAATCTGACGGTCCATATTTAAAGAAAAATCTTTTAAATAAAATATAATATATTCTATTTATATAAAAACATTTTATTATGCAAACACTATGCAATACTATGCAAAACACTATGCAACACTATGCATAATAAAATATAATATATTCTATTTATGTAATAACTTTAATAAAGTATTCTATTTTATATAAAAAGATGTTTCGCTTTTATTACGTTAATAATACGAATAAAATAAAACGTCATTATCGCTATAATAATTCATATTATTAATCGACAATAATGGAATCAAACCGAGTGACTTCTCACATAAGCATCAATAATCAATACCGCGTATTTACTATCAACCACACGACATCGCATTTTTACTACCGAAAGTAGTTCAACAAGAACCAACTGTAAAACTTCCGCCGTTATTTCAATAAAATATTTTTGTCGCTTTCTCAATTCGACAATAATTACGCTAGGGTCCACAAATGATTGAGTCGTTATATTTAATATTCCCTCGCTAAACCTAATATTCTCCACCAATCGAATATAATATAACCACTTGCATACTTTGCAAAATTTATAAATACTACCCACAACTATAATATTATCTTAAATTCACACCATAATATTAAAAAATTATTTTGACAAAATTTAAATCTTTATTGATAAAATCTGGGTCTCACATAAACATCAAATGTGATAAATTAACATCTTAAATACTTAATACTTGCCTTGTGGTGACAAACAAACTCATATTAAATATTTAATACTCTATTAATTTTATCATGCTAGAAGCTTGACGCTCGATATTCCAAATATCTTTGAACGCTTGGACTTAATATAAATTTTTTTTTTTTTCAGGGGTTTGTTATTAATATGTCTCATCTTGTTTAATACAGCATTTACATACATATATATATATATAAAATACGCGTCGTATTAATGAACATGCTAAGCATGTTTGCATAATATATAATATATATAGTATAAGCATGCACATATAGAATACTATATTCTACCTGGATTGATTATGGACTTTATTCTAGTTTGGTTCACTAGAGCCACCAAGTGAACCAAAAGGTCAAACCTAGGGGTGCAAGAATTAATATTTAAATATAACTATTACATTTAAACCCTCTCCATTACAAACTCTGGTCTTCAAGCTTCCTTGCTCCTTGATCTCCAATTCTTCAAAATTAATTCTAACTATTCCTATTACAAAACTATTTAAAATAAATAGAAATCTTGATCAGCAGTCAAAGGGAAGTACATAGGAGGAAGATAGAATTTACAATAAGAAAAAATTAGAGAAGACGAGGTACGCAGACCCCATTTAATAAAACCCATACATTCATGCATCCAACTAAAATAAAATCCAATCATATTGGTCAATAGTCCATAATCAATCCCATTTATTATCATACACATCATCATATGCATCAATAAATAACATTCATCTTATGAATAATAAACATTTAATATATATATTGATATCATTTAATGGGCAAATTTAGTTAGTATAAAATTCAATTTTGAATCAAAATAAACTCCTTTATTTTAATCCAAATTTAAATTAAAATAAAACTATTTTATTTTAATTTATCCAATTTTGAATAAAATAAACTATTTTATTTTAATCAAAATTTTAATCAAAATAAACTCCTTTATTTTAATTAATTATGGAATCCAATTCCATGTAAAAAAAAAAAACTCATTTATAAAAGGAAACACGAATTCTCTTTCCTATTCACAAATAAACTTTTTTTATTTTGAATAACATGAAATCTTATTCCATATCTAAATAAACTCTTTTATTTAAGAAACATGAAATCCAATTTCAACTCCAATTAGTTATCATGGAATCCAATTCCAAACTCTAATTAGTTAGCATGAAATCTATTTTTAAAATTAAAATAAACCTTTTATTTTAAGATTAAAATAAATCTTTTATTTTAAATTAAAATAACTTTTATTTTAATAATAAAATAATTAAGATTAATATATACATATATATTTATATTAAACAAGTATATATATATATATATATATATATATATATATATACCAAAATTATACCTATATACTGTAAATATGATTCACGTGCTTAAAGTGCCCTTTTTCAACAAAATGACACATGTATCCCTTTTATAAAAAAAAACGACGCTAGCCTTTTTTTTTTTTTTTTTTTTTTTGTAACTTGTTTATATAAAAACATAATATAGTAAGTCGGATTACTAGCAAGAATTTTCAGTACAAATGACCTAATCACAAGGCTTCATGAATCACGAATCAACAAAAATCAAAACCGATTTGATTTTTTTTATTTTTTTTTAAAATTTTATACAATAAAATTATGCCCAATTAAATTGTTCTAAACACATATCAATATACATATCAAATTAAAATAATTAATAATTTGCATAAAGGTTTGGCTCTTATGCCACTGTTAGGTTTGTAATATTCATGAACGCAATCAAATTGCAAAAATTAAGCGGAAGCGTGTAAAAATCAGAGTTTAAAATTTTACAAACCATAAACCCGGATCACCCTTTATGCACAATTATTAATTAAACGAAAAAGATAACGAACAAGAATCATACCCTTGAAGATCCGAGCTTCCTCAGGTACAAGTTCACCTCCAATCCTTTTCGCGTTCAACTTGAATCCACCGGGTTTGGTTCCTTCCTTTGATCAACATTAGCCACCCAAGTGTTTGACCTCTAGAGGTGATCCACCAAAGAAAAAGAATTTTCAAGAAGAAGGGGTATTGGCTCAAACCCTAGTTTTTCCTATCTCAGATAGAAAAAGGCGCGTCTTCCAACTTTTGGAATTACGTATGTTGTAAAAGTCAACAACCACCTCACCCATAATAAGACTCCTCTTATTTATAGATGTGGGCAACCCACCTTAACAATTAAGGAATTGGAATTTATTTAATTAATTAAATTCTTTTAATTAATTAAGCTCCCTAATCTTATTAGGGATAATTAATTAAACTCCTTTAACTAATTTTCCTTTCTAATCCAATTAGGAATAAATGAGAGTACTTATATTAAATTAATTCCTAAACTCTTTTAGAAATTAAAATAATAATAATTGTAATAATATTAATAAGACTCCTCTTATTAATTTATATTTAATATTTCTAAAATATTAAATAATAAATATTAAGCTATTTAATTTATTCTATCACCATAGATTAAATTAAATATACATAACATATTATTACGATTATGCCATTAACTTCTTAAATAATTATTCTTCCTTTTATGGTGTGACCCTTTAGGTTCTCCATATTAAACCTAGGTTGTGAATAAATCAATTAGAACAATTCTAATCTTATTTAAATAAATAAATTAAACAATTAATTTATTTAAATAATATTTATTCTACAATAGGGATAAGCCTCCCTAATGATCAACGACTTTCCAGATAATATAGATTTCAACATTAATCATAAAAGAACCTTTGAGTAAATAGTTACCATACAATTCAATCCTTCCACCATACAATGTCCCAATTAAATATAAGACATGGAATTACTGTCAAGTCTTATTTATTTAATTATATGTATTTCGATCCTTAAATGCACAACTCCAAATAATGCAAATTAGAAACTCCTTTCTAATTTCATTCTGCCTTGGCCAAGGACTACTGGGTTGTCATTTATCGAATCACATAGGACATTTCTCTTCTTTATTAGTAAGTGGTAGATTCTTTATCGATCATATATTATCTCCATGTACAACTTGTTATACCCAAGCATACCCTTTGATATACCCTAAGGGTCTTAAGGAATAAGTCAAAGTATAACTCATCATACACAAGATACTATGATGATCTTAAGTCCAAGGATTACTTGACTACTATCACTACAGAATTCCTATTGACAAAAAGTAAAATTCCATTAGGTATTCCTTAGCGAGCCACGTCAAAGAACTTATTCTCTAATAAGCACCTACATACTTGCTTTAGTGTCTCCACACAAATGATCATGAGATCAATCATCCTCATCCAACGAAAGCAAGCAACGATGTATATACAATCTATCCTGGATTCACTAATCCCCAATTTAGTAATCCAATGATTGGGAACTATTTTAGTTTTAAGCTTTCTAAGAATTTAGATCTCATTAGAATGATCATCGTCATTATTCTAAAAGCATTGCTTAAAACTATGGGTTTATCACATATTATAAAACAAAGATCACGTAGATAATTAAAAGCCTTTAATAAATTAATACTTTTTATTAATAAATGAATAAGATTGTTACAAAGTATATGCTTTATCATCAAACATGATTGGCTTGTGTGCATACTACTTTCAGTTTTATCTAAGGAGAGGTTTGGTCACCTAATCATACACAAGAAGAGAGAAATCCTTATTGAAAGCTCCCTCTTTCTTAGGAAACAAACACAGTTTGCAAGATATTATGATTCGTAATATTATTTGTGAATAATTAATTATTGATTTATATGATAAGGAAAATATTCATTTTATGTGGATATAGATGGAGAAAATTTTTAATGAGACAATTGTTGAAAATAGATATTTTATCTTTTTGGATAAAATAATTCATTTAAATATATTATTATATTTTAATAATATAATAATGGTGATATTTTTACAATGAATGTGGGATATATGAATAAATGAGGAGGAAGAGTATTTTTGTTTCAATAAATATTTAAAACATGTTTTTCATGTTTGTGGACCCCATTTCTTGACTGAAATTTGATTATAGCCTGTAAAATCGCCCGTTTGTGGATTTCGGTCAATTTCTGTTTGGAATTTGGAAAAACTTTCTTCTGTAAAGTTGTAGAGAATGGAATTTCCTATGGAAAGGACATGAGGTTTGAATTTTTCTGGTAAAAGGGCTATTTATTATGAATTATTGAAGTTCTGAAGTTCCAAAATAAGTGATTTTTGGATGTTTTAATTGTTTTATTCAAGAAAAATGTTTTTTGCAATCCCACATGTGTGGTAAATGAGCTGAATTCTGATTTTTTGGTGGTGGGCTTGAATATTTAAAAAATAAAATTATTTTAATAAATTTTCTGCTTTGGTGTTCTGAGTATTTTCCTATAAATAGGGTGCTTAGGTTAGAATTGAAAATCACACCGTAAATCAAGTTTTCCTCTCTATATTATCGAGTTTATTCTTGTGAGTATTTTGATACTTTGAGTGTTGCTATATTTGCAAGTTCCTTCAAATATATATATCCGATATTCCAAATGTAAGTACTATTCTTTTCGAGGTAAGGATGTTATATTTTTTTTAAAATGATATTATTTCTTCTAATATCATTATCTTGGGATTATTGGTAAGATTTTTCTTGTGAAATTCTTGTCTTTTAGTGTTGGGGTTACTTATTCACGTGATACAAAGACTATTCATTCACGAATCATTACTTATTCACGAATATTTAAGATTTAATAAATTGTGATTCACGATACTGAAGACTATTCACGGAAAAATTAAATTTTCGTTTTTTTCCTAAAATATCGATTATGGATACTAGCTTTAATTGTATCCGTGTTTTGATCATTCTTGAATTTTACTTCACTATGATTATTTATGAAGTATTTTTGAACTCGGATTGTTTAAAGTACGAATCCTTACTATTTGTTCTTTTGTTTCACTGGATTCATTTTCTTTAAAATATTTTTCATCATCCTCAGTCCTAAATGATGATAGTACTGAATATCTTTGGCCTGTAGTGCAAAGATTAATGATTTTCTGATGAATATCTTTGGCCCGTAGTGCAAAGATGAACAGGTGTTGAGATGAACATGACCAACTGATGAATATCTTTGGCCTGTAGTGCAAAGATGAATATTTGATTCAAGATGAATATTGATTGATGTTATAGGGATAAAATAATGATGATGGATTTTTAAATTCATAGATTATAGTAGATTTCATTCTCTACGTAACTCATCTATGAATTATTATTTCCGCTACGAATATTGATCTGAAGTTTGATGTCTATTGTATTTTATCAGATTTTTTCCTGTTGAAGACTAACGACAATTTTTTCTATATTATTTTAGTCATAATATTCTTTACTGGGCTAGTTGAGCTCACCCTTTTCATTTTTGGTCCATTTTTCTTCTCAGGAGGCGAGAATGTAGCGAGTTCTAGTCGGGGTGTGGAATGATGGTTCTAGAGAGTTGTTTTAGTAGTCCTCACCATTTTTGTAAAATAATGTACCAATAATTTTAATGAGGACTTATTTGGGTTTGAATATTGTCTAGATGGCAATATTTGTATTTAAACTCACAATTTTATTGTATTAATAAAGTTGTAGTTGTTTACATACCGTTATTGATTTACTCAAAATGGGTGATGTATACCTATTTTGGGGACGCCACAATTGGTATCGAGCTTAGGGATATGATCTCCATGGAGATCGGGGAATAGAACTAGAGGGGAGAGACGAGTAAAACCTTCGCTAGTGTGTTTTACCTAAGCTTATTTGGTTGGTCAAGATATATAGGGATATTATGTGATATGTTGATTTCTTTAATTAACCCTTGTTTTATGGAAATATTTGAGAATGTCGAATCGAGAATGTTAATAATGGAGTAAATGAAACCGTGGAGACACCTTTTACTCACCAACGAGGAGAACGTATAACAAGTCGGAAATGTTCCTCCCGTGAACAACACCAATTTGAAGAGATGATGAACGACGGATGTTTAGAAGCTTTTGCGATTCATGCAAAATCGACGAGGAGACTCGTGCACAAAATACGTGTGGAAATGATAACAATGCACGGTTTGTCACAACCAAGCGCTTCAAAGAGTCAGGACCACTGCAAATTCCTGGGGAAAGCCCGATCCGATTAAAGCGTAAACGTGGGTCAAACAAATCACCAAGATATTCGATGTCTTGATGCACGGAGGAACGTATGGTTCCATTCGCCACCTTTATGTTCCGTAATGAGGCGACATCGGTGGAAATCAGTGAAGCGCACTCCATCCACCAAGACTCAAAGCATGTCTTGGGAGACGTTTGAAACTGTTCAAGGACAAGTACTTTCCTAAAAGTATTCATCATATGAAGGAAGTAGAGTTTATTAGAGTGGAACAAAATAACATGACGGTGTCCTAGTACCGCATTTAAGTTTCAGAGTTATCCGTGTTTGCACCTCATTTGGTGGAGAATGAGGAATGTATGACGCAGATGTTTACGAGAGGTTCAAAACCGGCGATACGTCAATATCTCATTTCTCATAAATTTTCTCTATTCGGGATGTTGTCAATAGGGCTCAATTATTAGAGCGAGATAACGAAATACGCTCAACCGAGGGACCACAACCAGATCATATCGGTGATGCGGGCTTATCGAAACAATGATAACCAAATGAGAAAGAAAAATACGGACAAAAGCGGTAACCAACTACTCCGGTGGTAATCATGCCCATGAGAATAGAAGAAGCGAGTGGGAGGAGATTTTAAAAGAGAGGATTCAACAATGACCATGTGAAGACGCCAACACCAAAGAAAGAATCGGTTCTAGGGGGAGAGAACGACCACCGGTCAGATGCTATAAATGTGGAAAGAAAGACATATCAGCCCAAACTGCCCACAACAGTTCAAGGTCTGCTATAATTGTGGAAAAGAAAGACATATCGCTCGAGATTGTAGGGTAGCGAAACCAAGTCCAGCGGGGATGGTGACTCAAAAGGCTGTCCCGGAAAAGTCAAAGTTAACAGTTCCTGGAAGAGCATTTGTCGTAACTGGTCAAAATGCGAGCAACCCAAACGAGGTGATCACGGGTAAGCTAATCATAAATTCTTGTGAAGTTTATACCTTACTAGATACCGGTGCTACCCATTCATTTATCTCTCCTGCTTGTGCTCAACGTTTAAACTTAACTTCGGAGAAATTAGACTTTGATTTATCTCTGTGGAGACTCAGTTAGAGAAACTTTCATCACATCCACCTGCTTATAAATCTTATTTGATCCAAGTTGGCACCATCACATTACACGTTGACCTTATCTCTTTAAAGATACTTGCTTTTGATGTGATTTTAGGGATTGATTGGTTAACTACTCATCATGCCAAAATTGATTATTTTCGTAAGGTTGTTAGTTTTCATATTCCTAACCAACCTTTGTTACTTAATTCAAGCAACTAAACCATTAAAATCAATCATTTGTCATATCAAGTCATAAAGCTATTCGCTTATTGAAAAAGCGGATGTCAAGCTTTCTTAGCACATATTATGGATTTGAATAAAGACACGTCGGATTTGAATAATATTCCCGTTGTTAGTAAATTTCCCGACGATTTCAAGAAGAACTTCTCGGTCTACCCCGTAACGTGAAGTTGAATTCTTTATTGATCTTGAACTGCATAAAGCCCATTTCTAAAACTTCATATCGAATGGCTCTATTAAACTTCAAGAGTTAAAAGTCCAACTACGAGAATTATTGGACATCGGTTTCATTCGTCCTAGTACATCTCCTTTGGGTGCTCCTGTTTTATTTGTAAAGAAGAAAGACAGGAGTATGCGACTTTGTATTGACTACCGGGAATTGAACTATGTTACCATCAAGAATAGGTATCCGCTACCTCGCATTGATGACATGTTTGATCAGTTGCAAGGAGCACAATTCTTTTCAAAGTTCAATCTTCGCTTTGGATATCATCACCAAGATTAAAATCGAGGATATTCCAAAGACCGCCTTGAAAACTCGAAGACGGCATTATGAATTCTTAGTTATGTCTTTTGGATTGACTAATGCTCCTGCGGCTTTCATGGATATGATGAACTGAGTATTCAAGGATTATTTGGATCAGTTCTTTGTTGTCTTTATTGATGACATCCTCATATATTCCAAAAGCCGTGAAGATCATGAGCACCATTTGAAGCTGGTACTCCAAAGGCTTCGTGAAAATAAGCTATATGCCAAGTTGAAGAAATGCGAGTTCTGGCTTGAGGAAGTAGCATTCCTTGGGCACGTGGTATCAAAATATGAAGTATCTATCGACCCGACGAAGATTGAAGCAATACAAAGTTGGGAGCAACCAAAGTCGATGACCGAAGTACGTAGCTTTCTGGGCCTAGCTGGTTATTATCGGAGATTCATGGAAGGATTTTCTCGAATCGCTACTCCGTTACCACAACTGACTCGGAAAGATACAAAATTCGTATGGAGCGAGGAATGCGAAAAGACTTTCCAAGAGCTTAAGAGGAGACTCATTTTGGCACATGTTCTGACAATACCATCTGGTTCGGATGGATTTATTATCTACAGCGTTGCTTCAGGCAAAGCGTTAGGATGTGTTCTCATGCAACATGGGAAAGTCATAGCACATGCCTCGTGACATCTTAAAGTATATGAGAGGAATTATCCTACTCATGATCTAGAGTTAGCAACAGTCGTTTTCGTGCTAAAGATTTGGAGGCACTATCTATATGGAAAGAAAGTGGAGATATATTCAGACCATAAAAGTCTCAAATATTTCTTCACCCAAAAAGAACTCAATATGCGAAAACGATGTTGGCTCGAGCTGTTGAAAGATTATGACCACACTATTCAATACCATCCTGGAAAAACGAACGTGGTAGCTGACGCGTTGAGTAGAAGATCATATGCGGGAACAAGTGCGATGTTGTCAACATAAAGGCCCATTTTGTGTGATTTACAAAAGATGAAGATAGAATTCAAGACTCCGGGGACCCATGTGATGATGTCAAGTATACACATAGAGCTAATTTTAATAGAAAAAATTAAAGTTGCTCAAGCCACCGACCCGGAGCTGATGCGTATGAAGAATAAAGTACAAGAAGGTGCTATTCCGGAAGCGAGAATCGATGAAGAAGGAATACTTCGAGTCCACTCCAGACTTTGTGTTCCTAACGAGTCTGATTTGAAATATAAGATCATGATGGAGGCACATAATACATCGTTTATAATCCATCCCGAAAGTACCAAAATGTATCGTGATCTTCGACATACATTTTGGTGGAACAATATGAAGAGAGAGATTGCAAAGTTTATCTCGAGGTGTTTAACTTGTCAACGTGTAAAGGCGGAGCATCAAGTGCCTAATGGTCCATTGCAACCACTTGAGATTCTGAAATGGAAGTGGGAACACATTACCATGGATTTCGTTACGGGTCTTCCCACGGTTTCTCAAGGCATAAATGTTATTTGGGTTATTGTTGATAGATTAACCAAGTTCCGCTCATTTCTTGCCGAATCACGGAGACTTATTCCTTGAACGTCTTGCTCATATGTATGTAAATGAGATTATGTGATTGCATGGCATGCCAGTATCCATAGTTTCGGATCGTGACCCAAGATTCACTTCACGATTTTGGGTTAGTTTGCAAAAAGCTATGGGCACGGATTTACGATTTATTGGGCCGCATACCATCCTCAAATGGACGGACAATCGAGAGAGACTATTCAAACTCTTGAAGATCTATTAAGACTCCATGTCCTAGACTTCAAAGGGAGTTGGGATAAGTATTTGCCATTGGTGGAATTCTCCTACAACAATAGTTATCAGGCAAGTATAGAGGTAGCTCCATTCGAAGCATTGTATAGAAGAAAGTGTCGCTCTCCAGTATGTTGGGATGAGGTGGGTGAAGCAACATTGTTGGGACCAGAGTTGGTACGTATTACTACAGAAAAGATCCAAATGATTCGACAATGTATACAAATGGCACAAGATCGACAAAAGAGTTATGCGGATCTTCATCGAAAGGACGTGGAATTTAGTATTGGGGATCATGTATTGTTGCGTGTTGCTCCATGGAAGGGAGTTACAAGATTTGGAAAGAGAGAAAAGCTCAACCCACGATTTATTGGTCCATTTCAGATTCTTGACCGAGTAGAAAATGTGGCCTATAGACTCGCATTACCTCCAAGTATGTCTCGTGTTCATAATGTTTTTCATATATCTGTGCTACGTAAATATGTGAAAAACCCAAACCACGTTATTGCGTTAGAACCGGACGAGATAGCCGAAGACTTAACGTATGAAGAGGTACCTGTCAAGATCTTGGATAGGAAAAAGCATGTCCTACGCACAAAGGTCATACCACAAGTGTAAGACCCCAACTTATTATTAATGAAATTTAATTTTCTCTATTTATTATTTTGAAATAGTAAGGGTTGATTTGATTAATGTGGATAGTTAGGGGTAAAATACGCAAATATTTCAAAATAAGCAAGTGGTTATAAAATATTCATTGTTGTCGGGGAATATTCGTTTGGTCGTGGAATATTCGTACTGTCGGAGAATATTCGTACGATGGCGCAGCCATGTGTGGGCCCCATAAAGGAAAGCGATTGGATGAAGAAAACGACAAATATAAGTTATTTAAAAATAATTGTTGTAGTTATTACTGCTATTAATCTTGTTAAAATACTTTGTTGGTTAAAACACAAGAAGACACTGTGATTGCACCAATTATTGATTCTTACGTGAAGGCACTACTCAATAATGGTTACAGTAATTATTGTTCAAGATTTTATTTTATTGATTTAATAATTGTTGCGTTGATATTTTATATTGTTGTTGTTTCAATAAATTGTCATTACACAGTATTTTCCATTATCGAAGCAATAATTCATATTATCCTGAATAATATTATTAGAAAACATTATTGGCAATGTCTAGAAAATTACCTAAGGAGAGGTTTGGTCACCTAATTGCACGCCAAGAAGAGAGAGATCCTTATTGAAAGCCCCTCTCCTGGGAACCGCCTGGTTGTCAATATTGTGATTCAGAATATTATTTGTGAATAATTAATTATTGATTCATATGATGAGGAAAATATTGATTTTATGTGGATATAGATGGAGAAAATTTTAATGTGACTATTGTTGAAAATTGAAATTTTATCTTTTTTGATAAAATAATTCATTTAAATATATAATTATATTTTAATAATATAATAATGGTGATATTTTTACAACGAATAATATGGATATATGAGTATACGAGGAGGAAGAGTATTTTTGTTGCAATAAATGTTTAAAACATGTTAAACATGTCTGGTGGACCCCATTTATTATTTGAAATTTGATTATAGCTTGTAAAATCGTCTGCTTTGTGGATTTCGGTCAATTTCTATTTGGAATTTGGAAAAACTTTCTTACGCAAAGTTGTAGAGAATTGAATTTCCTATAAAAACTCTAAGTTATTCAATTTTCTGATGAAAGGGCTATTTATTATGAATTATTGAAGTTCAAGCTCAAAATAATTGATTTTTGGAAGTTTAAAATATTTAAAATTAGAAAACGTTTTTTTCATTATGGTGTGTTACACATGTGGGTTGAATGAGCTGAATTCAGTTACGGGAAGGTTAGGCGTAGGAAATTTTATTATAAATAATAATATTATATTTAAATTTTCTCGCTTTGGTGTTCTAAGCATTTTCCTATAAATAGGTGCTTAGGTTAGAATTGAAAATCACACCGTAAATCAAGTTTTCTCTCTCTATATTATCGGTATTCTTGTGAGTATTTTGAGTATACTTTGAGTATTGCTATACTGATGCAAGTTCAAGTCATAGCCTATATCCGAGGTTTCAACTAGAAGTACTAATCTTTCGAGGTAAGGGATGTTATTTTCTTCTCAAATGATATTATTTCTTCAATATCATTATGCTGAAATATTGGTTGAAACTTTTTATCAAATTTGGAACTTTTCCATGTCGTGGTTACTATTCATGAGTTACTATTCATGAGTTACTATTCACGAGTTACTATTCATGAGTTATTATTCACGAGTACTATTCATGAAGCGTGAAGATGTTTTTTGTGAAATTTCTATCTTTTGGTATCGAGTTACTATTCACGATACTACGATTATTCACGTGATACGACACTTATTCACGAATACTGCACTATTCAATCGAAAAATGAAATTTCTTCTTTTCGTCCAAAATATCTATTCGGATACTAGCTTTGATTGTATCCATGTTTTGATCATTCTTGAATTTTACACCACTATGATTATTTTGAGAGGTATTGTTGGACATGGATAAAACAAAGTACTGAATCCTTAATCCTTAATCCTTGTCATTTTGTTTCACCGGATTCGTTTCTTTAAAAATATTTTTCATCATCCTCGGTCTTAAATGATGATATTCTTCAATATCTTTGGCCCAGAGGTGCAAAGATGAATGATTTCTTGATGAATATCTTTGGCCCATAGTGCAAAGATAAACAGGTGTTGAGATGAACATGATCGACTGATGAATATCTTTGGCCCGTAGTGCAAAGATGAACAGGTGTTGAGATGAACATGACCGACTGATGAATATCTTTGGCCTGTAGTACAAAGATGAATATTTGAATCCAGATATATATTGATTGATGTTACAGGGATAAAATATCGACGATGAACTTTTAAATTCATATATAGAAGATAGTAGTTTACATTCTCTACTTAACTCTTCTAATGAATTATTATTTCCGCTGCGAATATTGATTTAAAATTTGTTGTCTATTGTATTATTATTAGATTTTTCCTGTTGGAGACTAACGATAATTTGTTGTATATTATCTTAGTCATAATATTCTTTACCGGCTAGTTGAGCTCACCCTTTTCCTTGTTGTTCCATTTTTCTTCTCGGGAGGCGAGAATGTAGCGAGTACTTAGTCGGGGTATGGAATGAAGGTTCTAGAGAGAGTTTGTTTAGTAGTCCTCACCATTTTGTAAAATAATGTATCAATAATTATGATGGGGATTTATTTGCGTGTGGATATTGTCTAGATGGAAATATCTCGTATTTAAACTCACAGTTTATATGTTGTAATAATAAAGTTGTAGTAATTTACGTACCATGTATTTGGCGACTCTCGAAATGGGTTGGATGGAATGGACCTATTTTGGGGGCGTCCACGGTTGGTATCGAGCTTAGGATATGATCTCTGGCGGAGATCGGGAATAGAATTAGGAGGGAGAGACGAGTAAATCCTTCGCTAAAGTGTCCTACCTAAGCTTATTTGTTAGTTAGTCGTATATAGGATATTATGTGATATATTGATTTCCTTAATTAACCCTTGTTTTATGACAAGATTTGAGAATGTCGAATTGATTATATTAACAAATGAAGTAAATGAGACCGCAGAGACGCTGTGTACTTCACCACCAAGGAGAAACGTCTGCAACAGTGGCAATGTACCTCTCATGAACAACACCACCGAGCAAATGATGAACGAGGGGATGTTTAGAAGCTTTTTGCAGCTCATGCAAAATCGACGAGGAGACTCGTGTTCAAAATACTGGGAGGAAATGATAGCAATTCACGGGTGGTCACAACCAAGCGATTCAAAGAGTTGGGACCACCGACTGCAAAAGCCGGATCCGATTAAAGGCGGAGACGTGGGTCAAACAAATTACTAAGATATTCGATGTCTTGGGATGCACGTAGAATGCAGAAGTTCCATTCGCTACTTTTATGTTCCGTGAACGAGGCGATTCATCGGTGGGAATCAGTGAAGCGTACCCATCCAAATTGCACTCGGCATGTCATGGGAGACGTTTGAAACAATTCAATGACAAGTACTTCCACGAAAGTATTCGTCATATGAAGGAAGTGGAGTTTATTAGATCAAGGTAATAACATGACGGTCCCGGTATGAGGCAAAGTTCATGAGTTATCCGGTTTGCACCTCATTTGGTGGAGAATGAGGAACGTATTATGACGCCGATGTTTCTTAGAGGTTTGAAACCCTAAGGCATACGTCGAAGATCTCATTTCTCATAAATTTTCTCTCTATTCGATGTTGTAAATGAGGCTCAATTATTAGAAATGAGATATACGAGTACGGTCAACTGAGGGACCACAACCGAGGATCGTACTGAGATAGCGATCAACAGAATAATGATAACCACGAGAAAGAAATGAGACGGACAAAAATGGTAACCACTCGGTGGTAATCATGGCCATGAAAAATAGAAGAAGCGAGTCGGAGGAGATTTTAAAAGAGGAGATTTAACAATGACCATGTGAAGGCGAGCGGCTTGCAAGAAAGAATCGGTTCTAAGGGAGGAGAACGACCACCGGTCGTATGTTATAAATGCGAAAAGAGGGACATATTAGTCCAAACGCCCTGGCAGTTCAAGGTATGCTATAATTGTGGAAAGGAAGGACATATCGCTCGAGATTATGCGATGAGCGAAACCTAGTTCAATGAGGACGGTGACTCAAAAGACTATCGAGAAAAGTCAAAGTCAACGATTTCGGAAGAAGCGTTTGTTGTGATTGGTCAAAATGCGAGGAACCCAAACGAGGTGATCACGGGTAAGCTATTTATAAATTCTTGCGAAGTTTATACCTTTCTTGATACCGGTGCTACCCATTCATTTATCTCTCCTGCTTGTGCTCAACGTTTGAACTTGACTACGGAGAAATTAGACTTTGACCTATTTATGGAGACTCCGTTAGGAGAAACTTTCATTACATCCACTGTTTATAAATCTTGTTTGATTCAAGTTGGCACCATTACCTTACCTGTTGACCTTATCTTTTTAAAGATACTTGTTTTTGATGTGATTTTAGGGATTGATTGGTTAACTACTCATCATGCCAAAATTGATTATTTTCAAAAGGTTGTTAGTTTTCATATTCCTAACCAACCTATTGTACGAATTTAAGCAACTAAACCATTAAAATCAATCACTCTCATATCTAATCATAAAGCTATTCATTTATTGAAAAACGGATGTCAAGCTTTCTTAGCCCATGTTATGGATTTGAATAAAGACACGTCAAATTTGAATAATATTCCTGTCGTTATTGACTTTCCTGACGTATTTCCTGAAGAACTTCCCGATCTACCCCCAGAACGTGAAGTTAAATTCTTTATTGATCTTGAACTCGGTACAAAGCCCATTTCTAAAACCCCATATCGAATGGCTCTATTGAACTTGAGGAGTTAAAGGTCCAACTACAGGAATTGTTGGACATCGGTTTCATTTTTCCTAAGACATCTCCTTGGGGTGCTCTGCTTTATTTGTAAAGAAGAAAGACGGAGTATGCGACTTTGTATTGACTATCGGGAATTGAACCATGTCACCATCAAGAATAGATATCCTCACCTCGTATTGATGACTTGTTTGACCGATTCTGAGGGCACAATTCTTTTCAAAAATCGATCTTAGCTTACGGATATCATCAAATGAAGATTAGAATCGAGGATATTCCAAAGACGCCTTTAGAACTTCTAGTGCGGGCATTATGAATTCTTAGTCATATCTTTCGGATCGACTAATGCTCCTACGGCTTTCATGGATATGATGAACCGAAGTATTCAAGGAATATTTGGATCGGGTTTGTTGTTGTCTTTATTGATGACATCCTTATATATTCCAAAAGTCGTATAAGATCATGAGCACCATTTGGTGATACTCCAAAGGCTTCGTGAAAACAAACTATATGCCAAATTGAAGAAATGCGAGTTCGGTTTGAGGAAGTAGCATTCCTTGGGCACGCGTGGTGTCGAAACATGGAGTATCTGTTGATCCGTGAAGATTGAAGCAATACAAAGTTAGAGCACACCAAAGTTTGTGATCAAGTACGTAGCTTTTTAGGCTTAGTTGGTTATTATCGGAGATTCGTTGAAGGATATTCTCGAATCGCTATTCCATTAACGCAAATTTGACTTCGTAGAGATACAAAATTCGAATGGAGCAAAGAATGTGGGAAGAGCTTCAAGAACTCAAGAGAGACTCATTTCAAAGACATGTTCGACCATGCCATCCTGGAAAAGTTTAACGTGGTAGGCGACGTGTTGAGTAGAAGATCGATACAAATCGAAGTCGATATTGTCAAAGACTCATTTCAGATAATTTACAAATAATAGAGATGGAGATGAAAACTCTAGTTACCCACGTGATGATATATACGAGTATAATCGACTTTTAATCGATAAAGTTAAAGTCGCTCAAGCTACACACCGAGAGTGATGAATTTGAAGAAGGAGGTGCGAAGTTGTTATTTCAAAAGCGAGAATCGGTGAGGTGAGGAAAGCTCAAACCTTCGATTTATTAATCCATTTGAAATTCTCGATCGAATAGGAACAGCCTATAGACTCGTTTTACCGCCAAGTATGACGCGTGTTCATAACGTTTTTCACGTATCGATGTTACGTAAATATGTGGATGACCCGAACTACGTCATTGAGTTAGAACCGGACGAGATAGCTGAAGACTTAACGTACGAGGAGGTACTTGTCAAGATCTTGGATAGAAAGAACATGTCCATATGTCTTTAGGTTATACCACAAGTTAAAGTTTTGTGGAGAAACCATGCTTATTGAGGAAATGACATGGGAGTTGGAAACGGAAATGAAAGCGAGGTATTCTCATCTTTTCGAAACACCAGGTACGTACGTCAATTTCGAGGACGAAATTTCATAAGGAGGGGAGGTTGTAAGACCTCAAATTATTAATAAATGAAATTTATTTTCCTCTATTTATTATTTTGAAATAGTAAGGGTTGATTTGATTAATGTGGATAGTTATGGGTAAAATAAGCAAATATTTCGAATAAGCAAGTGGTTATAAAATATTCATTATTGTCAGGGAATATTCATTTGGTCGTGGAATATTCATACTGTCGGAATATTAAATGCGACCATAGCGTTTTTTATGGGCCCCATAACTTGAAAGCGATTGGATGAAGAAAACGACAAATATAAGTTGTTTAAAAATAACGGTGTAGTTATTCTTGCTAATCTCTTGTTAAAATACTTCTTGTGGTTAAAACACGAGAAGATTACAGTATTGCACCAATTATTGATTCTTATGTAAGAAGGCACTACTCAATAATTATTACAATAATTCTTCATTCAAGATTTTATTTTATTGATTTAATAATTGTTTGCGTTGATATTTTATATTATCGTTGTTTCAATAAATTGTCATTACACAATATTTTCCATTATCGAGCAATAATTCATATTATCTGAATAATATTATTAGAAAACATTATTGGCAATGTCTAGAAAGTTACGCTCTAAGGAGAGGTTTGGTCACCTAATTGCGCGCAAGCCAAGAGGAGAGATCCTTATTGGAAAGCCCCTTTCACTGAACCGCTTAGTTGTCAATATCATGTGATTCTGTAATATTATTTGTGAATAATTAATTATTGATTCATATGATGAGGAAAATATTGATTTTATGTGGATATAGATGGAGAAAAATTTTTAATGTGACAATTGTTGAAAATTGAAATTTTATCTTTTTCGATAAAATAATTTATTTAAATATATTATTATATTTTAATAATATAATAATGGTGATATTTTTACAACGAATGTGGGATATATGAGTATACGAGGAGGAAGAGTATTTTTGTTGCAATAAATGTTTAAAACATGTTAAACATGTCGGTTGGACCCCATTTATTGAATGAAATTTGATTATAAATTGTAAAATTGCTGGTTTGTGGATTTCGGTTAATTTCTATTTGGAATTTGGAAAAACTTTCTTGACAAAGTTGTAGAGAATTGAATTTCCTATAAAAACTCGCGATATTCAATTTTCGATGAAAGGGTTATTTATTATGAATTATTGAAGTTTTGAAGCTCAAAAAATTTGATTTTTGGAAGTTTAAAATATTTAAAATTAGAAAAAGTTTTTTCATTATGGTGTGTTACATGTGGGTTGAATGAGCTGAATTCAGTTCTTGGAAGGTTAAGCGAGGAAATTTTATTATAAATAATAATATTATATTAAATTTTCTGCTTTTAGTGTTCTAAGCATTTTCCTATAAATAGGTGCTTGGGTTAGAATTGAAAATCACACCAAAAATCAAGTTTTCTCTCTATATTATCGAAATATTCTTGTGAGTATTTGAGTATACTTTGAGTATATCTATACGGTTGCAAGTTCAAGTCATAGCTTATATCCTGTTTTCAACTAGAAGTCAATCTTGTCTTTCGAGGTAAGGGATGTTATTTTCTTCTCAAATGATATTATTTCTTCAATATCATTATGCTAAAATATTGGTTGAAACTTTTTATCAAATTTGGAACTTTTCCATGTCGTGGTTACTATTCATGAGTTACTATTCACGAGTTACTATTCATGAGTTACTATTCACGAAGTTTCTTATTCACGAGTACTATTAATGAAGCGTGAAGATGTTTTTTTGTGAAATTTCTATCTTTTGATGTCTGAGTTACTATTCACGTATACTGATCTATTCACGTATACGACCTTAATATTCACGAATACTGGCGTTATTCACCTAAAAATGAAATTTCTTCTTTTAAGTCCAAAATATTTATTCGGATACTAGCTTTGATTGTATCCATATTTTGATCATTCTTGAATTTTACACCACTATGATTATTTTTGAGGTATTGTTGGACATGGATAAAACAAAGTACGAATCCTTAATCCTTAATCCTTGTCATTTTGTTTCACCGGATTCGCTTTCTTTAAAAATATTTTCATCATCCTCGGTCTTAAATGATGATATTACTAAATATCTTTGGCACCGTAGTTCAAAGATGAATGATTTCTTGATGAATATCTTTGGCCCATAGTGCAAAGATGAGCAGTGTTGAGATGAACATACGATGATCGATGAAATATCTTTGGCCCGTAGTGCAAAGATGAGCAGTGTTGAGATGAACATGACCGATCGATGAATATCTTTGGCTCAGAGTGCAAAGATGAATATTTGATTCCGATATATATTGATTGATGTTACAGGATAAAATATCGACGATGAACTTTTAAATTCATATATAGAAGATAGTAGTTTACATTCTCTACTTAATTCTTCTAATGAATTATTATTTCAAACTGCGAATATTGATTTAAAATTTGTTGTCTATTGTATTCTATTAGATTTTTCCTGTTGGAGACTAACGATAATTTGTTGTATATTATCTTAGTCATAATATTCTTCTCTTGGGCTAGTTGAGCTCACCCTTTTCCTTGTTGTTCCATTTTTCTTCTCGGGAGGCGAGAATGTAGCGAAGTACTAGTCGGGGTATGGAATGAAGGTTCTAGAGAGTTGTTTAGTAGTCCTCACCATTTTTGTAAAATAATGTATCAATAATTATGATGGGGATTTATTTGCGTGTGGATATTGTCTAGATGGCAATATCGTATTTAAACTCACGATTTTATATGTTGTAATAATAAAGTTGTAGTTATTTCGTACCATGTATTTGGCGACTCGTAATGGGTTGGATGGAATAGACCTATTTTGGGGCGTCACGATGCGTTCTCCTTCCTTAACAATGGGTCTTTGATGTTGACGTCTTTCCATCATTGTTGAATCTCCTCTTCTTGAAATGTCCATTCTTATTGTTTTGGCCATGATTACCACCGAAGTGGTTACCATTTCGGAATGTTGATTCCTCCATGCTTATTGTCACCACTTCATGATGGTATTATCACCGGTATTATCATTTTGTCAATTTGCTCTCTTTTTTGGTTGGGTTGACTCATTAACGCGCTCCAATAATCGAGCCCTATTAACAACATCTGAATACAAACACGGTTTATGAGAGATAAGATATTGGCGTATCTCGGGTTTCAAACCTCTTAGAAACATTGGCGCCATTCTCTCCTCATTATCAACCAAATGGGACACAAACCGACAACTTTCGGTAAACTTGGCTTTATTTCTTGACACGGTCATGTTGTTTTGCTTGACTTGATGAACTCTACCTCTTTCATGTGACGAATACTTTGGAAAGTACTTGTCGTTGAACAATTCTTGGAACTTCTCCCAAGTCATCTTCATCTGGCGGGTTGAGTACGCTTCTGATTCCCACCAATGAATCCTCTGCACGCAACATACGAAGGTGGCAAAGGAACCTTTGCTCTCCTGAGCTTTCCAGACATTAAATATCTTGCAGATCTGCTTTATCCACTTCTCCGCCTTAAGTTGTTTTGGCTTTCCAAAAACTCGGTGGTCCCAGTTCCTTGAATCTTGCTTAATGTGACCGTCCAGAGAGTCACGGGTGTTTCCACTGCATTTTGTATGAGGGAGCCGCTCTTGCCGATGTTGCATTAATTGCATAAAAGCTCTGAACATTCCATCGTTCATCATCCGTCGGTGTTGTTGTTTACCGAGGAATGTACCTTCCGATGCACATTATCATGATTATTGATCATGGAGACTTAACAATCTCATGTGCTCCATTGATGTTCTCAACATTCTCGGATGTCATTTTCAAATACTGCCAAAAAACAAGGGTTAATTAACATATCATATATTATCCCTATACTTTGACCGACCAATTAAATACCAAATAAACTTAGATAGGTCATACTAGTGAAGGAATTCCCCGTCTCTCCCCTCCTAGTTCTATTCTCACATCTTAGCCAGGGATCATATACCTAAGCTTTGATACCAATTGTGACGCCCCCAAAATAGGTATACATCACCTATCTTGAGTCGCCAAATACATGGTACAAAATTTAAGTATAACTTAATTATACAACAGTTGTGTAAAATAAGACAAAACGTATGTTGTGAGTTTTAATACAAATATTGTCTTCTAGACAATATCCACACTCAATTGAGTCCTCATTACATTTATTATCACACTATTTAACAGAATAGTGAGGACTACTAATGCTATTATCTGGACCGTCAATCCGTTCCCCGACTAGTCCCTGCTACGTTCACATTTCCTGAAGAGAACAATGAAAGTAAAAGGGTGAGCTCAACTAGCCCAAGAAGAAATATTATGACTAAGATAATACGAGAATAAATTATCGTTAGCCTTCAAATGTTGTTAAAACCGATACAATATAATAAACATCAAGTTTAAGCTGCAATGAACAAACAATCCATTAAAAGAGTTAAGTAGAGAATAAAATCTACTATCTTTTATGATTTAAAAGGTTTTTCATCACTTTTATCATTTGGGACTCGAACAATAAATAATCCACATCATCCGCACTACTACGGCCAAGGATATTCATTAGTATCACAACCACAAATTATCCATGCACTACTGGCCAAGGATATTCGTGTATTCATCAATGGTCATGATCATGCCAACAACTGTCCATCAATGCACTACGAGCCAATGAGGACTTTTACCACATCATTTGTAACATTACGATCATGATTATACCGATTAATCCTTGGTTATAATCACATCAAGTCCATCTATGCACTACATGCCACAGATGACTTTCAACATAATTTAAACATGAGGATGATGACAATGATATAAGAATTCAATAAAACAAGTTCAAGAATTAATTTATCCAGGAACTAATAACGTCCAAAATGTCAACATGATACTTCTTTGTAGAGTAAAATTCAAGAATACTCAGAAGAATATTTTCATGAAATGATACTGGATGAAGCGCAAATATCTAGGATATTCCACTAATTTCATGGATTATAGAAGTGAAAACTTTAACCAACTGAGTATAATAAAGAATGGAATAACAAAAAAAAATCACCAGACATGCGATAGACCGCACAGACAAGTTATTCCAACATAATAATAAATAACGGATGTAAGACCCCAACTTATTATTAATGAAATTTAATTTTCTCTATTTATTATTTTGAAATAGTAAGGGTTGATTTGATTAATGTGGATAGTTAGGGGTAAAATACGCAAATATTTCAAAATAAGCAAGTGGTTATAAAATATTCATTGTTGTCGGGGAATATTCGTTTGGTCGTGGAATATTAAATCGTTGTCGGGGAATATTCGCATGCGACCAGCGCAACCATGTGTGGGCCTCATAACTGAAAGTTTATTGGATGAAGAAAACGACAAATATAAGTTGTTTAAAATAATTCAGCAGTGTAGTTATTCTGAGATTATCACCGTTAAAATACTCGGTTGGTTAAAACACAAGAAGCACCTGTATATTGCACCAATTATTGATTCTTACGTAAGAAGGCACTACTCAATAATGGTTACGAATAATTGCTCATTCGATTTTTTATTGAGTTAATAATTGTTGCATTGATATTTTATATTCATTGTTGTTTGATAATTGTCATTACACAAGATTTTTCATTATCGAAGCAATAATTCATATTATCTGAATAATATTATTAGATAACATTATTGGCAATGTCTAGAAAGTTACGTCTAAGGAGAGGTTTGGTCACCTAATTGCGGCGCCAAGAAGAAGAAATTCTTATTGGAAAGCCCCTTTCCTCACAGAACGCACGGTTGTCGATATTGTGATTCTCAGTAATATTATTTGTGAATAATTAATTATTGATTCATATGATGAGGAAAATATTGATTTTATGTGGATATAGATGGAGAAAATTTTTAATGTGACAATTGTTGAAAATTGAAATTTTATCTTTTTCCGATAAAATAATTCATTTAAATATATTATTATATTTTAATAATATAATAATGGTGATATTTTTACAACGAATGTGGGATATATGAGTATCGAGGAGGAAGAGTATTTTTGTTGCAATAAATGTTTAAAACATGTTAAACATGTCGGTGGACCCCATTTATTGGTCGAAATTTGATTATAAATAAAATAAAATCGCTTGCTTTGTGGATTTGGTCAATTTCATTTGAATTGAAAAACTTTCTTCTGCAAAGTTGTAGAAATTGAATTTCCTATAAAAACTTTCAAGATTTGAATTTTCTGATAAAAGGGCTATTTATTATGAATTATTGAAGTTCCGAAGTTCCGAAATAATTAATTTTTGGGAGTTTTAGTTAATTATTTTGAGAAAAACGTTTTTTGCAACTAAGTTGGCCTCACATGTGATTCAAATGGGCTTTGATCAGTTGTCTAAGGTGGGCTAAAGAAATGTGAAAAATATATTAATATTATATTCAATTTTCTACTTTGGTGTTCTAAGCATTTTCCTATAAATAGGGTGCTTAGGTTAGAATTGAAAACACACACGAAAACCAAGTTTCTCTCTATTTCTCTCTCGATATATTGAGCGTATTCTTATGAGTATACTTTGAGTATTGTTAGCAATTGCGAGTTCCTTTCAAAGACTATACCCTAGATTCCAAAATTAGAAGTCTAATCTTTCGAGGTAAGGGATGTTATTTTCTTCTCAAATGATATTATTTCTTCAATATCATTATGCTGAAATATTGGTTGAAACTTTTTATCAAATTTGGAACTTTTCCATGTCGGGGTTACTATTCATGAGTTACTATTCACGAGTTACTATTCACGAGTACTATTTATGAAGCGTGAAGATGTTTTTTGTGGAATTTCTATCTTTTGGTGTCGGAGTTACTATTCACGTATACGGCACTATTCACGTATACGGCACTATTCACGAATACGGCACTATTCATCGAAAAATAAAAAAATTTCTTTTCGTCTAAAATATCTATTCTGGATACTAGCTTTGATTGTATCCATGTTTTGATCATTCTTGAATTTTACACCACTATGATTATTTTTGAGGTATTTTTGAACATGGATAAAATAAAGTACGAATCCTTAATCCTTAATCCTTGTCATTTTGTTTCATTTGGATTCGTTTCTTTAAAATATTTTTCATCATCCTCGGTCTTAAATGATGATATTATTGAATATCTTTGGCACAGTAGTGCAAAGATGAATGATTCTCGAAGAATATCTTTGGGTACAGAGTGCAAAGATGAATAGATGTTTAGATGAACATGACCAATGATGAATATCTTTGGCACAGTAGTGCAAAGATGAATATTTGATTCCGTATGTATATTGATTGATGTTACTGGGATAAAAGATGAGCGATGAACTTTTAAATTCATACATAGAAGATAATAGTTTTCATTCTCTACTTAACTCTTCTAATGAATTATTATTTCAGCTTGCGAATATTGATTTAAAATTTGTTGTCTATTGTATTCTATTAGATTTTTCCACTGTTGAAGACTAACGATAATTTGTTGTATATTATCTTAGTCATAATATTCTTTTTCTTGGGCTAGTTGAGATCACCCTTTTCATTTTGTTCCATTTTTCTTCTCGGGAGGCGAGAATATAAGCGATACAGTCGGGTATGGAATGAAGGTTTTAGAAAGAATTGTTTAGTAGTCCTCACCATTTTTGTAAAATAATGTATAAATAAATGTGATGAGGATTTATTTGAGTATAGATATTGTCTGAAGATAATATTTGTATTCAAACTCACGCTTTCTTGTTGTAATAATAAAGTTGTAGTTGTTTACGTACCATGTATTGACAACTCGAAATGGGTGATGTATACCTATTTTGGGGGCGTCACAGTTGGTATCGAGCTTAGGGATATGATCTCTGGCGGAGATCGGGAATAGAACTAGGAGGGAGAGACGAGCAAATCCTTCGTTAGTGTGTCCTACCTATAAGCTTATTTGTTAGTTGGTGGGATATATAGGGATATTATGTGATATATTGATTTCCTTAATTAACCCTTGTTTTATGGCGATATTTGAGAATGTCGAATCGAGAATATTAACAATGGAAATGAGACCGTGGAGAGGCCTCATTACTCACCAACGAGGAGAACGTGCAACAGTCGGGCAATGTTCCTCCTGTGAACAACACCAATGAAGCGGATGATGAACGAGGGATGTTTAGAAGCTTTTTGCGATTCATGCAAAATCGAGACGAGGAGACTCGTGTTCAAAATCTGAGGAGGAAATGATAGCAATTCACGGGTTGTCACGACAAGCGATTCAAAGAGTTGAGACCACGAGAATTTAAGGAAAGCGGATCCGATCATGCGGCGGAAACATGGGTCAAACAAATTACCAAGATATTCGATGTCTTGGGATGCACGAAGAACGAAGGTTCCATTCGCCACCTTTATGTTCCGTGGCGAAAGGACTCTTTCGGTGGGAGTCGTGAAGCGTACCATCCAGCCGCTTTTCAAAGATGTCTTGGGAAACATTTGAAACTATTTAATGACAAATACTTTCACGAAAGTGTTAAATCATATGAAGGAAGTGGAGTTCATCAGATTAGAGCAAAACAACAACGGTGTCTCGAAGACGAGGCAAAGTTTGCGAGTTATCCAGTGTGCACCTCATTTGGTGGAGAATGAGGAACGATGACGCGGATGTTTCTTAGAGGTTTGAAACCCGGCGTACGTCGAGTATCTCATTTCTCATAAACTTTCTCTCTATTCAGATGTTGTAAAATGAGGGCTCAATTATTAGAGCGAGATAACGAAATACGGTCAACCGAGAGGACCACAACCGAGGATCGTACCGGAGATAGCGATCAATGTAATAATGATAACCAATGAGAAAGAAAAGCAGACGGACAAAAATGGTAACCACTCTGGTGGTAATCATAGCCATGAAAATAGAAGAAGCGAGTCGGGGAGGAGATTTTAAAAGAGGAGATTTAACAATGACCATATGAAGATGACAATCTGGCGAAGAATCGGTTCTAAGGGAGGAGAACGACCACCCGGTCATATCTTATAAATCACGGAAAGAGGGACATATCACCAAAACTGTCCCACAACAATTCAAGGTATGCTATAATTGTGGAAAGGAAGGACATATCGCTTTCGAGATTATGCGATGAATGAAAACCTAGTTCAATGGGGACGGTGACTCAAAGACATGTCCCGAGAAAAGTCAAAGTCAACGATTCCGGAAGAGCATTTGTTGTGGATCGGTCATAATGCGAGGAACCCAAACGAGGTGATCACGGGTAAGCTATTTATAAATTCTTGCGAAGTTTATACCTTACTTGATCTACCGGTCTTACCCATTCATTTATCTCTCCTGCATGTGCTAAACGTTTAAACTTGACTCGAGAAATTAGACTTTGACCTATCTGTGGAAACTCCGTTAGGAGAAACTTTCATCACATCCACTCGCTTATAAATCTTGTTTGATTCAAGTTGGCACCATTACCTTACACATTGACCTTATCTCTTTAAAAATACTTGCTTTTGATGTGATTTTAGGGATTGATTGGTTAACTACTCATCATGCCAAAATTGATTGTTTTCATAAGGTTGTTAGTTTTCATATTCCTAACCAACTGTTTATGCAATTCAAGCAACTAAACCATTAAAATCAATCATCATCATATCTAATCATAAAGCTATTCGTTTATTGAAAAGCGGATGTCAAGCTTTCTTAGCCCATGTTATGGATTTGAATAAAGACACGTCAAATTTGAATAATATTCTGTTGTTATTGACTTTCTGGACGTATTTCTGAAGAACTTCCCTGATCTACCCCGAACGTGAAGTTGAATTCTTTATTGATCTTGAACTGCATACAAAGCCCATTTCAAACCCCATATCGAATGGCTCTATTGAACTTCAGAGTTAAAGGTCCAACTACGTGAATTGTTGGACATCGGTTTCATTCGTCTGTAAGACATCTCCTTGGGGTGCTCTATTTTATTCGTAAAGAAGAAAGACGGAGTATGCGACTTTGTATTGACTATCGGGAATTGAACCATGTCACCATCAAGAATAGGTATCCTCTACCTCGTATTGATGACTTGTTTGACCAGATTCTGAGGCACAATTCTTTTCAAAATCGATCTTCATTACGGATATCATCAATTTGAAGATTAGAATCGAGGATATTCCAAAGACGCGCTTTAGAACTTCGAGTGCGGGCATTATGAATTCTTAGTCATGTCTTTCGGATTGACTAATGCTCTCTGCGGCTTTCATGGATATGATGAACCGAGTATTCAAGGAATATTTGGATCGATTCGTTGTTGTTTTTATTGATGACATCTTTATATATTCCAAAAGTTGTGAAGATCATGAGCACCATTTGAAGTCGGTACTCCAAAGGCTTCGTGAAAACAAACTATATGCCAAATTGAAGAAATGCGAGTTACGGCTTGAGGAAGTAGCATTCCTTGGGCACGTGGTATCAAAACATGGAGTATCATTGATCCAAATGAAGATTGAAGCAATACAAAGTTAGGGAACAACCAAGTCGGTGGTGTTGAAATCGTAGCTTTTGGGCTTATTTGGTTATTATCGGAGATTCGTGGAAGGTTTTCTCGAATCGCTACTCCATTAACTTCAGCTAACTTCGGAAGGATACAAAAATTCGTTTGGAGCGAAGAATGCGAGAAGAGTTTCCAAGAGCTTAAGATGAGACTTATTTGGCACCTTTTCTAACAATACCATCCGGTTCGGATGGATTTGTTATCTCAAATGATGCTTCGAGGCAAAGGGTTAGGATGTGTTCTCATGCAACGTGGAAAAGTCATAGCTTTATGCCTCGCGACAACTTAAAGAGTATGAGAGGAATTATCCTACTCATGATCTAGAGTTAGCGTGATCGTTTTTAAGCGCTTAAAGATATGGAGGCACTATCTATATGGGGAGAAAGTGGAGATATATTCGGACCATAAAAAGCCTTAAATATTTCTTCACTAAAAAGAACTCAACATCTTGGCCGTGACGTTGGCTCGAGCTATTGAAAGACTACGACCACACTATTCATACCATCCCGAAAAGCGAACGCCAGATGGTGGCGCGTTGAGTAGAAAGATCATATCACGAGGAACGAGTGCGATGATGTCAAGTATACGCACAGAGCCAACTTTAATAGAAAAAGTTAAGGTTGCTTTCGAGCCAATCTTGAGCCGAGAACGATCGCGTATGAAGAAGAAAGTACAGGAAGGAGCTATTTGAAGCGAGAATTGATGAAGAAGGAATACTTGAGTCCACTCTAGACTTTGTGTTCCTACTAACTCTGATTTGAAGTACAAGATTATGATGGAGGCACACAATACACCATTTGCAATCCATCCTGGAAGTACTAAAATGTATCGTGATCTTGACATACATTTTGGTGGAACAATATGAAGAGAGAGATTGCAAAGTTTATCTCAATGTGTTTAACTTGTCAACGTGTAAAGGCGGAGCATCACGGTACCTAAGGGTCCGTTGCAACCACTTGAGATTCCGAAATGGAAGTGGGAACAGATTACCATGGATTTCGTTCACGGGTCTTCCTACGGTTTCTCGGCATCAATGCTATTTGGGTTATTGTTGATAGATTAACCAAGTCTCTTTCGTTTCTTGCCGACACGGAGACTTATTCACTTGAACGTCTTGCTAGTATATCGTGAATGAGATTGTGAGGTTGCATGGCATACCTGTATCCATAGTTTGGGATCGTGACCCAAGATTCACTTCAAGATTTTGGGTTAGCTTGCAAAAAAAGCTATGGGCGCGGATTCTGATTGATTCGTTAAGCATACCATCCTCAAACCAGACGAATAATCGAAAGGACTATTCAAACTCTTGAAGATTTATTAAGACTCTGTGTCCTGAGACTTCAAGGCGGTTGGGATAAGTATTTACCATTGGTGGAATTCTCCTACAACAACAGATTATCGAGCAAGTATAGGTGTAGCTCCATTTGAAGCATTATATGGACGAAAGTGTCGCTCTACAGTATGTTGGGGCCGAGGTGGGTGAAGCAACACCTGTTGGGACCCGGAATTGATACGTGTATGACTACGGAAAAGATCCAAATGATTCGACAACGTATACAAACGGCCTGAAGATCGACAAAAGAGTTATGCGGATCTTCATCGAAAGGACGTGAAATTTAGTGTAGGGGATCATGTATTATTGCGAGTTGCTCCATGGAAGGAGTTACAAGATTTGGGAAGAGAGAAAGCTCAATCCACGATTTATTGGTCCATTTCAAATTCTTGACCGAGTAGGAAATGTAGCCTATAGACTCGCGTTACCTCTGAGTATGTCTCGTGTTCATAATGTGTTTCACATATCTGCATTTCAGTAAATATGTGAAAGACCCGAACCACGTTATAGAGTTAGAACCCCACGAGATAGCCAAAGACTTAACGTGTGAGGAGGTATCTGTCAAGATTTTGGATAGGAAGGAGTATGTCCTACGCCATGAAAGGTCATACCACAAGTTAAAGTTTTGTGGAGGAATCATGCTATAGAGAAATGACACGGGAATTGGAAACGGAAATGAAAGCGAGGTATCCTCACCTTTTGAAACACCAGAATGCGTCGTCGATTTAGAATGACGAAATTTCATAAGGAGGGAGGTTGTAAGACCCCAACTTATTATTAATGAAATTTAATTTTCTCTATTTATTATTTTGAAATAGTAAGGGTTGATTTGATTAATGTGGATAGTTAGGGTAAAATATCATAAATATTTCAAAATAAGCAAAGTGGTTATAAAATATTCATTGTTGTCGGGGAATATTCGTTTGGTCGTGGAATATTAAATGCTTGTCGGAATATTATTACGACTGCAGGTAAACCATGTGTGGGCCTCATAACTGAGAAAGCGATTGGATGAAGAAAACGACAAATATAAGTTGTTTAAAAATAGCGGTGTAGTTATTACAGATTAATCTTTAAAAATACTAAATTGGTTAAAACACAAGAAGCTTGCGGTATTGCACCAATTATTGATTCTTACGTGAAGGCACTTTACTCAATAATGGTTACGATAATTCTTTATTGATATTATATTGAGTTAATAATTCTTTGCATTGATATTTTATATTAACATTGTTTGATAATTGTCATTACACAAGATTTTTCATTATCGAAGCATAATTCATATTATCCGAATAATATTATTAGATAACATTATTGACAATGTCTAGAAAGTTACGCCTAAGGAGAGGTTTGGTCACCTAATTGCTTGCTACCAAGAAGAAAAAATTCTTATTGAAAGCCCCTCTTTCCTGAACCGCTGCACGGTTGTCGATATTGTGATTCTCAATAATATTATTTGTGAATAATTAATTATTGATTCATATGATGAGGAAAATATTGATTTTATGTGGATATAGATGGAGAAAATTTTTAATGTGATAATTGTTGAAAATTGAAATTTTATCTTTTTACGATAAAATAATTCATTTAAATATATTATTATATTTTAATAATATAATAATGGTGATATTTTTACAACGAATGTGGGATATATGAGTATCTGAGGAGGAAGAGTATTTTTGTTGCAATAAATGTTTAAAACATGTTAAACATGTCGGTTGGACCCCATTTATTGACTGAAATTTGATTATAACACAAAAAATCGCTTCTGGTTTGTGGATTTCGGTCAATTTACATTTGGAATTGAAAAAACTTTCTTCTCGCAAAGTTGTAGAGAATTGAATTTCCTATAAAAACTTGCGAGATTTGAATTTTCTGATAAAAGGGCTATTTATTATGAATTATTAAAGTTACAAGTTACGAAATAATTAATTTTTGGAGTTTTAGTTAATTATTTTGAGAAAACGTTTTTGCAACTAAGTTGGCCTCACATGTGATTCAAATGGGCTTTGATCAGTTGTCTAAGGTGGGCTAAAGAAATGTGAAAATATATTAATATTATATTCAATTTTCTACTTTGGTGTTCTAAGCATTTTCCTATAAATAGGGTCTTAGGTTAGAATTGAAAAAACACACGAAAACTGAAGTTTCTCTCTATTTCTCTCTCGATATATTGAAATGCGTATTCTTGTGAGTATACTTTGAGTATTGTTAGATTTGTGCAAGTTCCTTCAAAGACTATACCCATTATTCCAAATGCAAGTCTAATCTTTCGAGGTAAGGGATGTTATTTTCTTCTCAAATGATATTATTTCTTCAATATCATTATCTTTGAAATATTGGTTGAAACTTTTATCAAATTTGGAACTTTTCCATGCTCGGGTTACTTATTCATGAGTTACTATTCACGAGTTACTATTCACGAAAGTACTATTTATGAAGCGTGAAGATGTTTTTGTGGAATTTCTATCTTTTGGTGTCTGAGTTACTATTCACGTATCTACGGCCTTATTCACGATCTGACTGACTATTCACGAATCTGGCACTATTATTCAATAGAAAAATAAAAATTTTCTTTAAAAAATATCTATTCTGGATACTAGCTTTGATTGTATCCATGTTTTGATCATTCTTGAATTTTACACCACTATGATTATTTTTGAGGTATTTTTGAACATGGATAAAACAAAGTACGAATCCTTAATCCTTAATCCTTGTCATTTTGTTTCACTGGATTCGTTTCTTTAAAAATATTTTTCATCATCCTCAATCTTAAATGATGATATTATTGAATATCTTTGGCTTTGAAGTGCAAAGATGAATGATTTCTGAAGAATATCTTTGGTACAGTAGTGCAAAGATGAATAGATGTTTAGATGAACATGACCAATCGATGAATATCTTTGGCACAGAAAGTGCAAAGATGAATATTTGATTCCTGGATGTATATTGATTGATGTTACAGGGGATAAAAGATGAGCGATGAACTTTTAAATTCATACATAGAAGATAGTAGTTTGCATTCTCTACTTAACTCTTCTAATGAATTATTATTTCATTGCGAATATTGATTTAAAATTTGTTGTCTATTGTATTCTATTAGATTTTTCCTTGTTGAAGACTAACGGTAATTTGTTGTATATTATCTTAGTCATAATATTCTTTCTTGGGCTAGTTGAGCTCACCCTTTTCCTTTTTGTTCCATTTTTCTTCTCGGGGCGAGAATATATAGCGAGTGCAGTCGAGGTATGGAATGAAGGTTTTAGAAAGAATTGTTTAGTAGTCCTCACCATTTTGTAAAATAATATATCAATAAATGTGATGAGGATTTATTTGAGTATAGATATTGTCTAGAAGATAATATTTGTATTCAAACTCACAGTTTTACTGTTGTAATAATAAAGTTGTAGTTGTTTCTGTACCATGTATTGACAACTCAGAATGGGTGATGTATACCTATTTTGGGGGTGTCACAACGGAACCAGGTCATGCGTAAACGCACAGACAGGATGATCCAATAGAATAATAAAGAATGGTAGAACATAAGAATTTCACCATGTATGAGGTACTTCGCATAGACATTTTATTCCAACATAATGATAAAGAATGGAATAACAGAAGAATTTTACCAAGTATAGGGTAGCCCGCGTATACAGGTTATTCCAACAGAATAATAAAGAATGGAATAACAGAAGTTCTCTTCATGAATATGAAAGAAATAATACCCCTTACGAGTACAACAAATAATATCCCTTACCTTAGAACAACTGGATATATGAGTAGTGAAGTAGCAAAATACTTTTCTTCTTTCTTTCTATAGTTTCTCTCTCTAGAGTTTCAGTGAATTCGTAAGAAATAATGAAGGAATGAGCTTCTATTTATAGGAAAATGGACTGAATAGTAACTAATTCCTAAACGGTCCAAATTGATTTACTTTTAAACGGACGGTCCAGATTAGTTTACTATAAAATATTCTAATAAAACAAAATCTTTTAAATAAAATATAATATATTCTATTTATAATCTAATAAAACGAATAACTTTATAAAAGTATTCTGTTTTATATAAAAAGATTTTACTATAAAAAACACTATGCATAATAAAATATAATATATTATATTTATAGTCTAATAAAATGAATAACTTTATAAAAATATTCTATTTTATATAAAAAAAATTTACTATGCAAAACACTATGCATAATAGAATATAATATATTCTATTTATAGTCTAATAAAACGAATAACTTTATAAAAGTATTCTGTTTTATATAAAAAGCTTTTCTGTTTTATTACATTAATAATACTAATAAAAAAAAACTTCATCATCATTATTATAATTCAACTATAAATCGACCAAGTCGTTCTCAGGAAAGAGGGGGCTTTCCAATAAGGATTTCTCCCTATTGGCACGCAATTAGGTGACCAAACCTCTCTTTGGCAGAACTTCTAGACATCGTTAATATTGCAAATAATAATATTAATAAATTCGTCGTCTCAATTATTGATTTATTAATATATAAAATATCGACAATAATTGAATCAATTAACGTGAGATACTTATGCAACAATTCTTCAAGCAATAATTGAACAAAACGAAAGTGACTTCTCACGTAAGCATCAATAATCAATCTGGTGTGCTACTTATGCAACCACGCGTATTCTGTGCTTTTAACACCGGTGTTTCAACGATTAACGATAAAACTTCCGCCGTTATTTTTATAAAATATTTTTGTCGTTTTCTCGATTCGACAATAATTCCGTTGTGGGGTCCACTAATAATTGTCTTAGTCGCATTTAATATTCCCCCGTTAAAACGAATATTTCGAGCCAATCGAATATTTTATAACAACTTGTGCACTTTGTAAAATTTATAACTATTACCCACAACTATAACATTATATCAAATTCATTCCATAATATTCAAAAAATGATAATTATAGAAAATTCATCTTTATTCATAAAAGTTGGGGTCTTACAATCTCCCTTCTTATGAAATTTCGCCCTCGAAATTAGGGTGCGTGATACTGGTATGTCGAAGAGGTAAGGATACCTTGATTTCATTTCAGATTCTAACTCCCAGGTCATTTCCTCAACATCGTGGTTCCTCCATTAAACTTTGACTTGAGGTATAACCTTGGAGCGTAGAATATGTTCCTTCTTATCCAAGATTTGAACAGGAACCTCTTCATACGTTAAATCTTCCGTTATTTCGTATGGTTTTAACTCAATAATGTGGTTCGGGTCTTTCACATATTTACGTAACATGGATATATGAAAAACGTTATGGACACGAGACATATTTGGCGGTAAAGCGGGTCTATAAGCTACAGTCCCTACTCGATCGAGGATTAAAAATGGGCAAATGAATCGAGGATTGAGCTTTCCTCTCTTTCCAAATCTCGTAACTCCTTTCCATGGAGCAACACGTAACAACACATGATCTCCAATATCGAATTCCACGTCCTTTCGATGAAGATCAACATAAATCTTTTGTCGGTCTTGTGAGGTTTTTATACGTTGTCGGATCGTTTGAATCTTTTCCGTAGTCATACGTACCAACTCCGGTCCCAACAACATTGCTTTACCCACCTCATCCCAGCATATCGGAGAACGACACTTTCTTCCATACAACACCTCGAATGGAGCCATGCCAATACTTGTTTGATAACTGTTGTTGTAAGAAAACTCCACCAATGGTAAGAAGTTATCCCAACTTCCCTTGAAGTCAAGGACACAGAGTCTTAATAAATCTTCAAGAGTTTGAATAGTCCTCTCTGATTTTCCGTCCGTCAAAGGATGATATGCCGAACTAAATCGTAAATCCGTGCCCATAGCTTTTTGTAAACTAACCCAAAATCGTGAAGTGAATCTTGGGTCTCGATCGTAAACTATGGATCTTGGCATACCATGCGATCTTACAATCTCGTTTATGCATATAATGAGCAAGACGTTCAAGTTTATAAGATTCTCACATTGGTAAGAAATGAGCGATCGTCCACAAAATTATCCATGCACTACGCTGCCGAGAATATTCGTGTATTCATCAATGGTCACGATCATGCCAACAATCGTCCATCTATGCACTACGGCCAATGAGGGACTTTTACCACATCATTTGTAACATTACGGTCATGATTATACCGATTAATCCTGGTCATAATCATACCAAGTCCATCTATGCACTACAGCAAATGTATTTGACTTTCAACATAATATAAACATGAGGATGATGACAATGATATAAGAATTTAATAAAACAAGTTCAAGAATTAATTTATCCAGAACTAATAACGTCCAAATTGTCAACATGATACTTCTTTGTAGAGTAAAATTCAAGAATGCTCGTAAGAATATTTCCATGAAAAGATCTTGGATGAAGCACAAATATCAAGGATATTCCACTAATTTCATGGAGTATAGAAGTCAAAACTTTAACCAATTTGAGTATAATAAAGAATGGAATAACAAAAGAAATCACCGTATACGCGATAAACCGCCGCATGCATGTTATTCCAACAAAATAATAAATAATTCGGAACGGTCATGCGTAACGCATTGCATGACGATGTTCCAATGAATAATAAAGAATGTTATAACAAAAGAATTTCACCATGTACGAGGTACTTCGCATAGATAGGTTATTCCAACATAATGATAAAGAATGGAATAACAGAAGAATTTCACCAAGTATAGGGTAGCCCGCGTATACAGGTTATTCCAATAGAATAATAAAAAATGGAATAACAGAAGTTCTCTTCATGAATACGAAAGAAATAATACCCCTTACAAGTCCAACAAATAATATCCCTTACCTTAGAACAACTGGATATAGGAGTAATAAAGTAGCAGAATACTTTTCTTCTTTCTCTCTAGAGTTTTAGTGAATTCGTAAGAAATAATGAAGGAATGAGCTTCTATTTATAGGAGAATGGACTGAATAGTAAATAATTCCTAAACGGTCCAGATTGATTTACTTTTAAACGGACGGTCCAGATTGGTTTACTATAAAATATTCTAATAAAACAAAATCTTTTAAATAAAATATAATATATTCTATTTATAATCTAATAAAACGAATAACTTTATAAAAGTATTATGTTTTATATAAAAAGATTTTACTATAAAAAATACTATGCATGCACTATACAAATACTATGCATAATAAAATATAATATATTCTATTTATAGTCTAATAAAACGAATAACTTTATAAAAATATTCAATTTTATATAAAAAGATTTTACTATGCAAAATACTATGCATAATAGAATATAATATATTCAATTTATAGTCTAATAAAACGAATAACTTTATAAAAGTATTCTGTTTTATATAAAAAGATTTTCTATTTTATTATATTAATAATACTAATAAAACAAAACTCCATCATAATTATTATAATTCACACTATTAATCGACCAGGTCGTTCTCAGGAAAGAGGGGGATTTCCAATAAGGATTTCTCCTATCATGCCGTTAATTAGGTAACTAAACCTCTCATTGGCGTAACTTACGACATCGTTAATATTGCAAATAATAATATTAATAACTTCGTCATCTTAATTATTGATTTAATAATATATAAAAATATCGACAATAATTGAATCAATTAACGTGAGATACTATGCAACAATTCTTTGAAGCAATAATTGAACAAAACCGAGTGACTTCTCACGTAAGCATCAATAATCAATATCGTATTAAGCTACTATGCAACCCACGTATTCACGCATTTTAACACCGGTGTTTCAACGATTAACGATAAAACTTCCGCCGTTATTTTAATAAAATATTTTTGTCGTTTTCTCGATCCGAAATAATAATTCCGTTGTGGGGTCCACCAATGATTGTGCCGGTCGTCACGAATATTCCCCATTAAAAACGAATATTCCCCACCAATCGAATATTATATAACAACTTGCGTACTTTGCAAAATTTATAACTATTACCCACAACTATAACATTATATCAAATTCATTCCATAATATTCAAAAAATGATAATTATAGAAAATTCATCTTTATTCATAAAAGTTTGGGTCTTACAGAATCTGAAATGAAAACAAGGTATTTTTACCTATTCGAACTACTAGGTACGTAAATTTCATAAATTTTGGTGACAAAATTTTATAAGGAGGGGATATTTAAAAACCCGAATTTTATGAAATAAAAGTATTCAAATTTTCTTATAATTATTATTCTGTTCAATAAATGATTAAATTGATAAAAGGTTAAAGCTAAGGATGATATGTGCAAATTTTACATAGTAAGCAAGTTGTCTTAAAATATTCGTTGTGTCGGGGAATCTTCATTTGGTCAGGGAATATCCTTTTTATCGGGAAATATCCGTACGACGGCATAATCATTGATGGACCCCACAATGAAATGACTATCGGATATAGAAAGCTACAGAAATAACCTTTTTATAAAAATAACGGCAAAACTTTTACCGTTACATGTTGAAATACCATTGATAAAAGAACAGTAATACGCGTTGTTGCACAAGGTATTGCACAATATCTCTGATTATTGATGCTTATACAAGAAGTCACTCAGTTTCATTCAATAATTGCTACAGTAGTTGCTGCATAGTATCTCATATTATTGATTCAATTATTGTCACAGTATCATCTGCATAATATTTTATATTATTAAATCAATAATTGAGACGACATAATTATTTATATTATTATTTACATTATTGACAATGTCTAGAAAGTTCTATCAAAGAAAGGGATTTGGTTATTTAATTGCGCGCCGGTAAGGAAAAATTCTTATCGGAAAGCCCCATCTTTCTTGGGAACGATCTGGTTATCAATATTGTGAGTTATAATATTAAATGATGAATAATTGTTGAAAGATTAAAAATGTGTCTATTGAAGATAAATGATTTGTGGTAAATATTTATTCAATTTTTGATATAAATAGAGGGGTTTGTCATGAGTCGTTTGTTGTAAGTTTGACTTATTATTCTATGGGGAGATATACTAATTTTTCGGACCATCAATTATGATTTTAATAGTAAATCAATATGGACCATCGGTTGTGGTTTTAATAGTAAATCAATATGGACCGTCCGTTTTAATAGTAAATCAATCTGGACCGTCCGTGAATCAGTTACTATTTAGTCTATTCTCCTATAAATAGAAGCTTATTTCTTCTTTCATTCTCATCAATTCACTAAGACTCACAAGAGAAACTATAGAGAGAAAGAAGAAGAGTATTTTGCTACTTCACTATTGCAGTATCCAATCTCCTACTAAGGTAAGGGATATTACTTTTCGTATTCGTGAGGGATATTATTTTTCATATTCGTAAATGATTTTAATTTTCGTATGTGTAAGGGATATTATTGTTCGTATTAGTAAGGGATATTACTTTTCGTATTCTTAAGGGGTATTATTTTTTGTATTCATTCTTTATTAATCTGTGGGAGTAACTTGTTTACGCAGATTACCGCATGCATGATGAATAACTCTTCGTATTCATTCTTTATTAATCTGCGGGAGTAACCTGTCTACGCAGATTACCACATGCATGGTGAATAACCCTTCATATTCATTCTTTATTCTGTGGGAATAACCTGTACCGCATGCATGTTGAATAACCCTTCGTACTCATTCTTTATTTGTGGAAAAGATCTATCTACGCGGATTACCGCATGACGGGTGAAAATCCATTTGCAGTTTCGTATATTATTTCTTTTCATATTCCTAAATCTAAACTTACTATGATAAGTATTACTTCTATAATCTCTGAAATTAGTAGAATATCCTTGAGTTTTGCGCTTCATCTAATATTGTTTCTTTGGAATAGTGGTTTGAACTTTCTTATTAAATTTCAATATTTTCACTCGGGAACTATTCACTCGGGGTACTATTTACTTGGGATACTTTGCATGACGGGGTACTATTCATCCAGATACTATTCATGACAAAATTGGTTTCTTTTCTGACCAAATTATCTTTGATATATGAATCTTATTCTTATATTTGAATCCATGTTTTGATTATTATGTTGACCATTTGGACATTCTTGAACTATGGATAAATTTAATTATAAATCTCTAATATTTATCCTTGATCTCACTTAATTGATTCTTTATATCATTGTCATCATTCTCATGCTTATGTTGTGGCAAAAGTCATCTTTGGCTCGTAGTGCATAGATGGATTGTTGATTGGTATGATTATGACCAGGAATTTTGTATATATTGGTATAATCATGACCTGTAATGTTATAGACAAATGATGTGGTGAAAGTCCTCTTTGGCTCGTAGTTCAAAGATGGACTGTTGATTATTGGTTTTACAGTTGTATGTCTTTGGCCCATAGTGCAAAGATGGACTGTTGATTATTGGTTTTACAGTTGTATGTCTTTGGCCCATAGTGCAAAGATGTACTGTTGATTACTGATTTTACAGTTGCATGTCTTTGGCCGTAGTGCAAAGATGGACTGTTGATCATTGGTTTTATAATTGAACATCTTTGGCTCGTAGTGCAAAGATAGATAATTGATTGGTATGATAATTACCATTGAATATCTTTGGCCCGTAGTGCAAAGATAGATAATTGATTGGCATGATCATGACCACTGGTGATACTAACGAATATCCTTGGCCCGTAGTGCATGGATAATTCATTGATTTGAAATGACGATATGATTATCGAGTATCTTAGCCTTTATGACAAGGACATTGAGTGAAAATTCTACTAAGCTTTTGTGGTAAGGAGAAACTATTGATTTACATTATTATAAACATGAATTGTGAATTTAACTATAATCTTTGGTGGTTCAGGTGAAGACAGGTGATGAAAGTTTTCTTTGTCTTGGGTATAACAAAGAACTGTTGATGGGTATTACAGGGATGAAATATTAATGATGGACTTTTAATTTGGAGAAGATAGTAGACATTATGTTCTACTTGACTCTTCTAATGGATTGATGGTTCCGTTGCAGTTGTTGATCTAAAACTTGTTGTCTATTATATTCTATCAGATTTTTCCCTGTTGAGGACTAAGGATAATTTATTTTACATTATCTTAGTCATAATATTAATCTTTATTGTGCTAGTTGAGCTCACCCTTTTGCTTCATAATTCCTTTTAGGTAATAAGAGTGTAGCTGGGTCAAGCGTGGATAACAAAAGAATAGAATAGGGTCTGTCACTGTTGAATCTTCTCAATACATTATAAAATAGCATGACAATATATAATTGCATTGAGAACTTAAAATGTGTGTGTCGTATTTTATACAGGTGAGGATACCTTGATTTCATTTTAGATTCTAACTCCCAGATTATTTCCTCAACATCATGGTTTCTCCACAAAACTTTGACTTGAGGTATAACCTTGGAGCGTAGAATATGTTCCTTCTTATCCAAGATTTTAACAAGTACCTCTTCATACGTTAAATCTTTCGCTATCTCGTCTGGTTCTAATTCAATAATGTGGTTTGGGTCTTCCACATATTTACGTAACATAGATATGTGAAAAATATTATAAAAAAGAGACATAATTGGCGGTAAGGCGAGTCTATAGGCAACAGTTCCTACTCGGTCGAGGATTTCAAATGGACCAATGAATTGAGAATTGAGTTTTCTTCTTTTTCCAAATCTCGTAACTCATTTCCATGGAGCAACACGTAACAACACATGATCTCCAACATTGAATTCCACGTTCCTTCGATGAAGATCATCATAACTCTTTTGTCGATCTTGTGAGGTTTGTATACGTTGCCGGATCATTTGAATCTTTTTCGTAGTCATACGTACCAATTCTGGTCCCAACAATGTTACTTCACCCACCTCATCCCAGCATACTGGCGAACAACACTTGCGTCCATAAAATACCTCTAATGGAGCCGTGCCTATACTTGGTTGATAACTGTTGTTGTAGGAGAATTCCACTAATAGAAATTACTTGTCCCAACTTCCTTTGAAGTCTAGGACACAGAGTCTTTATAGATCTTCAAGAGTTTGAATAGTCCTCTCCGACTGTCCATACGTTTGAGGATGATATGCAGAACTGAATTGTAAATCCGTGCCCACAACTTTCTACTAACTGACCCAAAATCGTGAAGTGAATCTTGGGTCTCGATCAAAAATTATGGATACTGGCATACCATGCAATCTTACAATCTCATTTATGTATATACGAGCAAGTCGTTTAAGTGAATAAGTTTCTTGTATAGGTAAGAAATGAGCAGACTTGGTTAATTTATCGACAATGACCCAAATTACATCTATGCCTTGAGAAACCTTGGGAAGACCAGTAATGAAATCTATGTTAATGTTCTCTCACTTCCATTTTGGAATTTTAAGTGGTTGCAATGGACCTTTTGGCACTTGAGGCTCTGCCTTGACACGTTGACAAGATAAGCACCTTAACATAAACTCCGCTATCTCTCTCTTCATATTGCTCCACCAAAATGTATGTCGAAGATCACGATACATTTTGGTACTCCCAGGATGGATTACAAACGTTGTGTTGTGTGACTCCATCATGATTTTATACTTCAAATCAGAGTCGTTAGGAACACAAAGTCTGGAGTTGAATTGAAGTATTCCTTCTTCGTCGATTCTTGCTTCTGGAATAGCACCTTCTTTCACTTTCTTCTTCATACGCATCAGCTCCGGGTCTGTAGCTTGAGCAAATTTAACTTTATCAATTAAATTCGGTTCTACTCATATATTTGACATCATCACGTGGGTCCCTGAAGTCTTTAACTCTATATCCATCCTTTGTAAGTCATACAAAATAGGCCTTTGCGTTGACAATATCGCTTTCGTATTCAAGCATATGATCTTCTACTCAATGCGTCGTTTTGTGGCGCCCCAAAAACAGTATACATCACCCATCTTGAGTCGCCCGGATACATGGTACATAAATTCAAATACAACTTAATTATACAACGATCGTGTAAAATACGACCAAACATTGCTTGAGAGTTTAAACAAGAATATTGTCATCTAGACAATATCCACACTCAATAATGTCCTTATTACAATTATTATCACATTATTCAAGTAGAATAGTGAGGACTACTAGAGCCATTTATCCCGGACCATCACTCCATTCCCCAGACTCGTCCAAATATATTCTCATTTCCTAAAGAGAACAATGAAAGAAAAGGTGAGCTCAACTAGCCCAAAGAAAAAATATTATGACTAAGATAATGCGAATAAATTATCCTTAGCCTTCAACAATATAACAACCGATAGAATACAATGAAGCGACAATTTTTAGATCAACAACTGCTTTGTGAAATAAGCAATCCATTAGAAGAGTCAAGTAGAGCATAAAATCTACTATCTTCTATGATTTAAAAAGTTTTTCATCAACTTTCTCATTTGAGACTCAACAATAAATAAAATTGAATCATCCTGCACCACGACCAAGGATATTCATGTAATCATCAATGGTCATGATTATACTGAGAATAATCTCAAGTCATAATCATACCAACAACCGTCCCATCAATGAACTACAAGCCAATGAGGACTTTTACCACATCATTCGTTACATTACTACTTATGATTATATAAAGATAATCCTCGGTCATAATCATACCAAGTTCATCTATGCACATAAGCCAAATATGACTTTAATCACAATATAAGCATGAGGATGATGACAATGACATAATAATTCAAGAAAACAAGTTTAAGAATAAATTTTAAAGATTTATAATTTAATTTATCCGAAAATCAATAACGTCCAAATTATCAACATGATCTTCGCTTTGTAGAGTAAAATTCAAGAATAATATTCATGTACCAAAAATAATTTGAATGAAAAAGAAATATATTTTTCTATTAAATAGACCCAATGAATAGTACTTGAGAATAGTACCCGACACGAAAAGTGTTCAAATACCCGAGTGAATGATACTAGAGTGAATAGTAATCGTGAATAGTAACCGTGAATAGTAATCTGAATGAATAGTACTCCGATTTCTAAAAGTACCCTCCTAATACCCGAGTGAATAATACTAGAGTGAATAGTAATCGGTGAATAGTAACTTAACGAGAAAAATACCAAAGAAAATGATATTTCATGACAAGTACAAAAGAAATGATATCCCAAATGAGTATAATAGAATATACGAAATCAAGAAATGGATTTTCACCCGCCATGCAAAGAATCCACGTGAAATGCATCATTTCCAAAATTTAATAAGGAATGAATACGCAGGATCTTTCACCATGCATGTGGTAGTCCACACGCATGTGTTATTCCAATGAATAATAAAGAATGGAATAACAAAAGAATTCACTGTGCATGCGATAAACCGCATGCATGAGTTATTTATTCCAACGAATAATAAAGAATGGAACCGTGTCAATGCGTAATCCGCACAAAACAGGATATTCCAATGTAAATAATAAAGAATGGAACCAGTCACGCCAGTAATCCACACGCATTTTATTCTAACAGAATAATAAAAGAACGGAACCGGATCATGCGTAATCAAGATGCATGTGATATTCTAATGTAATAATAAAGAATGGAATAACAACAGAATTCACCGAGCACGCGATAGAGCACATGCATGAAAGTTATTCCAACAAAATAATAAAGAATGGAATAACGAAATTTCACCATGTATGCGATTGTTGATAGATAAAGTTATTCCAACATAATAATAAAGAATGGAATAACAGCTCTTACGAGTATTGAAAAGAAAATAACTCTCTTCATGAATACGAAAGAATAATACCCTTTACGACTGTTGAACGAAAATAATATTCCTACGAATATTGAATGAAGATGATATTACTTACGAATATTGAACAAAAATAATATTCATATTCATACAAAAAATAATATCTCTTCAGAATATGAAATAAATAATACCCCTTACCTCAAAAGAAACTGGATATTGGAATAGTGAGGTAGCAAACTTCTCTTCTTCTTTCTCTCTATAATAATTGCTCTATAGCTTTAGTGAATTGGTGAAAAATAATGAAGGAATGATCTTCTATTTATAAGAAAATATAGTTTCGATAATTGCACATTTTGGGGCTCGAAATATTATAGTATAATACCTTCCTCTTTGCCTTCATTTTTAATTTAGTCCTGCAAGTAGTATCAAACTTGCACCACCTACCCTAATAGTAAATCATGTGAATCAATAGTAAATCATGTGAATCAATAGATCTAGACATGTGAAAATACGAATTACAGTATAGTACCTCCATCTATACCTCCATTTTTAACTTTGTCATGCAAGTATTATCAATCTTGCACCAACTCCCCTAATAGTAAATAAATGTGAATCAATAGTACACACATGTGAATAAATAGTTATAATCATGTGAATCAATAGCAATTAATTGCTCATTTATCCGGTTAATTACCCGATTGGTCAATATAACCTCCAGACATCAATTATTATCGAAATAAATGTTGATTTCCACTAACACTAATAATTCCAACACAATGAAACTATCAATTTCATCTTTAATAAACACGAACTTATTCATCATTAATATTATAATTCACAATATTTAACAACCAGGTCGTTCCCAGGAAAGATGGGGCTTTCCGATAAGGATTTCTCCCTATCAAGCGCCGCATTAGATTATCTTATCTAACCTCTCCTTGACAGAACTTCTAGACATTGTTAATATTGCAAATAATAATATGAATAACTTTATCGTCTCAATTATTGATTTAATATGCAGATGATACGGTGACAACAATTGAATCAATAATATGAGAGATATGATGCAGCAATTACTGTAGCAATAATTGAGTATAACTGAGTGATTTCTCACGTAAGCATCAATAATTAATACCGTGTGGTACTATGCAACCACACATATTACTATACTTTCACTACCGATTATTTTATGATAACTTGCTTACTTTGAAAAAATTTCACATATCACCCTTTACTTTAACCTTTTATCAATTTAACCATTTACTAAATAATAATTATAAGAAAATTGAATACTTTCATTTCATAAAATTCGGGGTCTCACAATCTCCCCTCCTTATGAAATTTCGGCTTCAAAATTTACGTACGTACCTGGTATTCGAAGAGATGAGAATACCTTGCTTTTTTTCGGATTGTACCTTCCCGGTTATTTCCTCTCTATCATGATTTTCCCATTTCTCATCACCTGTATTTCAGATATCATTCTAGAATATAGTTTCAAAATAAGGGTTAATTAACATGCCACATATTCTCCCTATACTCTGACCGACCAATTAAATACAAAATAAACTTAGGTAGGTCATACTAGCGAAGGAATTACCCGTCTCTCCCCTCCTAGTTCTAGTCTCACATCTCAGCCAGGGATCATATTCCTAAGCTTTGATACCAACTGTGACCCGCGTCCAAGACAGGCATACATCACCCATCTTGAGTCACCAGATACATGGTACATAAATTCAAATACAACTTAATTATACAAAAATCGTGTAAAATACGACCAAACATAGCTGGGAGTTTAAACAAGAATATTGTCATCTAGACAATATCCACACTCAATGGTGTCCTTATTACAATTATTATCACATTATTCCGTAGAATAGTGAGGACTACTTAAGCCATTTATCCTGGACCATCACTCCAGTCCCCGACTCGTCCCAGCTATATTCTCATTTCCTAAAGAGAACAATGAAAGAAAAGGTGAGCTCAACTAGCCCAGTAAGAAATATTATGACTAAGATAATGTAGAATAAATTATCCTTCGCCTTCAATAGTATAACAACTGATAGAATACAATAGACAACAAGTTTTAGATCAACAACTGCAGGGGAAATAAGCAATCCATTAGAAGAGTCAAGTAGAGCATAAAATCTACTATCTTCTATGATTTAAAAAGTTTTTCATCAACTTTATCGTTGAGACTCAGCTTAATAAATAAAATTGAATCATCCCTGCACCACGGCCAAGGATATTCTTGCAATCATCAATGGTCGTGATTATACCGAGTAATCCCTGGTCATAATCATACCAACAACTGTCCATCAATGAACTACAGGCCAATGAGGACTTTTACTACATCATTCGTTACATTACTGATTAAGCGATTATACCGAATAACCTCGGTCATAATCATACCAAGTCCATCTACGCATAAGCCAAAGATGACTTTAATCACAATATAAGCATGATGATGATGACAATGACATAATAATTCAATAAAACAAGTTCAAGGATAAATTTTAAAGATTTATAATTTAATTTATCCGTAAATCAATAACGTCCAAAATTGTCAACATGATCTTTGTTTTGTAGAGTAAAATTCAAGAATAATATTCATGTACCAAAAATAATTTGGACAGAAAAGAAATATATTTTTCAGGTGAATAGTACTTCGAGAATAGTACCCCGTGAATAGTACCCTGACACAAAAAGTGTCCCGAATACCCGAGTGAATGATACTAGAGTGAATAGTAATTAGGTGAATAGTAACTCGTAAATAGTAACTCGTGAATAGTACTCCGGCATAAAAAAATACCCCGAATACTAGTGAATAGTAACTCGTGAATAGTAACTCGTAACAGAAAAATAACAAAGAGAACGATATTTCACGACTAGTACAAAAGAAATGATATCCTAGATGAGTATAATAGAATATACGAAACTGCAAATGGATTTTTACCCGCCGTGCGATGAAGCCGTAGTAGATGCATCATTTCCGCAATTTAATAAAGAATGAATACGCAGGATCTTTCACCACGCATGCGATAGAGTCCACACGCATGTGGGTTATTCTAACGAATAATAAAGAATGGAATAACAAAAGAATTCACCGTGCGTGATGATAATCGGCCACAAAACAAAGTTATTCCAACGAGAATAATAAAGAATGGAATCGAATCAATGCGTAATCCGCATGCATGGGATATTCCAACGAAAATAATAAAGAATGGAACCGTGTCATGCGTAATCCGCATGCATGTGATATTCCAAAAGAATAATAAAGAATGGAATAACAATGTAATTCACCAGTATGTGATGTATCAAGCGCGCAGACGAGTTATTCCAATGAATAATAAAGAATAAAATAACAGAAGAATTTCACCATGTATGTGGTACTTCGCATAGACATGTTATTCCAACATATTAATAAAGAATGGAATAACAACCCTTACGAGTATTGAAAGAAAATAACTCTCTTCATGAATACGAAAGAATAATACCCCTTACGACTGTTGGAGGAAAATAATATTCCTACGAATATTGAACGAAGATGATATTCCTTACGAATATTGAACAAAAATAATATTTATACGAATACGAAAAATTATCGTTAGCCTTCAACAATGTTAAACTGATAAAATACAATAGATATCAAGTTTAACTGCAGCGGAACAAGCAATCTATTAAAAGAGTCAAGTAGAGCATGATATCTACTATCTTCTATGATTTAAAAGAATTTATCATCAATTTAATCGTTGAGACTCAGCTTAATAAATAATCCACATCATCGAATTACCCCCGCATCACTACTGACCAAGGATATTCTTTAGTATCACGACCACAAATTATCCATGTATCTACGTGCGAGGATATTCGATGTATTCATCAATGGTCATGATCATGCCAACAATCATCCATCAATGCACTCACGGGCGATGGGGACTTTTACCATATCATTTGTAACATTACGGTTATGATTATACCTAATAATCCCCGATCATAATCATACCAAGTCCATCTATGCACTACAGGCCACAGATGACTTTTAATATAATATAAGCATGAGGATGATGACAATGATATAAGAATTCAATTAAAAGAAAGCAAATGATAAATTTTTAAAGATTTATAATTTAATTTATCCAGAATTTAATAATGTCCAAATTATCAACATGATACTTCTTTGTGAAGTAAAATTCAAGAATAATATTGTACCAAAAATAATTTGGACAGAAAACGAATCAATTTTTATCATGAATAGTATCCCGGGTGAATAGTACTCAAGTGAATAGTACCTCTTGAATAGTACTTCGTGAATAGTAACCCGTGAATAGTACTCCGACATAAAAAAGTTAAAATTTATCAAGAATACTCAGAATAATATTTCCATAAAAAGATACTGGATGAAACGCAAATTTTAAGGATATTCTACTAATTTTATGGAGTATAGAAGTCAAAACTTTAACCAAATGAGTATAGAATTCGAAATCTGAAACAAAATAATATTACTTACATATTACAGAGTATGGAAGAAAATATTATTTCAAGGGAATATTGAACAAAAATAACATCCCTTACGAATATTGAATGAAAATAATATTCCTTACTTAATATTAAACGAATATAATATTCCTTACGAATATTAAACGAAAATAATATTCATTACGAATATTAACCGAAAATGATATTCCTTACGAATATTGAACGAAAATAATATTCATACGAGTACGAAAAATAATATCTCTTCAGAATATAAAATAAATAATACCCCTTACCTTAAAAAAAAAGAGTATTCCAACTGGTATAGCGGGGATATTCTTGAAGAAAACTTTCATTATTTTCTACGCTCAAATCTTTCTAAAACTCTAAAGAAATATGCTCAAATCTCTCCGATTCTGGTGTGATTTTTAATTCTAACTAAGCATCCTATTTATAGGAGAATGGAAAGGATACTATTTGAATTTGAAAATCACGGACGCACAGTAACTTAAAAAAAAAATCACGGACGATTCGTTTTTAAAAAATTTAGAATATAAAATTCAAGTAAAACAAATAACTTTATATATAATATAATATATTCTATTTTTTTCATAAAAAATAAAACTTATTATAATATAAATATAATAAATATATATATTAATAATAATAAAGTATCTCCCTCCTTCCCCGGGCATCAATGCCCCCCCATTTAAATTCATCACATGTATATATATATATATATATATATATATATATATATATATATATATATATATATATATAGTAATGCATACCCTCAATCATACGTAAACTCCATCCTCCCCCATTTCAAATTTCATAAGTCACACGTGGGCCCCACATGTGGCCCCACCTTTAGAATATTAAATAATTTTTTATCGATTATTTTGAAAAATGGGTAAATGGGGGTCCAACAAATACTTCATAAAAATCACCTCAATATTGTTAACAAAATTTATCATCATTATTATAATTCACAATATTTAACAACCAGGTCGTTCCCAAGAAAGGGTGGGCTTTCCAATAAGGATTTATCTTTATTGGCGCGCAATTAGGTGACCAAACCTCTCCTTGACAGAACTTCTAGACATTGTCAATATTGCAAATAATAATATGAATAACTTTGTCGTCTCAATTTTTGATTTAATAATATAAAATATTATGCAGATGATACTATGACAATAATTGAATCAATAATATGAGATATGATGCAAAGAATTCTCAGAGCAATAATTGAATAAAATTGAGTGACTTCTCACGTAAGCATCAATAATCAATACCGTGTGATACTATGCAACCACGCGTATTACTGTACTTTTAACACCGGTTATTTCAATAATTAATGGTAAAAATTTAGCCGTTATTTTCATAAAAAGATATTTCTGTCATTTTTTAACTACGACAATACTTCCGTTGTGGGGTCCACCAATAATTGTGCCGTCGTACGAATATTCCCTGTTAAAATGAATATTCCCCGACCAATCGAATATTTTATAACAACTTGCATACTTGCTAAATTTATAAATATTACCCACAACTATAATATTATATCAAATCCGAACCATAATATTCAAAAGAAAATATTTCGAGAAAATTAAATCTTTATTCATAAAATTTGGGGTCTTACAAAAGTACTTGTCGTTGAACAATTCTTGGAACTTCTCCCATGACATCTTTAATGTGAAAAGATGAGTACGTTTTACAGATTCCCACCAGTAATCTGCCTCTCCTCGCAACATGAAGGTGGAAAAGGGAATCTTTTGTTCCTCGAAACATCCTAAGACATCAAATATCTTTGTGATCTGGTTAATCCACGTCTCTGCCTTAAGTGGCTCTGGCTTTCCCAAAAACTCCGATGGTCCCAGCTCCTTGAATTGCTTAGCAGTGACCAGCCAAGAGTTGCCATTGATTCCACCTGTATTATGAACAGGAATCTCTCTCATTTGGTGTTGCATGAATTGTAGAAAGCTCCTAAACATCCCATCGTTCATCATTTAGTCGGTGTTGTAGTTTACATGAGGATTATTGCCTTCCTGATATACATTATCCTGGTTATTGATTGGCGGTGTCTCAACGGTCTCATGTACTTCATTGCTTATCTCAAAATTTTCAGATGTCATTTTCAAACACTGCCACAAAATAAGGGTTCATTGACATGCCACATATTATCCTCATATTTCGACCTACCAATTAAATAACAAATAAACTTAGGTAGGACACACTAGCGAAGGATTTACTCATCTATCCCCTCCTAGTTCTAGCCTCAGATATCCGTCAGGGATCATATCACTAAGCTTTGATACCAACTGTGACGCCCCCAAAATAGGTCCATACAACCTATTCTGAGTCGCCAAATACATAGTACAGAATTCAAATATAAACTTAATTTACACAATTATTAATTTTCATGCACAATACGACAAAATATAAGCTGAGAGTTTTAACACGAATATTGTCTCGTAGACAATATCCAAAATCAAATGAAGTTCTCATTACAATTATTATCACACTATTTTATAGAATAGAGATGACTACTATATCCACCATCTTGGACCATCACTCCATTCCCCGACTAGTCCCAGCTATATTCTCATTTTCTGAAGAGAACAATGAAAGAAAAGGGTGAGCTTAAACTAGCCCAGTAAAGAATATTATGACTAAGATAGTGTAGAATAAATTATCCTTAGTCTTCAACAGTATAAAAACTGATAGAATACAATAGACAACAAGTTTTACTGTAGCGGAACAAGCAATCCATTAGAAGAGTCAAGTAGAGCATGATGTCTACTATTTCTATGATTTAAAAGTTCATCATCAATATTTTATCTCTGTAACTCATCTCAATAAATAATCCACATCATCGAATTATCCATGCACTACGAGCCAAGGATATTCTTTATTATCACCAGTGGTCATGATCATGCCAGCAACTGTCCATCAATGCAGTACGGGAGAATGAGGACTTTCACCACATCATTTGTCTGTAACATTAGTCCATCTTTGCACTACGGGCCAAAGATGACTTTTACCACATCATAAGCATGAGGATGATGACAATGATATAAAAAATCAATCAAGTGAGATTAAGGATAAATATTAAAGATTTATAATTCAATTTATCCAGAGTTTAAGAATGTCCAAATTGTCAACATGATAACTACTTTGTGGAGTAAAATTCAAGAATAATATTCATGTATCAAAAATAATTTGGACAGAAAAGAAATCAATTTTTATCGTGAATAGTACTGTATGTATAAATAGTACCATATGTATGAATAGTACCCATGAATAGTACTCCGGCATGAAAAGTTTAAAATTTAATAAGAAAGTTCAGAAAAATATTTCAGTGAAATGATACTAGATGAAGCGCAAAATTCAAGGATATTCTACTAATTTCAAGGAGTATAGAAGCAATACTTTTTAAAATAAGTGTAGATTTAGGAATATGAAACGAAATAATATTACTTACATACTATAGAGTATGGAATAAAATATTATTTCTTACGAATATTGAATGAAACTAATATTCCTTACCTTAGTATGAGAATAATTCCAACTGGTATAGCGGAGATATTCTTGAAAAAAACTTGCACTATTTGCTACACTCAAAGTATCCTTATACTAGAAAGAAATACGCTCAATATTATAGAAGAATAATTCTCTAATTCTGGTGTGATTTTCATTTATTAACTAAGCATCTTATTTATAGGAGAATGGCAGGGAACTATTTAAGAAAATCACGGATGTACAGGAAAAATATCACGGTTTGTAATTCATCAGCATGCCATTTGAACAACGAATAAGGGAGTACCCTTATGTGAAGGTAACTAGAATTTTGGATATATAGACCAATGAGGAAGCACCAGAAAGTAGTATACACACAAGTCAATCATGTTTGATGATAAAGCATATACTTTGTAACAATCTTATTCGTTTATTAATAAAAAGTATTAATTTATAGTATCTTGTGTATGATGAGTTATACTTTGAATTATTCCTTAAGACCCTTAGAGTATTCTGTTAGGTTTATAATATTCATGAACGCAATCAAATTGTACAAATTAAGTGGAAGCATGGAAAAACAGAGTTTTAAAATTTTACAAACCATATACCCGAATTATCCTTTATGCACAATTATTAATTAAACGAAAAGATAAAGAACAAGAATTATACCCTTGAAGATTCGAGCTTCCTCAAGTACAAGTTCACTTCCAATCCTTTTCGCGTTCAACTTGAATCCACCAGATTTGGTTCCTTCCTTTGATCAATGTTAGCCACCCAAATGTTTGGCCTCTAGAGGTGATCCACCAAGAAAGAAAAAAGATTCAAGAAGATGGGTGTTTGGCAAAACCCTAATTTTTTTATCTCTAATAGAAAGTGGTGTACTCTCCCAACTATTAGAATTACGTCTGTTGTGAAAAAGTCAACAACTACATACTCATAATAAGACTTCTCTTATTTATAGATGTAGGCAACCATACTTAACAATTAAGGAATTAGGTTTTATTTTAATTAATTAAACTCCTTTAATTAATTAGGCTCCCAATCTTATTAGGAATAATTAATTAAACTCTTTTAATTAATTAGCCTCCTAATCTTATTAGGATATATGAGAGTACTTTTATTAATTAATTTCCAAACTTCTTTAAGAATTAAATAATAATAATAGTAATACTAATAATAAGACTCTCTTATTAATTTATATTTAATATTTCCAAAATATTAAATAATAAATATTAAGCTATTTAATTTATTCTATCACCATAGATTAAATTAAATATATTTAACTTATTATTACGATTATGTCATTAACTTCTTAAATAATTATTCTTCCTTTTATTGTGGTGTGACCTTTTAGGTTCTCCATATTAAACCTAGGTTGTGAATAGATCAATTAGAATAATTTTAATCTTATTTAAATAAATAAATTAAACTATTAATTTATTTAAATAATATTTATTCTCTACAATAGGGATAAGCCTCCTAGCGATTAAATCTACTTTCCGTATAATATAGATTTCAATATTAATTATAAAAGAACTTTTGAGTAAATAGTTACCGTATGCACAATTCAATCCTTCCACCATACAATGTCCCAATTAAATATAAGACATGTAATTCATCACAAAATCTTATTTTATTTAATTATATGTATTTCGACTCTTAAATGCACAACTCCAAATAATGCAAATTAAAAATTCCTTTCTAATTTCATTCTACCTTATTAGAAGTGGTAGATTCTTTATTGATCATACACTATCTCCATGTATAACTTATTATACCCAAGCATACCCTTTGATATACCCTAAGGGTCTTAAAGAATAAGTCAAAGTATAACTTATCATACACAAGATACTATGATGATCTCAAGTCCAAGGATCACTTGTACTACTAGCACCCTCATTCATAAGTTAGTGAATATTAACTGCATCATTAGAAAATTTGGCCAATAAGGTTCATTCCTTGAAATAATGTCTCCCAAATCAAAATAAAACAAACACCTCATCTGAAGGTAATTGAGGGCCACCTCTCCGTAAATCAATTCACATCCTCCAAAATCAAATAGAACAAATACCAATTAAAATTGAACAAACATCTTCCACTCATCAATTATTATTCTTATTTTTAATCAACACGATCTTTTAACAATTATTCTTCATTAATATTATAACTCACAATATTAATAACCAGATCATTCTCAGGAAAACATGGGCTTTCCGATAAGAACTTCTCCTTCTTGGCGCGCAATTAAATAACCTAACCCCTTTCCTCGATAGAATTTTCTAGACATTGTCAATAATGTAAATAATAATATGAATAACTATGTCGTCTTAATTATTGATTTAATAATATAAAATATTGTACAGATGATACTATGACAATAATTAAATCAATAATATGAGATACTATGCACCAACTACTGTGACAATTATTGAATAAAACTGAGTGACATCTTAAGTAAGCATCAATAATCAAAGATATTGTACAATACCGTGTGCTACTGTGCAACCACACGTATTACTGTACTTTTATCAACGAGTATTTCAACAGTTAACAGTAAAAGTTTTGTCGTTATTTTTATAAAAGGTTATTTCTGTCACTTTCTATATCCGACAGTAATTCCGTTATTGGGGCCGGCCAATGATTGTGTCGTCGTACGGATATTTCCTGATAAAACAAATATTCCTTGACCAAACGAATATTTTATAACAACTTGCTTACTTTGCAAAATTTATAAATATTACCAACAACTATAACATTATATCAAATCCACACATTATTATTCAAAATAACATTTAGAGAAAATTAAATATTTACTCATAAAAATTGGGGTCTTACAATATCATTCTTTTGATACGACTATACGAGGGTCAATATATTGTTACAAGTCGGCTGAAATGATCATCTTAAATATTCGATAATGTGGATGCTCATTTTCATAGATCGTATTTATTAAACTGATAATCTTATATTTTCAAAAATCAAATGCCCAGTAAAGTGTCAATATTCTTGGTAATCAGATGATCAAAAAATAAATGGTAGGTAATATGAGATTATCACACAGTGGTCATATTGAAATTTTTATTTAGACAAAATTATCCTTTATATTTAATAGTTGTGACATAAATATCCTTATTGGTCACATAATTTATATTTATTTTGTAATTTTTTGGTTTTTAGTTTGTTTGTCGACATATTTAGTTTAACTAAAATAACGATTGTCCATACAAAGTAGGTGGTGTTGTTTGTTATTTATTATTATAAGTTTAATGTATTATTAACGACATACTTAAAAATTTTGTGCTTACTAATTAAATAAATCATGAATTGTTATTTTATAAACATATTAAAAATTTAAATACGATTTACTAAGTAATACTAAATTAATTAATTTGATAAAGACGTGATGATTGTTGATAATTACATTTGACAATTACTATATGGGTGAATCATTCAACTAAAATTAGTATAATATATTTTAAAAAAAGATCAAAATTAAAAGGGAAAAAAATATACCCAGTAATATTAAATTAATATCAAATACTGACATATTAACCCGAAATATTTATAGTATAGTCAATCACAAAATGTTTATCCAACTAATAATATATGGTGACATATTATTCGAGACATTTGTTGAGACTACCAAAAATTTGAGGCTCCAAACATCACCCGTTAATCATATTTTAAGGAAACTGATATTTGCATGTCTATTTTTAATATTTTTACATATTATTCTCTCGAGTATACAGTGGATCTCACCTTCATAAGAGAAGGAATCATGTAAAAATATCAAAAATATATATTATTTTAATTATATATTATGGTTGTTATGGATGACTAAAGTGTTGGCCTTTAGATTAGTCCAATACTAGTTATTTTTTTTGTATATAGTAGCTATAGTATTTAGGGTCCTTAACACTAATATACAACAATTAGAAAGTAATTACAAAAACAAAACATCTACAAAATAATTACAAAAATAACGCAACACAATATTACCTTGCAAAAATTACGCGTCATTAACTCCCTACACGTCAGTTACCGACATTCATATTTTCAACTGATCGGTTCTAAATTCACACTAATGAAGAAAAAAGGCAACTTGGAGATCAGAAACAACAGAGCAACGACGGATCGAAGAAGGCGAGATCTGAACTCGAGATCGGATAATGGAGAGAAGATCATCAATGAACTTCAAGATCAACAAAGAACTTTAAGATCAACAACAACTTCAACAAGATCAATAACAACTTCAAGATCAGTAATCAACCTCTGTAACAACTTTGAGCTTAAATTTTATATGCATATAGTTACCCCGTGGGTACTATATACTCGTATATTGGTTACCTTTCTTAAGTTTTTGCTCTTTAATTGGTAACAAAGTCGATTATCTGAATTGCTTTTGATTTCAAAATGCATGTAAAATATGTTTTATATTCAGTTTACTAAAGTACATAGAAATTGGTTCTTTATTTATTATTGATTTAGTTCTTGTATAATGTTTATTTGGTTCTTTGTATACTTTAAATGTTTATTTGGTTACCCCAGTAGTTACTATATACTAGTATATTGGTTACCTTTCTTAAGTTTTTCGCTCTTTAATTGGTTACAAAGTCAAGATTATCTTGTTGCTTTTATTGCAAAATGCATGTAAAATATGTTTTATATTCAGTTACTAAGTACATAGAAATTGGTTCTTTGTTTATTATTGATTTAGTTCTTTGTATAATGTTTATTTGGTTGTTGTATACTTTAAATGTTTATTTGGTTTCCCAAGTGGTTACTATATACTAGTATATTGGTCACCTTTCTTAAGTTTTAAGCTCTTTGATTGGTCACAAAAGTCAAGATTATCTTGACTGCTTTTGATTAAAAAATGAATGTAAAAATATGTTTATATTACAGTTACTAAGAACATAGAAATTGGTTCTTGTTTATTATTGATTTGGTTACTGTATAATGTTTATTTGGTTGTTGTATACTTTAAATGTATATTCTACTGATATTTTTTATATTGATGGTTACTTATTAAATACATTAGTTACCTTCCTGCAACTGTTGGATTTTTAAGTACATATTGATGTTTTTTATATTGATATTTTTTATATTATTTGTTTTTGCTGTAAAATGCATGTCAAATATGTTTTATGATATGGATACTAAGTAAATATATGTTGGTTACTGTCTAATCTGGATTTGGTTAGTATATAATGCTGACTTGTTTACAGTGTAATATTACCATGGTTACTACATAATATTACTGTGTTTTATACTGATTTTTTTTTATATTGATGGTTACTGATTAACTGCATTGGTTACCTTCATACACCTGTTAGTCTTTAATTTGTAAAAAAGTCATTACTGATTGTTTTGGTTGTAAAATGAATATAAAAATATTTTTTATAATCTTGGCTACTAATTACATATATCTTAGTTACTGTATAATATGTATTTAGATACTGTAAGGTGTTTATTCGGTTACTCTATAATGTTATTGAGTTTTATAATTGTTTCTTTTATATTGGTGGTTACTTATTGGCTACATTGGTTACATTCATATAATTGTTAATCTGATTATATATTGGTTGTTGTATACTATTTAATTGGTTACAGTATAATGTTTATTTGGTTGCAGTGACAATTTGGCAATTTCTGTCAAGTTTGGAGTGTCAGATTTTGGCGTTTTAGGAGCCTAATTTCATTGAAAACGGGTCAACGATCAAAAATCACCAGCTTTGCTGGTGAACTGCAGAGTTTTTTTGGTAAAATTCCATCATTTACTAAGATTATGTAATTTGGTTACTGTCTAATATTGATTTGGTTACTTTACAATGTTTATTCAGTTGTTAGACAATGGAGACTGACAGTAACCAATACAACAAATTTAATTATTTACAGGAATATATAATTGTTTACTACTAGTAACTATTAACCACATGGTTGGTAACAATTTTGATGGTGTACAGTAACCAAAATTGATGTTGATAAATATTTTAATTTTTGATTCCATCATGAGTTATCAATATAAAGTAAACATATACATTGAATAATTTATAACTGTTCTGAAATATTTTTATGTAAATTTGGTTACCCATCTAAAATAAAATGGTTACCTCTATATTCATATTTAGTTAGCAATTGGCATGGACCATTTCCAAATAACTTTTATAACTACGTAATTTAAAAGTATCCATCAGCTAGATAAATGGAAACCCTCACATGTACATTAAGCACTTGATAATTGTTCTGATATAAGTTTTTAATTATTTGGTTACTATCAAAAATAAAAATGGTTACCCTTATATGCAGGTTTGGTTACCAACTGCACCTCTTAAGCTATTTTTATTTTAATATGAGATCTATAAGTGACCATCATATATATAAATGATAACTCTTAATTGGAGTTTCTTATTCTATCATGATGACATGGTATAAATAAAACATATACCTTTAACACTTTATAACAGTCTTGATACAAGTTTATAATTATCTGGTTACTAACAAGCTTGTAACTATCTATGATAATTATCTGGTTACTAACAAGCTTGTAGATAAATAGGACACTCACACATGTATATTTAACAATTGATGTTTGTCACGATCTGAGCTTAGAACTATCTGGTTACTAATAACAATAACCATAATATAACATAATAAAACAGTAACCACATAATTATATGATAGTAACCAGAACAGGTTTTAATGGTAATCAAAACAGAAACATCATGTAATGAAACCCAGTTTAGGCAATCTATGTATACTAAACAATTACTTATTAACCAGAATAAAAAATAAAAGTATCTGAAATCCCACATTGAGGACACAATAATAGTAGCCAAACCATAAGGTAACAGTAACCAAAATATAATAAAGAAGTAACCAAATAGTTATATGAAAGTAACCAGAACATGTTTTAATGGTAATCAAAACAGAAACAACCTCTATATACAACCAAGTTTAGGCAACCCATGTATACTCTCACATGTACATTTAACCATTACTTTTCCAATAAATTTTCTAGAAGAGCATAACCCTTGTAGAATATATTTGAAGGAATTTACAAAAATAATACATCAATGTATACTAAACAAATACATGGTTTATTATGACATGGGTTTATTATTTACAAAAATAATACATCCACAAACTAATGATGCCTTGAACTTCTCCAACTGACTTGGGTTCAATTTCTTGGTAATAATGCTGGGGACTTCCATGTCACACCAATATATAACTTTTCTAATGAATTTTCTGTTGTATTCCTCATAGTAAAGATCCCATAATTGCAAATAAATAAAATCAGATTTACACAGTCATTAGTAACTAGATATAAACAATATTTATAACATAAATAGTTACGTAGTGACCAACAAATAAAAGCATACTAACCAAAACATAATATAACAATTATACGATAGCAAAACAGACTATAACAAATAACCAACATCCCACATTGATTTGCCTGATAATAGTTATCATATCATAATATAACATTAACCATACCATAATAAAGCGATAACAAAAAGTTATATTATATAATCTAATGGTGACCAAAATATAAACAACATGTAATCTGAGACCATTTTATGTAGTAAACAAACAGTTATATATAATATTAACCAAAACATAATTTAAAGGTCACCAAAACAAAAACATGTATACCAAAAAATATGCTAAAGAAGTAACTAAACAGTTATATTCTAGTAACCAAATCATGTTTTAATGGTAACCAACACATAAACAACATGTATACCAAACCCAGTTTAGTCAACCAATGTATACTAAGCAAATACATTGGAACCAAAACAACATATAAAAGTAACCAAAATCCCAATTGAGGGAAAAAAATGATATCCAAATCATAAGCCAACAACAAAAAAATATACTAATGAAGTAACCAAACAGTTATATGTTAGTAACCAAAACATATATTAATGGTAACTAATACATAAACAACATATAGACCAAACACAATTTAGTCAACCCATATATACTAAGCAAATACATGGTAACCAGAACAACAAAAAACAGTAACCAAAATCCTAACTCAAGAAAACAAAAATAGAATCCAAATCAGAAACTAACAATAACCAAAAAACATACTAAAGAAGTAACCAAATATTTATATGATAGTAACCAAAACTTGTTTTAATGGTAACCAATACATAAACAACATGTACACCAAAACAAGTTTAGTCAACCATGTATACTAAGCAAATACATGGTAACAATAACAACATAAAAAAGTAACCAAAATACCAAATCAAGGTAACAAAAATGGTATCCGAATCACAAGCTGGCAGTAACCAAAACATAATGCAGAAGTAACCAAACAATTATATGATAGTAACAATAACAAAATTTAAATTAGCACACCTTTAAAAAATTTTGAGTTGGAAATATCTTCTAGCTATGAACTTGAGCTTTTGTCTTAACTACAGGAACATCAAAATCAGAATCCAACTGCATAAACCCAAACAAATTTCTTCAAGTCCTTAATAGAATCACCCTCTGTGATTCTTTTCCTCTTTCCATCCTTCTTCCTTGTATCAACCATTCTATACAAAACATAAAAACAACACAAACCCAAACAATCAATACCCCATTCTCATTAGAAACATAAGCGTATATATATGATCATATTGACAAATAATTAGTAGAATGAGAATTAATGAAATTAGAAGCGGACCTTAGAGAGAAACCGAATCCGCTTCAGTTGTGAGAGAGTTGGAGAGAGAAAATCACGTATTCGACTATCAGAGTTGGAGAGAGAAAGTCACGTATTAGCCTGAAAACATAGCCTGAAAGTCACGTATTCAATTTTCTGTCAGAATTGAGAGACTATGGTGTTGCGGCGGAAGAGAACGACGACGAGTGGTTTCGAGAGGAGAGAGAGAAGTAGTAAGGGAGAGAGATAAGTAGTAAGGGAGAAGAGAGAGAAATAGTAAGGGCGGATAGATAGAGACCGAAGGAAGATGGAAACTAACTTGCTATGTGAGCCCATTAATATTAATCTCTCAATTTAAGGACTTTTAATTGTATTAGTATTGAAAATAAAAATGATGAAGTGTAGTATTTTTGTAATTATTTTATGAATGTATGATTTTTGTAATTATTTTCAAAAATATACTAATATATGTAATTGATCCTAGTATTTATTGTATAGTAATTTGGTGAATATGTTTAGTGAGCCCATTATATGGGTTATCGAATGACAAAAGTATCTGAAGTGGTGGTTGGATACCCAATCGTAGACTTGTAGATAATGAAAAAGATTATTGTGTTACTAATTGTTGTAGTGATTTATTGGTCACACTTTGATACTATCAATCTCATATATTGATAAATAGGGTCGTTCTTGATATTTTAGTGGCCCAGAACGAAAAATAAAAACGAGACCATTTTCGAAATATTGTCTTCACAAAAAAAAATTTACAAACTGTATTAAAAAATATATATTTTCGGAGCTTAAAACATAATAGTTCGACTACAACAAACTATATAAGAACTTCGACTACAACAAAATATATGAGAATACATATATTGAAAGATATTTCTTTTAGTATTTCTAGAGGCAAAATCTTCAATCAAATATTCAAAATCAAGTTTGTTCAGCATATCCTTCTTGATGCACATGGTTGCAAACCATGTCACATGAATAGTTAGTAATACCTTGTAAGCAATTGAAACATTAGAAAAATAATCCAAAAATTTTACAAACTCTAAAAAAATCAATGGTTGACTCTATTTCACTTGACAAAGTCACACACACATACACATACTATATATAAAATAAAAAAATTAGGCCCCTCTAATCGGAGGTTCAGGACGATCAATTCTCCCGCCCGTACTCAGAAATGGCCCTATTGATAAGTTTCGCAGTTATAATTTATCGTAATAGCAGAACTTTAAATTTATTATCACAAGAGATCACTTGTCTTTATAATTTTAAAATACAAGTGATCTAGAACGTAAAATAATAAAATAAAAGTCTTAAAATAAAAATTATCAATTTATAAACTCTAAAACAATATTTTTTTTGTATAAATTCTAAGTGATTTTATTTTATATCTTAATTTAAATTTTTCGTCCAAAACTCTGAAACATAACGACTTCAATCAAGTTGGTGTTTGGGATTGCTTATAAATAGTTTAACATGTTTATAATCAATATGAAGTAAAAAGTATTTGGCAAACTTGATTTTAAAATTACTTATAATTATTTTCTAGAGAAATAATGAGAAACTCTATTTTAGAGTTTTTGATTATTTGTCAAATCTAATATTCAAGTTTTATTAAATATATTATTAATGTATCCTATTTATTTTAATAATTTCATCTATGACCCATCTTTACTCTTCAAAATATATTTTTAATAATTTACATTTAAAATAAGTGATTAGTAAATTTTTGATAGCAAACCCTTTTACTAATTTAAGTATTTATTATTTACCAAACATAAAATATTTTTAAAAAATTAATTATAATCAAAAGTTGTAATTAAAATCACTAATCACATATTTTAAGCTATGCCAACAAATACTTTATGCCAAACAATTCCTTAAGCCAGACAATGACTTGGCTTGCGGAAAGGATATGATGAGAATCATAATATAAATACCACGTGTCGAAAGTCAAGGCCTCTATTCGAGCGTGTTCGGTCATATCTCTTACTGATCTTTCTAGGGTTTACATTTTTAGCTACAGAAGATTAGACCTCTTTCTCTCCCTCATACAGCCGACTCACTCTTCAGCTTGTCAAAATCCATTCTCTTTCCTCTTCTATCTCCGGTGTTCTTTCAGGTAATCCATCCGTCATGACTGCAATTTTCCAATTTCTCTCTCTATATCTGCATGTACATATATATATATATATGTATGTGATTATTATACATGCATGAATCAGAATCGTTCGATTTCGGTGTTTGTAGCCCTGAGAAATTGGGGCTTTATTTTGTAGAAGCCGATTAATTGGTGTATAAAGTTTCAGTTTTTTTAATTTATCTACTTTCTGTGTGCATGTGCTGTTAAAGCATCTGATCGTTAATCAATTATAAACTTTTGTACTTTATATAATTTCAATTGGTTATGTTTTTCTTTCAATATAGGGTTTTGAGTTTTGGAAATTCTGTTGAGTGTTTCGGATTTATAGTATTGATTGCATTTGAGGGCTTATACCAAATTTTATTGCCGATATGTGCAGATTTGATTTTTGCCTTTACTTAGCTATCATTTATTATTGGGGCCAGAGGTCATATTAATCTTTTGATTTTGATTTACCAAGGTTATAACCATTTTTATTTTATTTTTTTTCAAAATATTATGTTGTCCTGCTTTGTAACTTTTAATGAATTGATGATGTTACTTGTAATTCAATATAGTGATGCCAATTTTTTATGTTGTCAATTTATGAATTTTGATCAGTGTTTATTTCTTGAATACTAGTATGGGTATAAAAACTATATTAGGAAAAAACAAATCTGAATGTGTTACAATTTTCTAAATGACACTCATTTTGGGACTGGGAGTACTCAGTGATAGAGGACACTTATTTTGAATACCAATGTGCAGACACACCAGAAGTAAGGCCAATTCCTATATAGGACCTACCATTTTTTTTATATGTGGTAATTTTTTTTCTCTATCTTTTCATTTTTCACATTCAAAGTGCACTCGTAAAGAGTCCTGCATAGCTTTCAACTGACTATAGTGTCCCAAATATTCTTTTGACCTCAAGAGGAAATTTTTGAACTTAGTCCTGATTGTAATGTAGTTTATTGAAACTGAAGGCATCTATCATATTGTGTGGTCAGCTAGAGTGGTTTAACATGTTTTGCCAAAATTCTCCAGGTTGGGAGAGGTTGTTTGTGCCTCTTAATTGCATGCTGTATAATCTTTCTGCCCAAGTTATTTTACTTTTTTCTCTTTTTGGGAAGTACTTTGTTTGTGGACTATTTTACAATTTTTTTAAGTGTTTGTGGATGTATTCAACAATTTGAATAGGTTGCTTAACTATGTATGGTGAGACGGGGAGAAGGCGAAGAATATACTTCTGCAGCTTAAATCGATCGTCTTGCCGCCATGTGTATCTACCAAGACAAATTGAATTGATGCCTTGTCTTATGTATCAACTTAGAAGTTCCAAGCCTATCCAAAGCTTGTCTATGATCTTATGGCATTATTGGCAAACATTTACAGTGGTTTTATCATTAGTGTAACGCGTGTCCTTGGCTACTACTAATAATCTTCTGAACTGGCAGAGGGTGTTAGAATTCTATCATTATCACTCTTTCCTCTCCGCAAAAAGGAAAAAGGAGAAAGTGATAAGATTTTAAAAAAAGTAATAAGATTTTTTTTGCCTTTGTTCATTGTTAGCAAATCTCATTAAATTTTGAATAAAGATGTATGTATATACTGGAGAGATTGCTTTAAGTCAATGAAATTTTGATCTCTAATATTGGGAAACTTGATGGGTAAATCTGGATCAGTAACTTCTGAAAAACATGTGTATTTGTTAAAAAAAAGAAACGTCTTTTTATAATTTTTTTTTATTTAAGAAAGGGAACTTACTCTTTGCATTTGATTTCGGAATTAAAGAATCTAAAGTCTCTCGGTGGAGCCTAGAAAATGTTCAAAATAGATTGGTGCATATAATTGGTGGTGTCCGACATCTGGTCACCCTAATGATGCAAGATAGGCCATAATGGGATGTTATTTTAAATTAATGCTTGAATGCTTTGTCATGACAATGTAATATAAATAATATAAATAGAAAACATTGTGTGGTTGTTATCAGTGAATTTTTTTCATTTCCAGTGGTTGATTAATTTATATCAGTAACAGTTAACAAAAAATGTATAGCTGACAAAATGTAATATAAATATATAGCTTTGCAATAGCTCACGCTGTTAAACTCTGTAGGTGAGCAGGAAAAAAGTGTTTTAAGAACATCACGCTGTAGATCATCTAGCAGTCATTTACTTTCCACCTAGGAAGCGGGGTTCTTCATTACCCCCAACGAACTGCAGTATCCCCCCACTAGATACTTTGATTCTTGGGGACTCAATAGGGTTTCTCCCCTACTTTCTAACTTAGTGTGTTTTGATTTAGCTACGATTATTTTTGTTATTTGATGACTTCAAACTATTATAATCATATTGTTTGTTGGATTTTTGTTTTTGTTTTTCTCGTGTAGTATGTATTATGTTGAATGTCTTATAATATATATATATATATATATATATATATTTATAACTAGACATAAATATTTAAATATGTGATCATAAAATATGTCGAATACTACCCGAATTCCCATATTTTGAGATTTAGCGAATTTTCCTAACCCCATATGACGCACCCGTATTTGTGCTTCCTAGCTTCCCATAGCTTTAACTGATATAAGGAGGTTTCATTGAAGTTTGGTGTATATATTTGATTGAGCACATTCGTATATCTCACTAGTGTTTGGGCTTGACTAGGGCTCTGGTTGAGTTAGGGTTAAGGTTAAACTTGGCTTGATTCTTGATTTTGTTCTCCTCAAAATGAATGATTGGAGAAAAAAGAGGCAAATTCCACACAATAGGATCTTCACGAGGGTATCCTTGAAATTGTTCACTCTTTTATTTGCTAACTTATCTCTTAGTGCTTAATAGTGCTTATATTTAAGCACTCTTTTGACCGTTACTATTACTGATGCAATTAGAATATTGTGTCTGGTTGTAGGTCTTCATATTGAGTTTGAAGATTATGAGATATGAAGTTATTTGTTATATCTGTTTCAAGAGTGGAAATGTAAATTTTGCAATGATGTTAATTTTGAATTCAACTTGACCAAATCTACTTCACTAACATAAAACATATAAGCTGATTCCACATTAAGCCTTCTTTCATTCTAATTTTTTATTGAGTTTTCTGATTGTAGATTTTGCTAATGATATTATATTGTTCTAATATCTGATTAAATTGTAACTGTAAAGATGTTAAAAATATCCAAGAGATAAGATAGTTCTGAGCCAATTTCAATTGTATATATGTTTGGTTGAGCTTGATAGCTAACTTTTCCAACAGTTGCTGTCTAAAGGTGAATGCGAAGATGTAAGAATATTGAACAGTATACATATAAAATGTAAAGATAATCCATAATTGGCCTTTACTCGTAAAACGATCTAATATTTCATTCCCTCTTCGTTTTTGTTTTCTAATTTCTTTTGGACTAACAATTTGCCGGCGTGTGAATAATTTAGTAGTACTTACCATCTTGTCTTTTTGATTACCTTACTGATTCTATTTTGTGTCCATGCTTGTTTAAATCCACACTAGTGTGAGAAGCAATATATTTGTTTTCTGACTGGTTAGTATATGAAACAGTTTCTATTTTATTTATTTTTATTGTAGCATTTGCGTCACAAAGTCTACTAATTAGTTAGGGTATTGTTGCAACTCATCACTAGAGAGACCTTCATAGAATCTAATCTTCAATGAACACAATGTACTGTTGTTCTATAGTGATGCAAATTAAAAATCTAAGTTTATAAACTTGATTACCTTCTTGTCTATTTGAAATCATGAGATAATATAAAGTATTGCTGACAATGTTGCATTCTCTTGTATAAAACTTTTTTATCTGCAGAAGTTTGAATGAAGTAGTTGTTTGTTATAGATTGTTATTAAACAATTTTAAGCTTCAGTAATTCGTGAATTGGCACGTGTTTGTTTACTTGCTTTTGATGTGTCTGTAGCTTTCCACTTTCTTTATTTTGTTATGATTTCGTTGCTTTCTTGATTATATGGTCTCCTTAATAACTCCTACCAGTGATTTTACGCACAGGTTTACTAAATATTGATTTTACTATGATTGCAGATTCCTGTGCAACGGTCTGTTGTTGCTAACCAATTGTGTAATTTTCATTACACAATGTTAAATACCTAAATTGCAAAAAGATAATTAAGTTGCAATTGAGAATTGGATATATTATAATATTTGGAAAACATGTCAAACAATCTTGTTTCTCAGCAATTATCTATACTGAATGGGGACATGGGTCAGCTGGAACCCGCTTATGTCAATGTAGATTCGTCAGTACTGAATATGCGGATGGGTATGATGGGATCAATGTCCACTGATGCTGCAACACACCAGTTTCCAATTTCAAACCCACAGATGCAACTGGTGGACCAGATGTCCTACATTCCTGGGTCACAGAACTTGACAGTGTCAAATAAGCATCTGGGGAACATGGAACCTACATTGGACAATATGGGGTCACAAAAGCTATTGCCGATCCAGAAAGATAGAGAGACAGAAGCCAGTTGTTTGAATAATCTAGGGTCCCAAAAGTTGTATCCGAATAAGCGGAAGGCTGTAGTAGAACCGATGTTTAATAACTCTGTTCAACAGCAGATATCAATGCCTAACAAGAGGGCAGCGCATATGGAACCCCATTTAAGTTCACCTGGGTCGCTGCACCACTCTGCTACAAATAAAAAAGCTATGCATTTACAATCTATGTCCAGTGCATCTGGGTCACAAAATTCACCTGCACCAAACAAGAAAATGGTACGAAATGAATCCATTTCAAATAAATCTGGGACACAGCGTGCTCAGACTCCAAAGGGCCGTACCGTTCAAATGGAAGCACCACGCAAGATCCGGTCAGAGTCATTTGAATCTGTGAGGTCCAAAATGAGAGAATCATTAGCTGCTGCGTTGGCTTTGGTCCATCAGAACGAGAATAAGACTCCTAAGCAAGAGAAGAGTTCTCTAAATAAAGTAGATATTACTCCTAGTCAAACATCAGAGGATTCCAAACTTGCTGAGTCCATTTCTACCCCTGCTGATGCTGCTGGCATACCTGAAAACATGCACTCTAAAGGAACGTGTTCTGCTGATAAACCCAATGACGGTCAAAACTCATTTGCTGAGGCTTCTACTCATGAAGGCGTTGTAAATTCTCCACATACCTGGAAAAGTAGTGGGCAAGACTCCCTATACAATACTGTTTTGCCTGACGGCGATGTTTCATTCACAGACAATTTCTTCGTCAAAGATGAGCTTTTACAGGGAAACGGTCTTTCTTGGGCATGGGACATGGTTATTGAGGTGGTGGAACCAAAGGAGGTTCAAGCTGCCAAACATGTGGATGTAGGTGAAGATGGGGATGAGCAAATGGTTAGGTCTCCTGAATGTTTAACTTTCAAAAATGAAGCAAAGGAGGTTCAAGCTGTCAAACATGTGGATGCTGGTGGAGATGGAGGTGAGAAAAATCTTCAATCACCTGAAAATTTAGCTTTCAAAATTGAGGTAGAACTTTTCAAATTATTTGGAGGTGTAAATAAGAAGTACAAAGAGAAGGGTAGGTCTCTTATGTTTAATTTGAAAGATCGAAATAATCCAGAATTGCGAGAGAGAGTTATGTCTGGTGAGATTTCCCCTGAAAAATTGTGTTCAATGACGGCCGAGGAACTTGCTTCGAAGGAACTTTCTGAGTGGCGAATGGCGAAGGCTGAAGAGCTTGCTCAAATGATAGTTTTACCTGATTCAGATGGTGATAGAAGACGTCTGGTTAAAAAAACTCACAAGGGGGAGTACCAAGTGGAAGTTGAACAAGATGACAGTGTCTCGGTGGAAGTTTCTGTTGGGACAACTACATTCACTCAGATCCTACCAAAAGACAAGGAGACGATAGCTCCTTCCTCGTCTGAGAATAAAGAAGTTAAAGACACAAAAAATGTTGAATGTGAGAAGGGCAGTTTGGATAACCAGGATTCTTCATGTAGCCTTACTATTCCTGCTGATGGGACTGATTTAATGCAAGGGTTAATTGAAGATGAATTCAAGGATGCAGAATTTCTACCACCAATTGTCTCCCTAGATGAATTTATGGAATCCCTTAATTCTGAACCACCATTTGACAATTTAGCAGTGGATGCTGGTCAGACAAAACCTTCCTCGGAGAAGGTAAAATCAGAAACTGGCGATAAAGTGGTGGTTTCTAATCCTGCCTCCAAAGATCCTGGTGATACCAAGCTAGGTAAGGCTACAAAAATTGATATGAAAATCACAGAATTGGAGTTGGATGTTAAATCTAGTGACCATCCGGTGGAGCAAAAGCACTCGACTCCTGATAAAATATCTATGGCTGAACATGTCTGGGAGGGTGCACTCCAGTTACAAATTTCAGCCTCAGCCTCGGTTACAGTTATTGGCTTGTTTAGAAGGTATGCATCTTTTCACTCGGGCAGTATATACAAGATTTGTCTTTCCTAGCTTCCTGTTAATTAACTTGGTCTCTACTTTATGTTGTCTTCCTTTTGTTCCTTGTCTATTTCAAATTTGTTTCCATTCTTGTTGGCAGCCATAATTTCATACTGTAATTTCTGATAATTTTAAAATGCATGTATTCTTGACATGATGAAGATGCATAGTTTCAATTGCTATCTTAACTTTTAGCCTTATCATGTTCATTGAAGTTATAGTCTGAATTTAGTTTTTGATTTCCTCATCAGTTCCAACAATCTTTTCAAGATTATAATATAAGTGTTTTTGTTTTTAACATCTTTAGTCACAGTTCCTTGCAAGAGGGGAATTTGTTAAATTTTTAGTATGTTCTGTAATTCAATTATTCTCGCTTTTTTTCTGATCTTTTATTGGTCTCACAGTGGTGAAAAAACATCAACAAAGGAGTGGGCAAGCTCTCTTGAAATCAAGGGTAGAGTCAGACTTGACGCGTTTGAAAAATTCCTTCAAGAACTTCCAATGTCCCGAAGTCGTGCAGTCATGGTATCTCAAGTCCCCTTTTATCTCGTTGTAATTCAAATTTATCTCCTGCTTAGGTGTTTTTTAGTACTTTGCTACTAAAATTACTGGGTAGCCTGCGATTATTGATGGCAAGTGACATTTGTTTTAGGCTGAGGAGGATGTATGGCGTTACTGTTGTGAAGCGACCAACTTATATATGAAGAAAAAATTACAGATTTCCAACAACTTTACGTGTGATCTCATTATAAGAATATATGTGCTCTTCACCATTCTTTCCTTTTTTTAAATCTTGTCCCCGTGTGACAGTGAATTACCCTCAAGTCTTGGAAGGCATAAATTTAATCAAATATGGCTTAATATTGGAACCACTGCATATCATCAGCCGTTCCGGAAGTGCACTGTTTTGGAATGGTTGATGAGATGCTGCGGGATTGTGTACTCTGATTTGGTATTTTAAACTTTGCAAATGAGATTTGAATCTGAAAAAGCAAAAATGGATCAAATCTTCTCTGTTGCGTTTGCAAATAGAAGGAATTTTCTGATATTTTGGATCAGCAAGTTTGATGAACTATCCAGCTCTCTTTTGTGGGAGATGATACATTAGTTTATCTTCTGTTATCCTGAAAATTTTAAATAAAGTGGTTAATTAAGACTTTTGGTCAAATAGGTTGCATAAAAAAAGCACCTTATAAAATTATGTGATTGATTTTAAATAGTCATCTGAAGAAAATGAACTGCTTGTGTGACATTTATTAAAGGCTCGGGAGAGTATAATTAAAGGCTTGTTTTTATCATTTAAACAAACATCCTGCCAAAGTTTTATGTGCATGTAAATACTTTTATTGAATCAATCTTCTTAATGAGAATCTGTCTCTCTGTTACAGGTTGTCCACTTTGTCTTGAAGCCAGGGTCCTCCGAGGATGACCGAGCAAGCCTCCGTGAGGTGACTTACTTTAATTTTATACCCTTTTGGCCATAGATCTAAACCCATTATTTTCTTGTCCAAATTAGTATGTTATTTATTTTATTTATTTTTGAAATACAGGTTGTAGATTCATATGTTCTTGATGAGAGGTTAGGATTTGCTGAACCGACGGCAGGGATGGAGCTTTATCTCTCCCCCCCTCACCCAAAGATACTTGAAATGCTCGGCAAACATCTAGCAAAGGACCAGACTGAGATAATTAAATCAACTGATAATGGCTTAATTGGTGTAGTTGTATGGAGAAGGGCTCATATAAGTTCCACAATCTCACCTAACTCAACTTCACACCATAAACATAGTTCTAAAAAGCAACACTTAATTTCTAGGAGACAAGAAAAGGACACAAATGTAAACGTGAATATGGCATCAAGAACACCTATTCCCTTTGGCCAACCTACTATGAGATCTGGACCCACACCCATTAATGATGCTGATGATGATGATATCCCTCCTGGGTTTGGACCAGGTGCTGCTCGGGATGATGATGACTTGCCGGAGTTTAATTTCTCTGGCAACTCTACCTCATCTGTGCCCGGTAGGGTTTCATCTCATCCATCAAGATTGACTTCTTTTAACCCACACCAAATGAGAGAGCTCATACAAAAATATGGGCAAACTGGACATAGTGATGATAGTCCTGGGACTTGGCAGGACAAGAGAGGCGTTGGGCATGGAAATCAAGCATGGAACAATGATAATGATGATGATGATGATGATGACATACCGGAGTGGCGGCCGGATGTCCCACAACATCAGATTCCGGCACCCTCGCTCACTGTTCATAGCTTTCACCAGCCAATGCACCCTCATATGGTTAATCAACCTCTAGGGTCATTAGCCCCTCACCATCTTATGTCCCAGCAAGTAGGGGCGCAGCCTGTTGCGATGCCTCCAACAAACATGAATATTAACCCATCTTGGCAGCAGGGCGGTAGATGGGCACGGCCTCAGGGATTCCAGCCTGGTAGTTTAGGAGTTCAGCTAAATGTAGGACAGTTATATGGAACCTCGGTGCCTGGGGCTGGGCAACCGCCGGGGAATTGGCGACAAGATGCCCCGAGAAGTAGGGGTTTTTGATTCATCTTGCATTGTAAAATTTAGGACCTTTTTTTTAATGGTATTTTAGATGTGTTTAGTTTGTACCTAAATGTTGTCTAGTTTTATCTAGTTGGCTTGTAAGACTTTCAGTACGAACGTCTGGGTATGAAACATTTGCAATCGTGGTTGTCAGAAAAACAAACATAAACTTGATCAAATTGACAACCTTTTCTTGTGACGCGACTGCTGATTATTATTATTGGGGAGTAGCGTTTGCATTAAATGAGTAAAAGGGCATTTATGTAATTGAACAAGATCAGATTTTAGAGACCAAAGTGTCAACTTCCTACATTTATATGAAGCTTCCGTACAAGATATTTCCCCAATGTTTCCTTTATCTTCTTGGCCTGTTAACTGAACTATTATTTTTAACTTGTACTAGTATTATCAATAATATACCATTGAGGTCTAAGTTAATTTAGTACACAACTTGGTGATCATGTGCAAACTGGAATTATGCAGCAGAAGCAGTACAAGTTTAATCAAGTTGTTTTGTCTTTTACTATATATATGTATGGGATTTCATCCGTGACAACCAATTGCCATGAGTACTATTCAGCAACCGAGCTCATCACCGTTGATCTTTGCAATGTAAGGCTCAGATAAATTGTAAAAAAGACCCTGCCGCTACAGGCTCATGCGGCAGCCAATCTGTCCAAAATTTGATTTAAATACATGCCAATTTAAATACGTGCCAAGTTACAAATTTACCCCTTCACGTGATGTTGGTGAATGTATAGTCCCTGCCGCTACAGGCTCATGCAGCAGGCCATTACTAACTTTGACTGACACAAGACTACTGCTGCACGGAAGCCAAAATGACTGACACAAGACTGGATTGCTGCACGGAAGTCAATACGCTCACACTTTGACGGAAGCCAAAAAAGTCACACGCCTTGCATACAGAGTTGTGGCGCAGACCCTCCCTTTTAACCATCTGTTGTTCCTCTCCCTCTCAAAGCTTCTTGCTCTCTTCCCCTGCCGCTACACATATTCCCTCCCTTGCCTAAATCAACTTCCATTCAAGCAGCAAAAAAAATTTAACGCGTGAGAGAAAGCCGCAGGAAATTCACCATCAGTAAAAATTTGCAAGCAACCGGTTCATCTACAAATTTTTAGATTCAAATATTATTTTGGTAAGATTTATTTTTCAAATGTTCAATTAAAAATAAATAAATATTATAATTATTTTTTTAAAATGTATTTATAAAAAAATAGAAGTTTAAACTTTGAAGGAAAATTATCAATTATTACTATGTCTACATATATGCATGTGAATTTTAGAAAATTTTGTGATTTATGTGTTTGTGTAATTATATATCTATGTGGTGAAGTAGTTATTATAATTTTTGACTTATGATTAAATTATTTGCTTAATAATTGTAATGGAGTATTGTTTTATTTTATTATGAATGTTTATTTTGATAAAATATAGTGAGTTATGTGGGATATAATATGCATGTGAGTATTGAGACTAATAATGATTAATTATTATGAAAATGTGCAAAAAAAATTATTAAAATTAGTTTAAAATGAAGTTTTTTTTCTGATTAATGGGAGATAGATATAATTGTGTTACATAGTTATTAAACAATATGAAAAACTTTTTATGTTATTTTTTTAGGTACTAGATGGGCTGTTGGATTTATGGACCAATTGACCCAAGTGTCCTTAACGACCAACAAAATCATGTGTCAGATGATATATATATGACAGGAAAGACAGGGAAGACTACTCTCATGTCAATTAACTAGAAAAAAAAATACGATCAATGGGTATTAACAAAAGCTCAAAAACTCTTCTACAAAAATGTGGGTTTGGGATTTTTAGCTATCTGACAGTTGTACCACAAACTAGGGGTGAGCATAGTGCGGTTTGAATTCCAAACCGCATCCGAAATCGCTTAAGTACAGTTTGACAAATCTAAAATGGCACACGAAACTGCTTGTGATTGGTGTAATTCGATTTTAAACTGTGTGGTGCGGTTTCAATTGGTGCGGTTTCGGTTCCAAAACCAATTGAAACAACAAAAAGGTCTAAGCCTTCAATATAATTTAACACAATTCACATCGAACAATTAACTTAGTGATAGAGTCGGGAATGTGAATTATATCAAGTATAGAACGAAAGCTCCTTCTGCCAAATATGTCAAATTCACCATCAAATCATAGAACAGTGAGACATATAAAATAATTTTAGTTTATAATAAAGGAACGATGCTGTGAGACCCCAACTTTTTTTGAATAAAGAATAATTTTTTTCGAAATATATTTTTGAATATTATGGTGTGGATATGATATAATGTTATAGTTGTGGGTAATATTTGAATTTTTTTGCAAAGTAAGCAAGTTGATATAAAATATTCGTTGTGTCAATTAATATTCGATTGGTCGAGGAATATTCGTTTTAACGAGGAATATTAAATGCGACTCAAGACAATCATTGGTGGACCCCACAACGGAAGTATTGTCGTAGTTAGAAAACGACAGAAATATCTTTTTATAAAAATAACGGTGAAAGTTTTACTGTTAAACTGTTGAACTACTTGGTGGTAAAAGTACAGTAATACACGTGGTTGCATAGTAGCACACCAGATTGATTATTGATGCTTCGTGAGAAGTCACTCGCTTATACTCAATTATTGCTACGATTGTTGTTGCATAGTATCTCACGTTATTTGATTCAATTATTGTCACATTATCATCTACATAAATATTTTATAATTGAGACAACAAAGTTACTCATATTATTATTTGCAATATTGACAATATCTAGAAGATTTGTCAAGGAGAGGTTTGGTCACCTAATCATGGCTATGATAAGGAGAAATCCTTATCTGAAAGCCCCTCTTTCCTCAACGAGCATTTGGTTGTTAAATATTGTGAGTTATAATATTAATGATGAATAATTGTTGAAGTATTAAGAATGTGTTTATTGAAGATAAGTGATTTACAGAAGTTAAGGGGGAATAATGCAAACTTGGAAAACTTTAGGAGTACTAAAGTATAATAAGTTAAATCAATCTGGACCATTGGTGGTGGTTTTAATAGTAAATCAATCTGGACCATTGATGGTGATTTTAATAGTAAATCAATCTGGACCATTGGTGGTGGTTTTAAAAGTAAATCAATCTAGACCGTCGGTGGTGGTTTTAAAAGTAAATTAATCTGGACCGTCGATTGTGGTTTTAATAGTAATCAATATGGACCGTCCGTTCTAATAGTGAATCAATCTGGATCATTCGTGAATTAGTTACTATTTAGTCCATTCTCCTATAAATAGAAGCTTAATTCTTCTTTCATTCTCACCAATTCACTGAGATTCACAAGAGACACTATAGAGAGAGAAACTATAGAGAGCAAGAAGAAGAGTATTATGTTACTTCACTTTTGCAGTATCCAACTTTCTACTAAGGTAAGTGGTATTATTTATTTTGTATTCATAAGGAATACTATTTTTCGTATTCATCCTTTAGTATGTCGGAAAAACACATCTCACGCTTGGATTACGTCTTCGTATGGCGGTGAAAATCCATTCTGCGATTTTAAATGCGTTAATTCTTTTTATATTCTTAAATTTAAATTTACTATGATAAGTATTGCTTCTATAATCCTTGAAATTAGTGGAATATCCATGAGTTTTGCCCTTCATCCAGTATCATTTTATTGGAATATTGATATGAACTTTTTTATTAAATATCAATATTTTCACCCGAAGTACTATTCACGAGTTACTATTTATAGGTTACTTATTCACCCGGTTACTATTCACTATAATATTATTCACTCGGGTATTCGGGGCACTTTTCATACCGGGGTACTATTCACGGGTACTATTCACCCAATTACTATTCACTCAAATATTGTTCACTCGGGTATTTGGGAAACTTTTTATGTTGGGGTACTATTCACGAAGTACTATTCACGGGATACTATTCACCGAAAAATTTATTTCTTTTCTGTCCAAATTATTTTTGATACATGGATATTATTCTTGAATTTTACTCTACAAAACAGTATTATGTTGAAAATTTGGACATTATTGAATTTTGGATAAATTAAATTATAAATCTTTAAAAATTTATCCTTTGTTTTTTTTAATTGAATTCTTATATCATTGTTATCATCCTCATGCTTATATTGTGATGAAAGTCATCTTTGGCTTACGTGCATAGATGGACTATTGATTGGTATGATTATGACCAGGGATAATTCGGTATAGTCATGACAATTGATGATTACACGAATAATTCTTGGCCCGTAGTGCAAGAATAATTTGTGGACGTGATACTAATGAATATCCTTGGCCCGTAGTGCAGGAATGATTCGATGATGTGATCTATTTATTATGCTGAGTCCCAGTAATAAAGTTAATGATAAACTTTTTAAATCATAGAAGATAGTAGATATCATGCTCTACTTGATTCTTCTAATGGATTGCTTGTTCCGCTGCAGTTAAACTTGTTGTATATTGTATTCTATCAGTTTAACATTGTTGAAGGCTAATGATAATTTATTCTGCATTATCTTAGTTATAATATTTCTTACTGGGCTAGTTGAGCTCACACTTTTACTTCCATTGTTCTCTTCAGAAAATGAGAACGTAGCCGGAACTAGTCGGGAAATGGAGTGATGGCCCAAGATGGTGTTATAGTAGTCCTCACTATTCTATAAAATAGTGTGCCAATAAATGTAATGAGGACTCTATTTGAGTTTAGATATTGTCTAGATGACAATATTCGTGTAAAAACTCTCAACTCATGTTGTATAATTAAGTTTGTATTTGTATTCAGTACCATGTATTTGGCGACCCAAGATGGGTGATGTATACAAATTTTGGGGGCGTCACAGTTGGTATCAAAGCTTAGGGATATGATCCCTGGCTGAGATGTGAGACAAGAACTAGGAGGGGAGAGACGGGGAATTCCTTCGCTAGTATGACCTACCTAAGTTTATTTGGTATTTAATTGGTCGGTCAAAGTATAGGGATAATATGTGGAATGTCAATCAACCCTTATTTTGTGGCAGTATTTGAAAATGGCATCTGAAAATGTCGAGATAAGCAATGAAACACATGAGACCGTTGAGTCACCAACGATCAACACCCAGGATAATGTGCAACAAGAAGACAATAATCCTCAAGTAAACAACAACACCGATCAAATGATGAACGATGAGATGTTCAGAGGCTTTATGCAATTCATGCAACAACAGGCGAGAGTGGCTCTGCTCAAAATGCGTGTAGTGACACTGCAAGAACTCACGATGGTCACCGCTAAACAATTCAAGGAGCTGGGACCATCGGAGTTTTGGGGAGAGCCAAAACCACTTAAGGCAGAGACGTGGATAAAGCAGATCACCAAGATATTTAATATCTTGGGATGCTCCGAGGAGCAAAAGGTGCGAGACCCCAAATTTTATGAATAAAGATTTAAATTTCTCGAAATATTTTTTTGAATATTATGGTGTGGATTTGATATAATGTTATAGTTGTGGGTAATATTTACAAATTTTTCAAAGTAAGCAAGTTTTATTATATAATATTCTTTTTTTTCGGAGAATATCCGCATGCGACGACACACAATCATTGGTAGACCCCTACAAAAGAAGTATTATCGTAGTTAGAAAAGCGAAAATTATCTTTTATAAAAATAACGACGAAAGTGTTACCGTTAAAACCTGTTGAACTACTCGGTAGTAAAAAGTACAGTAATATTCGTGGTTGCATAGTAGCACACGATATTGATTATTGATGCTTACGTGAGAAGTCACTTAGTTATACTCAATTATTACTACAGTAATTGCTGCATCATATCTATCATATTATTGATTCGAATATTGTCACAGTATCATCGGCATAATATGATATATTATTAAATCAATAATTTAGACGACAAAGTTATTCATATTATTAAATTTTAATATTTATAATGTCTAGAAGTTCTGTCAAGGAGAGGTTTGGTCATCTAATTGCGCGCCAATAAGGAGAAATCCTTATCAGAAAGCACCCTTTTTCCTGGGAACGACCTGGTTGTTAAATATTGGGAGTTATAATATTAATGATGAATAAGTTTGTATTTGATTAAAGATGAAATTGATAGTTCCATTGTGTTGGGATTATTAGTGTTAGTGAAAATCGACATCTATTCCGATGATAATTGATATCTGGGGGTTATATTGATAAATCGGGTAATTAATCGGATAAATGAGCAATTAATTGCTACTAATTCACATGCTTATATAACTATTTGTTCACATGTGTGTACTACTGAGTCACATTCATTTACTATTAGGGGAGTTGGTGCAAGATTGATAATACTTGCATATTACTAAGTTAAAATGGAGGTATAGATGAAGGTACTATATCAGTAATTCGTATTTTCACATGTCTAGAACTATTGATTCACATGATTTACTATTAGGGAGGTGGTGCAAGTTTGATAATACTTACGAATTGAATTAAAAATGAAAGAAAAGTTGAAGGTATTGTACTGTAATATTTCGAGCCCCAAAATGTGCAATTATCGAAACTATATTTTCCTATAAATAGAAGCTCATTCTTTCTTCATTTCTCACCAATTCACTAAAGCTATAGAGCAATTATTATAGAGAGAAATTATAGAAAGAAAGAAGAAGAGAAGTCTGCTACCTCTCTATTCCAAAGATCCAACTTTATTCTAAGGTAAGGGTATTATTTCTTTCGTATTCATGAAGAGAGCTTACATTATTCCATTCTTTATTATTTTGTTGGAATAACTTTTGTCTATCTGGCACCGCATACATGGTGAAATTCTTCAGTTACTCCATTCTTTATTATTCCGTTAGAATATCCTGTCTGCAATGCGGATTACGCTAGACACGGTTCCATTTTTTATTATTCTATTGAATAACTCCGTCATGCAGTCTATCGCATGCATGGTGTGAATTCTTTGTTATTCCATTCTTTATTATTCTGCTTGGAATATCCCCATCTGCATACGGTTTTGCGCATGACTTTGGTTTCATTCTTTATTATTCATTGTTGTAATATCCTCGTCCGCATGCGATTTACGCATTTAACTCGGTTCCATTCTTTATTATTACGCTGAGAATAACACATGCATGCGGTCTATCGCATGCATGGTGAATTCTTCTGTTATTCTATTCTTTATTATTCTGTTGGAATAACCTGTCTATGTAGATTACCGCATGCATGGTGAATGATATTTTGTATTCATATGAATAGTATTTTCATTCTAAAGGGGTTTCTGCCAGGGGCAGTTTCAAAATTTTTCTGACCCTTAAAAATTCTGAAAATTTTTGAAATGATAATTTGATGAGTTTTCTAGATTGTGTCCAAAAATGGCGATTTTTGGATGTATAGATTAAGAGTTATGGATTTTATGGGAAAAGACTATTTTAAAAGTAAACCCTTATAACTCTTTGTGGTTAACTCCAAAATTGGTGAAATTTTTATTGGGAGTACATGTATATAACAAGAGTATACCCTGTAAATTTCGGAATTTTTGAACAAAAGTACAATTTATGATAAATGTCTAAATATTCGGCAGTTTTGGCAATATGAAAAATAGTAAATGAATTTTAAAAATTCCGAGAAAAATATATATTCAATATGGGACTATATTCTGCTAAATCCCAGAAAAGAAATATTTTTGGGACTGATTTGGTATTTTTCATGAAAATAAACTAATTATGAGTAAATGAATTAAATATGTTATGTGAAGTAACAAAATTAGAAAATAGGATTTTATGGCTTGGGAATCCTATATAGGATATATGAAGATTTTTGATGAGGGAGTTGATCATTGGTGATGATATATTATGAGTATGGCATTTTTGAATGATTAAATGCATTATTTGGTAAAGTGTAAACAATTGAAATAAATTATTTATAAGTTTAAGAAGTGATTAAAATATTGTTATAATATTAGATTATGAGTTTATTAAGTGGTTGATAATATTTGGATAAATTTAAAATTTTAATATTTATCCTTGTTTTCGTTGATTAATGCTTATATCATTGTCATCATCATCCTCACGCTTATATGGTGATGAAAGTTATCTTTAACTTACGTGCAAAGATGGATTTGTTGATTATTGAATTGTATATCTTTGGCTTACGTGCAAAGATGGACCATTGATTATTGGTTTTATAGTTGTATATCTTTGGCTTACGTGCGAGAGATGGACTTGGTATGATTATGACCGTGGATCATTCGGTATAATCATGACATGTAATGTTATAAACAATGTGATAAAAGTCCTCGGTGGCACATGTGTGCATTGATGGGCGCTTTTGGTATGATTATATAACCGGATTATTCTAAGATAGTCATGACCATTGATAATTTAATGAATATCCTTGGCCTGTAGTGCAGGGATGATTTGATGATGTGGTTTATTTATTAAGTTGAGTCTCAGCGATAGAAATTGATGAAAACTTTTTAAATCATAAAAGATAGTAGATTTTATTCTTTACTTGACTCTTTTAATGGATTGCTGGTTCTGCTGCAGTTAAACTTGATGTCTATTGTATTTTATCAGTTTAACATTGTTGAAGACTATTGATAATTTATTCTGCATTATCTTAGTCATAATATTTCTTACTGGGCTAGTTGAGCTCACTCTTTCTTTCACTGTTCTCTTCAGGAAATGAGAAAGTAAGTGGCGACCCAAGATGGGTGATGTATACCTGTTTTGGGGGCGTCACAAAAGGTTCTCTTTGCCACCTTCATATTGAGAGGAGAAACAGATTACTGGTGGAAATCAGTAAAACGTACCCAGCCTGCCGCACTCAAGATGTCTTGGGAGAAGTTCCAAAAGCTGTTCAATGACAAGTACTTTCCCGAAAGTATTCGTCACATGAAGGAGGTGGAGTTTATCAAGTTGGAGCAAAATAATATGACCGTGTCGCAGTACGAGGCTAAGTTTGCCGAGTTGTCCCGGTTCGCATCCCATTTGGTTGATAATGAAGAGAGAATGACGCGAATGTTTCTACGAGGTTTGAGACCCGAAATACGTCAATACCTCATTTCTCATAAACTGTGTTTGTATTCAGATGTTGTAAATATGGCTCAATTATTGGAGCGCGATAATGAGTCAATCCAACCAAGAGAGAGCAGCCAGCAAGACGATAATATCAGTGGTAGTAGTCATCGAAGCGGTGACAACAAACGTGGAGGGAATCAACATGCAAGAAATGGTAACCAGAAGTGGAAATTTCAAGAAGAGGAGATTCAATAACGATGGAAAGACGTCAGCACTGGCACATATTGTTAAGGAAGGAGAACGACCACTGGTCGTATGTTACAAATGCGGAGGAGAGGGACACATCAGTCCAAACTATATGCACCAGTCCAAAGCATGCTACAATTGTGGAAGAGAAGGTCACCTAGCCCGATTTTTTCATGCACCAAAGTCAAGTCCAGCTGGGATGGAGGCATCAAAGGCCGTCCCAGACAAGACAAAACCGGTAGTTCAAGGGAGAGCATTTTTCGTAACCTCCCAAAAAGCGAGGAATCCGAACGAGGTGATCACGGGTAAGCTAATCATAAACTCTTGCGAAGCTTATACCTTATTTGATACCAGTTCTACCCATTCCTTTATTTCTCCTACTTGCGCTCAACATTTAAATTTGACTCCGGAGAAATTAGACTTTGATTTATCTGTTAAAACTCTGTTGGGAGAAACCTTCAAACATCCACTGTTTATAAGTCTTGTTTGGTTCAAATCGGCAACCGCACGTTACCTGTTGATCTTATTTCTTTAAAAATACTTGCATTCGATGTGATTTTAGGAATTAATTGGTTGACTACTCATCATGCTAAAATTGATTGTTTTCGTAAGGTTGTTAGCTTTCATATTCCTAACCAACCTATTATGCGAATTCAAGCAACCAAACCATTAAAGTCAATTATCATCATCTCAAGTCATAAAGCTATTCGCTTATTGAAAAACTGGATGTCGAGCTTTCTTAGCCCATGTCACGATTTAAACAAAATACGCCGATTTGAATGATATTTCCATTGTTAATAAATTTCCTGACGTATTCCCTGAAGAACTTCCTGTCCTACCCCCAGAGCGTGAAATTGAATTTTGTATCGACCTTGAACCCGGTACAAAACCCATTTCCAAAGCCCCATATCGAATGGCTCCTGTTGAACTTTAGGAGTTAAAGACTCAACTGTAGGAATTGTTAGACATCGGTTTCATTCGTCATAGTACATCTCCTTGGGGTGCTCCTGTTCTCTTTTTAAGGAAGAAAGATGGAAGTATGCGACTTTGTATTGATTATCGGGAGTTGAATCATGTCACCATCAAAAATAGGTACTCGTTGCCACGCATTAATGACCTGTTTGTCTAGTTGCAAGGCGCCAAATTCTTTTCAAAGATCGATCTTCATTCCGAATATCATCAGTTAAAGATTAAAACTGATGACATTCCAAAGACTGCTTTCAGAACTCGGTACGGGCATTATGAATTCCTAGTCATGTCTTTTGGATTGACTAATGCTCCTACTGCCTTCATGGATATGATGAACCGAGTATTCAAAGAATATTTGGATCACTTTGTGGTCGTCTTTATTGATGACATCCTTATTTATTCCTAAAGCCATGAAGATCATTAGCAACACTTGAGGCTGATACTCCAAAAGCTTCGTGAAAACAAGCTTTATGCCAAGTTAAAAAAGTGCGAGTTTTGGCTTAAGGAAGTAGCATTCCTTGGGCACGTGATATCAAATCATGGAATATCTGTTGACCCAGCAAAGATTGAAGCAATTCAAAGCTGGGAGCAACCCAAGTCAGTAACCGAAGTATGTAGCTTTCTTGGCTTAGCTGGTTATTATCGAAGATTCATAGAAGGGTTTTCTCGAATCTCTACTCCATTTACTCAGCTGACTCGAAAAGATATAAAATTTAGTTTGAGTTCTCATGCAACATGGGAAAGTCATAGCCTATGCCTCACGACAACTCAAAGAATATGAGAGAAATTATCCTACTCATGATCTAGAGTTGGCAGCTATCGTTTTTACACTTAAGATTTAGAGGCATTACCTGTATGGAGAGAAGTTGGAGATTTATACGGATCATAAAAGCCTCAAATATTTCTTCACTCAAAAGGAACTCAACATGCGGCAAAGACGATGGCTTGAGCTGTTGAAAGATTATGATCATACCATTCAATACCATCCTGGAAAAGCGAACGTAGTAGCTAATGCATTGAGTAGAAGATCATATGCGGGTACGAGTGCGATATTATCAACGCAAAGGCCCATTTTGTATGACTTACAAAGGATGGAGATAGAGTTAAAGACTCTAGGGACCCATATGATGATGGCAAATATACGAGTAGAACCGATTTTAATTGATAAAGTTAAAGCTGCTCAAGCTACAGACCTGGAGCTAATGCGTACGAAGAAGAAAATGCAAGAAGTTGCTATTCCGGAAGCAAGAATCGATGAAGAAGGAATACTTCGAGTCAACTCCAGACTTTGTGTTCCTAACGATTCTGACTTGAAGTATAAAATTATGATGGAGGCGCACAACACACCGTTTACAATCCATCCTAGAAGTACCAAAATGTATCGTGATCTTAGACATACATTTTGGTGGAGCAATATGAAGAGAGAGATAGCGGGGTTTATCTCAAGGTGTCTAACTTGTCAACGAGTCAAGGCGGAGCATCAAATGCCAAAAGGTCCATTGCAACCACTTGAAATTCTAAAATGGAAGTGGGAGCACATTACCATGGATTTTGTTACTGGTCTTCCCAAGGTTTCTCAAGGCATTGATGCAATTTGGGTCATTGTTGATAGATTGACCAAGTCTGCTCATTTCTTACCGATTCGAGAAACTTATATACTTAAACGTCTTGCTCGTATGTACATAAACGAGATTGTAAGATTGCATGGTATGCCAGTATCCATAGTTTCTGATCGAGACCCAAGATTCACTTCAAGATTTGGGTTAGTTTGCAAAAAGCTATGGGCACGAATTTACGATTTAGTTTGGCGTATCATCCTCAAACGGACGGACAATCAGAGAGGACTATTCAAACTCTTGAGGATTTATTAAGACTCTGTGTCCTTGTCTTCAAAGGAAGTTAGGACAAGTTCTTACCATTGGTGTAGTTTTCCTACAATAACAGTTATCAAGAAAGTATTGGAATGGCTCCATTTGAGGCGTTGTATGGAAGAAAGTGTCGTTCTCCAGTATGCTGAGATGAGGTAGGTGAAGCAACATTGTTGGGATCGGAGTTGGTACGTATGACTACAAAAAAGATTTAAACGATCCGACAACGTATAAAAACCTCACAAGATCGACAAAAGAGTTATGTTGATTGTAAGACCCCAAATTATTAATAAATGAAATTTATTTTCCTCTATTTATTATTTTGAAATAGTAAGGGTTGATTTGATTAATGTGGATAGTTATGGGTAAAATACGCAAATATTTCAATAAGCAAGTGGTTATAAAATATTCATTATTGTCATGAAATATTCGTTTGGTCGTGGAATATTCAATGACTTTCTTGGGAATATTAAATGCACTGACGCCAGATCTTTTGTGGGCCCCATAACGGAAAGCGATTGGATGAAAAAATGACAAATATAAGTTGTTTATATATAATTGGCGTAGTTATTCACAATTAATCTCGTTGGAATACCGATGGTTAAAACACACTAATACGCCGTTGTTGAGCGATAGCTTTGCAGTATTGCACCAATTATTGATTCTTATGTAAGAAGACACTACTCAATAATTGTTACAATAATTACTATTCAAGATTTTATTTTATTGATTCAATAATTACTGCATTGATATTTTATATTACTTGTTGTTTCAATAAATTGTCATTACACATTTTTCCATTATCGAAGCAATAATTCATATTATCTCAATAATATTATTAGAAAACATTATTGGTAATGTCTAGAAAGTTCATGTCTAAGGAGAGGTTTGGTCACCTAATTGCGTGCAAGAAGGAGAAATCTTTATTGAAAGCCCCTCTTTCCGGAACTACCACAGTTCTTAATCTTGTGATTCTCAGAATATTATTTGTGAATAATTAATTATTGATTTATATGATGAGGAAAATATTGATTTTATGTGGATATAGATGGAGAAAATTTTAATGTGACAATTGTTAAAAATTAATATTTTATCTTTTTCGATAAAATAATTCATTTAAATATATTATTTTAATAATATATTAACTATGTGATATTTTTATAATGAATGTGCGATATGTGAGTATATGAGGAGGAAGAGTATTTTGTGGCATTAAATGATTAACACATGTTTTGTGTGTCTGTGGACCCCATTTCTTGACCGAAATTTGATTATAAACAGTAAAATCGCTTGTTTGTGGATTTCGATCAATTTCTGCTTTGGAATTTAGAAAAGCTTTCTTCTGCGCAAAAGTTGTAGAGAATTGAATTTCCTATAAAAATTGCGAGATTCAATTTTCCGATAAAAGGGCTATTTATTATGAATTATTGAAGTTCAAAACTCAAAATAATTGATTTTGGAAGTTTAAAATATTTAAAATAGGAAAAACGTTTTTGGAATGTTTAGGTGGCCTTATTTAACATGTGTAGGAGCTGAATTCAGTTGGCAAGTGTGCGTATGAGGTTTTAGAAAATATATATTAATATTATATTAAATTTTTACTACTTTGGTGTTTTAAGCATTTTCCTATAAATAGGGTGCTTGGGTTAGAATTGAAAATCACACCGTAAATCAAGTTTTCTCTCTATATTATCGAGCGTATTCTTGTGAGTATTTTGAGTATACTTTGAGTATTGCTATACGGTGCAAGTTCAAGTCATAGCCTATATCCTGTTTCAACTAAGTCTTGTCTTTCGAGGTAAGGGATGTTATTTTATTCGAAAATGATATTATTTCTTCAATATCATTATCTTGAAATATTGGTTGGAAATTTTATCAAATTTAGAACTTTTTCATGTCCTGGGTTACTATTCACGAGTTACTATTCATGAGTTACTATTCACGAGTTACTATTCATTTAGTACTATTCACGAAGCGTGAAGATGTTTTTTTGTGAAATTTCTATCTTTTGGTGTCTGAGTTACTATTCACGATACTCAAGACTATTCATGAATCTGACACTATTCACCGAAAAAGAAATTTCTTCTTTTTGTCCAAAATATCTATTATGGATACTAGCTTTGATTGTATCCATGTTTTGATCATTCTTGAATTTTACTCCACTCGATTACTTATGAAGTATTTTTGAACTTGGATTGTTTAAAATACTTAATCCTTAATATTGTTCTTTTGTTTCAATCGGGATTCGCTTTCTTTGAAATATTTTTATCATCCTCGGTCCTAAATGATGATATTATCAATATCTTTGGCACAGTGCAAAGATGAATGATTTCTTGATGAATATCTTTGGCCCGTAGTGCAAAAATGAACAGGTGTTGAGATGAACATGGCCTACTGATTAATATCTTTGGCCCGTAGTGCAAAGATGAACAGGTTTTTAGACGAACATGACTAACTGATGAATATCATTGGCCTGTAATGCAAAGATGAATATTTGATTCCAGATATATATTGATTGATGTTACAGGGATAAAATATCGACGATGAACTTTTAAATTCATATATAGAAGATAGTAGTTTGCATTCTCTACTTAACTCTTCTAATGAATTGTTGTTTCACTGCAGCTTGTTGATATAAAAGCCGGTTGTCATTCTATTCTATTAGATTTTTTCTGTTGAAGACTAATGATAATTTGTTGTATATTATCTTAGTCATAATATTCTTTACTGGGCTAGTTGAGCTCACCCTTTTTCTTTTTTGTTCCATTTTTCTTCTCAGGAGGCGAGAATGTAGCGAGTACTAGTCGGGGTATGGAATGAAGGTTCTAGAGAGAGTTGTTTAGTAGTCCTCACTATTTTTATAAAATAATGTATCAATAATTATGATGGCGATTTATTTGCGTGTGGATATTGTCTAGATGGCAATATCTGTATTTAAACTCACAGTTTATATGTTGTAATAATAAAGTTGTAGTTATTTCTGTACCATGTATTTGGCGACTCAGAATGGGTTGGATGGAATGGACCTATTTTGGGGGCGTCACATTGATCTTCATCGAAAGGACGTGGAATTCAATATTGGAGATCATGTGTTGTTACATGTTGCTCCATGGAAAGGAGTTACGAGATTTAGAAAGAGAGGAAAGCTCAATCCTCGATTCATTGGCCCATTTATAATCCTTGATCGAGTAGGAACTATGGCCTATAGACTCACCTTACCGCCAAGTATGTCTCGTGTTCATAACATTTTTCACATATCTATGTTACGTAAATATGTGAAAGACCCGAACCAAATTATTGAATTAGAACCGGATGAGATAGCGGAAGATTTAACGTATGAAGAGGTAGCTGTTAAAATCTTGGATAAGAAGGATCAAATTCTACGCTCCAAGGTTATACCTCAAGTCAAAATTTTGTGGAGAAACCACGATGTGGAGGAAATGACCTGGGAGTTAGAATCTGAAATGAAATCAAGGTATCCTCACCTCTTTGACATATCAGGTACGTACCCTAATTTTGAGGACTAAATTTCATAAGAAGGGGAGGTTGTGAGACCCCAACTTTTTTTGAATAAAGAATAATTTTTCTCAAAATATATTTTTGAATATTATGGTGTGGATATGATATAATGTTATAGTTGTGGGTAATATTTCAAAAATTTTGCAAAGTAAGCAAGTTGATATAAAATATTCGTTGTGTCAGTTAATATTCGATTGGTCGGGGAATATTTGTTTTAACAGGGAATATTCGTACAACGGCACAATCATTGGTGGACCCCACAATGAAAGTATTGTCGTAGTTAAAAAATGACAGAAATATCTTTTTATAAAAATAACGGTGAAAGTTTTACTGTTAAACTATTGAACTACCCGGTGGTAAAAGTAAAAGAATACGTCTGGCGTCGTTATAGTAGCACAAGATTGATTATTGATGCTTACGTGAGAAGTCATTCAATTATACTCAATTATTGCTACAGTAATTGTTGCATAGTATCTCACGTTATTTGATTCAATTATTGTCACATTATCATCTGCATAAATATTTTATAATTGAGACAATAAAGTTATTCATATTATTATTTGCAATATTGACAATGTCTAGAAGTTCTGTCAAGGAGAGGTTTGGTCACCTAATTGCGCACCAATAAAAAGAAATCCTTATCGAAAAGCCCCCTCTTTCCTAGGAACGACCTGGTTGTTAAATATTGTGAGTTATAATATTAATGATGAATAATTGTTGAAGTATTAAGAATGTATTTATTGAAGATAAGTGATTTACAAAAGTTAAGGGGGAATAATGCAAACTTGGAAAACTTTAGGGGTACTAAAGTGTAATAATTTAAATCAATCTGGACCATTGGTGGTGGTTTTAATAGTAAATCAATCTGAACCATTGATGGTGATTTTAATAGTAAATCAATCTGGACCATTGATGGTGGTTTTAATAGTAAATCAATCTGGACCGTCGGTGGTGGTTTTAATAGTAAATCAATTTGGACCGTCGGTGGTGGTTTTAAAAGTAAATCAATCTGGACCGTTGGTGGTGGTTTTAAAAGTAAATCAATATGGACCATTGATGGTGATTTTAATAGTAAATCAATCTGGACCATTGATGGTGGTTTTAATAGTAAATCAATCTAGACCGTCGGTGGTGGTTTTAATATTAAATCAATCTAGACCGTCGGTTGTGGTTTTAATAGTAATCAATATGGACCGTCCGTTCTAATAGTGAATCAATTTGGACCATTCATGAATTAGTTACTATTTAGTCCATTCTCCTATTAATTGAAGCTTAATTCTTCTTTTATTCTCACCAATTCACTGAGATTCACAAGAGACACTATAGAGAGAGAAACTATAGAGAGCAAGAAGAAGAGTATTCTGCTACTTCACTTTTGCAAAAGATCCAACTTTCTACTAAGGTAAGGGGGTATTATTTCTTTCAGATTCATAAGGAATACTATTTTTTATTATTCATCCTTTAAGTATGCCTAATAACTCATGCTCTACGCGGATTACGCATCGTATTATGGCGGTGAAAATCCATTTGCAGTTTTTGTAGGTTAATTCTTTTCATATTCTTAAATCTAAACTCACTAGTTACGAACATATGAGTTAAACATGTTATGTGAAGTAACAAAGTTTGAAAATAGGATTTTATGGCTTGGAAATCCTATATAAGGTATATGTAGATTGTTGATAAGGGATTTGATCATTGGTGATGAAATCTTATGAGTATGGCATTTTTGAATGATTAAATGCATTATTTGATAAAGTGTAAACAATTAAAATAAATTGTTTATAAGTTTAAGAGGTGATTAAAATATTGTTATAATATTAACAATATTAGATTATGAGTTATTTAAGTGATGGATAATATTTGGATAAAATTAAAGTCTTTAATATTTATTCTTGTTTTAGTTTGATTAATGTTTATATCATTGTCATCATCCTCATGCTTATATGGTGATGAAAGTTATCTTTGGCTTACGTGCGAAGATGAACTGTTGATTATTGAATTGTATATATCTTTGGCTTATTTGCAAAGATGGATTGTTGATTATTGGTTTTCTTGTTGTATATCTTTGGCTTACGTGCAGAGATGGACTTGGTATAATTATGACCAGTGATTATTCGGTACAGTCATGACCATTGATGATTTAATGAATATCCTTGGCCCGTAGTGCAGTGATGATTCGATGATGCGGTTTATTTATTAAGCTGAGTCTCAGCGATAAAAATTGATGAAAAACTTTTTAAATCATAAAAGATAGTAGATTTTATTCTCTACTTGACTCTTTTAATGGATTGCTGGTTCCGCTGCAGTTAAACTTGATGTCTATTGTATTTTATCAGTTTAATATTGTTGAAGACTATTGATAATTTATTCTGCATTATCTTAGTCATAATATTTTTTACTGGGCTAGTTGAGCTCACCCTTTCTTTCACTGTTCTCTTCAGGAAATGAGAATATAGTTGGGATGAGTCGGGAAACGGAGTGACGGTCCAGATGATAGCATTAATAGTCCTCACTATTATGTTAAATAGTGTGATAATAAATGTAATGAGGACTTCATTGAGTTTGTATACTGTTTAGATGACAATATACGTATTAAAACTCTTAGATTATTTCGTCGTATTTTGCACGACTATTGTATAATTAAGTTGTATTTGAATTTATGTACCATGTATATGGCGACTCAAGATGGGTGATGAATACCTATTTTTGGGGGCGTCACATTGGTAGTGAAGTAGCTGCTGAATATCAGGAATCAAAAAAATGCGGCTCTATTTCATTATTGTGGTTACAGGAGCATTTTAATAATTGTTGTGACGCCTCCAAAATAGGTATACACAACCCATTCTGAGTCGCCAAATACATGGTACAAAATTCAAATACAAACTTCATTAATACAATACGACAAACGTAAGCTGAGAGTTTTAACACGAATATTGTCTCGTAGACAATATTCAAACTCAAATGGAGTCCTCGTTACAATTATTATCACACTATTTCATATAATAGTAAGGATTACTATAGCCACCATCTTGGACCATCACTCCATTCTCCGACTAGTCCCACCTATATTCTCATTTCCTGAAGAGAACAATGAAAGTAAAGGGTGAGCTCAACTAGCCCAGTAAAGAATATTATGACTAAGATACTGCAGAATAAATTATCGTTAGCCTTTAACAGTGTTAAACTGATAGAATACAATAGACAACAAGTTTAACTGCAGCGGAATAAACAATCCATTAAAAGAGTCAAGTAGAGCATGATATCTACTATCTTCTATGATTTAAAAGTTTATCATCAATTTTATCGTTGAGACTCAACTCAATAAATAATCCATATCACTAAATTATCCATGCACTACAGACCAAGGATATTCATTATTATCACATCCATGAATTATCCATGCACTACGGGCTAATGATATTCATTATTATCACATCCATGAATTATCCATGCACTGCGGGCTAATGATATTCATTATTATCACATCCACGAATTATCCATGCACTACGGGCCAAGGATATTCGTTATTATCACCAATGGTCATGATCATGCCAATAACTGTCCATCAATGCACTACGGGCCAATGAGGACTTTTACCACATCATTTGTAACATTACAGGTCATGATTATACCGATACATAGTCATAATCATACCAATCAACAGTCCATCTATGCACTACGGGCCAAAGATGACTTTCATCATAATATAAGCATGAGGATGATGACAATGATATAAGCATTAATCAAACGAAATCAAGGATAAAAAGACTTTAAATTTATCTAGAGATTAAAATTATCCAAATTGTCAACATGATAACTGTTTTGTGGAGTAAAATTCAAGAATAATATTTATGTAAAAATAATTTGGACAGAAAAAATTAATTTTTTTCATGAATAGTACCTCGGATGAATACTACACGAGTGAATAGTACTCCGTGAATAGTACCATATGAATAGTACCTCGACGTGAAAATATTAGATTTTAACAAGAATGTTCAGAAAAAATATCCTTGTGAAATTATACTAGATGAAGCACAAATTTCAAAGATATTCTAATAATTTCAAGGAGTATAGAAGCAATACTTAACAAAATGAGTGTAGAATTCGGAATCTGAAACGAAATAATATTACTTACATACTACAGAGTATGGAAGAAAATATTATTACTTACGAATATTGAACAAAAATAATATCCCTTACGACTGTTGAACGAAAATAATATTCCTTACAAATATTGAACGAAGATAATATTCCTTACGAATATTGAACGAAAATAAAATTCCTTACGAATATTGAACGAAAATAAAATTCCTTACGAATACGAAAAATAATATCGTAAGCGAATATGAAATGAATAATACCCCTTACCATAATAATGATATCCCTTACCCTAAAAGGAGAGTATTTCTGATTGGTAGGACGGGAATATTCTTGAAGAAAACTTATACTGTTTTCTACGCTCAAAACTTTCTTAAACTCTAAAGAAATTGTAAGACCCCAACTTATTATAAATAAAATTGAATTTCCTCTATTCATTATATTGAAATAATAAGAAATTAATTTGATATAATATTTTGGTTATGGGTGAAATGTGAAAATTTTGCAAAATAAACAAGTGGTTATAAAATATTCATTGTTGTAGGGGAATATTCATTTGGTCATGGAATATTTTTTTTTGTCAAGAATATCCGTACGACGGCGCAGTCATTTATGGGCCCCATAATAGAATAACTGTCGGATGAAGAAAATGACAAGTTTGAGTTTTTATAAATAACGGCATAATTGTTACCGTTAACACTGTTGGATTACCTGGTGGTTAAAATACGATGTCTGCGTGTCGCATGCAAGAGAAGACACGTTATTGCATAGTATTTTTGAATTATTGATTCTTACGTATGAAGGCACTACTCAATAATTATTACAGTAATTACTGTTCAATATTTTATTTTATTGGTTCAATAATTGCTGCGTTAATATTTTATATTATTGTTGTTTCAATAATTGTCACTGCACAGTATTTTCCATTATCAGATCAATAATTCATATTATTTGAATAATATTATTAGATAGCATTATTGGCAATGTCTAAAAAGTTCTATCTAAGGAGAGGTTTGGTCACCTAATTGCGCGCCAGTAAGGAGAAATCCTTATCGGAAAGCCCTCTCTTTCCTGGGAACAACCTGGTTGTCATAATTGTGATTCTGTAATATTATTTGTGAATACTTAATTATTGATTTATATGATAAGGAAATATTTATTTTATGTGGACATAAATGATGGATAGGAAAATATTTATTTTGTGTGGATATAAATGAATGAATTAATGATGAGGTGTTTTATCGGTATTTTGTCGAAATGAAGAACAAAATATGATATTTTCAGAAAAATTAGTTTATTACTTGATTTTGTAAAATCCATAACTCTTTGTGTATAATGAGTTAGGAGATGAGCCATATATCAAAAGAAAGCAATGGAAGTAAGCTAACCGTAGAAATTGGAATCACCCAAAAATTCTTTGTGAATTTTTCGTGGTGACTGTTTGAATGAAACTGGTCCAAAGGACTCATAGTCCGAAAAATCAGTGTTCTTAAGCTATATTGCGTGAGTAATAAATTTTAATCCGACCGTTAGATCGTTATGATTTTTGGATATGTTATACATATATAAGTTGAGTATATGTCCACAAATTTTGAACTGTTAAAAATTAACGCATGATTTGTTATGAATTTTAAGAGGTGACTGATTCAGAAATTATTTTATTTTGGTGGAGATTTCTAGAATATGGGATCCACTTTTGGTTGTTAGGAAAAGTGGCTGATTTTTAATGGGCCCCACTTGTGGTGGCTGAAGTTTTGGTCTAACTTGGCATGCGTAAGAAAAAAATAATAATATTATTTTATTATTTAGTCTCCTATGGCGTTCTAGCACTTTTCTATAAATAGGGTGCTTAGTTAGAATTGAAAATCACACCAGAAACAAGTTTTCTTTCTCTCTATATTATCGAGCGTATTTTGTGTGTATTTAGATACTTTGAGAGTTGCTATTCAGTGCAATTTCCTTCGGCTTTACATCCGATATTCCGGTCAGAAGTACTGTTCTTTTGAGGTAAGGGATGTTATTTTATTCTGAAATGATATTATTTTCTTTAATATCATTATGCCGAAATATTGATATGAGTTTGATTGTGGAATTTTTACCTTTTGTGTTGGGGATACTATTCATATATACGGCATTATTCACGTATATGGCACTATTCACAAATACGGTACTATTCACCAAAAAATTAAATTTTCTCTTTTTCGTCCAAGATGTCTATTATGGTTACTATCTTTGATTGTATCCATGTTTTGATCTTCATTCTTGAATTTTACTCCATTATTGTTTATTATGGAATATTTTTGAACTTGGATTATCTAAAGTACGAATCCTTAATCTTTGTTCTTTTATCTCACATGATTCGTTCTCTTAAATGTTTTTCATTATCCTCAGTCCTTAATGATGATACTTGATGAATATCTTTGGCCTGTAGTGCAAAGATGAATGAATACCTGATGAATATCTTTGGCTCGCAGTGCAAAGATGAACAGGTGTTGAGATGGACATGACCAACTGGTGATACAAATGAATATCTTTGGCCCGTAGTGCAAAGATGAATATTTGATGCAAGATGTAAGACCCAACTTATTATAAATAAAATTGAATTTCTCTATTTATTATCTTAAAATAATAAGGTGATAATTTGATATAATACTTTGGTTATGGGTGAAATGTGCAAATTTTGCAAAATAAGCAAGTGGTTATAAAATATTCATTGTTGTAGGAGAATATTCGTTTGGTCGTGGAATATTCTTTTTGTCGGGGAATATTCGCATGCGACGGTATTGACCATTTGTGGGCCACATAATGTAATAACTGCTTGGGATGAAGAAAATGACAAGTTTTGAGTTTTATAAATAATCTGTGTAGTTATTACTGAATTAACACTTTGTTGGAATACTCGGTGGTTAAAATACAAGAATGCTGGCGTGGTTGCGCACAAAGAAGCACACGGTATTGCACAAAGATTTTTGAATTATTGATTCTTACGTAAAAGGCACTACTCAATAATTGTTACAGATAATTATTGTTCAATATTTTATTTTATTGATTCAATAATTGTCGCGTTGATATTTTATATTATTGTTGTTTCAATAATTGTCACTACACAGTATTTCCCATTATCAGAGCAATAATTCATATTATTTGAATAATATTATTAGATAGCATTATTGGCAATGTCTAGAAAGTTCAGTCAAGGAGAGGCTTAGTCACCTAATTGCGCGCATTTAGTAAAGGATAAATCCTTATCGGAAAGCCCCCTCTTTCCTGGGAACGGCCTGGTTGTCATTATTGTGATTCTGTAATATTATTTGTGAATAATTATTTATTGATTTATATGATGAGAAAATATTTATTTAATGTGGATATAAATGATGGATTTATTTATTTTATGTGGTTATAAATGAAGGAAACTGGTCAGAAGGACTCATAATCCGAAAAATCAGTGTTCTTGAGATATATGCGTGAGTTATAATTTTTAATCCGACTGTTGGATCGTTGTGATTTTTGGATATGTTATACATATATAAGTTGAGTATATGTCCACAAATTTTGAACCGTAAAAATGAACGTATAATTTGTTATGAATTTTAAGAGGTGACTGGTTCAGAAATTGTTGAAGTTTCTGAATTTATCATTTTGGTGGAAAATTCTAGAATGAGTGGGCCCCACCTATGGTTGGTGAGAAATGTGCTCAAATTTTATTTCAAATGTGGTGGGTGGCAATAGTAGCAGGTAAAGCCATCAGGTAGCATGTGATGCCCCCAAATCCGGGTATCTTCCAACCCGACAGATGGTACTACACGGTACTACCATTTACACATATATTCAATTGAAAAGTCTCAAAAGAACAAATATGTCTTCTATATATTCAAAATAATATAACATTTCCCCAGATTCTTTATAACCCATACACTTGTTCTTGTCATAATATCAAATATATTACAATCATTCACCCTATACTATTACATAAGTATACTACGGGTTCGTCTTCGCCTTGCCTTTATCCTTGTCGGAGCCTTTGGTCCATTCGATTTTAGCTGTGTTCATATGGTTCAAGCAAGAGTGAGCATGACTAACTCAGCAAGTACTACAATTCTAATAAACAACATGCTTAAAACATAGAACTCGTATATATTCAATAACTGAACAATAGTTACGAAGTACTATCGATAATTCAAAATATCACTTCTTTTCATTCAAAACGTTTTACAACAACAATATTCAGTAAAACATCAATTCTGGTCCAAGACCTTGAGCATTTCATAAGTTCTTTTGAAAAGGACGTCCCGGCACTAAGTCCGTAAAAGTCCGACATTACTTACGAAGCACGCCTGGGTGATCGACTTTATAGTACTTCTATGTTGATCAACACTACATTCATTAAACGTGTATACGCTTAAGTTGTGGCAACCTCACGTGCCTGTCGTTAAACGACAAAAACATTTTAGCATACTCAGTCTTCATTTGAAAATCACACCAATATAACTCGGTAAACATTAATTATTCTTGATAAAATCATAATATAAGTTTGGCCGAAAGAATTGGCTTTGACTTCATCATACAAGACTTCATGCGAAAGAATACATGAATTTCAAAACTTGTCCAGATTGAACTGGAACAAGGGTTAGAATACTTGCCTTTAGCGTCTGCTACAGTTATAACACGTTCTCGTTTAAGTCTTTAAGTCTCTACAATAATGATAACATCACATAACACATTAGGTCATGAATGAATATACTAAGTTCCTAATGTATCTTACCCTTCTTCTCAATCTAATTATAACTTAGATTTGTTCTTATTGGTTCCGGCTTCTTGTTATGATGTTCTTACATTGCCATTACGTTCATATTTGATTATTTATCTTCAACCTTTAAACAACATAACTAAGGTTTAACAATACCTTACAATGCTTTATTAAGTTCCTCAGTTCATTACTACTAAGTTACTGTTCATGCTATACTTGTAAACCTTCATCACTGTCCAAACCCTAGGGTTGGCGCTGTGGCGCCACCTTTTCCTCTTTAAGCCGCGCTGCGGCGCAAGTTAACAATATGCAAGTCCCAGACTTGGCTGTTGCACAGTCTCTCTTTGTTGTGGCTGTATTGCCACTGCTGAGTTAGATGTGTGCCCTATCTCTACCCTCATATTTGCGATGCGGGCCTTAGAGATGTGAGTCGCGCTGCGGCGCGGACTCTGTGCCTCAGACAATTTTGTAGATTTTAAAATTTTACTAAATTCCCGGACTCATAACTTCTTCGTTATAAGTCTGAATTGGCTCGTTCAAAAGCCCACGGTTCACAAATTACATACTCTATGCGTTCGTACAAGAATTTTATCTATTTAACTTCGTTTGCTAAAATTTCACCTATTAGTTCATTTTTAACGAAAACGATAAACGTTCGTGAACGTTCAACGCTCGTTTCTTCGTTCTAAGTCGGAATCCGGTCATTTTCCAGTCCGTAACTCTATAATGCCAAATATGACTTGTCTCCATCGAAAACCAATGTTTCCAAGTTCAAACACAAAATACGACTTCCATTCCGAGAATTTCACGAATTCGACGATTATCGTTCAATCGTGTGAATTCCGGCGAAACCTCATTACTAATGATTTGATCATTGTTCTACATGGATTCTAACCATCATATGAACATTTTAAACTACTTATTACCTCAACTTATTATCAATGTAAGTTTTGACTTATTCTCATGAGTTAATGACTTCCATTTCTTATGATTTAATATGGATTTAAGTTCTTTACTCAATGTTCTCATACCATATTGAACATACTAACATCATATAATAAACATATGATAAGTTCTTCATAAGTTTATCAACTTATTTCGGTTCTAGTTGCTTATTCATAACTTATGCGGCTTAAGTCCATTCATTAATTACTTCTTACATGTTTTTAGCATACAAGTTCATTAGGCCATACTTTTCTATCAACTTATTATGGTAGAGATAGAAGACTAATAGATCATAAGATCATTACCTTTGATGACTAGCTTTTTTCCTTCTTGGAAATCTTACAAGGAAAGTTGTGACTTAAAAGGGCTTATTCTCTTTAACACTTAAGTTGTTTAATGTTGGATGAAATTTAATCAAGCAACAAATGAATTATGGAGTTTTCTATTTATAGGCTTGGCAAAGTTAGGGTAGAATGTTCATCTAGGCCCTCCACCTCCTTAATCTAACCTCCTTACTATTCATTGCTTTGGCCCTAAGGTAACTTGCTTATCACTCACTTTACTTGGCCATCACAAAACAAATCCTATGCTTGGTCATCACATAAAGTTCTTGCCCACCAAGACAACCCATATTATTCTTGGTTTGCTCCATGGATCATGGCTAACCCATTGCATCATTACATTGGGCTTATGCTTCATTACTTAACTAATTCTTGTTGGGCTTGCATTACATTAGTTTGGACTTTTGATTAACAAACACTTGGGCTTGCATATCACTTTCTATTAGACTTCTACCAATATGCTAATAATCCTACAAGTCCATTCCATTTAATTAAAAACCTTGACATATATATACTACACGTATAATTCTCGTATGCTAGCTCGTATACTAATTCATAACATACGTTATTCCATTCTTCATACATACTCGTATAATACTTCGTATCATACTTGCTTTCAATACCTCATATAATACTTACGTATCATATAATCAATACATAATATTCTTAACGCTTAATATTCCTAACGTTCTCAAAATAAGTCCGCATGCGAAATATTGCGTTTTTCATACTTAGATTATTATTACATAATCCATCTCCCCTTGATATTATAACATTACATGTTTCTCAAAAGTTCATAAATAATTCCCGAGCAGAAATTGATCAATAGTGTTTTTCAAAAAATTTCTCGGAAAGCTTTCATTTTCGTCTTAGAAATTCAAACACTTTAATTCTCTCACGTAGTTAAAATACTACGACGTTCCGACGTTTCTAGGTTATAGAACAACATTCATCTTATCAACACGTAATAATAATAAATAATATTATTTTATTCATTATTAAAAGTATTTATAAAAGGTTCGATTTTCTAGGGCGTTACATAGCAGGTCAAGTCTGCTTCAGCGTGCTAGCATTTTTCTATAAATAGGTGCTTAAGTTAAAATTAAAAATCACACCAGAAACATAAGCTTTCTCTCTCTATATTATCGCATATTTTTGTGAGTATTTAGATACTTTGAGAGTTGCTAATCAGTACAAGTTTCATTCAGAATCATATTCGATATTCCATTCTGAAGTAATGTTTCTTTGAGGTAAGGGATGCTATTTTTTTTGTAATGATGTTATTCTTTCAATATCATTATACCAAAATATTGATATGGATTTTATTGTGGAATTTCTACATTTTTGTGTCGGAGTTACTATTCACGTATACATTCGCGTATACGGCACTATTCACGAATACGACACTATTCACCGAAAAATGAAATTTTCTCTTTTTCGTCCCATATGTCTTTTATGGTTACTATCTTTGATTATATCCATGTTTTGATCTTTATTTTTGAATTCTACTTCACAATTGGTTATTATGGAGTATTATTGAATTTGGATAAACCGAAATACGAATCCCTAATATTTGTCCTTCCTCTCCTCAATCGGATTCGCTTTTCTCTAAAATATTTTCATCATCCTCGGTCCTTAATGGTGATATTTGATGAATATCTTTGGCTCAGTAGTCAAAAGATGAATGATTACTTGATGAATATCTTTGGCCCGTAGTGCAAAGATGAATGGTGTTGAGATGAACATAACCAACCGGGTGATACAAATGAATATCTTTGGCTGTAAAGCAAAGATGAATATTTGATTCAAGATATATATTGATTGATGTTACGAGGATAAAATATTGATGATGGACTTTTAAATTTATAGATGATAGTAGATTTCATTCTCTATTTAACTCTTCTAATGAATTGTTATTTCACCGCAGCTTGTTGATCTAAAACTTTTATACATTATATTCTATCAGATTTTTCCCTGTTGAAGACTAAGAATAATTTGTTGTATATTATCTTAGTTATAATATTCTTTACTGGGCTAGTTGAGCTCACCCTTTTCCTTTTTGTTCCATTTTTCTTCTCAGGAAGTGAGAACATAGCAGGAACCAGTCGGGGTATAGAGTGATGGTCCTAGACAGTTGTTTTAGCAGTCCTCACTATTTTTTGTAAAATAATGCATCAATAATTTTAATGAGGACTTTATTTGAGTGTTGATATTGTCTAGAAGATAATATTTATATTTAAACTCACAGTATGTGTTGTTGTATTTTACACGACAATTGTAATAATAAAGTTGTAGTTGTTTTCTGTACCATGTATTTGGCTACTCAGAATGGGTGATGTATACCTATTTTGGGGGCGTCACAGTTGGTATCAGAGCTTAGGGATATGGTCTTTAGCGGAGATCGGGGAATAGAACTAGGAGGGGAGAGAAGAGTAAATCCTTCGCTAGTGTGTCCTACCTAAGCTTATTTGTTGGTCGGTCATTATATAGGGATATTATGTGATATGTTAATTTATGTAATTAACCCTTATTTTATGGCAGTTTTTAAGAATGGCAGCTGAGAACGTTAACAATGGAGTGTATGAGACTGTGGAATAACCTTCAGTCACCAACCAAGAGAACGTGCAACAGGGAGGCAATATTCCTCCTGTAAATAACACTATGGAGCAAACGATGAATGATGGAATGTTTAGAAGCTTTTTACAGTTCATGCAAAATCAGACGAGGGAGACTCGTGTACAAAATACGGGTGTAAATGATAGCAACGCACGATTTGTCATGGCCAAACAGTTCAAGGAGTTGGGACCACCAGATTTCTGGGGAAAGCCGAATCCGATTAAGGCAGAAAAATGGGTCAAGAAAATTACCAAGATATTCGATGTCTTTGGATGCACAAAAGAACAAAAGGTTCCATTCGCCACCTTTATGTTCCGTGGTGAGGCAGATTACTGGTGGGAACCTATAAAGCGTACCCAGCCAGCCGCACTTAACATGTCTTGGGAAAGATTTCAGAAATTGTTCAATGACAAGTACTTCCCTAAAAGTATTCGTCATATGAAAGAGGTAGAGTTTTTAGATTGGAATAGAACAACATGACGGTGTCCCAGTACAAGGCGAAGTTCATAGAGTTATCCAGGATTGCACCTCATTTGGTAGAGAATGAGGAACGTATGACGCGGATGTTTCTGAGAGGTCTAAAACCCGAGATTCATCAATACCTTATCTCTCACAAATTTTCTATGTATTTAGATGTTGTCAACATGGCTCAATTATTAGAGCGAGATAGTGAGTATGTTCAACCGAGGGACCACAACCAGGGTCATACCGGTGACAGCAGTCATTGGAGCGATGATAACCAACGAGGAGAGAAAAATACGGACAAAAGCGGTAACCACTCGGGTGGTCATCATGGCCATGATAATAGGAGAGGTGAGCCAAGTGAAAATTTTAAAAAGAGGAGATTCGACAATGACGGGAAGACATCAGCAGCAGCACCAGCACCAGCACCAACAATAAATTCTAGGGGAGGAGAACGACCGCCAGTTAGATGCTACAAATGTGGAGAGGAGGGACACATAAGTCTAAACTGTTCACAGCCTTCTAAGGTATGTTTCAATTGTGGAAAAGACGGTCATATAGCCCGATTTTGTCCGGTAGCGAAGTCAAGTCCAACTGGGACGGCGGCACCAAAGGCGAATACGGACAAAACAAAGTCGGTGGTTCAAGGGAGGGCGTTTGTCATGACTGGTCAAAATGTGAGAAACCTGAACGAGGTGATCACGGGTAAGCAAATCTTGAGCTCTTGTGAAGTTTATACCTTACTAGATACCGGTTCTACCCATTATTTTATCTCTTCTGCTTGTGCTCAACGTTTAAACTTGACTCCAGAGAAATTAGACTTTGACTTATCTGTGGAGACTCTGTTAGGAGAAACCTTTATCACATCCACTATTTATAAATCTTGTTTAATCCAAGTTGGCACAATCACATTACCTATTAATCTTATCTCTTTAAAGATACTTGTTTTTGATGTGATTTTAGGAATTGAATCGTTAACCACTCATCATGCCAAAATTGATTATTTTCGTAAGGTTGTTAGTTTTCATATTCCTAACCAACCTGTTATACGAATTCAAGAAACTAAACCACTAAAATCAGTCACAGTCATATCAAGCCATAAAGCTATTCATTTATTGAAAAATAGATGTCAAGCTTTCTTAGCCCATATTATGGACTTGAACAAAAACACGTCAGATTTGAATAATATTTTTGTTGTTAGTGAATTTCCTGACGTATTTTCTGAAGAACTTCCTGGTCTACCCCCAGAACGTGAAGTTAAATTCTTTATTGATCTTGAACCGAATTAAAAGCCCATTTCTAAAACCCCATATCGAATGGCTCTATTGAACTTCGTGAGTTAAAAGTCCAACTACGAGAATTGTTAGACATCGGTTTCATTCGTCCCCAATACATCTCCTTGGGGTGCTCTCTGTTCTATTTGTAAAAAGAAAGTCGGGAGTATCGACTTTGTATTGACTACCGAGAATTAAACCATGTCACCATCAAGAATAGGTATCCACTACCTCGCATTGATGACTGTTTGACCAGATTCTGAAGGAGCGCAATTCTTTTCAAAGATCGATCTTCGCTTCTGGATATCATCAAATTGAAGATTAAAATTGAGGATATTCCAAAGACCGCCTTGAACTCTAAGACGGGCATTATGAATTCTTAGTCATGTCTTTTGGATTGACTAATGCTCTTGCTGCTTTCATGGATATGATGAACCGTGTATTCAAGGAATATTTGGATCAGTTCGTTGTTGTCTTTATTGATGACATCCTCATCTATTCCAAAAGCCATGGAGATCATGAGCACCATTTGAAGCTGGTACTTCAAAGACTTCGTGACAACAAGCTATATGCCAAGCTGAAAAAATGCGAGTTCTGGCTTAAGGAAGTTGCATTCCTTGGGCACGTGGTGTCAAAACATGGAGTATCTGTTGACCCGAAAAAGATTGAAGCAATACAAAGTTGGGAGCAACCGAAGTGAGTAGCTTTTTGGGCTTAGCTGGTTATTATCGGAGATTCGTGGAAGGATTTTCTCGAATTGCTACTCCGTTAACTCAGCTGACTCGGAAAGATACAAAATTCTTATGGAGCGAGGAATGCGAGAAAAGTTTCCAAGAGCTCAAGAGGAAACTCAGTTCGGCACCTGTTCTAACAATACCATCTGGTTCGGATGGATTTGTTATCTACAACGATGCTTCAGGCAAAGGGTTAGGATGTGTTCTCATGCAACATGGGAAAGTCATAGCTTATGCCTCGACAACTCAAAGAATATGAGAGGAATTATCCTACTCATGATCTGGAGTTGGCAACAGTCGTTTTTGCGTTGAAAATCTGGAGACACTACCTGTATAGGGAGAAAGTGGAGATTTATAGGGATCATAAAAGCCTCAAATATTTCTTCACCCAAAAGGAAATCAACATGCGGCAACGATGTTGGCTTGAGCTGTTAAAAGATTATGACCATAGCATTCAATATCATCTTGGAAAAGCAAACGTTGTAGCTGACGCATTGAGTAGAAGATCGTATGCGGGTACGAGTGTGATATTGTTAACACAAAGACCCATTTTGTACGACTTACAAAGGATGGAAATAGAGTTAAAGGCTCCAAGTACCCATGTGATGATATCAAATATACGAGTAGAACCGACTTTAATCGATAAAGTTAAAGCTGATCAAGCTAAAAACCTGGAGCTGATGCGTATGAAGATGAAAGTGCAAGAAGGTGCTATTCCAGAAGAAAGAATCAATGAAGAAGGAATACTTTGAGTCAACTCCAGACTTTGTGTTCCAAACGATTCTGACTTGAAGCATAGAATCATGATGGAGGCACATAACACACCATTTGCAATCCATCCTGGGAGTACCAAAATGTATCATAATCTTCGACATACATTTTGGTGGAGCAATATGAAGAGAGAGATCGCGGAGTTTATCTCGAAGTGTTTAACTTGTCAACGTGTAAAGGCGGAGCATCAAGTGCCAAAGGGTCCATTGCAACCACTTGAGATTCTAAAATGGAAGTGGGAACACATTACTATGGATTTCATTACGGGTCTTCCCAAGGTTTCTCAAGGTATAGATGCGATTTGGGTTATTGTTGATAGATTAACCAAGTCTGCTCATTTCTTGCCTATACATGAGACTTATTTCCTTGAACGTCTTACTCGTATGTACGTAAATGAGATTGTGAGATTGCATAGCATGCCAGTATCCATAGTTTCAGATCGTGACCCAAGATTCACTTCACGATTTTGGGTTAGCTTGCAGAAAGCTATGTGCACGGATTTACGATTCAGTTCGGCATACCATCCTCAAATGGACGGGCAATCGGAAAGGATTATTCAAACCCTTGAAGATCTATTAAGACTCTGTGTCCTAGATTTCAAAGGAAGTTGTGATAAGTACTTGCCACTGGTGGAATTCTCCGACAACAACAGTTATCAAGGAAGTATAAGCATGGCTCCATTCAAGGAATTGTATGGATGAAAGTGTCGTTCTTCGGTATGCTGGGACGAGGTGGGTGAAGCAACTTTGTTGGGACCGGAATTGGTACGCATGACTACAGAAAAGATTCAAATGATCCGGCAACGTATAAAGACCTCACAAGATCGACAAAAGAGTTATGCTGATCTTCATCGAAAGGACGTGGAATTTAATATAGGAGATCATGTACTGTTACGTATTGCTCCATGGAAGGGAGTTACAAGATTTGGGAAGAGAGGAAGGCTCAATCCACGATTTGTTGGTCCATTTAAGATTCTTGACCGAATAAGAAATGTGGCCTATAGACTCGCATTACCTCCAAGCATGTCTCGTGTTCATAATTTTTTTCATATATCTATGCTTCATAAATATGTGAAAGACCCGAACCACATTATTGAGTTAGAACCAGACGAGATAGCCGAAGATTTAACATATGAAGAGGTATCTGTTAAGATCTTGGATAGGAAAGAGCATGTCCTACGAACCAAGGTTATACCACAAGTTAAGGTTTTGTGGAGGAACCATGCTATTGAAGAAATGACCTGGAAGTTGGAATCGGAAATGAAAGCGAAATACCCTCACCTTTTCGAAACACCATGTACGTACGTCAATTTCGAGGATGAAATTTTATAAGGATGAGATGTTGTAAGACCCCAACTTATTATAAATAAAATTGAATTTCTCTATTTATTATCTTGAAATAATAAGGTGATAATTTGATATAATACTTTGATTATGGGTGAAATGTGCAAATTTTGCAAAATAAGCAAGTGGTTATAAAATATTCATTGTTGTCGGAGAATATTCGTTTAGTCGTAGAATATTCTTTTTGTCGGGGAATATTCGTACGACGGCGCAGCCATTTGTGGGCCCTATAATAGAATAACTGTCGGATGAAGAAAACGACAAGTTTGAGTTTTTATAAATAATAACAGTAGTTATTCACAAATTAACAACGTTGAATACTTTGATGGTTAAAATACAGTAAAACGCGTGGTTGCACAGTAGCACACGGTATTGCATAGTATTTTTAAATTATTGATTCTTATGTAAGAAGGCACTACTCAATAATTGTTACAGTAATTACTCTTCAATATTTTATTTTATTGATTCAATAATTGTTGCGTTGATATTTTATATTATTATTGTTTCAATAATTGTCTTTCGCATGATTTTCCCATATCGGATCAATAATTCATATTATTTGAATAATATTATTAGATAGCATTATTGGCAATGTCTAGAAATTTTTGTCTAAGGAGAGGTTTAGTCACCTAATTGCGCGCCAGTAAGGAGAAATCCTTATCGGAAAGTCCCCTCTTTCCTGGGAACGGCCTGGTTGTCATTATTTTGATTCTGTAATATTATTTGTGAATAATTATTTATTAATTTATATGATAAGAAAATATTTATTTGATGTGGATATAAATGATAGATTTATTTATTTTATGTGGTTATAAAAGAAGGAAACTGGTCAGAAGGACTCATAATCCGAAAAATCAGTGTTCTTGAGATATATTATGTGAGTTATAATTTTTAATCCGACCGTTGGATCGTTGTGATTTTTGGATATGTTATACATATATAAGTTGATTATATGTGCACAAATTTTGAACCGTTAAAAATGAACGTGTGATTTGTTATGAATTTTAAGAGGTGACTAGTTCAGAAATTGTTGAAGTTTCTGAATTTATCATTTTGGTGGAAAATTCTAGAATGAGTGGGCCCCACCTATGGTTGGTGAGAAATGTGCTCAAATTTTATTTCAAATGTGGTGGATGGAAATAGTAGCAGGTAAAGTCATCGTAAAGTGGTCAAGTCCGCTTTTACAGCTCTAAGATTTTCCTATAAATAGGTCTTGGTTAGTTAGAATTGAAAATCACATCAAAAACATAAGCTTTCTCTCTCTATATTATCGAGCGTATTTTTGTGAGTATTTAGATACTTTGAGAGTTGCTATCCAGTACAAGTTTCATTCAGCATCATATCTGATATTCCATTCTGAAGTACTGTTTCTTTGAGGTAAGGGATGTTATTTTTTTCGTAATGATGTTATTCTTTCAATATCATTATACCGAAATATTGATATGGATTTTATTGTGGAATTTTTACCTTTTTGTGTCGGGATTACTATTCACGTATACGGCACTATTCGCGTATACAACATTATTCACGAATACGACACTATTCACCAAAAAATGAAATTTTCTCTTTTTCGTCTCTGATGTCTTTTATGGTTACTATCTTTGATTGTATCCATGTTTTGATCTTTATTTTTGAATTCTACTTCACAATTGGTTATTATGAAGTATTATTGAATTTGGATAAACCGAAATATGAATCCCTAATATTTGTCCTTCTGTCTCACTGGATTTGTTTTCTCTAAAATATTTTTCATCATCCTCAGTCCTTAATGGTGATACTTGATGAATATCTTTGGCCTGTAGTGAAAAGATGAATGATTACTTGATGAATATCTTTGGCCGTAGTCTGATGATGAGCAGTGTTGAGATGAACATGACCAACCGGTGATATAAATGAATATCTTTGGCCCGTAGTGCAAAGATGAATATTTGATTCAAGATGTATATTGATTAATGTTACAGGGATAAAATATTGATGATGGACTTTTAAATTCATAGATGATAGTAGATTTCATTCTCTACTTAACTCTTCTAATGAATTGTTGTTTCACGTGCGATTGTTGATCTAAAACTTGTTATACATTATATTCTATCGATTTTTCCTGTTGAAGACTAAGGATAATTTGTTGTATATTATCTTAGTCATAATATTCTTTACTGGGCTAGTTGAGCTCACCCTTTTCCTTTTTGTTCCATTTTTCTTCTCAGGAAGTGAGAACATAGCAGGAACCAGTCGGGGTATAGAGTGATGGTCCTAGACAGTTGTTTTAGCAGTCCTCACTATTTTTTTGTAAAATAGTGCATCAATAATTGTAATGAGGACTTTATTTGAGTGTTGATATTATCTAGAAGACAATATTTGTATTTAAACACACAGTATGTGTTGTCGTATTTTGCACGACAATTGTAATAATAAAGTTGTAGTTGTTTTCTGTACCATGTATTTGGCGACTCAGAATGGGTGATGTATACCTATTTTGGGGGCGTCACACAAGATGTATATTGATTGATGTTACAGGGATAAAATATTAATAATAAATTTTTAAATTCATAGATGATAGTAGATTTCATTCTCTACTTAACTCTTCTAATGAATTGTTGTTTCCGCTGCAGTTGTTGATCTAAAACTTGTTGTATATTATATTCTATTGGATTTTTCCATGTTGAAGACTAAGGATAATTTGTTGTATATTATTTTAGTCATAATATTCTTTACTGGGCTAGTTGAGCTCACCATTTTCCTTTTTGTTCCATCTTTCTTCTTAGAAAGCGAGAATATAGCAGGAACCAGTCGGGGTATAGAGTGATGGTCCTAGACAGTTGTTTTAGCAGTCCTCACTATTTTTGTAAAATAGTGCATCAATAATTGTAATGAAGACTTTATTCGGGTGTGGATATTTTATAGAAGACAATATTATATTTAAACTCACAGTATGTGTTGTCGTATTTTGCACGACAATTATACTAATAAAGTTGTAGTTGTTTTCTGTACCATGTATTTGGCGACTCAGAATGGGTTGGGTGGATTGGACCTATTTTGGGGGCGTCACAGAAATATGCTCAATATTATAGAAGAAGAATTCTCTGATTCTGGTGTGATTTTCATTTCTAAACTAAGTATCCTACTTATAGGAGAATGGAAGGATACTATTTAGAAAATAAAATCACGGACGCACAGGGAAAAATTTCACTGACGAAACTTTCTGAATTTTTTTTTTGATTTTACTATGGTGTACTATGCAACACTATGCACACACTATGCAGTACTATACAACACTATGCAGTACTCTGCAATTAAATAAAATATAATATATTCTATTTTACATAAAAAATAAAACTTATAATATATATATATATATATATATTAAAAATCTGAGATAACTTTCTACCGATGATTTTGAAAAATGAGTAAGTGGAGGTCCATGTAATAAGCAAAATTTACAGTAAATACTTCATAAAAATCCCCTCTATTTATCTCAACTCACTTGGCTTCACAAAATATATTTTAATAACATTTATTCATCATTAATATTATAATTCGCAATATTAACAACCAGATAATTCTCAGAAAAGAGAGGGTTTTCTGATAAGGATTTCTCCTTATTGGTGTGCAATTAGGTGACCAAACCCCTTTCCTCGACAGAAATTTCTAGACATTGTTAATAATGTAAATAATAATATGAATAACTTTATCGTCTCAATTATTGATTTAATAATATAAAATATTGTGACAATAATTGAATCAATAATGTAAGATACTGAAGTGGGTCCAATTCTGAAATTTCCCAGCATGCCTATTCTGAAATTTCCCAGCAGCCCACATGTTTATAACAAAAGTGGGTCCCACCTATAATTTTAATAAAAATTATTTTATTTTTTGAAACTTTAGTAATTCATAGAAAATAGCTCATTTATCAGAAAAATACGAATTTTATGTCCATTCCACACGAAATTGAATTCTCTACAACTTTGTAGCTTTGAGTTTTTCCAAATTCTAGACATAAAATATTCGAAATCCACAAACGGAAGATTTTCAACACCTCTTAGAATTCATAACAAATTATGCGTTAATTTTTAACGGTTCAAAATTTGTGGACATATACTCAACTTATATATGTATAACATATCCAAAAATCACAACGATCCAATGGTCGGATTAAAATTATAACTCACGCAATAGAGCTTTAAGAACACCGATTTGATCTTTTAATACCTTCAATCCGACGAAATACTGATAAAATACCTCAACATTAATTCCTTCATTTATAACTACATAAATAAATCCATTATTTATATCCACATCAAATAAATATTTCCTTATCATATAAATCAATAATTAATTATTCACAAATAATATTACAAAATCACAATTATGATAACCAGTAGCTCCTGTGAGGAAGGGGGCTTTCGATAAGGATTTCTCCTTCTTTGGAGCGTAATTAGGTGACCAAACCTCTCCTCGATGTAACTTTCTAGACATTGCCAATAATGCTATCTAATAATATTATTCAACTAATATGAATTATTGATCTGATAGTGGGAAATATTGTACAGTGACAATTATTGAAACAACAATAATATAAAATATCAACACAACAATTATTGAAATAATAAAATAAAATATTGAATAATAATTATCAGTAACAATTATTGAGTAGTGCCTTCTACGTGCGAATCAATAATTCAACAATCTTAATAATACCGCAGGTGTCTTCTTGTGCGACCACGCCATTCATCGTATTTTAACCAATCGGGTATTCCAACAAAGGTTAATAAAGAATAACTACGCCAAGTTATTTATAAAAACTCAAACTTGTCATTTTCTTCATCTGACAGTTATTCCATTATGGGGCCCACAAATGACAAAAAGAATATTCCACGACCAAACGAATATTTCCCGACAGAAATGAATATTTTACAACCACTTGCTTATTTTGTAAAATTTGCACATTTCACCCATAACCATAACATTATATCAAATTAACTCCTTATTATTCCAAGATAATGAATAGAGAAAATTCAATTTTATTTATAAAAAGCTGGGGTCTTACACAAAAGGTCCATTGCAACCACTTGAAATTCCAGAATGGAAGTGGGAGCACATTACCATGGATTTCGTTACTGGTCTTCCCAAGGTTTCTCAAGGCATAGATGCAATTTAGGTCATTGTTGATAGATTGACCAAGTCTGCTCATTTCTTACCAATACGAGAAATTTATACACTTGAATGTCTTGCTCGTATGTACATAAACGAGATTGTAAGACTGCATGGTATGCCAGTATCCATAGTTTCTGATCGAGACCCAAGATTTACTTCACGATTTTGGGTTAGTTTGCAAAAAGTTATTGACACGGACTTACAATTTAGTTCGGCATATCATCCTCAGACGGACAGACAATCAGAGGGGACTATTCAAACTCTTGAAGATTTATTAAGACTCTGTGTCCTTGACTTCAAGGGAAGTTGGGACAAGTTCTTACCGTTGGTGGAGTTTTCATACAACAACAGTTATCAAGCAAGTATTGGCATGGCTCCATTCGAAGCATTGTATGGAAGAAAGTGTCATTCTCCAGTATGCTGCGATGAGGTGGGTGAAGCAACATTGTTGGGACCAGAGTTGGTACGTATGACTACAGAAAAGATTCAAACGATCAAGCAACGTATAAAAACCTCACAAGATCGACAAAAGAGTTATGCTGATCTTCATCGAAAGGACGTGGAATTTGATATTGGAGATCATGTGTTGTTACGTGTTGCTCCATGGAAAGGAGTTAAGAGATTTAAAAAGAGAGAAAAGCTCAATCCTCGTTTCATTGGCCCATTTTTAATCCTTGATCGAGTAGGAACTGTGGCGTATAGACTCGCTTTACCGCCAAGTATGTCTCGTGTTCATAACGTTTTTCACATATCCATGTTATGTAAATATGTGGAAGACCCGAACCACATTATTGAGTTAGAACCGGACGAAATAGCGGAAGATTTGACGTATGAAGAGGTTCCAGTTCAAATCTTGGATAAGAAGGAACATATTCTACGCTCCAAGGTTATACCTCAAGTCAAAGTTTTGTGGAGAAATCACGATGTTGAGGAAATGACCTGGGAGTTAGAATCTGAAATGAAATCAAGATATCCTTACCTTTTCGACATACCAGGTACGTACCCTAATTTCGAGGGCGAAATTTCATAAGAAGGGGAGGTTGTAAGACCACAACTTTTTAATAAAGATGATTTTTCTATAAATATTATGGAATGAATTTGATATAATGTTATAGTTGTGGGTAATATTTATAAATTTTGCAAAGTACGCAAGTTGTTATAAAATATTTGTTTGGTTGGGGGAATATTCTTTTTATCGAGGAATATTCGTACGACGACACAATCATTGGTGGACCCCACAACAAAATTATTGTCGGAGTTAGAAAACAACAAAAATATTTTTATGAAAATAATCTACGGAAGTGTTACCGATTAACAATCATTGGAATGCACAGTGGTTAAAATACTGATAACACGCGTTGTTGCACAAGCGAAGACACTCGGTATTACATAATATTTTTTTTTGAATTATTGATTCTTATGTAAGAAGGCACTACTCAATAATTGTTACAGTAATTACTGTTTAATATTTTATTGATTCAATAATTGCTACGTTGATATTTTTGATTCAATAATTGTCACTACACAAAGATTTCAAATTATCAAATCAATAATTCATTTAAATATATTATTATAATATTATATTATAGTAGTATGATGTGATTATATGATAGTATGTTTTTTTATAATTTGAATGGTAACATTATTATAGTAAATTCATGGTATAAAAGTAAAATGAGGTGGAAGAGAACAATTTGAATTTGAATTCTGATGTTGTAAGCGATGATGTCATCTAACGATGAGGTAAAGAATGATGTCATCGGAAGGATGATGTAAGCAATGATGTCATTTGATCGATGATGTAAGCAATGATGTCATATGATCGATGATGTAAACGATGATGTCATAAATTATGGCAAAAGACTATTTTACCCTTACTCTACCAAGCTTATAAATAGAGTTCATTCCTTCATTATTTTTCACGAATTCAAGAAAGCTATAGGCGAGAAAGAATAGAGAGAATAAGAGAGAAAGAAGAAGAATCTTCATTACTAAAATATTATGGTATCCAATTTCCTACTAAGGTAAGGGTATTATTTCTTTCTTATTCATGAAGAGAACTTACATTATTCCATTCTTTATTATTCTCATTGAATAACTCAGATACGCTGCTACCCAATACTTGGTGAAATTCTTCCGTTATTCCATTCTTTATCATTATGTTGAATAACTTTTATACATCTGCAGCACTCGCATACACGGTGAAATTCTTCCATTATTCCATTCTTTATTATTCATTGGAACATCCTGCCCGTGCGTTTCTTACGCATGACCCTGGTTCTCGTTATTTATTATTATGTTGGAACATCCCATTCGGTCTGAATTTCGCTTTGACTCGGTTCCGTTATTTATTATTATTCTGTTGAAATATCCTATCATCGTGCGTTTCATGCACGACCGTTCCGTTCCGTTATTTATTATTACATTGGAATAACTTGTCTGCGCGATCTATTGCATGCCCGTGATTTCTTTTGTTATCCCATTCTTTATTATACTCAGTTGGTTAAAGTTTTGACTTCTATACTCCATAAAATTAGTGGAATATCCTTGATATTTGCGTTTCATCCAGTATCTTTTCATGAAAATATTCTTCTGAGCATTCTTGAGTTTTACTCTACAAAGAAGTATCATGTTGAAAATTTAGACGTTATTGGTTCCTGGATAAATTAATTCTTGAACTTATTTTATTGAATTCTTATATCATTGTCATCATTCTCATGTTTATATTATGTTCAAAGTCATCTCATGGCACATGTGCGTGCATAGATGGACTTAGTATGATTATGACTGTGGATTATTCTAATATAATCATGGTAGTAATGTTACAAATGATGTGGTAAAAGTCCTCATTGGCCGTAGTGCATTGATGGATAGTTGTTGGCATAATCATGATCAGTTGATGAATACACGAATATCCTTGGCCGTAGTGCGGGGATGATGTGGATTATTTATTAAACCGAGTCTCGATGATAAAAGTGATGAAAATCTTTTAAATCATAAAAGATAGTAGATTTTATTCTCTACTTGACTCTTTTAATGGATTGCTTGTTCCGCTACGCTTAAACTTGATATTTGTTATATTTTATCGCTTTAACATTTTTGAAGGCTAATGATAATTTATTCGCATTATCTTAGTCATAATGTTTCTTCTTGGGCTAGTTGAGCTCACCTTTTCTTTCACCGTTTCTCTTGAAATGAGAACGTAAATGGGGACTAGTCGGGAACGAGAGTGACTGGCCTAGATGATAGTATTAGTAGTCCTCACTATTCTCATTAAATAGTGTGAAAATAAATGTAAAGAGGACTCTTTTGAGTGTGGATATTGTCTAGATGACAATATTCTTATTAAACTCTCGCTTTACATTTTGTCGTATTTTACACGATAAATTGTATTATTAAGTTGTATTTGAATTTTGTACCATGTATTTGGCGACTCAAGATGGGTGATGTATACCTATTTTGGGGCGCCACAATGAGTGTAAATTCGAATCAAAATGAAATAATATTACTTACATACTACAGAGTAGGGGTGAGCAATTCGGTTATAACCGAACCGAATAGCTTATTCAGTTATAACCGAAAACCGAAATCTTCTTGATTTTACTATCCGAAAAATTAACCGAATTTAAAAATAACCGAATAACCGAAAACTGAATAACCGAATTTATAATTCGGTTATTTCGGTTAATAACCGAATTAAATTAAAATTTATTTTATCAAACAAAAGACAACAACATTCTGAAGCACCCAGCAGGTTAGCATACTCGCCACTCAACATCAATAAGCACCAGTAATATACACAAAATGACAAAATGAATTAGCCCCTTAATTGAATAATTCCATACTACTCTACCACAACTTTAAGGATAGACTTGCAAGTTCACTTTAGTCTAAAACACTTCAAAGAATATGAACAAGGACAAACGAAACAATTATAGAGGCCGGAGGTGGAAGGTGGATAATTCCATATTCAAAATCATAAACAGAACATAATTGTTTCAAAAAAAACAGAACATACTACTCTACCACAATTTCAACTGTTCATGAAACGGAGTAATTAACAAACCCATATCCTTAACAAACCCATCAAGCAAAACAACAATTTTCGTAAATCGCAGATGCAGAAGGGTAGGGGCCAGAGGTTGAATCACAAAGAGGTTGGAGCCTTGGAGGACATAGTGGGAGAGTTACGATTTGCGAAGCGAAACTGTGGGTTGTGACTATGGAGAGGAAAAATTAAAAATTTAAGGATTTGGGTTAGGGTTAGGGTTAGGGTTAGGGTTAGGCGACAGTGGACTAAGGCTAGAGAAATAGGCGAGAGCAGAGTACTGAGTGAGTCTTTACAAGATACTTCCAATCTTCTTCTTCTTCGATAAAGAGCAAAGTGATTGACCATGATGCTCGTATTTAGAGTACGAGGGGAGAAAAATTAGCAGCGGAGAGAATTTCTGGAGGTAGGAATATGGAAGACGTGAGTAATGAGAGAGAATTCAATAATTAATGCTCTATATATATGTAAAGTCACCTACCTATTCATGCTCTATATATAATTAATGCTCTATATATATGTAAAGACGTGAGTGATGATATTAGCGCCAATGTTTAAAGTATGCTAGCTTTAATGCTCTATATATATGTAGTCACCTACCTATTCAGTTATTCGGGTAAACCGAATATCACAATTTTAATAACCGTACAAAAACCCGAAATCCGAATAGTAAAACGATTATAACCAAATTGTAAAAAATAACCAAATAACCGAAATAATTCGATTAAAAAATTTCGATTGTGTTCGGTTATTCGGTTTTATCCGTTTTTTGCTCAATCCTACTACGGAGTATGGAAAAAAATATTATTTCTTACAAAAATTGAACAAAAATAATATCCATTACCACTGTTGAACAAAAATAATATTCCTTACGAATATTGAACGAAGATAATATTCCTTACGAATATTGAATGAAAATAATATTCCTTACGAATATTGAACGAAAATAAAATTTCTTATGAATACGAAAAATAATATCGTAAACAAATATAAAATGAATAATACCCTTTACCATAATAATGATATCCCTTACTTTAAAAGGAGAGTATTTCTGACTGGTAGGGCGGAGATATTCTTGAAGAAAATTTATACTGTTTTATACGCTCAAAACTTCATTAATTAACTCTAAAGAAATACGCTCAATATTATAGAAGAAAAATTCTCTGATTCTGGTGTGATTTTTATTTCCAAACTATGCATCCTATTTATAGGAGAATGGAAGGATACTATTTAGAAAATAAAATCACAGATGCACGGGAAAAAATTTAAAGGGCGAAACTTTCTGAATTTTTTTTTGATTTTATTATGCTGCACTATGTAGTACTATGCAATACTATGCAATCAAATAAAATATAATATATTCTATTTTACATAAAAAAAACAAAACTTATAATATATAATAATAATAATAATAATAATAATAATAATAATAATAATAATAATAATAACTTCCCCCATGACCCATTTTCTTCCCCTACCCGTGCCCAATTATATATATATTTATATATATATATATATAATAAAACTGAGATAACTTTCTACCAATGATTTTGAAAAATGAATAAGTGAGGGTCCATGTAATAAGCAAAATTTACAACAAATACTTCATAAAAATTCCATCTATTTATCTCAACTCACTTGGTTTCATAAAACACATTTTAATAACATTTATTCATCATTAATATTATAATTCGCAATATTAACAACCATATCATTCCCAGAAAAGAGGGAGCTTTCCGATAAGAATTTCATCTTATTGGCGCGCAATTAGGTGAGCAAATCCCTTTTCTCGACAGAACTTTCTAAACATTGTCAATAATGCAAATAATAATATGAATAACTTTGTCATCTCAATTATTGATTTAATAATATAAAATATTGTGACAATAATTGAATCAATAATTTGAGATACTATACAGCAATTATTATGGCAATAATTGAAATAAACTGAGTGACTTCACACGTAAGCATCAATAATCAAAGATATTGTACAATACCATGTGTTACTGTGCAACCACGCATAATACTATACTTTTATCACCGGGTGTTTCAACAGTTAACAGTAAAACTTTCGCCGTTATTTTTATAAAAAGATATTTTTGTCATTTTCTAACTCCGACAGTAATTTCGTTGTGGGGTCCACCAAATAATTATTTCGTTGTACGAATATTCCCTCATAAAACGAATATTCCCTGACCAAACGAATATTTTATAACAACTTGCTTACTTTACAAAATTTATAAATATTACACAACTATAACATTATAACAAATCCACACCATAATATTTAAAATGATATTTAGAGAAAAATTAATCTTTATTCATAAAAGTTGGGATCTTACAATTGTCCCCCTAAATCAAGTAAGGAAATTGTTGGTCGATGCACAAAGGCCTATATTCTTTGGTTGTATGGGGCAATATTGTTCTCCACTAGGAATAAAAATATTGTTCATCCCAATGTATTTTATTGCTAACACTGAAAATTGTGTAACATATTTTTGGGGTGCAGTTATGTTGGGCTATTTGTATAGGTCTTTATATACTGCCACTAAGAAAGGAGCGAAATATATTAACAGTTGTCACACTTTTACAAATTTGGGCATACTGGCGTATAATAATTGGAAGGCCTAACCCCTGGACTCAATCACAGTTATGATTACCTAAGGCCCTAGTGTGAGCATACTCAGAAAATCACAGCTACCCTGATAGACGACACAATTCCCATCATCATTTATCTGTAACTTGGCACGTATTTAAATTAAATTTTGGACAGATTGGCTGCCGCATGAGCCTGTAACGACAGGGTCTTTTTTACAATTTATCTAAGCCTTACATTGCAATATCAACGATCGTGACGGTTCAACCGTCGCTATAACCCAGAATAGCTATGACGACGGGTGAAACCGTCGCTATAACACAAAAATCTGTCGTCATAACCGACTATATAATACACAACTGTGTACATATATTTTTTCCATATATATATATATATATATATATATATATATATATATATATATATAGTTCCGTTCAGAAGCGGACTCAAGAAACGGACTAAAAAACGAACTAAGCTTATTAGTTGAACCAAAAAAAAGACACGCGGGTCAAAAAAACACATGGGTCAAAAATTAAACCCATGTCATATTAGTACTTCACACCGCCCTTCCCTCTCTCGCTCTTCTCTCTCTCTCGCTCTCTATCAACGATCATGTCCCTCTCTCTATCAGCTGAAGCAAATCGGAAGGGTAAAAAGGCGATCGAACATGTGGTGTTGCAAATCGGAAGGGTAAAAAGGCGATTAAACAGGTGGTGTTGCAAATTGGAAGGTAAAGATTCCTACTTAATTTTGTAATTTCTGTTTGATTTGAAAGAAATCTAGGGTTTGTTTTGGGTTTCAAGAACAATTAGATTTGGAGAAATGACTAAAAATTTGAGTGAGAACAGACATGAAGTTATACTTGAGCATTTCTAACATCTGATTTGATTTATGGTTGGAGAGTGAATGGCAGGGAAAGAGGTGATTTATGACGGACTAAGTTTATGTAACAGGCCACTTGCATTATCACTCCTAATCGCCTTCTTCTTCATTTCTTCTACTTTCTTCTCTTTATCATATAGAGATTCCCATTTTCCCACCTTCCAATCCATACCCAGTTAAGGTACTTAACTTTTTCTCAACCCTTTTATTTATTTTTTGGCTGGATTTTGAATTTTGGGTGCAATTTTTTTTGGAATTTTGGAACTGATTTTGATACCTTTTTTATTTTTTAATTTTCATGGGAGGTTCAAAGAGGGGTCAAGAGATTGCTTGATGAAGGACAAAGTGAAGAAACCCCTGTGAATTCATCATATCTAATTTTGGCTCCAAAGAGGACTTACAGAAAGAGATCTTCTTAATGATTTTAAAAGATATACAGGAGGGTGTAACATTAGTGAGCGCCATTACTGGGCTGTAAGTTCCTTTTATTTATTTACTTTAATTTTTGCTATAAAATTCAAGAAGTCTAAATAATAAATATGATTTTAATTCATTGTTCTCAATTTAAAGACCCCTAAAGTTAGTGTATTTTGTTTGATACTTATAGTCCTACAAATCTTTGTTCCTCTTTTTATATACTTATAGTACTACAAATGCACTTGATTCATTTTTTTTATTATGCAATCGAGCTCAATAACATGGGTGGATGGAATTTTTCACTTATTTTATTTGTAGGCTTACTTTAACAGGTATGGTTTCAATATTAAGATGGGAGAATCGAATTTGGGGAATAAAATTGGCCAAGGATGATATCTCAGTCAATGTAGTAGACTTAAATATGTTGGGCTATAATTGATGAACCAAAAAAATTCTCCCATTTGTGTTTATGCTTCAGTGATTGGGAAGCCTTCAGTTTTTGTACTGATTTTCTCTCGAGTTATGCTAATTCTAGGTAATCACACTACAAAGTGCAAACATGTTTAATTTATTTTTATTTTTCCAAAAGAACAAAACAACAATGATTTGCCTACTTTATTTGTGGTTAGTTTTACTAAAATAAGAATTTTTCCTATCATGTCTTTCACCTCTAAATATCGTGTGCATGTAGTCTGTGGGTTTTAATGTCGTTCCATTTTTTGTTATTGTGGCTATCTTATGGAAGGTAGTTATGAAGACGTAATCGTCTTGTTTGAATAATTATTCATTATCATATTTGTTCTAATTACCTATAGTGATTATTCACCTCTATGAAGTTGAATTCAACATGAAAATATTCTAGCACGACATACAATCTTTAATTCATGAAACCTGCTAGCTAATAGGTTTCTTACTATTTGCATTACCATCAGGAAGCAAGGATTGCTGTTGAGAAAGCAGTTGCTGTGGTGAAGGTTGCCCTTTTTTACGTTTCGAAACTATAACATTTTCAAGAGTTGCTGCTGATGGGAGATACCAACTTAGAACCACAATCAGTTGAATCAGTTGAAGGGCTGATTGAGGAGCAAGATGATGCCCCTCAGTGGATCAAGGTCAATGAGTGAAGAATGGCAAGTGCTTGAGAATAGTTTATAATTTTTTAATCTATTCCTTCCTGTTGCATGGCTTGTGCCATGGAGAATGACCAGCTGAATGTTATATCTGAATGCTATCTCTCGATGATTGTATATTAATCAAGATTTTTTTGAATTCTCCTCGCTGTCTCCAATCAATCATATATATACTACTTCATATTTTCACTAATTCAATATCCATCCATTGTATATATTTTCATTCATTGGTTCCCTCTACAGTATATACTACTTCATATTAAGGAATTTCCAGTTTTGAATAAAATCTATCCGGAATTGCTTTCAGTTCTAAGAACTGCAACCTTCAAAATCAACCATTCCCTTTGTGATCTGGTGGCACTCCACAAGTGATAATGTATCAAGCCTCAACATAGACAACTTCTAGAGGGGAATTTGGAGAAATGTAGATATGATATAAAACATTCAATTGCCAAAAAGACTGAACAACACAAATGTCTTAACAAATTTGAAATTAATATCATCCAATCATACCCATTGCTTAACAAGTAAACAATAATATCTCTGAAATGGAATTCTAATAAAAATAACCATGTTTGTATACAAGACTCTGTAGAAACTATCAAACAAAACATTAAACTCTCTGTTTGCTTCGTCAGCCTTCTAATTGTGCTCCGAACTGTCACAGCAGCAGCAGTGCTGTTGCATAGAAAAAATAGATCCAAAAATTAGATTAGTGACTGGTAATATGTAAGATAAAAGTGGCAGATAGGTAAAAACTATTAGAGGATCATTATTTTAATGTGTATGCACTGCCTGCTTTGACTTTGCCACAATCCTTACAACCCCATATCCCTACTGCCTTTCTCTTCACTGCATACTGCATTTGGTCAAGTACATCATTAAACAAAAACCTGAAAGTTGATATTAACTGGATATATGTAACTTCTTAGACGACATTACGAATAACAATCAAAAAAATAAGATATTAATACCTTTCCACAAAATAAGATATTAAAAACAAACGACGGACAATGAAATGCCATACCTTTCCACAAAATTCACAGAAGTATCTGCTGTTCAAAAGTATTGTATTGAGAAGAAAACGATGTAAATAGATAATTCTATGTCACACTCACTTTTTGAAATACTAGCAGACTTTATGGGATTTATTAAAAAAATAGAGTTGCCTCCCTACGCTAAATCAAATGAGCTACTAGAACAATTAAGGTAGTAGCCTTAGATTTAGCTCTAGCAGCTAGGAATTGAGCTTTCAAACTTTGCTTTTCGTTTCATTTTGCTTTAGCTGTGCAGACGTATATAAGTGCCGCATTTTAAAATACACAAGATTGAACACACAAAGTATATAAATACGATACTATATATGAACTTCAATTCCTCGAATTTCAACTAAATTAAGAATAGTATAACCCACTACTATTAGTGTCAACATTGAGAATTGTTGTTAACATTTTATTATCGCTGTCAACATTTTGTACATATATTTTAAAAATTTTGCACATTATGAGGGGTGTACATATATAGTCATATGGAGATAAAACTAGAAGAACTCAATTTCCAGAAAGTAAGTAATTGAAACCCAAATTAAGAGAACAAATCCCTAATTTTGGTGAACAAGACAGAAGAAGAAGAAGGATGACATTATTAATAAGCCAAGCAACTAAATTTTCCTATCACTACTAAACCCATGTGAACCATTTGACCATCGGATAGAGATTGGCATTATCAAATGAAAGTATTACTTAATTCAAAACAATTATGCTAGCAACACATTCAGTGAAGGCGTATATCATTTTGCTAACACAAATCAAATAAGTATATATTTGCTAACCAAAACCAAACAAGAAAAAACACCTAATTCCTTTAAAATTACTCATCAAAATTCAAAAGTACTAAAAATCAAAAAATGGACAACCACTCCGTCATAAATCACCCCTTTCCCTGCCATTCACTATCCAACCATAAATCAAACCAGATATCAGAAATACTCAAATACAACTTCATGTCTGTTCTCACTCAAATTTTTGGTCATTTCTCCAAATCTAATTGTTCTTGAAACCCAAAACAAACCCTAGATTTCTTTCAAATCAAACAAAAATTACAAAATTAAGTAGGAATCTTCACCTTCCGATTTGCAACACCACCTGTTCAATCGCCTTTTTACCCTTCCGATTTGTTTCAGCTGATAGAGAAAGAGAGAGACAAGGTCGCTGATAGAGAGCGAGAGAGGAAAGAGCGAGAGAGGGAAGAGCGGTGTGAAGTCATGGGTTTAGTTCGTTTCTTGAGTTCGCTTCTGAACGGGACTCTATATATATATATATAGAGAGAGAAAGAAAATTTCAAGGCAGAACTTTAAATAGCAAAACTTTTTTAAACAACATAACTATTTAATAAGATTCCCGTGTTTTTTTTAAAGCTAACTCCCGTGTTTCCTTTAAGCTCCTCAGTCCTCCATCCTCGATAGAAATTGAGAGAACTAAGCCCTAGTTAGAATCAGCTAGCAGAAGAATGAAGGAGCAGCAGAAGAACAAAGAAATTCTTTTCAATTTTTCAAATCGATTCAGCAGAAGTCTTATTGAACGAATGGAGCAGAAGAACCAAGCCCTAGAAATAAGCCAACCCCAAATTGATCCTTCTCAATCGGCAGACTTCTTCTCCAAATCTTCACAAAACAAAACTTTCTAGGAAGAATCTCCACTTCGAATCTCCATCTCTCCACTTCGAATCTCCATCTCTCCACTTTGAATCAGTAAGCCCTAGAACGAAAAACCCAAAATATTGTTATTGCGAAGTATAGAAGTATTGATCTGTGTGTGTTGCCCGTGGGTTTGTTCCTAAAAAAACTGAATAATTTTAAAAAAACTTACAGTAGATGGTGTACTCATGGTTATACTCAGTTTTTTCTTTATCCTTGTTTCTGAAAGTTGGATTGGAATTAGAGGATTCTCTCTTTGGTTCCTTTTGTAGTTCTATAATTAAGGTACTCTTTCAGAAGCTTTTGAATGACGGACTAAAAAAAATATTATTGAAATTATTTGTATTATATTTTGAATTTGATATCTAAGATTAATTAACCCCCATCTGAGTATCACCTGTTATTTTGGAAACTTCAATGCCCCACATAAGTTAGAACCCATTATTTGAAACACAATGAACATACCTCAGATACTTAATCTGGACTTTCAGCAGTGATAATTAATTACAGATTGTTGAGACAAGAATTCAGGAAATTTACAATTTTGTGGTCCGAACAATCGTGAGTGAACAATTGATAAGTTATAAATAGAAAATATGAAATCTTATATCAGAAAATTAAATACTTAATTAACTATCATCATTTTAAGTTCAATATTTAGCTTAGGATGTGTATGCTAAAATTTGTATAATTCAGCTGCAAAAATTTACATGTTCTTAATAAATATATATGACTGAATCTTATTTTAGATTATTGATAACTATATATATTTAGAATTGTATAATTGTACTTTGAAATATGGGTACATATGAGTTTGTACTTGTGCAGCACTACAAAAAAACAATAATAAAAAAGTTGGACTATTTTTTGGACAGAGGTATTAATAAATAAATAAAAATTACCTTCTTATTTGTTGGATATTTTCAAAATCTCTTGTTATATAATAAATATATCTTTGCAGCAAGAAGGGATGGACCTGGACTTGGTTACGCTGATAAGTGTTCTCCCTTGCTTCAGTGAGGCTGAAGATTTGGCACAAGGCATGGTTATTTCATGGCTATGCTATCAAAAGGGGACTTGACTCTGATGTTACTTTAGTTAATGCACTTATTAGTATGTACGTGAACTGCGGAGAACTTGATGCCGGAAAGTTAGAGACTCTCTTCTTTACATCTCTTTGATAGCAAAACAAGTTGTTGATAATAAATGCAAGAATGAGAAAAATGGGAGATGCATGCAACTCTGAGTAAATTGCTACATATTACACAACTATATGGCGTTAAATTGCTATGTCACAACTATATGGGAAGAAATATTTAATGTAATGAAGTTGTATTCCCTTATTTAACATCTTATTCTACCATTAATTGTGTGCGAGATTTTAATGAAATCTAGTATGTTGGGTCTACCATTAATTCCCTTATTTAGACTTTGTGGTTTCCACTTTACTGATGGTTATATTGGGTTGACTAGTATGTTGCAATATTCCCATGTGCTCAATTTTTGCTCTAAGACCCTGATAATGGATTCTGACGAAAGTTGAAAGAGTTACAATTACTTTCCTTATCTTAGATTCTAATGACATATAGTTGTTTCTGAGAAATCATTACCACACTGAATAATCTGCACTCATAAAGACTTTAATACAAGACTTTTTGAATCAAAATACCGATTCGGGAAATTATATCAAGGCCAACATTCAAATTTCTTCCTCACAAAGCTGCAGAAGCCTACCAATTTTCGTAGAGAAGGACCCCAAACTCCCACCTCCCTGAACAACCATCATTAATACCATTATTGACAAACAGTAACATGCCAAACATGTCAATTTAACCTGCCATTAAGACTACAATTCAGGAGCAAGACTTTTTGAATCAAAATCATGATTCATGGATAATATCATATAAACTAACATAAACTATTACATTCTTTTGGAGTTCCACCACTAAAATTCCACTACTGAACTATTACATTCTTTTGTACAGGCAAAAGCAGAAAAATTGGTAAGTCCAGAGACGAACCAATCTGTAAGTCCCTTTAACTTCCATCCAACAAAGAAAAGCAACTAAAAGAGTCATCTAAATATCTGCAAAGACCAAAGAATAAAGACCATGCAACACAACTAATAAAGACCAAGATCATCCATTGAATATCTGCAGAAGACCATGAGCAAAACATAGAAAATCATTCACGAATTTTGCACTATAAAATGAAAGTCACCTAAATACGTAGTAAAAACATTAACAGTCAAGTGACACATCTCTTCCACTTCCAAAACCAATCAAAACAACTCATATATATTTAGGAGGATGACAACCAGAGAACACATTAATTGTAAATATTTGATAAGTAAATGGGCAATCAATCATTTATGTTAATACTTTTAGACTAACTCACCCAGAAACGCAGGAGAAGAAACCAACAGCTAGGCAGACTCTCTGCAAAACCAAACAATAATTTGATTGGTCCATATAATGTGAACAAAGCTGATAATACTCGTACATGACAAGTATTGTTAAGAGATTCAAAATTTCTTTGCTAAGAGATCACCTTTTTAATATAAAATGACAAAGTAGAAACATTTGTGCTAAGCATTTGTTACTCTTATATACAACATCGCATGAGTCATAAGTTCGTAAATAGACTACTCTTCACAACAGATGCATGATATAAAAGAAAAAACACAAGTTCTATTAGTTCACATACCTCATGATCATTAGTTCTATTTGTCAATCAGATCTCGAGTAGATCATCATTTGATGCTCCAATTCTACATTTAAACAAATAAAGAAAGTCAAAATCAAATTTAACAAATAAAGAAAAGTCAATTTTAAACAAATAGCACAATCAAAATACGCTTTCATATAACAAATCAACAATGTTAAGGCCTAAAAGAAGAAAATAGCCATGAAAAACAGAGTTTAATAATGGGTATTTGTAATATAACTTCAGAACGAATAAAAATGAACCAACATTGATGAAAAAAGAAAAAGGAAGGTGAAGTTTAGATAACAATTAACAAATTTAAGGCCTAAAAGTTGAAAATTGCCACAAGTTTAATAGTGGGTTTTTGTGATATAACTTGAAAATTGAGCTATAAAATAAAGGGATTCTGGGAAAACGAAACAGAATTAAGGAAGGTGAAGTTTGGGTACGACAGATGGTGACCAAGAATCAAACAGATTAGAAAGGGTTGGCTTATTTCTAGGGAATAACTAAATAACTTCAAACAAAACCCAACAAAAAAGTACGAAATTCAAAATATAAAGAAAAGTTTTACCGATTGAGAAGGATCGATTTGGGGTTAGACTTATTTCTAGGGCTTGGTTCTTCTGCTCCCTTCGTTCAATAAGACTTCTGCCGAATCGATTTGAGAAATTGAGAAGAATTTCTTCGTTCTTCTGCTGCTCCTTCGTTCTTCTACTAGCTGATTCTAACTAGGGTTTGGTTCTCTCAATTTCTATCGAGGAGAGAGGACTGAGGAGCTTAAAGCAAAACACGGGAGTCAGCTTTAAAAAAAATACGGGAGACTTATTAAATAGTTCTGTTGTTTAAAGAAATTCTGCTATTTAAAATTCTGCTCTTGAAATTTTTTCTATCTCTCTCTCTCTCTATCTATATATATATATATATATATATATATATATATATATTAAGCATTCCCCGTACCTATTTAAACAAAACCCAAATTACAGTTTTCTCCAAAATAAAACATTCCGTCAAAACAAAACCTCTGTTCTCTTCAAATCAAAAACAAAACCCAACCTCCTCTCTCCAAAACAAAATATCTGTTCTCTCCAAATCAAAAACAAAACCCAACCTACGTTCTATCTCTCCAAAACAAATTGAAGTTGTTCGCTCAAAAAAAACCAATCTCGAAAAAATCGAATCAAGCAACACGAAGACCAAGAATCAACATATCTCGACTTCGATTCGGTAAACCCTTAACTATTATCCATCAACTCGTTCTGGGTTTTGACCTTGGACGATTTCTAGGTTTTATGTGGTCCATTTAAGTCTCTTTGCAATTTGGTTTTTTTAGAGGGTTTGTTCCTTATGTTATTTCATCTTTCTCTCCCGTACGAGCATTGAAATCTCTTTGTCTGCTCGATAGCCATTGCCGGTGTATAAGAGGTACAATTTTCTTAATTAATCATTACACTTTTTTGCCCTCTCACTCTCTAGTTTCATTAGTTATTTGCAGAAATTTTTTATTTTTATTTTATTAATAATCTTTCTCAAAATTTCAGTTTACCTTTTTTTATTCTTTCGAACTCATGTTTTATTAATTTATTTACTGCTATAAAATTGTGTTTGGTTCTACTTTTTTCCAATTGATTTCTTCTGAAATGATTTTTTTTGAAGTTGGTATCTAAGAAAGTGCTCATTTTCAGAAAATTCCAAAAACAGTAACTAAGATTTGATGTCTAGACTCTAGCTTAGTATGGGGCTACAGTTAACTCTCCCAAAAAAAGAAATAAGATTTGATGTTTAGAACTGGACTTGTAAAGGAAAAGAAGTCAGGAAACGTGGAATTTCTTTACTTGCTTGTATATAAACCTTATTTCATTTGTTATTTTCTTTGTTTTGTGAAATTGTTCTGGCACTGCTGGTTCTGTTATTTTGATTAGTCACTCTCTATTTTTATCGTAGAGATTAAAATATGAGAATTCTGGTAAAAGAGTTTCCACTGCAGCATGTGTTAGTTCTGAATAAGTTATCTTGTGCATATTATGTTCTAACCTTGCTAAATTTTATTAGTTGCATATATAGTAGCTACAAAAGTTGGGGCAGTCCCCCCCTACTTTTTTCCAATTGATTTCTTATTCGTGTGTTATAGAAAAGCTCCAATCTTTGTTGTTTTAGTGATTTTTCTTGTCATTAGTATGATTACAAGGGAAAATGCTAAAGGGAAAATCCAATAATTCACTTTTTATTTATGGTTGTCAAATTCAATGGTCACTAGGAATTCCTATGTGTTATATCTTGTTTCATTAGTTATTTGCAGAATTTTTTTATTTTTATTTTATTAATAATCTTTCTCAAAATTTCAGTTTACCTTTTTTTATTCTTTCGAACTCGTGTTTTATTAATTTATTTACTGCTATAAAATTGTGTCTGGTTCTACTTTTTCCCAATTGATTTCTTATTTGTGTGTTATAGAAAAGCTCCAATCTTTGTTGTTTTAGTTATTTTTCTTGTCATTAGTATGATTATAAGGGAAAGTTATTTTTCAATTATGGTTCGCGAGTATGAATATATGTAAAGTTAAGTTTGATTCTTGGGCGGCTGACGATTTATGTTCTCCAGTTGGGTCAGTTTGGTACTTCCAGTCCAGTCGTCCAAGAATCAAACTTAGCTTTACATATATTCATATTGCGAACCATAATCGAACATATTCGATTGAATTCATGGCTAATGATTCGAAATCTATCGAGCTATACTCGTAGAAAACGAGTAGAGTAGGACTTCTCTCACATCCGGATCGTTTGAGGAGTCGAATAATAAAGACCGCTCAAAATCGACTCGCCCATACACGAACTCGAGCCCCATTCGATTTTTTCCTGAGTCGACCCGATCCGACCTCGACCCGTCCGACTCGTTTTCAGCCTTGGGTACAATTGACCCAAAATTTATAACGTCAAATGTACTTTTGAAAAAAAAAGTTCAAGGTATAAGTAAGACTTCAGGGTAAACTTTGGGGTATTTTTGCACCTTTGCCGTATAAATATTCTTACCTCCTTTCCAAAAATGTCCTTACAAGTGTCACTTTCATAAGTAAGAAGCTTTCTCTCACATCCACACCGGTAGATCGTTGAAGAGATCAGAAGATGAACGAACAATACCAATCCATCCTCCTCGATTCCTCTGCTCGTTTCCCTCCTCCCCAAGGTCGGTTCTATTCCCAATCAATAAATTTCTATTTAGGTTTTAACATTGTATTATAAGCCTTCGGAATTCTGACTTGCAATTTTGTGGTTGATGATTTTGGAATGAATTAGGGGTGAGATTATTGTACGGAACTTCTGGGTTTAGAGCAGATGCATCGATTTTGGAATCGACCGTGTATAGGGTTGGGATATTGGTGGCGCTGAGGTCGCTCAAGACTCAAGCTGTGATCGGATTGATGATCACTGCTTCCCATAACCAAGTCTCCGACAATGGAGTCAAAATTGCTGACCCAACGGGTGAAATGCTCACTCAGGTTTGGGAGCCTTTTGCTGATTCGCTGGCTAATGCCCCTGATCCTCAACACCTGCTCCAGGTTCAAGTTATTTTCTTTGATTTGAAATGAATTAACTCAAATGTGGGTGATTTATATTATTTACTATGATGCGTTGAAACTAACAGAAGTTATTAAAAGTAGGATGTGAGGAGCAAAGGCATTGGGTTTATAAACTGGGTTTACATAATTATACATGGATAAATTATGTTTACGAATTAGGTGCATGTATAATTTAGCTAAAAGAAAATTCAAGTATATGCACTCACAAAAAATAGATGCAATTGCAGTTTGAGGCCGACTTTGAACTTGGTCAAAATACCATATTTTATGCATCCATATTGTATGCAAGAGTGTTTTGTTTTGTTTTGTCTTTTGTCAAGGTTTACTGTTTGGTGGCTGATAAGCTCTGTTTTGGTATGTGAGGTATTATAGTGTGCATTTTGAAAGTAATTTATGTTTAGTTGTTTCTTTTTAGTTATTCGTTGTGTAATTCGTCTCTAAATTTTTGAAACAGGTGATAGCTAAATTTGTGAAGAAGGAAAACATTCCACTCGAAGGAGGAGCAGGGACAGCTGAGATATTATTGGGGAGAGAAACTAGGCCTAGTGGGGAGTCTCTTCTTAAGGCTGCAAAACAAGTATGGCTTGCTTCTCCTTTGTTGCATGAAATTGGAATTTTCACTAATTAGTTTGTATCTATTTGCACATACATTTTTTTAATGATGCTGGAACTCTCAACTACTACCTATGCATGTACAATTTTTTTGAGAAGCTTTGATCTCTATGAAATAAAAGTATAAAATTATTGTTTTAACTATAAATGAAAGTCATTTCTTAAGCTGGTTGGAGGGTAGATTTCATGAGCTTACTTCAATATCCAAAGGTTGTTTACTTTTTTTCACATATACATAGAAGTTTTGGAACTGCTGTTAATTTTAAATATATAAATAAATCGATATTGCAGATTCGAACCAGCTAAAGGCTGCTTCGAGACTATTGGCAGTCAGAAAGTTGATCAATCAGGCAGTGGGAGATGCTCTGAGTGGGTTGCTTCTAGTGGAGGCTATCTTACAATATATGGGATGGTCAATCCACCGATGGAATAAGCTTTATCATGACTTGCCCAGTAGACAGCTTAAGGTCAATCTTTTATAAATTTTTAAAAACTCTGATGCATCTCTTGTTTCAGCCTTTCAGGATATAATTCAGTAGGACACTTCCTTCTGGGTGGAAGTTAGACTAAACTAGCATCCTTGCTGGAGATGCTTCTTTTTGATTGGTGTCTTCAATTTGTTTGTTTTATTTATTCAAAGTCTCTAAAGCCCATAAAAGAACTTTTTTTATAATTTCAGCGAATGCTATCTAATTGGTTTTTTTCTGTTTCATGATATAATTGCTAATGCATGCCTTATATGAATGTTCGTTCTTTTTGTGGTCATTTATATGAATGTTCTATGAACGATGTTTTGAATACCTTAGTCATTATATCATTGACTATGAAACTTAATAAACTTAAATCTGTTATGAACTATGTCAAATTAATTTAGTTAGTAATTAAGTTGAAAGCTTGGAAACTAAATTTCTACTGCTATTTGTTACATGGTTACTTCAATAATCTGGTGCCGCTGATTTTGTGAACTTGGAGTTTTCAATTATTTTATTAAAAAACTAAATATGATTTTATATAACGTCTTGCCACTATATTGTACGAGTCTGATACAACTTCTCACTTGGCTTAGGTGAAGGTTGTTAACAGAACTGCTGTTATCACAGCAAATGCGGAAACTGTGGTTGTCAGTCCTGTTGGTATTCAAGAAGCCATTAATGCCGTAACTGGTAAAACATTTCACTGTCTTTTTGAGTTCTTAATATGGAATTGAGATCTTTTTCCCCACGCAAGATTTAGGTTATTTAACACAGTTTTTATCTACTTTGTCATGTTAAGAGTTCTGTCATGTGTGTTGTGAGGTCCTACATGTGTAGATGATATACAACAAGTATTGAACATATTAGATTAGAAGAATTAAAGTTTTGAATCCATGTTGATACTCATTTAGAGTGTTGTGCCATTATGTTGTTAAAAAGAGGAAAGAATCTCTTTATCCTTTTTTCTTCTTTTTCTATTTTTTGATTACTTTTGTCCTTTCTTCTTTCTTTTTCTTTTTTTTCCGATTTTTCCTTATCCTGGAGAACTGTCAAGAACTTGATACAGATGATCCTAACTCAAATGATCTTTGTGAGAGTGCTCATAGCCTTGTTCTGAAATAAAACCATGTCCACAGTGGTTTGAAGACCTGGTGGTCACTGATTGTATAAGATTTTTCATCTGTGATATCTTCAATTTCTAAAATGTGTGCTAAATATGCTTCTTGCGTTGTACTAAAACTTTTATGCAGCAAACTACCCTCAAGGCAGATGTTTTATACGACCATCAGGAACAGAAGATGTTGTAAGAGTATATGCAGAGGCAAGTACGCAAGAAGCAGCAAACAACCTAGCCAGTTGGGTGGCAAAACTTACTCACCAATTTCTTGGATTACGGTGACTCTTAATGAGTTTCTTTCCCGGTGTCTGTTTTAGAAGGTTTGAAAACATGAATCGGCCTTTCACATAGGCGAAAAACCTACTTTTTATAGTTCCTAAGATGTGCCGTCCAGAAAGGAGAAATTTAGCCAAGCTCATATTTTTCAGCATTTCTTGGAATTCTTAGTATAAGCTATTATGACCATTGTGTAACTAGATGGAATCACAAGTAGTGAATTTTGTTCATATTTAAATTTTACAAACAGATAATGGAATCACAATTTAATCTTGATTCCTATGGTTTTCCAGACTACATAATTGGATATATTCGTATATTTCTGGGCTAGAAAGTAATGGGCACTGCTCCAAACTTGTGGGGGCTGGCATGTGAACAAAAGTATATCATCAATTCTTTCAGGACAAATCAGATTTCACAAATAAGCTATCCTGGGCTGGGCTGGGCTGGGCTGGGCTGAGAGGGAGTATAAACTAATACACCAACTGAAAGAGATTAAACGGTTTCTGCAAGTTGTCGACAGCAAATAATAGATTAATTACAACAACACGACTTTTAAATTCTGTGCTAATCAGTTTGCAGGCCACAATAATTTTCTCGTGACATCTAAGATTAGTTTCCTAATCATCCACCTGCCTTCAATAACTGCAAACATGTATGACATACAAAAACAAGAAAACATGCATGTAAATATGCACACAACAATATTGAATATGTAGCAACTAAGCTTAGAAATATGAGTATAAATTGTCATCATAAGGCAGGCAGATCCTCAGCTTTGATGTACTGAGCCTGCCAAAAGGGCACATTTAACCCTATTTGACCTTTAAATGATGCCCTTCTACTTCTACAAATGACAGACTTTCGTTGGCATTTAAGAAAGTAGTTGCATCAATTATCAAGTCATTTCCTTAAGTTATGTTCCATTTGAATATAATCTCTTGATATTATTTAATCACACTATCCAAGACTCGATTAATCTAGAGACTAGTAGTATCACAATTTCAGACAACTTGACAAAATAACCATAAGATTCATGAGAAAGATTTTCTTTATTTATTCATATACAGAAAGGAATGTATGGTTAGTAACTTAGTATGCACCAAACAATTTAGGGTTTAAAATATTGGACGTGAGACCTAACAATAACAAATTTATTTTTGAGCAATTTGATCCGTGTAAGGCAAGTAAATAAAACTTTGAGCAACATTCATGACTGCAAACTACCTCAACATCAAGCTTAGAATTTCAAATATAAGAATTAAAGTTCTTAACAAAAACGCCGATGTATCTATCGAAATAGTATTTACCTAAAATTTGGTACATATATCAAACCAGCTGTAGGAGTCTTCTACGGTTATAAATAATTTGCAAACTACGGATTGAGTAGATGCTTCTCTTCCTCCTCGAGTCTTTTTAACCATCTAAATCCAAGATCACATTCTGCTTTAGCAGCAATTTCAAATTGTTCTCTTGCCATCTCAAGTGGATTTTTCTTAGGGCTTCCTGCATTATTCCTTGATGTTCTAGTTGCCAAATCCCTTTTTGCATTGAATTTTGTCAGACATTCCGGAACTTGAACACCTGATAAGAATTTTTCATTTCTTTGAAAATAATTAGTCAACATAAAATTGGAATAAAAACACTTGACTCAGAATATCCAAAGAAGCAAAGGGATTTGGGAAGAAAATGTAGGATCGCCATATAATCCATAATCAACATAACTGATTATCCAGCTTGACATAATAAATATACCCTCGCCCAAAACAACTACAGATATAGTTTCTCATTTCTTTCATCTCTTTTTTTGGCTTTCTACCAAAACTGTTAATAAACGAAGAAAGTGTTTCCTCTTCTCTATTTAAATACTCATCATAATTTCTATTCTATTCTGTGTAAATGGATTGTGAACCATAGTTGTCAACTTGTCATGTCATCGCCATGTTGTCGTAGGCGAAGACTAGGCGCCTTAGCACTAGAGAAGGACAAACCCATGGTAGTTTACCCACGTGGATAAGTCATTTTACCCATGACTCGTCATAATCCATGGACTTGCTATGTAGGGTAATTTTATTACTTATTTGACTTTTAATGTGTGATGGGTGTTTACTTGGTTGATTCTTTATTTTCTACGTAGTGTTTGGTAACTTGTTCTACTAGTTTTTAATGTCAAGTGTTTTATTTTTGAGTTTTGATTGTGAAGTATTCATATAATTGTATTTTTAATTGTATTCTATAGTGCTAGTTATTATGTTTCGATTTTTAATGTATATAAGCTTTTATTTTTCCATATACCCTTGAAGTTAATAAATAATGTATAAATTGCAAATTGTTAATGACTTGTCGCCATACAGAGGCCATGATAGGCGGCACATCGCCTAGCCGTCTTCAACTACCGCCGTGTCTCACCGTGACAACTATGTCGTGAACAGGCCATACAAAACTAAAGACATACAATGTCTTCTCATTTAGTCTATTATTAATAGAAGTTATTGATCGACTAAAGAAATAACTTTAAAGTAAATTCAAAAGACTTCATTAGGTAAGGAAAGATTAAAAAATGGAACTGTATGTGATCAGCAATGTCAAAAGGTGTGAGCAGCTGACCTCTAAGAAGAAGGGATCCATATGCTATAGCAGCCCCAGCATGGCCCTGCATATATGCAAAAAATAAAAGTTGAGAGGACACGTATGACAGCTTCCTTAGTTGAATAACTGAGTCCTGGTTGCAAGTTCCAGCTCGATACATTAAGGTTCAAGCATACAAATTAAGTAGTTATTAGAACTGTTGTTTACATTGCAGAGATTCAAAGTTTCAAAACTCGTACGTAACATAAAACTTTGAAAGCCACTGAAGCAATTAGTTTCAATCTTAACAGTGTTGCTGACTAACATATAACATTACTGATTAACTTGAGGTGATGTAGTTCAATAAATGCAAAGATGAGTTAACTTTTACCTTCTCTGATGCTCTATGGAAACACCATACTGCTGAGGTAATATCTTTCTTCACACAATCCCCTGTCAAATATACAGCTCCTAGAAGATATAGAGCACCTGGATGTAACTACAAAATAGCAAGCATCATTAGGTTTCGAGCCTTGAAAACTTACACTGAAAATGATAATGCTTTGGTGAAACATACTACACACCTGGTCAACCGCCTTCTCCAAATAATGAAAAGCTTGTTGATCTGATTGAACATATTCATTCTATTTATAAACCAATCAAAAGGACACTAGAGTTAGATAGGATTTAGGGGGAAAAGATTACTAGAAAAGGAATAATAAAATATATGGGAGAATAGTAGTATGTCTGACATGGAATCAAGCAGACAAAAAAAATATGCAATTCAAAATACTCAAACATCAACTAATTAATACCAAAAGTTGTCCTTGAACGCAAAAGAAAAACAAAAACTAAGGAGAGGGCATTACAACATTCACTTTCATGGTATTGGTAATATTTCATACTGGATAAGTCTACCATTGAGGCCTTCTCTGTCTATCTCCTCAGTAGCGCCACCATTCAAAACCAACCAGCATATTAAGTTCTGAATCTGCTAATGCTTCCCCACAGAACATAAAGACAACTCCAGTGTCATCTTTGAATTGTGTACCATTCAAGAGGTGTGTGAATTCATTGTTTTCAAACAAATAATAAGTTATCAATTAGGTCTACAATTGGTTATAGATTGCAATGAGAACATGAACGTTTCACCAAGGAAAGGAGGCTTAAGATGCTGTTGAATTGCTTCCAATGAAAATTTAACGGCAGTTCATAATATCTTGCTAAATTGCTACTGTTGCCAGAACATCAGTTTTAACTTTCAATAAAAAGCATATGGAGTCTGACCTCAACTCTTAAACGGCAACCCAACTCATATTGCGCATCTGCATCCCCCATATTTGCGGCTTCTACTAACAAAGCAGCACCTCTTTTATGACAAGGAAAGGAAGGATTATTTATTATTGAGCATAAACAACATGTGTAAACGAAAAAAAATGAAGGTCTTCAGAAAGTTAAGTTACCATAACCTCAAAGTCAGATAGATAATAATGCTACAGGGTAGTTGTGTGAACCACATGGAAAGAAGTGAAAAGAAAGAATTTAAGAACTTCAGCCACGTCCTAATCTAGACATCATCTAATTTATCAAAATATCTAGAACATTGGTCAGCTAATATTACCTAGAACACAAAATTTCGTAGAGAAGTAATAAGCACTGAACTTCACATTTTGAAAATGTCTTACATAGCTTTGCATGCCCCAGGGACATGGTATTTGAGATGCAATTTGGAAAGCCAATATCTCGCATGCGTATTTGAGTTGTCAGCCTCCAGAGCCAATTCAAAGTTATCCTTTGCTGTCTGACATAAAACCCGAAAACAAATACTAGTAATTAATAAAATAAAATAAGTGTTTCGCCTCAGTTAAAAGTCTCAACTTCAAATAAACAACACTTGAAGTTTAAAAACCAGGAATGAAGTAAAACAGATTACTCAATTCAAATTGCAAATATAGCAAGAGGATGTAACGTTAAACAAGGAAAGAAGGGTGACAGAAGGAGAAACCAATACGAGAGTGCGTCCACATATCACTTCAATTCTGAAATGGTTCAAACTTTTTATTACATTTTTTATAATTTTCAAATAAACATTGTACTTACATAAAAGCTACTTTCTATATGGATTACGCGATGATCAAGCATTTTGTTTAGTTGGAACGTACTTGCATTTGTTTGGAAAGCCTTCCACCATCCAAAGTTTCACGAGAGAGAGAGAAACAAAGACACTTAATTGACATTTCACACCAAAATTTTAACCCCGCATACCTAAATAGAATGATAAACAATCAAATACAACCAGCTTCATCAACTAAACAAAATTCCCTATGTCTAGTAAAAATCCTAAAATCTGAATACAACGGAATGAAAAAAAAATAAAAATAAATGAGGATTTGGTTCCATTGAACAAAGCTGAACATGCATTGGTCATACATTTGAATTAGATACTCACTTTCTTAAAGTATGTTTTGTTCATATTACTCAGAACATTAATGTTCCAACCCAATCAAATAAAATTGCCTCAGAATTGTAATGCAATAATATGTGCATATATATCATTTGAATAAATAACTTTAATCCACTTCTCAAAGTTCTAAAAATAACACTCCACTAAGTACACCCTCTATGTAGTATGCACCTATATCCCCATGAATGCATATGCATGTACCCATGTAGTTTAAAATTTATACAGTGAGAGAGAGAGAAGCACAACATATTCAACAAATAGAGTATGAAATAACTTAATACGCATAATCAGAGATGTTGGAAAACAGACATACTCCAAAAAAAATACATCTATATGTTATTATAGGAAATTATAGAGAAAATAAGTTATGAATTGATGTTTATTCAACTACAATTTACCCTAAGGAGTGGGATTAGACGCTTATCATTAAGCTCGCAATAGTCAATCACTCTATCAACTTCTTTCAGGGCGCTCCACCCTTTGGCAATGAGCTCCATCGCTGTTTTATTCCTGGTGTGCATCCATCTCTGTGACAAAAGCATAAACTAAATAAATTATTGAATTGCATACATCAGGAAGACGGAAAATTACCTGTGGATTGCATTGAGCAAGATGAAGGTTGTGTTTAGTAGTAGCCTTCATGAACAATGATCTCAGCATCGTTTGAGGCATATATTCAGGAGACTTGGATCAAGCACAGCAATCTTGCATGAGGTTAAAAATCCAGAAGCCCAACTGATAAAGCAGAAAAATAACTCGTCATATTTAGTTTTGTTGGAATGATGGAACCTTAAGAAAGTGAGTCAATTTAACATGAGCTACTTGAAAATAACATCGTCAAACATAAATTACGAGCAATGAGACAAATGCAAAGCATCAAGAAGATTATCTTTTATGTGTGTATTCGAAGAAATCCTACAGTGGGAAGCAAAATTCTCAAGCGAATGTGCTTTGCTCACATATTTAAAAAATGTGGCAAGATCAAAACATCCAAGTAACATCTTCATGTAGAGAAATAAGCTTAGTGGTATTTGACATTCATGTGGTACATCATTGTGCCTATTACGGGAGAATGTATGATCAAACGCAAAATTGTCTTGGATACTAATAATCAAGTTTTCAACGGAATATAACATCTAATATAACTAATCACACATTTCAAGAACCCATGTAGGATTTCTTGTGAAATTAAAGTGAGCAAATTTCTACTTTCAATGATTCTAGTTTAACATTTACAACGATCCTAACTGGTCTATTAAGTGACTTCTCAGCAATACAAAGGCAACTATGCCACGGGTGCAAGAGTACAGACCTCAAAAAACCATTTCCTCTATGGGAATAATAAACTTTCCACTAAAAAAAATATAGTGGGGGCACCCTTCAGTAAAACCCCAATCCATTAGTTTGTATACTTAACCTATTGGCTAATTACTATACTTAATGATTAATTTATCATAAGCATTCATATATTCTACTTGTTGTAGACATAATTACAAACATATGGGGTGCATCATAAAATGCCCAGAGACAGAATAAAAAGCAAATAGTTATGCAACCAATATTATGTGGGAAACTAAATTCCCCCAAAAAAATCAGTTTTTGAAAATTCGATTGCACCTCAATTATGCTCATTAAAGTGTTTTCCACTTGAAGTTTGTAACCATTCTAGCGTATAATTTAAAATTCGATAGCGAAAATAAAAAAAAACACGGGAATGAGAGGGAGAGTCATACTCGAGTGAGTTGCGGGTAGGAAGAAGATGAAGTGGGTTGTTGCAGACCTCGCAGGTACTGCTTCAACTGATGGAAATGGATCGGTGAAGATCCGCCCAAACCACTCTATAAATGGATCTATATACTCCTTAGTTTTTGTATAAAATTCCGTCCCTAAGACTCCATATGAGATGTGGACAGGGAGGAAGCCTAGTCTTAAGCATGTTAAGATTTGGGGATATCGAGCTTATGTGAAAAGGTTTCATAATGATAAGCTTGAAACAAGATCTGATAAGTGCACGTTTGTGGGATATCTTAAAGAAAGTTTAGGATATTATTTCTACAATCCTACTGAACAAAAGGTGTTTGTTGTCAAACATGTTGTCTTCTTGGAAATGGAATTTATCCTTGAAGGGGCCAGTGGGAGGAAAATAAATATTGAAGAAATTCAAGAACCACAAACCACTACAGATCAAATGGATGAACCTGTCCAAGTAGAGATTCCTTCTGTACCACACCTTATTCGTAAATCTGGAAGAGTACCGAAGATACCTGATAGGTATCGACTTGTCATACAGGATGACGATGAGGTACGCATCATAGATGATGATGATCCATTGAATTACGAACATGCTATAGTAGTAAAGACTCAGAGAAGTGGCAAGAAACCATGAAAATCCGAGATGGACTCCATGTATGAAAACCAAGTATGAACTTTGGTTTCACCACCTGAAGGCATTAAGCCTATTGGGTGTAAATGGGTCTTTAAAAGAAAGACTGGAGTAGACGGTAAGGTAGAGACCTATAAGGCTTGGTCGCAAAAGGTTTCAAACAAAGACAAAGAGTTGACTATGACGAAACCTTCTCACCAATAGCGATGCTCAAGTCCATTCGGATTTTGCTTACGATTGCAGCTTACCATGACTACGAAATCTGGCAGATGGACGTGAAAACGGCCTTCCTCAATGGGAAACTTGAGAAGGATGTGTATAAGACACAGCCAGAGGATTTTGTTTCAAAGGTTGGAACAAATCAAGTCCATAAGCTTCTGACGATCCATTTATGGATTAAAGCAAGCTTCTCATAGGTGGAACATCCGTTTTGATGAGACAATCAAAGAGTTTGATTTTATCAAAAATGAGAATGAACCATGTGTGTACAAGAAGGTTAGTGGGAGCGCTATTTCATTCCTTGTATTATATGTTGATGACATATTACTAATAGGGAATGATATTCCTATGCTACAATCGATTAAAATCTGGTTATCTAAACACTTCTCCATGAAGGACTTGGGTGAAGCATCCTATATTTTGGGGATAAAGAACTATAAAGATAGATCTAAAAGAATGCTTGACTTGTCCCAAGGAACGTACATTGACTCGATGCTAAAGAAATTTAGCATGGAAGATACCAAAAGAGGTCTCATGAATACATCTATCCAAAAAAGAGGCCCCAAAAACACCTGAGGAGAGAGACCGTATGAGTAAGATTCCTTATGCTTCAGCAATAGGATCTATCATGTACGGTATGATATGTACTAGATCAGATGTTGCTCATGCACTAAGTGTGACAAGCAAATATCAATCGAATCCAAAAGAAGAGCACTGGAAAGTAGTGAAAAATATCCTAAAGTACTTAAGAAGAACTAAAGATGTCTTTCTTGTCTACGGTGAGTCTAAATTGAAACTAGAGGGCTTCACAGACTCAAGTACGGACCAAGATAACAGTAAATCCGTTTCGGGGTATGTGTTTACCTTGAATGGTGGCGCAGTGAGTTGGAAGAATTCCAAACAAAGAAACAAAGATTCTTGATTGATGACAGAGGCAGAGTACATAGCTGCAAGTGAAGCTGCAAAGGAGGCTGTTTGAATGAAGAAGTTCATTACTGAACTTGGTGTGGTTCCTAGCATTACAGGAACAGTACAGAATAAAGACAACACCGGAGTTGTTGCACAGGCTAAGGAACCCAGGTCTCATCAGAAATCCAAACACGTGTTGCGGCGGCATTTGAAGAGAGATCATTGAAAGAGGAGACGTCACCCTAGAGCGTGTGGACTCTCAAGACAATATAGCAGATTCATTTACTAAAGCGTTAACACTACAGCAGTTCGATCGTCACTTAGTGAAGATGGTTATGAGATACCACGGCGATTGGCTTTAGTGCAAGTGGGAGATTGAAAGTAGTATGCATACAAGCCAATCATGTATGATGATAAAGCATGTACTTTGTAATCAATCTTATTTATTTATTAATAAAAAAATCATTTATTAAAGACATTTATTATCTACGTGGTGTTCTTTTAATAATATGTGATAAACCCATAATTTTAAGCAATGCTTTTAGAATCATGATGAGATCATGCTAATGAGATCTAAATTCCTAGATAGCTTAAAACTAAAATGTTCCCAATCAATGGATAACTAAAAAGGGGCTTAGTGAATCCAGATAGATTGATACATACGTTGCTTGCTCATTTGATGAGAATGATTGATCTCATGATCATTTGTGTGGAGACACTAAAGCAAGTATGTAGATGCTTATTGGAGAATAAGTTCACTGAACGTGACTCGCTAAGAAATACCTAATGGAGTTTTACTTGTCTGTCAATAGAAATTCCTGTAGTGATAGTAGTACAAATGATCCTTAGACTTGAGATCATCATAGTATCTTATATATAATGAATTACACTTTGACTTATTCCTTAAGACTCTTAGAGCATATCAAAGGGTATGCTTGGGTGTAATAAGTTATGTATAGAGATAATGAATGATCTATAGAATCTACCACTTCTAGTAAGAGAAGAGAAATGTCCTATGTGATTCGATAAATGACAACCCAGGAATCCTTGGCCAAGGTGGAATGAAATTAGAAAGTAGTTTCTAATTTGCATTCATTAGGAATTGTGCATTTAGGAATCGAAATACATATAATTAAATAAAATAAGACTTGACGGTAATTTCATGTCTTATATTTAATTAGGACATTGTATGGTGGAAGGATTGAATTGTATGGTAACTATTTACTCAAAGGTTCTTTTATGATTAATGTTGAAAACTATATTATCTGAAAAGTCGTTGATCGCTAGGGAAGCTTATCCCTATTGTAGAATAAATATTATTTATTTAAATAAATAAATAGTTTAATTTATTTATTTAAATAAGATTAGAATTGTTCTAATTGATTTATTCACAACCGGTTTAATATGGAGAACCTAAAGGGTCACACCATAAAAGGAAGAATAATTATTTAAGAAATTAATGGCATAATTGTAATAATATGTTAAGTATATTTAACTTAATCTATGGTGATAGAATAAATTAAATAGCTTAATATTTATTATTTAATATTTTATTAATATTAAATATAAATTAATTAAAGGAGTCTTATTAATATTATTACAATTATTATTAATTTTTATTTCTAAAAGAGTTTAGGAATTAATTTAATATAAGTACTCTCATTTATTCCTAATAGGATTAGGAGGCAAAATTAGTTGAAGAAGTTTAATTAATTATCCCTAATAAGATTAGGGAGCCCAATTAATTAAAAGAGTTTAATTAAATAAATAATACTTTATTTTAATTAAATAGGGTTACCTGATATCTTTATAAGAGGAGTCTTATATCAGATATCAGATATACGTAATTCCAAAAGTTGGAGAGTACGCCCCCTTTTTCTACAGAGATATGAAAAACTAGGGTTTGAACCAATACACCCTTCTTCTTGAAAATTCTTCTTCCTTTGTGGATCACCTCTAGAGGCCATACACTTGGGTGGCTAATATTGATCAAATGAAGGAATCTACCCGGAGATTCAAGAAGATCGCGGAGGAGTACTCGTACCTGTGGAAGCTCGTATCTACAAGGGTATGATTCCATAACTTCTATATATATTTACTAAGAAATTTATATAAAAACTAAGGAATATATAGATCCGTTTATAGTGGTTTGGGCGGATCGTCACCGATCCATTTCCATCAGTTAAAGCAGTACCTGCGAGGTCTGCAACAACCCACTTCATCTTCTTCCTACCCGCAACTCACTCGAGTATGACTCCCTCTCATTCCCGCGTTTTTTTTTTATTTTCGCTATCGGATTTTAAATTATACGTTAAAATGGTTACAAACTTCAAGTGAAAAACACTTTAATGAGCATAATTAAGGTGCAGTTGAATTTCCAAAAACTGATATTTTTTTTGGTAATTTAGTTTCCTACATAATATTGGTTGCATAACTATTTGCTTTTTATTCTGTCTCTGGGCATTTTATGATGCACCCCCATATGTTTGTGATTATGTCTACAACAAGTAGAATATATGAATGTTTATGATAAATTAATCATTAAGCATAGTAATCAGCCAATAGGTTAAATATACAAACTACTGGATTGGGGTTTTACTGAAGTGTGTCCCCACCATATTTTTTTTGGTGGAAAGATTATTATTCCAATAGAGGAAATAGTTTTTTGAGGTTTGTACTCTTGCACCCGTGGCATAGTTGCCTTTGTATTGCTGAGAAGACACTTAGGAGGGTGTATTCAATAATGATTTTTAAATACTTTTTTTAAGTAACAGATTTTTGTAATTTGTGGATTTTAATGACTTTTAAAGATTTTTAAAATTACTTTTAAAGACTATGAAATAAGTGAAACTTTTATAGACTTTTTATCAAGACTTTGATAGACATTTGTATATTTCTAATATATGTTGCAGCTTATATTAATTGTTAAAAAGTCAACAAAGATCTTATATTTTAGATGAATGATTACGATATTAAATAATATTAAAATATTTTGACCATGTAACAACCTAATTTGAAATAAAAGGCATTGTTGAAGTTGAATTATTAGATCATACCCAGATCTATTACAAGAAAATGTCATATTTCATAATTTTAATATTTCATACAAAAAGTTATTTTCTACTAACAAAGAATATAAAATAACAATTTCGATTTTAAAATTGTTCATTGTTGTTTTCCTATCAAGTAATTATTATTAAACTAACAATTTACAATTTTCAACAAATAACAAAATTAACAAATTTATTACTTTTAAAAATAAACATAAAACAAAACACCTCTTTAATACTTACAAATATATTAAATGAGATTTTTTTTATGAGAGAAAAAAATATAAAATGATATTAAAATATTTGTATCTCCATTTATACCATTGGTTCTATTTGAAACCCTTAACATTACTCCCTCTTTTTAACCCCTCCTTTTTATCTCTCCTCACCTATTATAATAATTGTCTTCCTTTTTGAGGTTTTTATTTTGAGAGGACTGAGTAGAGAGAGAAAGTGAGACATATATATATGCTCTCTTTCTCTTTCTCTCTCCTTTGTTAATCTTTTTCCTTTCTTAAATATTTAGATGTCTTTGAAAGTCTTTAGAGATGAGGTCAGACTTTGGATATGGGTATCTCTTCTTCTAAAGTCTGTCAAACTCTACCATTTGATAAAAATCTGAAAAATCAATGATTTTTTGAATACCAAAATACTTTTATATAATTTATAAAATTCTCAATTCAATATCACCTAACTTTTAAAGACATTACAAAAGTTATAATTGAATATCAGTAAACTTTTATAAACTATTTAAATGTCTTAATTGAATATAACCAAATTTTTAAAGTCATTAAAAGTCTTAGTTGAATACACCCTCCTTAATAGACCAGTTAGGATTGTTGTAATTGTTAAACTAGAGTCTTAGTTGAATACACCCTCCTTAATAGACCAGTTAGGATTGTTGTAATTGTTAAACTAGAATCATTGAAAGTAGAAATTTGCTCACTTTAATTTCACAAGAAATCCTACACGGGTTCTTGAAATGTGATTAGTTATATTAGATGTTATATTCAGTTGAAAACTTGATTATTAGTATCCAAAACAATTTTGCGTTTGATCATACATTCTCCCGTAATAGGCACAATGATGTACCACATGAATGTCAAATACCACTAAGCTTATTTCTCTGCATAAAGATGTTACTTGGATGTTTTGATCTTGCCACATTTTTTGAATATGTGAGCAAAGCACATTCCAACATTTCTGATTATGCGTATTAAGTTATTTCATACTCTATTTGTTGAATATGTTGCGCTTCTCTCTCTCACAGTATAAATTTTAAACTACATGGCTACATGCATATGCATTCATGGGGATATAGGTGCATACTACGTAGAGGGTGTACCTAGTGGAGTGTCCTAGTTTTTAGAACTTTGAGAAGTGGATTAAAGTTATTTATTCAAATGATATATATTCACATATTATTGCATTACAATTCTGAGTCAATTTCATTTGATTGGGTTGGAACATTAATGTTCTGAGTAATGTGAACAAATCATACTTTAAGAAAGTGAGTATCTAATTCAAATGTATGACCAATGCGTGTTCAGCTTTGTTCAATGGAACCAAATCCTCATTTTTTTTATTTTTTTTTCATTCCGTTGTATTCAGATTTTAGGATTTTTACTAGACATAGGGAATTTTGTTTAGTTGATGAAGATGGTTGTATTTGATTGTTTATTATTCTATTTAGGTATACGGGGTTAAAATTTTGGTGTGAAATGTCAATGAAGTGTCGTTGTCTCTCTCTCGTGAAGCTTTGGATGGTGGAAGGCTTTCCAAACAAATGCAAGTACGTTCCAACTAAACAAAATGCTTGATCATCGCGTAAATCCATATAGAAAGTAGCTTTTATGTAAGTACAATGTTTATTTGGAAATTATTAAAAAATTAATAAAAAGTTTGAACCATTTCAGAATTGAAGTGATATGTGGACGCACTCTCGTATTGGTTTCTCCTTCTGTCACCCTTCTTTCCTTGTTTAACGTTACATCCTCCTGCTATATTTGCAATTTGAATTGAGTAATCTGTTTTACTTCATTCCTGGTTTTTAAACTTCAAGTGTTGTTTATTTGAAGTTAAGATTTTTAACTGAGGAGAAACACTTATTTTATTTTATTAATTACTAGCATTTGTTTTCCGGTTTTATGTCAGACAGCAAAGGATAACTTTGAATTGGCTCTGGAGGCTGCTGACAACTCAAATACGCATGCGAGATATTGGCTTTCCAAATTGCATCTCAAATACCATGTCCCTCGGGCATGCAAACCTATGTAAGAAACCTTTATCATTTTCAAAATGTGAAGTTCAGTGCTTATTACTTCTCTACGAAATTTTGTGTTCTAGGTAATATTAGCTGACCTATGTTCTAGATATTTTGATAAATTAGATGATGTCTAGATTAGGACATGGCTGAAGTTCTTAAATTCTTTCTTTTCACTTCTTTCTATGTGGTTCACACAACAACCCTGTAGTATTATTGTCTATCTGACTTTGAGGTTATGGTAACTTAACTTTCTGAGGACCTTCATTATTTTTCGTTTACGCATATGTTGTTTATGCTCAATAATAATAATCCTTCCTTTCCTTGTCATAAAAGAGGTCCGCAAATATGGGGATGCAGATGCGCAGTATGAGTTGGGTTGCAGTTTAAGAGTTGAGGTCAGACTCCATATGCTTTTTATTAAAAGTTAAAACTAATGTTCTGGCAACAGTAGCAATTTAGCAAGATATTGTGAACTGCCGTTAAATTTTCATTGGAAGGAATTCAACAGCATCTTAAGCCTCCTTTCCTTGGTGAAACGTTCATGTTCTCATTGCAATCTATAACCAATTGTAGACCTAATTGATAACCTATTATTTGTTTGAAAACAATGAATTCACACACCTCTTGAATGGTACACAATTCAAAGATGACACTGGAGTCGTCTTTATGTTCTGTGGGGAAGCATTAGCAGATTCAGAACTTAATATGCTGGTTGGTTTTGAATGGTGGCGCTACTGAGGAGATGGACAGAGAAGGCCTCAATGGTAGACTTATCTAGTATGAAATATTATCAATACCATGAAAGTGAATGTTGTAATGCCCACTCCTTAGTTTTTGTCTTTCTTTAGCGTTCAAGGACAACTTTTGGTATTAATCAGTTGATGTTTGAGTTTTTTGAATTGCATATTTTTTTGTCTGCTTGATTCCATGTCAGACATACTACTATTCTCCCATATATTTTATTATTCCTTTTCTAGTAATCTTTTCCCCCCTAAATCCTATCTAACTCTAGTTTCCTTTTCATTGGTTTATAAATAGAATGAATATGTTCAATCAGATCAACAAGCTTTTCATTATTTGGAGAAGGCGGTTGACCAGGTGTGTAGTATGTTTCACCAAAGCATTATCATTTTCAGTGTAAGTTTTCAAGGCTCGAAACCTAATGATGCTTGCTATTTTGTAGTTATATCCAGGTGCTCTATATCTTCTAGGAGTTGTATATTTGACAGGGGATTGTGTGAAGAAAGATATTACCTCAGCAGTATGGTAGAACATCAGAGAAGGTAAAAGTTGACTCATCTTTGCATTTATTGAAATACATCACCTCAAGTTAATCAGTAATGTTATATGTTAGTCAGCAACACTGTTAAGATTGAAACTAATTGCTTCAGTGGTTTTCAAAGTTTTATGTTACGTACGAGTTTTGAAACTTTGAATCTCTGCAATGTAAACAACAGTTCTAATAACTACTTAATTTGTATGCTTGAACCTTTATGTATCCGATCATAGCTTGAGTCTTGAGCGACCTCAGCGCCGCCAATATCCCAACCCTATACACCGTCGATTCCTAAATCGATGCGTCTGCTCTAAACCCAGAAGTTCCGTACAATAATCTCACCCCTAATTCATTCCAAAATCATCAACCACAAATTTGCAAGTCAAAATAGAAATTTATTGATTGGGAATAGAACCGACCTTGGGTAGGAGGGAAACGAGCAGAGGAATCGAGGAGGATGGATTGGTATTATTCATTCATCTTCTGATCTCTTCAACGATCTACTGGTGTGGATGTGAGAGAAAGCTTCTTACTTATGAAAGTGACACTTGTAAGGACATTTTTGGAATGGAGGTAAGAATATTTATACGGCAAAGGTGCAAAAATATCCCAAAGTTTACCTGAAGTCTCACTTATACCCCTGAACTCTTTTTTTCAAAAGTACATTTGACGTTATAAATTTTAATTGTGTCCAAGGCTGAAAACGAGTCGGACGGGTCGGGGTAGGGCTCGAATCGGAGTCGACTCGGGAAAAATCGAACGATCCGGATGTTAGAGAAGTCCTACTCTACTCGTTTTCTACATGAGTAGCTCGATAGATTTCGAATCATTCGCCATGAGTTCAATCGAATATGTTCGATTATGGTTCGCGAGTATGAATATATGTAAAGCTAAGTTTGATTCTTGGGCGGCTGACGATTTCTGGACTGGAAGTACCAAATTGACCAAGTGGGGAACAGAAATCGTCAGCCGCCCGAGAATCAAACTTAACTTTACATATATTCATACTCACATCACTTATAATCAAACTAATGACAAGAAAAATAAATAAAACAACAAATATTGGAGCTTTTCTATAACACACGAATAAGAAATCAATTGGGAAAAAGTAGAACCAGACACAATTTTATAGCAGTAAATAAATTAATAAAACATGAGTTCGAAGGAATAAAAAAAGGAAAACTGAAATTTTTAGAAAGATTATTAATAAAATAAAAATAAAAATTTCTGCAAATAACTAATGAAACTAGAGAGTGAGAGGGGAAAAAAGTGTAATGATTAATTAAGAAAATTGTACCTCTTATACACTGGCAATGGCTATCGAGCAGACAAAGAGATTTCAATGTTCGTACGGGAGAGAAAGATGAAATAACATAAGGACCAAATCCTCTAAAAAAATCCAAATTGCAAAGAGACTTAAATGAACCACATAAAACCTAGAAATCGTCCAAGGTCAAAACCCAGAACGAGTTGATGGATAATAGTTAAGGGTTTACCGAATCGAAGTCGAGTTGGTCTTCGTGTTGCTTGATTCGATTTTTTCGAGCTAGGTTGCTTGATTCAGAGATTGGTTTTTTTTGAGCGAACAACTTCAATTTGTTTTGGAGAGATCGAACAGAGGTTGGGTTTTGTTTTTGATTTGGAGAGAACAGAGATTTTGTTTCGGAGAGAGGAGTAGGAGGATGGACGTGGGTTTGAATTTGGGTCCTTAACAAAAATATGCAACAATTAGAAAGTATTTATAAAAATAAAACACAAACAACATAATTATAAAAATAACACAATATAATATTAGGCTTGCTAAAATTATGGATCTTTTTTCTCCTACACGTCAGTTACCGAGTCTCTCATCTCCAACCGCTCCTAGAATCAAGCGACTGAACATAACATTTATCTTTAAAATCGGAGAAATTCAAATCTTCTGTCACAACACACATCTGAGATCGGAGAAGACAGAAATTTTTCACGCGACGACACTCTAAGATCGCAAAATAGCATACAATATCACATCAACTTCGATACAAAACTGAATACAGAGATATGTGAGTTTAAAATTATTGTACATATAGTTTCCTATGGTTACTACGAATTCCTATATTAATTATCTTTCTTAAGTTTTTCACACTTAAAATGGTTACTACGAATTCCTATAACGATTGCTTGATTCACTGATGTGTTTTATTTATATTATGGTTACTAAATAGATATAAATTGGTTACTATTTATTGTGTATTTGTTTGCTAAATAATGTTTATTTGATTACTTTATAAATTTTAAATGAGTTCTCTTGATTTTTTATATTAATGGTTACTAATCAAATACATTGGTTACCTTCCTCGCAATTTGTTGGTTATTTGTCTAATGTTGTATTGAGTTCTTGAAATAACATTATAACGCCTAATGCTTTTTTAGTTCTTGTATAACAATATATTGATTCTTGACTAATCTTCGACTACATTCTTGTATAACATTATAATGGTTCTTGACTAATGTTGTCTTGATTCTAGTGTAAAATTATAGTCTTGACTTGATTCTTGTGTAAAATTATTTAGTGACTAATGCTGACTTGGTTACTGACTAAAGCTGACTTGGTTACTGACTAATGCAAACTTACTTACTGCAGAGATTAATTGGTTACTGTAATATTGGTTGTTGAAGCATATTAATGTACACTTCTACTTATATTTTTTATATTAATGGTTACTTGTTATCTACATTAGTTACATTCTTACAAAAGCTTGCCTTTAGTTGGTAACAAACAAATTATACTGTTTTTTACTATAAAAATGCAATGCAGAATGTATTTATCTTGTGGTTACTAAATAAATATGTGTTGGTTACAATCTAAAATGGATTTGGTTACTGTATAATGTTGTCATGATTAATGTATAATGTTGTCATGATTTTGGTTTGTTTTAATATGGTGGTTACTTATTGGCTACATTGGCTACCTGTATATAACTGTTATAATTTAATTGGTAACAAATATCAATATACTGATTATTTCAATTGTAAAATGAATGTACAAATGTATTTTATGTTCTGGATACCAACATCATGTAGTTTGGTTACTAGCTAACATTAATTTGGTTACTTTACAATACTTATTACATTTGTCGAAATGGAGATGATTCGGTTGTACTTTATTTCAATCTAATACATGGACCGATAGTAACTAATACACCAAATTTGAAGTTACCGGCATACTAGTTCCATCAACTTGTTCATTCAGAAAGATGCAAAACATGATATGCAGTGCAAAACATGATAATCCAGTGACCATTTGGCAATTTCTGTCAAGTTTGGAGTGTCGGATTTTGGCATTTTCGGAGCCTAATTTCATTAAAAGCGGATCAACAATCAAAAATCACAAGCTTTGCTGGTGAACTGCATGGTTTTTTGGTCAAATTCCATCATTTAGGCCTTCAAATTTGCATGTAAAAAATTTGGTTTATTTTCTGGTTACTAAGATTATGTAATTTGGTTACTGTCTAATATTGATTCAGTTACTTTACAATGTTTATTCAGTTGTTAGACAATCGAGATTGACAGTAACCAATACAACAAATTTAATTATTTACATGAATATATAATTGTTTACTGTTAGTAACTATTAACCACATGGTTGGTAACATTTTTGATGGTGTACAGTAACCAAAATTGATGTTGATTAATATTTTAATTTTTGATTCTATCATGAGTTATCAATATAAAGTAAACAAATACATTGAACAATTGGTAATTGTTCTGAAACATTTTTATGTAAATTTGGTTACCCATCTAAAATAAAATGGTTACCTCTATATTCATATTTAGTTACCAACTGGACCATTTCAAAATAACTTTTATAACTATGTAATTTAAAAGTATCCATCGCCTAGATAAATGGGAACCTCATACACATGTATTTAAGCACTTGATAACTGTTCTCATATAAGTTTTTAATTATTTGGTTACTAACAAAAACTAAAATGGTTACCCTTATATGCAGGTTTGGATACCAACTGCATTATATATTAACCAGAATAAAAATAAAAGTAACCAAAATCCCATATTGAGGGCACAATAATAGTAGCCAAACCATAAGGTAACAATAACCAAAACACAATAAAGAAGTAACCAATTAGTTATATGAAAAGTAACCAGAACATGTTTTAATGGTAACCAAAACAGAAACAACCTGTATATCCAACCCAATTTAGGCAACCCATGTATACTCTCACATGTACATTTAACACTTGATATATGTCCTAATACAAGTTTGTAACTATCTGGTTACTACCAAAAAATAAAATGGTTACCCTTCTGTGCATGTTTGGTTGCTAACCCACCTTTCAAATAATGTATCGAACCTGAACTTAGAAGTAACAAATACGAACCAACAAACAATGTCAAATAATTGATAATATAATCAAATATGTAATCCTATTTACATAAGCTCCAATAAACATTACATACTCACTAACCATAACAAATGGTTATGGATATCAAACAAAAACCAAAGTACGAAACACAATTCAGAAGGACAAGACAACGACAACCGAACTAATCAAAATCTGGTACAAATCTTCTTGAAACTTGAGCTTTTTGGCTGCTGCTACTTTCTTCTTCATGGCTGCTCTCCTTCTCTAGAAAAGACTTATACATTATGAACCTGTGGGAGGAAGAGAAATACCTTGGGATTAGTGAATAGAGAGCCCGTGTAGGATGTGTTTGTGGAAATGGAAGTAGAACTAGAAGAGCATAAACCTTGTAGAAGATATTTATACCAAAACAGAAACATGTATACCAAAAAATATACTAAAAAAGTAACCAAACAGTTATATGAAAGTAACCAAATCATGCTTTAATGGTAACCAGCACATAAACAACATGTAGACCAAACCCAGTTTAGTCAACCAATGTATACTAAGCGAATACATTGTAACCAAAACAACATATAAAAGTAACCAAAATTCCAATTGAGGGAAAAAGAATGGTATCCAAATCATAAGCTAACAGTAACAAAAAATATACTAATGAAGTAACCAAACAGTTATATGTTAGTAACCAAAACATATATTAATGGTAACCAATACATAAACAACATGTACACCAAACACAGTTTAGTCAACCATGTATACTAAGCAAATACATGGTAACCATAACAACAAAAAACAGTAACCAAAATCTAAAATCAAGGTAACAAAAATGGAATCCAAATCACAAGCTAACAGTAACCAAAAACATACTAAAGAAGTAACCAAACAATTATATGATAGTAACCAAAATATATTTTAATGGTAACCAATACATAAACAACATGTACACCAAAGCTAGTTTAGTCAACCATGTATACTAAGCAAATACATGGTAACCATAACAACATAAAAAAGTAACCAAAATACCAAATTAAGGTAACAAAAATGGTATCTGAATCTCAAGCTAACAGTAACCAAAATATAATGCAGAAGTAACCAAACAGTTATATGATAGTATCTTTTTTTTTACTTGACGTAGCTACAACGTAAACATTACATCAAGCCCTAGAAATTGGATACAGAAGTAAAATGGCAAAATGAAGATGAGACAATTATGATCATTCAAAAGCAGACTATATATGTTAAGAGCCTAAACAATTTGAAAATAATTATCCACTTTAGCAAATATTATGTTGTTAAATGATGTCTTCACAAATAACCCAGTCATAGAGAAAATTAACATAAACAGAATGTCGCCAGAAGTACAAACTCAGAGTATGAAAACAACACTTCAACCATGTACATACCGCATGGTAGGTTCCAAAAGGAGGCAGTTCTACCAAAGCAAGAACTCCATCGTCTGAAGAAGTAGATTCAATCCGCTGACGACGAAGGGCTTCAAGAGGAGAGAGAGAAGTAGTAAGGGCAGAGAGAGAGAGACCGAATGAGAACGACGAAGGGCTTCAAGAGGAGAGAGAGAAATAGTAAGGGCGGAGAGAGAGAGACCAAATGAGAAGGGAATGTTTCAGGAAGATGGAAACTAATTTGCCATGTCAGCCCATTAATATTAATCCCTTAAATTAAGGACTCCTAATTGTATTGGTATTGTAAATAAATATGATGAAATATCATATTTTTGTAATTATTTTATGGATGTAGGATTATTGTAATTATTTTAAAAAATGTACTATAATATGTAATTTATCCTTTGAATTTTTGATGGTTGTTGAATGTTTAAGGCTCAAATGAGTTTAGATGAGGCCCGTTGGATGCTTGGGATTTGAGCCGCTCTGATACTATTATAGATATATATGAAAGGAATTGATATTTATGTATGTATTTTTATATAGTCTTTTATTACATGAGCATACACTGAGTTCTACTTCCATTCGAGAAGGAAATATTTTCCCCATATACGAATTATCTTGACCATATTCCCTAGTTTTAGAACACATTAGAGGACTAGTAATGAGTAATTTCGGATCTGGATCATCTATGAGGATTTCTCTGTGAGGATCTTGTGAGGGTTTTGTTGTGGGATTGATAACACATTAAAAAAGAGATCTAATGGCTCACAACTCTCTTTTTTGTCTGTGTATCAAAACGACGTCGTTTGGTGATTTTTAATTTTTTGTCAACTTATAAAAAAAATCTTATCAAAACGACGTCGTTTTGATACACAAATAAAAAAAAATAGTTGTGAGTCATTGGATCTCCTTTTTTATGTGTTGTCAACTCTACAACAAAACTCCCATAAGAAATTCTCGTAGAGGATCCTGATTCAATAATTTCTGCCTTTGTTGCATGGAACTGGGTGATCATCAAACTTTATTAATATTATATTATAGGGTCATTTACATTAGTATACAACAAATAAAAAGTAATTACAAGAATAGTGCATCATTCAAATAATTATAATAATAGTGCAATAATGTATAATAATATCAATAGTAGTGTAATACACGTCATAGTACCGAATCCAATTGAAATACAAACCCTTAATTCAAGGAGAAAACTACTCCACTTTGTAGGGCAGTTACCAACCTTCCCAAACTTTTAAAAATCGAGACCAAAATATGAAGAATCCATAGAAGAACAGATAGAAAACTCCATAGTTCAGTAAAATCTGTAACAAAGGAGCAATCGAGAAGAAATGTAAGCGTTAATACAAGAGAAGCTAAATACGAAAGCACGAAGAAGCCAAAACAGAGCAGCCGAAAATCCACATGCACAAACCGAACAAAGGATTCTGAAACAATAGCAAAAAATTGGTCCAGAAACTTCAAACTTGATCTGGAAATTGACCACAAAGGTAGGAACCAATTAGTCTGTATGCAAAAACAGAGCATCCGAAAACCAACATGCACAAACCGAACAAAAGGATTTCGAAATAGTAGCAAAAAATTGATTCTGGAACTGCATACTGGAACTGGAGAGTGACTACAAAGGTACGAATCAATTAATTTGTATAATGAATTCTATTACTTTAACTTTGTATCCACCTAAGATTGTGAGATTTGTTACATATTTTTTACAAATTTAAAGTTTGGGTACATTAATAAAAAGGTTTGGTTACCTTGATTTAGGTGTTCATTATTTAACATTTTACATTCACTACATCTCCATTTGTGATTTTTTTATAAACGGAATGAAAACAGTTTGTAGCAAAAGCATTGATATTATTAACTTATAAGTTGGTAACTGTATGATGTTGAGTTGGTTACCATTTATATAGAAATATTAACTTCAGTTCTGATACATTATTTGTAACACATACATCTTTTGGAATCATTAATATAACAGTTTGGCAACAATCATATAAAGACTTGGTTACCTTGGTTTAGTGCTCATTATTTAGTATTTCACCTTCATAACATCATTCTTTATGATTTGATCATAAAATAGTTTGGTAACATTAATATAAATGTTTGATTACTTTGATTTAACTTTAATTATTTAGTATTCCAACTTCACGACAACATAATAAGTGATTTGTTTATAAATTGGATAAAAACAGCATATTACATAAACATGGATACTAGTTTCAAGCATTTTGGCCACTGTATAATGTTGCTTTGGTCACCAATTAAAGAATATTAATTATTTTAATAACCACATGGTATTTGTTGCACATTCATATTTTGGCAGCATGCATAGAATAGTTTGGTTACCTTCATTTATTTGCGCGTTCTTTAATTTGAAAATACAAACACTGTTCTGACTATTTATGGTTGTTTGTGATTTATTTATAAACGGAATGAAAACATTTTGTAACAAAAGCAATGATAATAATAACTAATGTTTTGGTTACTGTATGATGTTGAGTTGGTTACCATTTATATAGAAATATTAACTTCAGTTCCGATACATTATTTGTAACACATTCATCTTTTGGAATCATTAATATAACAGTTTGACAACAATCATATAAAGTCTTTGTTACCTTGGTTTAGTGCTCATTATTTAGTATTTCACCTTCATAACATCATTATTTATGATTTGATCATAAAATAGTTTAGTAACATTAATATAAATGTTTGGTTACCTTGATTTAACGTTTAATTATTTAGTACTCCAACTTCACGACAACATAATAAGTGATTTGTTTATAAATTGGATAAAAACAGCATATTACATAAACATGGATACTAGTTTCAAGCATTTTGACCACTGTATAATGTTGCTTTGGTCACCAATTAAAGAATATTAATTATTTTAATAACCAAATAGTATTTGTTGTAAATTCATATTTTGGCAGCATGAATAGAATAGTTTGGTTACCTTCATTTATTTGTGCGTTCTTTAATTTGAAAATGCAAACACTGTTCTGACTATTTATGGTTGCTAAATATATGAATTTTGAGTATTGTGTAAATTTGATTTGGTCACTAATTACATTATTGTGTGAATGTTTCTATTTCAGCTTTCGGACAATGGATATGATTCCAATTGTAATTTAATTCAACGGTACGTGGTCTGACAGTAGCCAATATCAAAATTTCGAAGTCACCGGCGTACTAGTCCATTCAAATTGTTCCTTCAAAGAAATGCACAGCTTGATATGCACTGCATTAAGTTTAGACTGCAACACAACGGAATTGTCTATCAAATTTCAGATTAAAAGCAACATTCCTCCGATCAAGGTGACAAATGAAGCAACCTTAAGATTCTATATGGAAGTCAGTAGGAAATCGATGAACATTGCAAGTTTCCACTAATTAAAGATTCTGAATACAACATTAGAGGAACTACAAGCACACACAACGTGATAAATGAAGAAGAAAATTTAATGGAAAGTGAAACGCCAATGAGATTGACACAATGGAATTCTGAACTTGTATCGTTGGCAACACAAGAAGAACAAATTGGATCACAATATGTTGAGCTGCTAGCCATCGAAGCTATTGATAAAGAACAAGACAGAAGACATGACATAGCAAACACTAGAGAACAATGTGATGAGGTCATTTCAGATCCGACTAAGTTTGAAGTCAAAAGACATCAAACTTATAAAGACAAGAAAATTCTTACAAAAGCAATAAGGCTACATTCCATAAGGCAAAACAGACAGCACAAGGTTAAAAGAACTAGTGGTAGAGACTTTGTTCTCGTATGCATAGACAATGAAAATTGCAAATGGAAATTAAGAGCATCAAAGTTTCGGAAAACAACTATGTTCAAGGTAAGAGAATTTAATGATTTACACACTTGTTCGTCTGACATACTGCTTGGAGATCATAGGCAAGCAAATAGTCAGATGGTTAGTGAGTGCATAATGCATAGATTAACGAACTTCAAGAAAATTTACACACCAACCGACATTGTTGAAGACATGATGACGGATTATAGTGTTTCAATCTCCTACCAAAAAGCATGGAGATCAAAGGAAAAAGCAATGGAAAAAGTTAGAGGAAATCCACTTGAATACACCCTGATCCCTTCATGGTTGCACATGTTGCAAAAAACAAATCCAGGTAACAATTTGGAAGTGTTTATTTAAGTTTTCAAATATTTTGGTTACTCAAATTAAATACTTTGGTTACCTACAAATACATGTTTGGCTACTAACTGAACTAATGAAATATAAATAATAATTGTTTTTTCAGCAGACCTATATCTACTTGAAATGTAACTATTAAATAACATTTTAGACACCATCTGAACAATATGGAAAACATTAAATTGCAAATTTGGACAATATTTATTACATATATTTACATTAACCTTACTGAAAATTCATTTCAGGATCCATCACATCCTTGGATTTGGAAAAAAATGGGAGCTTCAAATATCTCTTCTTTGCAATAGGAGCATCCATTGAAGCATGGCATCATTGTTTCCCAATAATTGTAATTGATGGCACATTCATACAATCAACATACGGGGGTACACTGCTCATAGCTAGCACACAAGATGCAAACAGGAACATTATACCCTTTGCTTTTGCTGTCGTGGACAGTGAAAATGAATTATCCTGGAGATGGTTTTTCATCAATTTGAGAAAAGCTTGTGGTGTTAGACAAGGACAATGCATTGTTTCAGATAGACATGAAGCAATTATCAAGGGACTTAACTGCGTGTTCCTTGATGTCATGCACGGTTCATGCACATACCATATTTTGAAAAATATTAAAAACATATTCAAAAAGAAAGGAGAATAAGACAAAAAAGCATACAACGCAACTTGTAGGGCTTACACTATTGAAGAATTCAACATACACATGGCTAAACTTGATGCAATTGATGCTCGAATAAGGACATATTTGGAGCAAGAAGTTAAGCTAGAAAAATGCACAAGACTACATGGAACCGTAAGCAGATACTCAACAATGACTTCAAACATCGCTGAATCTATTAACAATGCAATGAAGGGAATCAGAGATCTTCTAGTTGCGTCGATGATTGAATGCCTGCGTTTTATGGTTCAAAGTTGGTATTTCAAAAACAAACAATCAGCAATAGCAACTTTCACAACCCTTTCCACAACAGCTGAGAGAAGATTGCAATCTAATATCATTGAGTCAAAGAAACTTAAGGTTAGTCATACATATTTTTTAACTTTTTAACTGCATACCTAGAAACATTTGTATTTTGCTTTTATAGGAAACCACATTATACATTTTTGTTACCAAAGGTAAACTCGTAAAAGTTACTGAACAAGACATATGACTTTCATTATTCCAAATTACATTAAAAAATTATTATAAATACTAACTACACCATTAAATTGTGTTGTAGGTTGAGACATCCAACCTAGTGATTTTCACTGTTTACGATGTCACCAAACAATTTATCGTGGACATGGAACAAAAGACATGCACATGCCGAAAATTTCAATACCATGAGATGCCTTGCTTACACGCTACTGCTGTTATTAGCAAAAGGAATTCAAGCTGTTATGATTTTTGCTCAAAATACTATTCAAAAATAACTTTGGTAGATACATTCAAATTCCATCATGCTGTTAGATGACAAAGAGAATTGGGATGTTCCAGACGAGATTAAAAACATATGTGTCAAACCACCAAATACAAGGAGACCAGCTGGAAGGCCAAAGGTAGGAAGGTACAAGCATGTATCTGAAAATACATCGCAGAATAAATGCAGCCGATGCCAAGAAAAGGGACACAACAAGAAAACATGCAGAAATCCTCCAATTTTGAAACCAAGAAAGTTATAATATAATACAACATCAAAAAAAAAAACTTTAACAGACTCTTTGATGTTTACTGAGATTGCTCAATAGCTATACATATTGTAATCATTTTATTGATGAAATAAAATAAAATTTATCTTGCACAATATTGAAATATGATTATTTGCATTAATTTCCTTTTTACAACAATTAATTATATCTTCAAATAACAGTATACATAAAATACATGTCATGATTCGTTAACTAATTTGGTGTTTTTTTTATGAATATATGGTTACCAACTAAACCTAAAATGGTTACCTATAAATGAAGTTTTGACTACCTACTGAACCATTTAAAAACATATCATTTAACATTTTACATTCACTACATCTCCATTTGTGATTTGTTTATAAACGGAATGAAAACAGTTTGTAGCAAAAGCAGTGATACTTATAACTTATATTTTGGTTACTGTATGATGTTGAGTTGGTTACCATTTATATAGAAATATTAACTTCAGTTCCGATACATTATTTTTAACACATACATCTTTTGGAATCATTAATATAACATTTTGGCAACAATCATATAAAGTCTTGGTTACCTTGGTTTAGTGCTCATTATTTAGTATTTCACCTTCATAACATCATTATTTATGATTTGATCATAAAATAGTTTGGTAACATTAATATAAATGTTTGGTTACCTAGATTTAACTTAAAATGTGTACATTCCTTTGAATGCATGGACACACTCTGAACCTTCAAAAACACATAGAATCGAGAATTGTTTAATTGATTTTAAAATTACTATAACTATTTGGTAACCCACAAATACTAATGATTATAACCATTATATATCTGTTTGGGAACCAACTAAACCATGAAAAACAAAATATGAATTGTGTTATAATTTAATGTTATGGATGTTTGGTTACCCCTAGTTAACAAATATAGTACCTTTATATGCAAATTTGGCAACCAAATGCACTTGATTTTTAAATTACTATAACTGTTTAATTGATTTTTAAATTAAATATAATCGAGAATTGTTGAATTGGTTTTTTTTAAATTACTATAACTATTTGTTAACCTATAAATACGGATTATTATCACTTCTGTATGGCTGTTTTGAAAACAACTGAACCATAAAAAACAAATGCATGATAGAAATTATAAACATTTTCATTATTTACTATTATGGCTCTTTGGTTACCAACAACAACTAAACTAATTACCTTTAAATGCAAATTTGGCAACCAATTGTTCCATAAAAAATATATTTACAATATAAACTGTAAATATAAAAATAGTAGGCAAAAAAAAAATAATGATAACCAACAAAAATATATCATACATCTACTAGAAAAAATTAATACATCATTCAATCATCAGAATATTTTACAAAATAATTCACAGTCAATAACCATAACAATTGGTATCAAAGTTCAAAAAAAAAAATCAATGTGCATAACCAAACTAGTCTTCACCGATTTAATCATGCTGGGTTTTCTCGAATCGTAATCATATCCGCCTACTTGTTTGTTCCTCGCATGAATGAACAAGTTTACACATAGTTTCTTGCGGTATTGAATGATTGAAAATGGAATTGGCATTTCAGAAGTCATTTGGTGAAGAAAATGTTCCGCAAAAGAAATAGTAAACATCCCACAATCACTGGAAAAAAAAATCAAGATATAAAACAAATTAAAACAAACATCATAATATATGGAATACTAAAAACAATATAAAAAATATATAAACTTACCTGTCAACAAATAAAAGAAGAAAAATATTACTTTAAATAAAAGTATCCAGAACATACACAGTTGGTAACCAGAGTAATAAAATAAGGTAACCAAATCTAACAAACATAATTTCAAAGAATAGACAAACTCACATCATCATTAAGCCAATCGACCGGTCTTCAACTTGTAAACCACATTTTGACGATATTAGCACGCACTCCAAATCTCAAAGCGAGCTCGATTTTGTCATGGTTTCCCGCAAATTTTTCAATCCTTCAAAACAATAACATATTGATAAGACAAAAAAATGATTTTATTTACTAGCAAAAAACAAACTATAAAAATCTTAAACTCCAACAAACATAACTTTTTCTGTTATTTAATCCAATTTTAAACCACTGATCAAACATGACATCTTCGAATTTCGAAGGCATACCCATACTGTAAGACCCCAACTTATTATTAATGAAATTTAATTTTCTCTATTTATTATTTTGAAATAGTAAGGGTTGATTTGATTAATGTGGATAGTTATGGGTAAAATACGCAAATATTTTAAAATAAGCAAGTGGTTATAAAATATTCATTGTTGTTTGGGAATATTCGTTTGGTCGTGGAATATTCTTTGCCATGGGGAATATTCGCATGCGACTAGCAATAGCTCTTTGTGGGCCCCATAACTAAAAAGCGATTGGATGAAGAAAACGACAAATATAAGTTGTTTAAAAAATAATCTGGCGTAGTTATTACATCAGTTAATCTTGTTAAAATACTCTCGATTGGTTAAAACACAAGAAGACACCAGTATTGCACCAATTATTGATTCTTACGTGAAGGCACTACTCAATAATGGTTATAGTAATTACTTTATTCAAAGATTTTATTGATTTAATAATTGCTGCGTTGATATTTTATATTGTTGTTGTTTGAATAATTGTCATTACACGCAGATTTTTCATTATCGAAGCAATAATTCATATTATCCTAATAATATTATTAGATAACATTATTGGCAATGTCTAGAAAGTTCGCTCTAAGGAGAGGTTTGGTCACCTAATCAAGCTACCAAGAAGGAGAAATTTTATTGAAAGCCCCTTCTTCCTGTGAACCGCTCGGTTGTCGATATTGTGATTCTCGTAATATTATTTGTGAATAATTAATTATTGATTCATATGATGAGAAAAATATTGATTTTATGTGGATATAGATGGAGAAAATTTTAATGTGACAATTGTTGAAAATTGAAATTTTATCTTTTTCTCGATAAAATAATTCATTTAAATATATTATTATATTTTAATAATATAATAATGGTGATATTTTTACAACGAATGTGGGATATATGAGTATACGAGGAGGAAGAGTATTTTTGTTGCAATAAATGTTTAAAACATGTTAAACATGCTCGGTGGACCCCATTTATCGACCGAATTTGATTATAAATTGTAAAATTGCCCGCTTGTGGATTTCGGTCAATTTCTGCTTGGAATTCGGAAAAACTTTCTTACGTAAAGTTGTAGAGAATTGAATTTCCTATAAAAACTCCCGAGAATCGAATTTTCTTCGATAAAAGGGCTATTTATTATGAATTATTGAAGTTTGAATCTCCAAAAATAATTGATTTTGGAAGTTTAAAATATTTAAAATAGGAAAACGTTTTTTTACACTTGTGGGCCTCATGAAACATGTGCAAAGTGCTGAAGCTAGAGGATTCAAAGTGGGCGTAAGAAAATTTATTTATATATTAATAATATATTAAATTTTATCGCTTTTGGTGTTCTAAGCAATTTCCTATAAATAGGGTGCTTAGGTTAGAATTGAAAATCACACCGTAAACCCAAGTTTTCTTTCTATATATTATCGGCGTATTCTTGTGAGTATTTTGAGTATACTTTGAGTATTGCTATACTTTACAAGTTCAAGTCATAGCCTATATCCTGTGTTTCAAATTTAAGTCTCGATCTTTCGAGGTAAGGGGATATTATTTTTTCGTAATGATATTATTTCTTCAATATCATTTCTTTCAAATATTGATCTGAAGTTTTATCAAATTTGGAACTTTTGGTGTCTGAGTTACTATTCATGTATACGACACTTTATTCACGTATGATATCTGACACTATTTACGAATCTGAAGACTATTCATCGAAAAATGAAAATTTTCCTTTTCGTCCAAAATATCTATTCGGGTACTAGCTTTGATTGTATCCATGTTTTGATCATTCTTGAATTTTACACCACTATGATTATTTTTGAGGTATTGTTGGACATGGATAAAACAAAGTACTAATTCTTAATCCTTAATCCTCGTCATTTTGTTTCACCGGATTCGGTTCTTTAAAAATATTTTTCATCATCCTCGCTTTTAAATGATGATATTATTGAATATCTTTGGCTGTAGTGCAAAGATGAATGATTTCGATGAATATCTTTGGCCCGTAGTGCAAAGATGAACAGTGTTTAGATGAACATGACTAATCGATGAATATCTTTGGCTCAGAGTGCAAAGATGAATATTTGATTCCGGATGTATATCGATTGATGTTACAGAATAAAAGATAGAAGATGAACTTTTAAATTCATACATAGAAGATAGTAGTTTGCATTCTCTACTTAACTCTTCTAATGAATTATTATTTCATTGCGAATATTGATTTAAAAACTTGTTGTCTATTGTATTCTATTAGATTTTTCCCTGTTGAAGACTAATGATAATTTGTTGTATATTATCTTAGTCATAATATTCTTCTTCGGCTAGTTGAGCTCACCCTTTTCCTTTTTGTTCCATTTTTCTTCTCGTGAGGCGAGAATATAAGCGAGTACGAGCCTGGGTATGGAATGAAGGTTCTAGAGAGAGTTGTTTAGTAGTCCTCACCATTTTGTAAAATAATGTATCAATAAATGTGATGAGGATTTATTTGAGTATAGATATTGTCTAGAAGATAATATTTGTATTCAAACTCACAGTTTTACTGTTGTAATAATAAAGTTGTAGTTGTTTCTGTACCATGTATTGACAACTCAGAATGGGTGATGCATACCTATTTTGGGGGCGTCACACATACAGACATTTGGAAATGCAGACATTCCTTTGCGTAATGGTCTTTCATCAACAACAGAAGAGGATGAATCAACTGAACCGAACTTCGACGTATAAGGACTCTTCAAAACAACACTTTTCGCCGACTTACGAACAGGCCTACCAAATGGTTTAGATGCAGATTTCTCAACTTCAACACAATAGAGTAAATCCTGTGTCGTTAATACAATCTCATCAAGTAGCGACCTGTTTGATTCTTCAATTTTACTCCCCTTTAATGATTTTCAATCAATGACACAAGAAACAAGTACAATAACAAGTTAAAAATCCAAACATATTAATAGTAAAATAAACACTATGACAAGGTAACTAACATAGAATGTACAGTAACTAATTCTGAAAAAAAACAACCCTCAATGGGGGTAAAAACAATAATTTCTTTTCCACTAGACTGACTTAGAATATCAAAACTTGGCATGTCAGTGTTCTTTTCAGTCTGTACAACAAAAAGCACATCTAATTGATCAATATAACACGTAAAAAATAACATAAAATAAACAAAAAAAAATGCCTAACCTTTTCATTCTCCACATCAATTTGAACACCTTTAGGGGTAAAAATAACAATCTCTTTCCCATAAGAAATTGAATTGCCAATCTTGTTATCAATCTGTAAACAAAAAAATAAAATAATATGCATTGAGTTAAAAAACATGAAACACAAATGAAAATACTACATATATGTAAACCTTTGTATCGTCTTCTCAACCTGAATCCCACCAACCCCACCAACATCGGCATCAACACTTTCATGAAACTGTTTTGCATTACCAGTACCTTCGACTACAACATCATCCACAACATTCATAACATCATCAACTACAACGTTAACATTGTCATCATCGACATTCTCATCCAACTCAACATCCTCATCATCATCATCATCATCATTTTCATTTCCCCGTTTGAAAGAACTAGACTGTCCATATAACTGCTTTCTCAACAACTTCTTTATGTCTCTACAAATCTTAATATGAAACAGTTGCAATTGATCTTTCAATTCAACACCCAGATTTTCAATTTCTTTCTTCACCTCCATCACCTTTCCTTCCAATGGCTTCACCCGTGCATCAATAATTTTTTTAACATCGGAAAGAGAAAACCTGATGTCTTTATTCTTCCTGGATGTTTCAACTTTAAAATCAGCAATTTTAGGACCGCTATCACTTCCACTGAAAAAATGAAATCCACTTAAATCCAACCTAACCTTCTAATCCTCCGTAGGAATGATATTTTGAATAAGAAACTGAAACATATGAAAAAAAAAACATAATGTCAGAAACATTGAACATAAAACATAACCAAGACATTAAACATAAAAAAAAATCAGTTGTTTAATGCAGTAACCAATAACATATGTAAAGGTAACCAAACATAATATAAATAGTAACCAACATACCTGACCAGATCCAAAAACCAAATCATTCAACTTCTCATTCTTAGGAGCCTTTCCTAACTCTCTCCATCTAAATAATTTGAATTCTGAAACTTGGTCATCAATACAAAAGCCCCTAACTTTCAGTGTAGGAATTGTTTCAAACAAAAAAACTTGAAACACATAAGGTAATCCACTGAGCTTATAAGATTTACAATAAGTTTCCCTATAAAAATTGTATATCACCCCACCATGCTTATCCTTCTTTACAAAATACTCCCTCTGCCTGCTCTGTCCAGAAAAAAATTAAAAGAAGAAAAATGATTCAAGGAGTATTTTGTTATGAGTTAAATGATTAAAAATTAGAAAATAATATATCCTCCGGACTTTTTTGTGCCTACTTTTCTCGCCGAATCTTAGAAATGATGAAAATAGCCTTTATAATTGTAAATATTTATGGAGCGTGTCATTGTCACAAGTCTCAACAAAGAAGAAAACTCATTGACTTGTTGACTATATTATTCAACATTAATTTTTACAATCTATTTCAAGAAAGATCGTCTGCAGTGAAGGAGTATGTGTTCTCAATATCAAGAAAGTTCTAATATTTAATTACGCCTCCGCCATATATATATGAGATGAAAAAAAGAAGAAGGTAATATATACAATAAAAACTTTTCTTGTAAAGAATTTGAATCCTTATCTAAAATTTGAATCCTTTTACATCGTTGCTTTGATGATATAAATGATTAAGAGTATGTACTTGCTTATGTAAGACCCTAATTTTATGAAATAAAAGTATTCAATTTTTTTTTCAATTACTATTTCATGAGTTACTATTCACGAGTTTACTATTCACGTTACTATATTCACGAAGTTACTATTCATGAAGTTACTATTCACGAGTTACTATTCACGAGTACTATTCATGAAGCATGATATAATTTTTTTTTTTTAAGAAGGCATTACTCAATAATTGTTACAAGAATTATCGCTCAATATTTTATTTTATTGATTCAATAATTGCTACGTTGATATTTTATATTATTGTTGTATCAATAATTGTCACAGCACAGTATTTTCCATTATCGAAGCAATAATTCATATTATCTAAATAATATTATTAGATAACATTATTGGCAATGTCTAGAAAGTTCTGTCTAAGGAGAGGTTTGGTCACCTAATCAAGGCTACCAAGAAGGAGAAATTCTTATCGAAAGCCCTCTTCTCGGGAAATGCACTCGTTGTCAATATCAGGATTATGTAATATTATTTGTAAATAATTAATTATTGATTTTTATGATGAGGAAAATATCTATTTTATATGGACATAGATGGAGAAAATTTTTAATGTGACAATTGTTGAAAATTGAAATTTTATCTTTTTCGATAAAATAATTCATTTAAATATATTATTATATTTTAATAATATAATAATGGTGATATTTTTACAACGAATGTGGGATATATGAGATATAGGAGGAGGAAGAGTATTTTTGTTGCAATAAATGTTTAAAACATGTTAAACATGTCGGTGGACCCCATTTATCGATCGAAATTTGATTATAAATTTAAAAATCGCCTTCTGCTTATGGATTTCGGTCAATTTCGCTTTAGAATTCGGAAAACTTTCTTCCGTAAAGTTGTAGAGAATTGAATTTTCTATAAAACTCTCATGAGATTCAATTTTCTGACAAAAGGGCTATTTATTATGAATTATTGAAGTTCCGGATTAATTAATTATTATTTTTGGAGTTTTAAATTAATTAATTATGAAAACGTTTTTTGTAAGTTTTGTAAGGTGAGATACTTGTGATGCTGAAGTTTGAACAAAAAAAATGGGCGAGGGAATTCAAATTTATTATATTAATAATTTATTAAATTTTCTCGCTTTGGTGTTCTAAGTATTTTCCTATAAATATGGTGCTTAGGTTAGAATTGAAAATCACACCGTAAACCAAGTTTTCTCTCTATATTATCGAGTTTATTCTTGTGAGTATTTTGAATATACTTTGAGTATTGCTATACTAAGCAAGTTCGTTTCGTTCATTATTCCAATTGTAAGATCGCTTTTTTTTGTGGTAAGGGATAGTAGTAAGTGATTTTAAGGGTTATTATGTTTTTAGTTTCAAATTTTTCTGAACCTTCAAAAATTCTGGAAAAATTTGAAATGATATTTTGATGAGTTTTATAGAGTGTGTCCAAAAATGGCGATTTTTGGATGTATAGATTGGAGTTATGAATTTTATGAGAAAAGACTATTTTATAAGTAACTATTTTTAACTCCTTGTGATTAACTCCAAAATTGATGAAATTTTTATTGGGAGTACATCTATATAATATCAGTATACCGTGTAAATTTCAGAATTTTTGGACAAAAATATAATTTATGATAAATTTTTAAATATTCTATGGTTTTGGCCATATGAAAAAATAGTAAATGAATTTTTAAAATTTAGAGAAAATATATGTTCAATATGGGACTATGTTATGCTAAATCCCGTAAAAGAAATATTTTTGGAACTGATTTGGTATTTTTCATGAAAATATTCTAGTTATGAGTAAATGAATTAAATATGTTATGTGAAGTAAGAAAATTGAAAAATATGATTTTATGGCTTTGAGAATCATATATATGGAGGTATATGCATTTTTTGATGAGGGTTTTGGCTATTGGTGATGAAATCTTATGAGTTTGGCATTTTATGATGATTAAATGCATTAATTAGTAAAGTGTAAACAATTTAATTAAATTGTTTATAAGTTTTAGAAATGATTAAAATATTATTGTAATATTAATAATATTAGATTATGAGATTTCTAAGTGATTTATAATATTTGGATTAAAGTGTTATAAATATGGATATGAATTTTATTATGAAACTTTATCTTTTCGTTATCGAGGTTATTATACACGATATACTAATCTATGTATTTATCATACGGGTACTATTCACGATAAATCGGTTTCTTCTTTGACCAAATTATCGCCGATTTATGAATCTTACTCTTGAAATTAAAACTATGTTTTGATTATATTATTTTTATATAACATTCTTATAACCCTAATGATAATATTTCTCTTTGACTTGAGTGTAAAGATGGGTAGATTATTGGTACGATCGCGACTATAGGTTCTCTTTCGCCATTAGTGCAAAAAAGTTGAATTGTTGAATCGGTATGATCATGACCATTGAATTTACAATTGAATATTTTTAGCTTAAGTGCAAAGGTGAATTGATCAACACGGTTATAATTATTGTTATATAACTTCTAAAATGATTGTGTATTTCTTTGATATATGAATATCTTTGCTCAGAGTAAAGATGACTTGTTGATGAATATCTTAGCCATGTAGTGCAAAAGATGAATTATTGATGAATATCTTTGGCTCAGAAGTGCAAAGATGACTTGTTGATGAATATCTTAAATTTGTAGAAAAGATGAATTATCGATGAATAATATTTTTGCTCAGTGTGCAAAGATGACTCGTTGTTGAATATCTTTAAATTTCAGAAGCAAAGATGAATTATCGATGAATATCTTTGGCTCGTAATGCAAAGATGACTGTTGTTGAATATCTTTAGCTTTGTAGTGTAAAGATGAACTGTTGATGAATATCTTTGGCCCGTGGTGCAAAGATGAATTTATTAGTATGATTATGAACAGAACTGTGATTTGGTATAACCATGATATTTGATGTTTCGTAAAGATAGGTGATGAAAATTATCTTCGCCCCGGATGAGAAGAGGAATTTAGAATCACAATTATGATTATGAAGTTATTCATATGATTGTGGAAAGGAACTGCTGATTGATGTTACAGGGATAAAATATTGTTGGTGGACTTTTAACGTGGAGAAGATAATAGACTTTATAGTCTATTCGACTCTTTTAATGGATCGCTTCGTTCACCGCAACTATGGTTGAAAAGTTTTATCATCTACCATATGTTCTAAATCTCCGATTTATTATTGATGAATACTATTGATAATTTATGTATCTTTAGTTATAATATTCTTTATCGAGCTAGTTGTGCTCACCCTTTTGTTTCACAATTCCTTTCGTGTAATAAAAGTGTAAATGGGTTGGAAAGGGGATAACAAGGGAATAGAATCTATGGTCTATAGTTGTTGAGGTTCTCCCAAAGAGTATGGAAATAATTTTATCGAGGACTTTAGTGTGTTGATTTTATACATCATTTAATAGTTATTTTGGTGAATTAAATAGGTGAGGCTAAACCCAACTTTGGAATGGTGTTTTGTCACTATCATACAAGATGTCTAATGATATACAAACTCGTGTTATCATAAGATATGGTTGTGCTTCATCCACTTGCCGAGTATATTTACAAGCACTACCTATATAATCTTGGTGTTTGTTTGAGTATAATACCCAATTAGAGACAAAGGAGATAATGATATGTCAAGAGAAGACTCACCATCGGGAAGAATATGATAGTAATCTTCTCGCTTTTCTTTGGGGTTTATTAGGTCAACCAAGGATAATTTCAGGGCCATATGATATCTACCATAACCTAAAAGCACGGCCTCCCATGTACGGTTGGTTTCTTTGAGCACTTCCCAAAGATTCTAATTTCTAAAATGCTTTTTGACTATACCTTTATGTAAGGTGTCATTGTGACGCATTACAACAGCTTGGTATATATTTGTATCCAAACTCACAACATATGTGTTGTTTGTATTTTGCACGATAATTGTTGTAATAAAGTTGTAGTTGTTTTCGTACTATATATTTGGCGCACTCGAATGGGTTGGATGGAATGGACCTATTTTGGGGTCGTTACATTTGGTATCGAGCTTAGGATATGATCTCCAATGCGCGAGATCGTGATTAGAACTAGAGGGGAGAGATGAATAAATCCTTCGCTAAAGGTGTCCTACCTAAGCTTATTTGTTGGTCACCATAATATCGGGATATTATGTGATATGTTAATTTGTTAAATTAACCCTTGTTTTGAAGTCAGATTCTAGAATGATATCCTCAAATACGAGATGAAAGCAATGGAGAAATCATGATGACAGGGAGATAGAATCAAAATGAAAACAAGGTATTCTCAACTCTTTGAAATACTGTGTACGTAAATTTCGGGGACGAAATTTCATAAGGAGGGAGATTGTAAGACCCCTAATTTTATGAAATAAAAGTATTCAATTTTTTTACTAATTACTATTCATGAAGTTACTATTCACGAGTTACTATTCACGAAAGTTACTATTCACGAAGTTACTATTCACGAGTTACTATTCATGAGTTACTATTCACGAAGTACTATTCACGAGTACTATTCATGAAGCATGATAATTTTTTTTTCGTAAGAAGGCATTACTCAATAATTGTTACAAAGAATTACTGCTCAATATTTTATTTTATCGATTCAATAATTGCTACGCTGATATTTTATATTATCATGTATCAATAATTGTCACAAAGACAAGATTTTCCATTATCGGAATAATAATTCATATTATCTAAATAATATTATTAGATAACATTATTGGCAATGTCTAGAAAGTTCTCGCTCTAAGGAGAGGTTTGGTCACCTAATCAAGCCACCAAGAAGGAGAAATTTTTATCGAAAGCCCCTCTTCCCTTAAACAAATTTCTCGTTGTCGATATTGTGATTATGTAATATTATTTGTGAATAATTAATTATTGATTTTTATGATGAGGAAAATATCTATTTTATATGGACATAGATGGAGAAAATTTTTAATGTGACAATTGTTGAAAATTGAAATTTTATCTTTTTCTCGATAAAATAATTCATTTAAATATATTATTATATTTTAATAATATAATAATGGTGATATTTTTACAACGAATGTGGGATATATGAGTATACGAGGAGGAAGAGTATTTTTGTTGCAATAAAAATGTTTAAAACATGTTAAACATGTCTGTGGACCCCCATTTATCGATCGAAATTTGATTATAAATTTATAAAATCGCCTGCTTATGGATTTCGGTCAATTTCTGCTTTAGAATTCGGAAAACTTTCTTCCGTAAAGTTGTAGAGAATTGAATTTTCTATAAAAACTCATGAGATTCAATTTTCCGACAAAAGGGCTATTTATTATGAATTATTGAAGTTCCTGATTAATTAATTATTATTTTTTGGAGTTTTAAATTAATTAATTATGAAAACGTTTTTGTAAGTTTTGTAAGGTGAGATACTTGTGTTGCTGAAGTTTGAACAAAAAAAAATGGGCGAGGAATTCAAATTTATTATATTAATAATTTATTAAATTTTCGCTTTGCCGTTTCTAAAGTATTTTCCTATAAATAGGTGGTGCTTAGGTTAGAATTGAAAATCACACCGTAAACCAAGTTTTCTCTCTATATTATCGAGCGTATTCTTGTGAGTATTTTGAATATACTTTGAGTATTGCTATACTATGCAAGTTCGCTCAAATAAGTATTCCAATTAAGTAAGACCGCTTTTTGAGGTAAGGATAAGAAGGGATTTTAAGGGTTATTATGTTTTTAGTTTCAAATTTTTTCTGAACCTTCAAAAATTCTGGAAAAATTTGAAATGATATTTTGATGAGTTTTATAGAGTGTGTCCAAAAATGGCGATTTTTGGATGTATAGATTGGGAGTTATGAATTTTATGAGAAAAGACTATTTTATAAGTAACTATTTTTAACTCCTTGTGATTAACTCCAAAATTGATGAAATTTTTATTGGGAGTACATCTATATAATATCAGTATACCGTGTAAATTTCAGAATTTTTGGACAAAAATATAATTTATGATAAATTTTTCAATATTCGGTGGTTTTGGCCATATGAAAAATAGTAAATGAATTTTTAAAATTTAGAGAAAAATATATGTTCAATATGGGACTATGTTATGCTAAATCCCAGAAAAGAAATATTTTTGGAACTGATTTGGTATTTTTCATGAAAATATTCTAGTTATGAGTAAATGAATTAAATATGTTATGTGAAGTAAGAAAATTGAAAAATATGATTTTATGGCTTGAGAATCATATATGAGGTATATGCAGATTTTTGATGAGGGTTTTGGCTATTGGTGATGAAATCTTATGAGTTTGGCATTTTATGATGATTAAATGCATTAATTAGTAAAGTGTAAACAATTTAATTAAATTGTTTATAAGTTTTAGAAATGATTAAAATATTATTGTAATATTAATAATATTAGATTATGAGATTTCTAAGTGATTTATAATATTTGGATTAAAGTGTTATAAATATGGATATGAATTTTATTATGAAACTTTATCTTTTCGTGTCGAGAGTTACTTATACACGATACTGTGATTACGTATTTAATACGGGTACTATTCACGATAAATTGGTTTCTTCTTTTTGACCAAATTATTGTTGATTTATGAATCTTACTCTTGAAATTAAAACTATGTTTTGATTATATTATTTTTATATAACATTCTTATAACCCTAATGATAATATTTCTTTCGACTTGAGTGTAAAGATGGGTAGATTATTGGTATGATCGCGACTATAGGTTCTCTTTGGCCATTAGTGCAAAAGTTGAATTGTTGACCGGTATGATCATGACCATTGAATTTACAATTGAATATTTTTAGCTTAAGCTAAAGGTGAATCGATCAACACGGTTATAATTATTGTTATATAACTTCTAAAATGATTGTGTATTTCTTTGATATATGAATATCTTTGGCTCAGTAGTGCAAAGACGACTTGTTGATGAATATCTTAGCCTCGTAGAAGTGCAAAGATGAATTATTGATGAATATCTTTGGCTCGTAGTCTGCAAAGACGACTTGTTGATGAATATCTTAAATTGTAGTCTGCAAAGATGAATTATCGATGAATATATTTTGCTCGTAATGCAAAGATGACTTGTTGTTGAATATCTTTGCTTTTCATAGTGCAAAGATGAATTATTGATGAATATCTTTGGCTCGTAATGCAAAGATGACTTTGTTGTTGAATATCTTTAAATTTGTAGTAGTGTAAAGATGAATCTGTTGATGAATATCTTTGCCTGCGTAGTGCAAAGATGAATTTATTAGTATGATTATGAATGTGAACTGTGATTTGGTATAACCATGATATTTGATGTTTCGTGTAAAGACAGTGATGAAAATTATCTTCGCCCCGGATGAGAAGAGGAATTTAGAATCACAATTATGATTATGAAGTTATTCATATGATTGTGGAAAGGAACTGCTTGATTGATGTTACAGGATATAAAATATTGTTGGTGGACTTTAACGCGAGAAGACAATAGACTTTATAGTATTTCGACTCTTTTAATGGATTGCTTCGTTCACCGCAACTATGGTTGAAAAGTTTTATCATCTACCATATGTTCTAAATCTCCGATTTATTATCGATGAAGACTATTGATAATTTATGTATCTTTAGTTATAGTATTCTTTATCGAGCTAGTTGTGCTCACTCTTTTGTTTCACAATTCCTTTCGTGTAATAAAAGTGTAGCCGGGTTGAAAGGGGGATAACAAGGAATAGAACGGCGGTCTATAGTTGTTGAGGTTCTCCTAAAGAGTATGGAAATAATTTTATTGAGGACTTTAGTGTGTTGTATTTTATACATCATTTAATAGTTATTTTTGGTGAATTAAATAGGTGAGGCGTAACCCAACTTTGGAAGGGTGTTTTGTCACTATCATACAAGATGTCTAATGACATACAAACTCGTGTTATCATAAGATATGGTTGTGCTTTCATCCACTTGTCGAGTATATTTACAAACACTACCTATATAATCTTGGTGTTTGTTCGGAGTATAATACCCAATTAGAGACAAAGGAGATAATGATATGTCAAGAGAAGACTCACCATCGGGAAGAATATGATAGTAATCTTCTCGCTTTTCTTTGGGGTTTATTAGGTCAACCAAGGATAATTTCGGCCATATGATATCTACCATAACCTAAAAGCATGGCCTCCCATGTACGAAGGTTTCTTTGAGCACTTCCCAAAGATTCTAATTTCTAAAACAGTTTTTGACTATACCTTTATGTAAGGTGTCATTGTGACGTACTACAGTTGGTATATATTTGTATCCAAACTCACAACATATGTGTTGTTTGTATTTTGCACGATAATTGTTGTAATAAAGTTGTAGTTGTTTTTCGTACCATATATTTGGCGACTCAGAATGGGTTGGATGGAATGGACCTATTTTGGGGTCGTTACAGTTTATGTCTTTTTAGTTGTATCCATATATAATAGTTTGTAGTAGGTAACTTATATTTTCAACTAATTAAGGTGCAAAATTACTTAGGTTAATATCTATGCATTTTTAGTTGTATTTATGTGTAATAGGTTGTAATAGTGCAATCATGATAGCGTAACGTATATTATTCTATTAATTAAGGTGCAAAATTATTATGATTACAAATATCTTATAATATTTTATTGATTTCTTTACAGTTATATACATATGGCCCGTACACCACACGACGATCGTGGTGGGCGGGCTGGTAGTACAAGTCGTAAAGGCCGTGGAGGTAGTGGAGTGATGACCAGGTCGAATCTTTAGGTACAATTACGTGTTAAGTTGTTTTACATCTTACTGTTTTCTTATATAGTATTGTCATGATATTCATTTATATAAAAATAGTCACATATTGCATTACATAGGTGATCGGCGTAGGCCTCCACGATGACTAGCACGTGGCTTGTTAGGGAATCCCCCAAGCGCCTCATATCTGTTGCGTCGGGACTAACCAGTAATTTCATAATATGTGTTTAATATTTGTTTTACATGAAACCCTACATGTATATATAATTTAGAATGTTCAAATCTATTAATTTTAGTTGCAGTATCTTAACGCGACGTCAAGGAACACGTTGTTTGGGATCGTGCGCAACTGATTCTCAAATGCATGGATGAGGTGGGCGGATATGGATGACCGCACACGCCAATTGCTTATCGATGAGTTTCAGGTAAGATGTCATTCATATGTTAGTTTTCTATTCCATTTGTATGTTTTTTTACATGTCGGTTTATGTTGTCTACTAAGCTTGTTAATGTGTAATGTGCAGAGATATTATCGATTTGAGGACGGTCAAGAAGCCCATGGCATGACCGTTCTTCGTGGATATCTAGAGATGAACTGACACAAGTGGGTCCACGACTGGAAGAAGAAGGCCCAGAGCAGGATGACCGATGGGCAGGTGCTTAGAGATGTCCAACCAAATTTCCTTAGTGTTGCGGAGTGGAAGTAGATGTGAAATATTTGGGAGGGCGCTATTTTCAGAAGATGTCAGCACATCGTACAACAGCCCGACGTCAAAATTGTCTACCACACTGTACAGTGTCTTAGTCGTACGACTTTTTATGGGAGAAACTGCGGGGTACTCTTAAGTACCCACCTTCCCGTTAGAAGATAAAAGGTTTTTATTTTATGAAAATGTTGAACTTATTTCTACCGATAAAAAAAGAGGTGTATATATAAGATAATTTATTGTACAATAAATTCAAAAGGCTATCGTTCCAAAACACAATTAAATGGGTGTTAAGTTTTGACCAGTAATTTTAAGTATATGTATAATTGTACTTTTAATAATTAAAAATTGACATATTAATTATATTTTTTTTAATAAGTGTAGAAATAATTAAACGTCCAGATAAATTGGGATGGAGGGAGTAATATACAATAGGATGAATTACATATTCTATTACATTTTTAAAAATAATTACAATAATAGTGTCCTCATAAAATTTTTACACAACTAATTCACTTCCATATTTATTTACAATACTAGTGCAATTAAGATTCCTTAATTTAGGGAATTAGTATTCAATTAGAATTCCTTAATTTAGGGATTAGTTATACCCATGACTTCTTCTCTCTCTCCTCATCTATAACAACTGAAGTTAGTCATCACCCTTCTTCTTCATTCATATATATATTAGTTAGTCGTACATGCTTAATTTAAGATAACACTTGCCGAGATTAATATTTCAAACCCCAAAGCCACATTACGTCAACATTTTAACTTAGACAAGCAAGAAACACCTAACAAAATGCACCTCACCTCTTCCCTTTATACTAGTAGTGTATATATATATATATATATATATATATACTTGATTTCACATGATGGAGCATCCACCCTCATCATCATTGTCACCATAACCGTGATGGCTGAATGAAGTGATTGGATCCGACGGTGGAGGTGGTGGATACGCATATGGTCTCGAATACGTATAGTCATAAACTTGAGGAGCATAATAGAAGGAGCTGAGTCGGGATCGCCTTATTGTAACTTTATCAGAATCAAAATTTCAGATAATCGGAGTCGAGGTGGATACGGGTGTGGCGGTGGATATGAATACTGGATGATGGTAACCAAACCTTCATATCAAGGTAACCAAACTGTCATATTAAAGTAACCAATCAACCTCTACACTTTAAATTTTTTCTTAATACAGTTGGTTACCAAACCTTCAGATCAAGGTAAGCAAACCTTCGTACCAAGGTAAAAAAATCTTCATACCAAAGTAACTAATTCACATCCACACCTGCAGTTTTTTCATAGTGCAGTTGGTAGCCAAACCTTCAGACCAAGGTAACCAATTCAATTTTATTAAGTTACCAATTTTGTTTGAATGTGATGCAATTGGTAGCCAACCATTCATACAAAGGTAACCATTTTATTATTTATAAGTAACAAAATAGTTATAAATTTTTTTTCAGAAGATTAATAGTTACATCTATTTATTTTTAAACTTTTTGTAGGGCGAATCTTCTTCTTATTCTCATCATGCGTTTTGGATAATGGAGATTCATGCTACCGTAAAATGCGGTGATTGTTATTTCAAAGTGTATGTGAAGGAGATGAAGATTTGAATTTGAATATTTAAATTTGAATTATTATTTTGAATTTGAATTTATTTTTGTTGTTAGATCCAAATATTTGAATTTGAATTATTAATTATGGCAGTTATTACTCCTTGATTTTAGGTTTCCTTATTAATGTGAATTGTACTATTTTTGTAATATGTTCAATCTTTTTGTAATCATTTGATTGATGCATTTTTCTTGTAATTACTTTCTATTTGTTGTATACTTATGTAAAGAACCCTACACAATATCACCTGCAAAATGTTTTGGAACAATTACATATTTTAATACATTTTTAAAAAAATTACATCAATAATGCACTCATATAATATTTACATAACTAATACACTTTCATATTTATTTACATATTCTAGTGTAATTAGGATTCCTTAATTTAGGGAATTATACTTCAATTATAATTCCTTAATTTAGGGATTAGTTATACCCATGGCTTCTTCCTCTCCTTATCTATAACAACTGCAATTAGTCATTACTCTTCTTCATCATTCAACGTATTCTTTATTTCTATTTATATATATATATATATATATATATATGTATGTATATAACTTACCCAGATCAGCTTCTTTCATCAAGCAACACAACACAGCCAGGACTAACCCGGACCCGAGTTCGTATTGGTCAATTTCGGGTCAGCAAAGTGAGCATCCCAAAGTATTTTTTCCCCTTTCTTACAGTCTAATTTATGATCGTATATAGATATATTCATTGAGAGATTGTTCTTATTATTTTTGATATACTAAATATTGTTAACAGGTCCTGAGGCTGAAGTCATCGCTTTGTCTCCAAAGACATTGATGACCACAAATAGATTCCTACCACAAATAGATTCCTGTGTGAGATATGTGGGAAGGGGTTTCAAAGAGATCAAAACTTGCAACTTCACCGGCGAGGCCATAATTTACCATGGAAGCTCACATAGAGGATTAGCAAGGAAGTGATGAAGCGCGTTTACATGTGCCCCGAGAAAAACTGTGTCCACAACCATCCTTCTTGGCCACTTGGTGACTTAACCGGAATTAAGAAGCATTTTTGTCGAAAGCACGGGGAATGCAATTAGGAATCTTTAATTCAGGGCTTCTTCTCTCTCTCTCCTCAATTTTGATGTGTTGAATGTGTTCATTCAAATACTGGATGATGGTAACCAAACCTTCATACCAAGGTAACCAAACTGTCATATCAAAGTAACCAATTAACCTCCACATTCTAAATTTTTTCTTAGTACAGTTGGTTACCAAACCTTCAGATCAAGGCAAGCAAACCTTTGTACCAAGGTAACAAAACTTTCATACCAAAGTAATTAATTCACATCCACACTTGCAGTTTTTTCATAGTGCAGTTGGTAGCCAAACCTTCAGACCAAGGTAACCAATTCAATTTTATTAAGTTACCAATTTCGTTTGAATGTGATGCAGTTTGTAGCCAACCATTCATACATAAGTAACCATTTTATTATTTATGAGTAACAAAATAGTTATAAAAAAAAATTCAGAACATTAATAGTTCCATCTATTTATTTTTAAACTTTTTGTAGGCTTAATCTTCTTCTTATTCTCATTGGCGTGACAATGACAAGATTCACATGCAGAATGCGAGGAGTATGTGAGGTGTAATTATTGGTAGTAGCGATGGACTATTATTTCAAAGTGTATGTGAGGGAGATGAAGATTTGAATTTGAATATTTAAATTTGAATTATTATTTTAAATTTGAATTTGAATTTGTTTTTGTTGTTAGATTCAAATATTTGAATTTGAATTATTAATTATGACAATTATTTGTCCTTGATTTTAAGTTTTCTTATTAATGTGAATTGTACTATTTTTATAATATGGGTCCTAATTACATTCTTTTTGTAATTATTTGATTGATGTACTTTTTTTGTAATTACTTTCTATTTGTTGTATACTTATGTAAAACACTCAAATGTTTTCATTTGGAGCCTGTATCATTGCCACAGGCCCAACGGCCAACGGGCTTATCCAATTCCATTTTACTTTTTGTTCTGATCTATTAAACCCCTATAATATTGGTGCAGCCGAAGAGGTAAAGAAACCCTAATTGAGCTTGCCGCTACAAGCAAAACCAGTGCAGAGAGAGAAAGACAGAGGCGGAGTTGAGCAAAATGGCGACCGGAGAGGCTAGAGCTCTGTCCACAAGAGAAGCAGACATTCAAATGATGTTGGCTGCTGAAGTTCATCTCGGCACCAAGAACTGCGACTTCCAGATGGAGCGTTACGTTTTCAAGCGCCGAAATGATGGTTACATTTCTTCCTCTCTATCTGGATCTAAACAATATAGATTTGTATGTATGCTATTTAATCAAAATTTGGATTTTTTAAAATTGTTTTTCTGGGTTTGTGCTGTTTTTAAAAGATCTGAACTCAATATCTACTAGCTAATACTTGTTTTTATTTATCTATTTATGTATATATATAGTATGCATTTGCAAAATACAGAGATTTTATTTCTTCCTACTCAGAAATTAAATAATTTATGGGGCGGTTCAATTTTGTATGTTTAGAAATGATAGATAGATTTATTGAGATTTCTCGACTTGGTCCCAAAATCACTGCTAGACTTTGACCTCTTTTAGTCCAGTTTGTAACTTTGCAATGCTTCTAATACAGAAGTGCTTTATCTGGGTTTAGATTAGCTTAACAATACAGTAGGATTTAAACGTCTAAGTGCAATCTCGGCTGAAGTTAAAATTGGTGTTTCTCAAGGTTCTAAGGTAACAATAGAGCAGTGTATTAAGCAGTGTAGTTTTTTAGGTTAAACTGCTCAGTGAAGCTAAAGTTTGGTGTTTCTCAGTTGTTTTTGTAGTTAAAATAAATATGTGTATATAAATCCCAGAAAATGTTTAAAAGGTGTTCGTTGTTGCTCTCTCAAGAAACAAGAAATGGCTTCTCAATAAGCAGTAATTTGTTACTCCCTATGTTCCAGAACAGAGTCCCATTTGTAAATTATTTTTTGTTTCGCAGAAAGAGTTCACTTTTTAGTGATAGTAGTATAAAATGACACAATGCCCTTGCCCCTCAAGTTTGTCATTATAATTTCATTATTATGCCACACTACTAAATTAATAATATTATTTTTAGTGGTAAACATTGAACAGAAATGTATCCTTAATATTCGCAATTTGCAAACTTTGCAAGTGGTACTCTTCTTGTGGAATGGAGGGAATATTTTAATATATTCAGAATCTTTTGACAAGGTCTGTTAAAAAAGTTTCCGTTTTTTGCATCAAGTATTTGGAACTTGGGCTCTGTTCCTACCCGAAATTGCAGTATTATTCCTAAGTCTGACATTTAAAGATTTTATTTGTTACATGTGCTGAAAAAATACCACTGATGAACTCAAGCTTTAATTTCTTAGACACTCTCTGATGGATATGTATATTTATTATTTTATGCTCAGGAATATACATAATCAACCTTGGAAAAACATGGGAAAAGCTTCAAATGGCAGCCAGGGTTATAGTCGCAATTGAGAACCCTCAGGATATTATTGTCCAATCTGCTAGGCCATATGGTCAGAGAGCAGTCTTGAAGTTTGCTCAGTACACTGGTGCTCATGCAATTGCCGGGCGTCACACCCCAGGGACTTTCACTAACCAGCTTCAGACATCATTCAGCGAGCCCCGCCTCCTCATTCTTACTGATCCTAGGACCGATCATCAGGTTTGTAAATCCTGTTATTATGTTTCTCAAGTTGTTCAACTGATTGTTATTTAACTAGATACATTTAGTGCATTACTAGACTGCCTATTTGAGTTTACTTTTTCATTGTTGTAACTTCTTGAATCAGTTTTTACTTTTTATCCTGATTTTTGTCACTTGAAAATATTATCAGCCTATATTTCAGTTCTTTTCGCTGCTTGTAACTCAGATGTTGGTTTATTCGTTAATTAGTTATTGTTAATATTTCTTTTGATCTTTGATTTGACTTGTCATTGCGAAACATTTTGCAGCCTATCAAGGAGGCGGCTCTTGGAAACATCCCCACAATTGCTTTCTGTGACACTGATTCGCCTATGCGCTACGTTGATATTGGTATCCCTTCCAATAACAAAGGAAAGCACAGCATTGGTTGCCTGTTTTGGCTGTTAGCAAGGATGGTTTTGCAGATGCGTGGCACAATTCCTCAAGGCCACAAGTGGGATGTGATGGTAAACATCTTTTATAATGGGGAAAAAACACAGTTTTTTACATATCGTTCTTTCTGTTTTTGCTTCTTTAAAATTTCATATAATGATGACAGAGACTCTTCTGCTATGGAATTGTTTGTGAATTCTTATTTGATAGGAAAGGAAAAGAAAAATAAAAACAATGAAACATAGATGATTGATTATTTGACATTTTTTATCCCACACAAAGAAAAACTGATGATATAACATTGAATTTCCAATCTTACATTATATCTAATTTTTGTATTTCGATTGCAGGTTGATTTATTTTTCTACAGGGAGCCTGAGGAACCTAAGCAACAGGATGAGGAAGCAATTGCTGCCCCTGACTACGCAGATTACTCGGCTGCTGGAATTGGTGGTATCCCTGGTGATCAGTGGTCCAGCCAAATTCCTGATAGCCAGTGGACACCTGAAACTGCTCCGCCTTCCATTTCTGCAGTTCCCGGTGTTGGTTGGACCCCAGATCAAGGTTTGCAGTCTTACCTTTTTTATCTAGTAATCCCTTGTTACCCTTTCCTCATTTAATTGTTCAAAACCAATTGGGGTGAGATCCATATTCCATCAGATAACTAAACCGTTTACCAAATTTTCTCAAGGTGTGTGAAAAGTTAAAACAAACAAGTCAAGACTCGGGGTGTAATGACTAAATCACACATCTTCCGAGTAGCCTTTAAGAACTTTTCCTTGATAACCTCGTTGACATCCCTGAAGAAGACTTCCCCTTGCTAATGCTTTTATTATGTTCATTTATGTGGTCAATAACTTGTGTGATCCTTTTCATTATGTAAAATATTTCTATTTTAACCAGAGACTATTAGTAGCATGTGCATGACCTGGAAATAAACTTGGGTCTTGCTATTCCGCATTTGTGTGCCTTTGATCTATATGCAAGCTTTATTTCTCTTTAAAGCTTGTTATTTGTGAGGTTTTGTGGTTTTTTGGATACTTGGTGGACTCACCTTCTTGTTGGAGGAATATACTTTTGTTCAGTTTGCTTACTTGTCAAAACATACAAATATTTTTTTTATTTGAATTTTCTACTTTTTTAGATGAATTAATTGTTTGACCATCTTCCAGTCTTCCTTCTATTTAGGGGGGACTTTTAACTTTATTTATTTTTTTGATTAAAGTTTTTGTTATTCATCTTGTGACTTCAGCACCAATCTCTGCTGATGGGTGGGATGCTGCAGCTGCACCAGTGCCTCCAGCTGGACTTGATGTTTCTTCTATTGCACCAACTGGCTGGGATTAGAATTGTTTTGGGGACATAGTTGGAAACCCTTTTTCTTGACATTATGATATATGAGTTTTCTTTTAGTTTCGAAAGATTCTTATGAAAACCGTATATACGGCTTTAAAGTTTATGTATTTTATGGGTGATGAATGTCAGTAGGGTGGACTCTGAAACCGAAATACTTTGCCACTTGTCAGAGCAGAAATCAAGTTAAGTTTGCTATAGATGGATGAATACTTTTACAGTTTTACCCATGAAGAACAAAGACAAGTGAAGTCTCAAAGATGGGTAAAAAATCAGATGGTTAAAAGATGATGATGGGCATCATGAATAAAAGAAGATGGTTAAATAGTAAAAGATAATTTGTGCAATAATTTTGGGTCAAGTTTTAAGTTTGAATTAAATCAAATTTATTTAAATAAGGTTTTAAACCACTAGCCTAATATTATGACTTGAAGGTATTTTTGATAGTAATTTAATATAAGATTGGAGTGTTGCAAACTCTCTCACTTAAATTAAAATTAACCTCTCTAGTCATTGTGAGATAATATCGATTGGTTCGTGTCCTCACCGCCGGACCTCCATCTCTCCATTGTGGTTTCGTGTCCCCACTTTTGGAGATAATAAGGATGACCCGACTCGAGTTTTCGAGAGTCAGCTTTATACCTTATGTAAAATAATTTTGGTCAAATTCTGAGTCCGGAATAAATTTCGAGTCAAATTCTAAGTCCGAATCCAAATAAAGCCTTAAATTACTAGTTTAATAGTATCTTCTTGGGCCATCTTATCCCACCGCAGACTCATTCAAAAGATCATGATTTGAAGGTACTATTGGTAGTAACTTAATTACTTAACTGTTAATTTTTTTAATTTTCTTTTCTTTTTCAAGTTGTTTCAACCTTTTTTTATTAGGCTTTTTGTTTATTCACCCGTAAAATGAAGTGCAGTTGTTATAATGTGGCAATGTGCAATTTCAGATAAAAAAAAATTGTATGCACATTTACAATGTTGCTTTTTAAAATATTTTTTTAAAACAATATCAAGTAAGATTCATATACATATATGATAAAGTTAAAGTGATACTTAAACATATATAAAAATGAAATTCAAAAAATAGACTTTCATAACCTAATCAAAAAATAATTGTAAAATAATTGTCGAACACATGTTGCACGTCGTGTCGTGCATCCAATTTGCTTATTTGCAAACATATATCGCCGTGGATCAATATCTTAAAAGGTGTTAGGCGGGAGGCCTAGACGAGATTTTTTATTTTAAGTCAATTTTAATATTTTATTTTATATTTATTCAAACAAAACAATAATATTGTTGGAAATGGGTTTGACAAAATAAATATTAAAGTATTTTAAGTCTTAATTTAATGAGGGACCCACACTCCGAAAATATCGGGTCCATGCACCAATGTGTTCTCCTCCGCGAGGAGTATAACGTGCTATATTTATTTGTTCAAATTCATTAAGAATTGAATAAGAAAGTTGACTCCAAAGTCACCTACTTGAAATGTTGTAAATTGCATAAGTCCCACATAGGACATTAGAGGGAAATGTGAAGAATTTATATATGAGATGTTTGCTCAATGGGAAAGGCCCCAAGGGGCACCCCACTTTTGTGGAAGGGAGAGGATTTAGTCAAGACTTGGTTTGAACTTATGGCATACATTTCATTCGTTTCTAGGCGGTAAGGCAAAGCCTGGCTCTGGTGGTGATATATAATTTTTTGAACAAAATCTGTTTAAAATTATCATCATGATACTACATCGTTTTGAACCAACGGTCATATCTGGTCCTTAACGGTCACAAAGTATTCTATAAAATAAACTATCTGGGCGCGTTCCTACATAAGTTTATTTTTCCCCTTCTCATTTCCTATTTTAGAAGTAATCCCGTTCTCTGCCCAGTAAACATTGTGCATTATTTTTTCTTCATTCCTTCCCAGTATTCACGCATCATTACTGTTCATTCATTCCCTGTAAAGTTCAGTACATAACATATAATTTGCGTTCGAAGTGTTCTTAATTTTGAAGTGCTTCTAATTACGAATTGGAAATCCGTTTTATCTTGTGAAGCAATTATTCAATAAATCCTTTAGCATCAGTGAGGGAATAAATTTGCTTCAAGAAGACTTTGTGAATTCAAAGGACTCAGATATAATTATCTGTCTTGTATATCTACAATCTGATTTCGTCAAATAAGTACCATAAACTTTATTAATTCTGTTTTGGTTAAACTAAGTTTGATAGTGTATATTATTATATAAACTATATTTACAGAATAACAAATATAAAACAAAACAATCTATAATAAAGATAAAAAAAAAAATCTTTCCTTAAAGTTCAAACACATCCATATTGGTAATGTTAAAGTTCAAATACAAAACATGTAATTATTCAAAGTTCAAACATATTTTTAACGTATTAGTTTTATTTATAAACAAGATTGCTATTAAATAATAAATTTAAAATTTTAATTATTTAATTCAATATTACAACTTAAACTTAAGAAACTAAACATAAATTTAAGGATTATATTGAATTAAATTAAATATTACAAATGTATCATCATTTATAATTTTAAGTTGGTACAAGTTCAAAAAATTACAACTATAATAAAATTATCCATTTTGACTTGATATTGTTCACTTCTTGTTGTGATTTGATATGTTACAACCTGTATTATGAATATGATAAATCATTAAAAAAATAAATATATCAATATCTGGTTTGGGTAGTTATTAAAATAAAAAAAACTCTTCGTCTAGACTCCACCTAGGCCCCGTCTAATTTTCTAGAGAGATTTTTTTCATTAAAGCGAGACCGATAGTGGGGTCTAGCGCTTGCGTAAGCGTCGTGGGGCTGGCGCGCCTAAAGCGCGGAGCGCCAATGAGGAGCCTAGGCGAACCTAGGCGAGTATTTTTAGAACACCGTGAATGAAATCAACTCTCTACATAGAAAGAATCCAAAGTCCAAACAACTATTTAACACTAAAATTCTTAGACATATAAATCTGTGCTTCATATATTTAATACAACGTAATTTTAATTGACAAATATGTGAAATGTCAAAACAACTATTAATAAAAATGGTGAAATTCCAAACATACCATTAATAAAATTTGTTAAAATAATATGACACATATAAGCTTGAAATAATAAAACAAACATGAGCTTTTGTATGTTTTAAAACACGCCTTTTTTTCCTTGATATAAATGTTTTTAACACTAAAATTCAATTGAAATTGTAATGGGCCGAACAACTTACTGACAGTTTGGCCCGAATTTCATTTTGGGTCCAAACTCGACTTAAAATTTTCCTACATTAAATTCGAACGATCTTTTATACTAGTAATATTACTAGTTTTTGTTTCCTTAAAAATTAACTTAAATTTAGAAACATTTTAAATTAACTTTAAAAAGTTAAATTTAATGTCATTTGAATATTTAGATATTCTGTCTCACAAAACGTTTTGGTCTTAAAATGAAAATATCTGCAAGTATGGGGCTACGTGGGAACAAATAGTCAGCATTTACCCAAAGGGGGTTCTCGTCGATCTTAGGGCTCAGAAACTCAGACAAGAACAAGAAGAAATCAATACGATTTGAGGCAACGCTGATTGGCCATACTCCTTATGCAAGACTGCAACTTCAAATCTTACAACATTAATTCATTTGCCATGGATTTGTGAGTAAGTATTTATAATTTCAATTTCTATGAAAAAATTCCCCAAAACCTATCACTATTTCAGCAATTTTAGTGTAATTGGTAATCTTATTTTTAACTAGATTTGAAAGTATTTGTTGATATTAGTAGTATTTGATTAATGGAATTGTGAAATGTTGAATCAAAGTTCAAAAATTGATATTCTTATGTAAAGATTTTCTTGCGTAATTCAGGTTTGCTGGTCTTGTTGGAACCTGTTTTATTGTTGCAATTTGTTAAGAGTTGATTAAAATGGCAGAAGAGTCGAAGGGTTCAGTTGATGTTATTTTAGAGTTTCTTAAAAGGAACAAATTCTCTAGGGCTGAAGCTGCATTGCGCAGTGAGCTGGGTAATCGCCCTGATTTGAATGGTTTATTGCAAAATCTTACCATTAAAGAAGAAGAATTAGAAAAAGAAGAAGTGAAGAACTCGGAGAATGGGCCAAATAAGACGGGAAGTTCTCAAAAAAATGAGGAAGTTTCTTCTAAAGAGCTTATTGTTAAAGAAATAGGGTGTGGAAACTTAAAAAATGGATCTAATCATAGCAAGTCGACAAATCTGAGCGAGCAAATTAGTAAAGCTAATGAATTACCTGTTGGGATGAGAGAGAAGAATTTCGGTTTAGCTAATGATTCAGAGGACACTCTGCTTGATTTATATACCTGGAAATTTAATCCAAGTAATGGTGGCTTTGTTGGTGCAAATGCAGATACAAATTCAAGAGAGGGAGATGGAGTTAATTTCTTTGTAGGTGAAAAGAAAACGACATCTTCCTGGCTTGGGACTAATAGTAAATCCAGCAATGATCCTAAGGAAAATAAGATTAGCGGTGATGCATATTCTAAAGATGATGAGTTTGGGGATAATCCATGGTCTAGAAATGAAGAACCCACCACACAATTGGGCATGGAAGTATGGAAAGACTGTTCTGTTAAAACTGTATTCCCATTTCCCATAGGAGACGCTTCGACCAGTTACGATAGTACAATTGTTGGAAACAAAATTGAAGGAAAGAGAAAATCTAATGAGATCAATGATATCCGGGCTGCAATAAAAGAGCAAGTTGACGAGGTTGGAAGAGCTCTGTACTTTGGGAAAACTCAGGAAAAAAAAACTTTTGGTAGCTTAGGAATTATTCCATTTGTACAATCTGAGAATCACAAGGAAGAGTTCCCTAGGTTGCCACCTGTTAAACTGAAGTCAGAGGACAAGCTATTAACTTGGGAGGAGAAATTTGAGCGTGATGGACCGGGTTCAAAGATTATCAATGCAGACACCTACCATATTGGGTCATTTCTGGATGTTCCGATCGGACAAGAAATTAATTCTGCAGGTTTGCTAATTTGATATATATTCTCAGTCTATATACACTGCTGCGAAATTTCTTATTTTTCATTTTAGTTTTGTAAGCATATATTTCTGATTATGTACAGTAAGTTCTTTAACTATCTTAATTGCATTTTCTTGGTGCTTTGGTTCTTGATAATGGTTGTATTAATTCCTGCAACTACCTATCAGAAAATATAAAAAAATCCCTATAACTCTTTACTATTAGGATTGTCCTTAATCTTTTAATTATGTTCCTTGTCTATCATGAGGGTTATAGTATTCATCTAGTTAACTTTAGCCACTTTCTAAATGTCATGTATATGCAATTCCCATTTCTCTCGAATTATTTTTACCTCTCTGTATTTAAATTATCTTTAAGGCAAGTAAATGTCAGGATTTGACATTGAATAAGACTTGGCTTCTGTATGTGGCATGAATATGTTGCAGGCATGTCGTTTGTTTACAAGTTAATTACTTCAACTGGAATTATTCTCCAAAAGTTATTGTTTAATCAAGTATGCCTAAAAAGTCTGTCCTTTCCATTGTCTAGGAAATGAGACACATGGCATTTTCCAATTAGTAAAATATTCGAAGATCTATTTATCAGTTTTATGTAGTACAGCTTATGGAAACCTTAACAATTTTCTTTTATGTTTTTTAGCGGGTAAAGGTCGTGGAAATTTTTTTGAATTGGAGTTTTACAATCTAGAAGAATTTTTGTAGCTTTCTGTCAATTAGAAAAGGTTGGTTTAGGCTTTCATAGTAGTTGCAGATTTAGATCTTCGTCTGCTATTTTTTTTGGAAACAGAGAATACTTTCTGGGTTTAGCTAGTTTCATCTTGAAGGCCTGATGGTTGAGGAATGGGGTACGATTGATTAATGCTTATGAAGTATAGTTGCAGCTGATTTATGGGGTTAATTATAAATTGAGTATGATAGCTAAAGAGAAAGGTGGAAAAGAAGTAGAGTACAGAAAATCGCCTAGAATCTTGGCACTTTGTACTTGAAGACACAATATTTATTGAATAGTAAAATTGTTTGTTTTCTTTGTCAGGACAAGAATAAAAAATAAGACACATGACACTTCAGAATACCAAGAAAACTGTCCTGTTTATAACGTCAATAACATAATCTGACCCAAAATATGATCCCTGGACGATAAAATAGTCATTTGTGAGATATTAGTGACAAATACTCTTAAATACATTCTTGCATTAAAAAACCCATAAATATAGAAGTTAAAATTAAAATAACATTTAGAAACAATTATTCTAACAAAGCATGACTAAAGATATAATATTAATCAATTTAAAATGATTATGGAATATTCAAGGTGCGGCAAGAAGGAACTTTCTCATTTGGCCCTTATTTGTGTCATTTTACTGACATTCGATTATGATTTAACGTAGAGTTTTGGGATACTATATGTATGGTAATTTAGCATTGTTCTAAAAATTCCCGCCTAGGCGCTAGGCCCCCCTTGGCGCCCCGCCTAAGCTCTAGGCCCCCTGACGCCTCACCTAGGCCCAAGGCGACAAAAAAATCTCTTCAGGAAATTAGGCGGAGCCTAGACAAAGATTTTTTTTTATTTTAATAACTACCAAAACCAGATTTTGATATATTTATTTTTTTAATGATTTACCATATTCATAATACAGGTTGTAGTATATCAAATCACAACAAGAAGTGAACAATATCAAGTCAAAATGGATAATTTTATTATAGTTATAATTTTTTAAATTTGTGCCAACTTCAAATTATATAAATGATGATACATTTGTTATATTTAGTTTAATTTAATATAATTCTTAAATTTATGTTTAGTTTCTTAAGTTTTAATATTGAATTAAATTATTGAAATTTTAAATTTTATTATTTAATAGTAATCATGTTGTTTATGAATAAAACTAATACGTTAAAAATATGTTTGAACTTTGAACAATTACATGTTTGTGTTTGACATTTGACATTCGTAATATGGATATGTGTTTGAACTTTAAGCAAAGATCTTTATTATCTTTATTATAGATTGTTTTGCTTTATATTATTGTTTTGTTTGGATAAATGTGAGATAAAATATTAAAATTGGCTTAAAATAAAAAATTCCGCCTAGGCCCCACCCAGGCCCCGCCTAGGCCCCCTAGGCGCTAGGCCCCCCTTGATCGCCCACCTCCCGCCTAGCTCCTTTTAGAACATTGTAATTTAGAGAACCTTGTTATACCTTCCTACTTATTACTTGTCCTGTTGTCGTGCCTGCCTCTGTCAGGCATAATTTGAGGAGAAATGATGGAAACACCATTTGGTGAATTGGGGCCCGGGGTTTGTTCTCTTTTTGGAGCGTTAGCATGGGGAATTAGAGATTAACCAATTCAATTCAACCCTCCTTTATAAGTATTTGTGGAGGATTGCGATGGAGGATGACAGTTTATGAAAAAGCTTCAATGGGCAGCATAGTTGTTACGGCGTCATGGCGAGATGTAGTGGTAGCGTCTAGGCGATAAGGCGCCCGTCATGGTGTCCGTACGGCGATAAATCATTAACAATGTGCAATTTGTACATTATTATTTTACTTCAAAAGTATATTGAACAATAAAATTTTATATCCATTAATACCCAAATCATAATAACTAACCCTATGGAATACAATTATATGAATACTTAACAATCAAAATGTAAAAATAAAACACTCAACATTAAAATCTAATAGAACATGTCAATAAACACCATAGAAAATAAAATTGAGGACTTGTCCATCACCCATTACAAGTATAATAAGTAATAAAATTACACGACATAACAAATCCATAGGTTATGATGAGTCATGGGTAAAAAATGACAATCACTTAACTTGGGTTAGCTACCAAGGTGTGAGCTTTGGCGGCTCGGCGTCCAAGGCGTCGATTTGCCCTTCTCCAACGCCAAGACACCTAGTTGTCACCTGGGTGACGCCATGACAGCTATGATGGGCAGAGGACATCAAGGTTGAAAATCAACAAAACCACGCTATAGTACTCCCTCCATCTCAAATTATTTGCTCTTTTAGAGAATTTTTGTTGTGTCAAAATAACTGTATTTTGCTCTTTCTTAGACTATTAAAGTGGTTATATTACAAATTTACTCTTTTCAATTATTCTCTCTCATAAATGTATAATTCCCAAAAATGTTGAGCTTATTTCTACCAATTACAAAAAAAGCGTGTATATATGGGGATAATTTATTGTGCAACAATTCTAAAAGGCTCTTGTTCCAAAAACACAATTATGTGGGTGCTAAGTCTTGATGAATAATTTTAAGTATGGGTATAATTGTACTCTTAATAATAAAATTGGCATAATGATTGCATTTCTTAATAAGTGTGCGAATGGTTAAAAGTGCAGATAATTTGGGATGGAGAGAGTTTTTTTTTTTGATAAAAGAAGAAATTTTATTAATAGAAAAGAAAGGATATGATAATTGGGGGACAAGAAGTCCACCTTCAACATAATAAAAAAATAAAAACCGAAGAACGCTTTTTTAAGTGTAACCCTCTAATCTTAGAGAGACCTCTAAAAGGCCCCATAATAGAAACCAAGGAGAAACCTATAATATACTACTGTTTCTGTCCCATAATAAATATCCTAATTCCATTTACACACTTATTAAGAAATATTTTTTTATTCCCAAATTGCCCATTTATGATAGTAATTAATTTTAATAATAATTGTCTCTCTCCCCTAACCAATTTTAAATATTTTCTTACATTCTCTCTCCTTATAAAAGCATACTCCAAAAATCTTCTCTCTTTCCCATCTCCCTCTCTCTTTTTCTCTCCTTTTAAATATATCAGCTACCATTTTACATGCAGTGGACTATCATTTCATTAATTTTTTGATTTTTTTTTTTTCAATGAAAGTTGACCAAAGTAATTCAAGGGTAGTATTGGAAGAATGTAATATAAGTTATTACAGAAAAGGAAATAGGACATTTATTTGGGGACAAGCGAAAATAGAAACTAGGACATTTAATTTAGGGCGGAGGGAGTATTTGGATTCCACCCAGAGGAGTACAATCTGTTTGCATTCATTTCTTAGTTTTATCCTGCACATAAGTTGTTTTTGTAATCCCGTTAATGAATAGTAGATGTTATTATGAAACTTTAATTGATATTTCAGGTGGGAAAAGGCTGGGAGGAGGCAATTGGCTATCTGTTAGCCAGGGAATTACTGAGGACACTTCTGATCTTGTTTCTGGTTTTGCAACTATAGGTGATGGATTGAGTGAATCTGTTGACTATCCAAATGAGTATTGGGACTCTGATGAATATGACGATGACGATGATGTTGGCTACATGAGACAACCTATTGAAGATGAGACCTGGTTTCTGGCTCATGAAATTGACTACCCAAGCGACAACGAAAAGGGAACAGGACATGGGAGTGTTCCAGACCCACAAGAAAGAGGTCCAAACAAAGATGAGGAGGATGATCAGTCATTCGCAGTGGAGGATTCCTATTTATCTGGTGACCATTATTTTCAATCGAAAAATATTAATACAGTTGCACCTTCAGATGATCCTATAGGGCTATCAGCAACTGAAATGTATGGAAGGACAGATGAAAGTGGTTTAGTAGCTCAATATGATGGACAGTTGATAGATGAAGAAGAGCTGAATTCGATGCGTGCTGAACCTGTTTGGCAGGGTTTTGTCACCCAGACTAATGATCTCATTATGCTTGGTGATGGCAAAGTTCTGGATGAGTGTGGAAGGCCTTGTCTTGATGATGTTTGTATGGATGACGATCAACATGGTTCTGTTAGATCAATTGGTGTCGGGATTAACAGTGATGCTGCTGATTTTGGTAGTGAGGTACGGGAAAGTTTGGTTGGAGGTAGTAGTGAAGGGGACATAGAGTACCTTAATGATCAAGATGTCGGTGGGTCCAGACTTTCACAGCATGATTTGGATAAGAAATATCATGGCAGATCAAAGAGGGATAAAAAGAGAATGACTAAACATGACCCTGATAAGCATGTAATGGGTAATAGTAAAGGGGAAGGTACACAGGTAAAAGATCACACAGAAGGGGGGTTCTCCTTTCCCCCTCCTAGAGATGGGCAAATGGTGCAGACAGTCACTAGTAAATCTGTGTGGTCAAACAAAGGTAATGATGAAAGTTTAAATACTTTGATTGGAAGTGATGGGATGCTTGCTTCATGGAGGCGGAAAAGCAGTGATTCTTCACCTGTCAGGAGTTCACATGATGATGACGATGCTAATGCAGTAGGGTCTGCTAGTTCTTCTCCCTCCACTCTCTCAAATTATGGTTATGCTGAAAGGGATCATGTTAAGAAAGAGGAGGGCGAAAAACTTATGGGTGCAAGAGAAGAAGATCCAGGGGTATCACTGGAGGATGAAGAGGCAGCTGCTGTGCAAGAGCAAGTAAAGCAAATAAGGGCTCAGGAAGAGGAATTTGAGACCTTCAATCTTAAGATTGTGCATAGGAAAAACAGGCATGTCTTCCTTCTTCAAACTCAATTTACCCATTGAATATTAGTGCCTATGTATGCATTTGTACTTTGCAATTATTTCTTTTGGAGGCTTAAGGTCGCTAGCTTGCTACATATTTAAGAGTAATGCTCCATCTAAAGTTATTTGAAAATTTAATTTGTCAGGGTATGTCCTCAAAGGTGTCATCATGGTAGAATATTTGTTGAACATTACTAGCATGAACTATAAATATTTGTTAGACGAGACACAAGATTTATGTGGTTCACCCAAAACTTTTGGGCTAGTCTGGCGGCTGACAGTTTCACTATCTCTTAAAAAATTTGTACATCATACAATATCCCCTCCTTATATAACGAACATAAATAACCCTAATCCAGCCAAAAGTACAAAACTATCCCTCCAAATTTGGGCCATGGACATTGCCCCGGACCCCGCTAAATTATTCGTAGCGGCAATCAAACGATGATTATGCCTGTTAGGACCAACTCTCCGCCCCAAGAACAAGCCCAGTTACCTTTTTGATAGCTTTATAATCACTTCTAAATTAAAGTTTGGATTAAACTTCACCAATAACAGGTTGGTCTTCCTTAGTGGGCTTAAGGCTGCTACCAAACCCATGCTCATGTAGTGGAAAATGAAAAGCTAGTTTCTAAAGGCCTAAATTATGATGATCTGGGGTACATATATTTTCTGGTTCTAGATAGAGTATTTTAGGTTTATTCCTCAGTGCAATGGTTAAAGTTTAAAGCCCTCAGTTCTGGATGTCAAGTGTAAGATTGCAATTATCAGGATGCCGACTTGTGGTAAGAAAGTTGGAGGTAAGGTTTGTCGCTAAACCAGCTAACCCACACCATGGGACTTATGATAAGAAAATGACTAATGTTTTTCGCCATATATCAGAAGACTCGTGTTTGAAATCAGGCTGCTTGTTATGTTCATCATGATTTTGCACTAACTAGTATTACCCAGCTGTTGCGTTATTGGCATATTCTTTTACCTAGAATTTACATAGTTAAGTTTTTTTTAGTGTGTTATTCAGTGCGTAACATCTTTTTTTCTTTTGTTCATTATTTTTATATTTATTTGCATAGAAAAGTTGTGATATGTGGTGATTGAGGTTCTGGCTTGATGAGAATGTCATATACCACGAGTGGAAGCCATAAATGATGTTTTGTTGCTGGTGGTTTTTTGTAAAAGGTTCTTATCACCTCCTATTCAGTTTCCCTAAAATTAAGTAAAGTGTAAAGTACTCTCTCCTTTTTATTTGCTAAATTTGCTGTAGAGTAAAATGGAAAGCAATTTCAGTGGAGGGTATGTTCTAGAGAAGAATATATCATGAACATCATTAGACATGCCTAATGATGTATCTGCTATACCATCAAAAGAAGACATTATGAATAACAATGAATTATGATTCTAGAAAATACTCCGAGAAGCCATAATGAAAGGCTTTTTGAAACATAGAGGAGCCATACAGCTTGCACTTGAATAGATTTAGGATTTCAGCAGCCAAAACCCTATCAGATATTATCTGGATCAACCAATAAGAAAACTCTAGCATTTCTTTCCAACTAAATTTTCTATGTAGTCACAACAAACAACAATCTAACAATATGAGACATAATTGTTGATCCTTTGAATCTGGTAACCTTATTACTTATGTAGATTTGCAGTCCACCTAAATGTCTCTTCTCCAAGTACATGGTTTAAAAGTCATAGATGATAACACTCTAGAAGAGTACTTACATTCAAAGAACAAGTGATCGATGGTTTCAGTGTGGCTTTTACAGAGTCTGCATAAATGATCCACCACTCTTCCATATCTAATGCGGACATCAGCAGTATGAACTTTCCTTAAAAAAAAGGCATAGAATTAGAATGATAAAAAATCTACGGACATAAAGCTTATGCCAGATGGTTTTAGTTTTAATCTCCTTCCACCTCTTGAGCTTTCTGCTTTATGATGGTATTCCAAATCGAAGCAGCCTTGACTTCAGAGTAACAAATGTTCCCATTTGTAGGCAAAGGCTTGTCTATGCCTCAGAAACAATTGGATGATTATAAGTAGGCAATTTCCAGGAATTATTATTATTAATAGTAAGAGAGGTTACCTTGGTATAAATTGCTAAACCAGAACGAGACAGCTTCGAGAATGAGCCAGAGACTTGTGAGCAAACCAGCGGTCAAAGCATAAAATTTTCATTGGCAAAATTACCAATGTCGAAGCTGATGAACTGCTTAGCAACATCCCTGAGTTGTAGAATTTTTATCCAAATGTGGGAGTAATCTTGGGGAATGCTTATGATCCAGAAGTTATGGTCCTTCAAAAGATTAGAATGTACCCACCTTTCCCATAGTGAGTCGGGTTGAAATTGCTCAAATATCCATAACAGAAAGAGAATTAAAGACCTATTACTGTCCTCAAGGCTTTTAATATCTGGCCCTTCCTAAAAAAGGGGAAAGAGTAAGCTTCTTCCAAGCAACTTTAGCACCAAATGGTTTCCCTCCTTCCTAATTTAAGTGACTGTTTTACTTGGCAGAGTTTAAGAACTTGGAGTACATGAGACTTATATTTTGCTTCCCATTATACCTTTAAATAATGCATTGACATAAGACATGAGGTACATTGTTTCAAATTCTCTCTCTCTCTTCTTTATTTTTCCCCCCTTTTTACATTTCAAACATAAGGGTAATTTAATCAAGATATATCTTGCGACTTTATATGTCGACTTTTTAGTTGCGAGTTGCGTGAATAATTATGGTTGGTAATATTTTAACGACGTATCTACCCAATCCCATGTATTGATATACTTTTCAATCGTAATTCGGCAAAAAACTCTTGCAATATATAGCAAGACTCTTTAATCAAACAAGATATTAATGCATTGTTATGTGGAATATGGCTACTTAATATGAGGACACTTCAAAATAGAATGGAGTTCAACTAAATTGGCACATGAGTATGTTTTTCATCTTCTACTACCTCCGTCCCATAATAAGTGCTTTTTTAGGCTTAATATTTTTTTCCAAAATAAGTGATGTGTTAGAACTCCAATACAAATTTTACAATATTTTCTCATATATGCCCTCCATTATTCTTGACTCTTCGTTTCCTCCATTACTCACTACAATTAAATGACACTCATTAACTCTTCAATTCCAAAGAAAGTATATTAAGGGTATTTTTGCCATTTTAGTTTATGTATTGGTATGTGTGATTTAAGCTAAAAAAGCACTTATTATGGGACGGAGGTAGTATGATTTTTTGTTTGTATCTTTTGAATAGTTTAGAGTCCTAAAAATTGATTTTGTAAGTTAGAGTGGAAGTTTATTTGCGAGCGATATAACCATAGGTTTTCTACTTTATCAAATGCCTCTTGCATTTTCTGGTTCTCTGTTTGCTCATTCTTTCTCATCTAGTTCTTGTTTCTCTCATTTTTCAGTTTCCCCAACTGATTTTGTTATTAGCAACTTAAGCTAGTGTAATGAAATTTAAACTTCTGTTTGTTGCTCAGAACTGGCTTTGAGGAGGACAAAAATTTTCATGTTGTTTTAAATTCGGTATTAGCTGGGCGGTATCATGTCACTGAGTATCTTGGATCCGCTGCATTCAGCAAAGCTATTCAAGCGCATGACCTCCACACAGGCATGGACGTCTGTGTGAAGATTATAAAGAACAACAAAGATTTTTTTGACCAGAGCCTTGATGAGATAAAGCTTCTCAAGTTTGTCAACAAGCATGATCCAGCTGACAAGTATCATATTCTCCGGTTGTATGATTACTTCTACTATCGTGTAAGTGGGATGTATTTTTCTCAGGTTACTCTTTCTTAGCTATCTATTAATATTTGTTTTCTATAGTTGAAGATGTTCTTTTTGTGTGATGTAATCTTACCTCACATTATAGTAAGCATTCCCTTTTTTCTCTTCAAGCAAGCACTTAATTTTAGGGTAAGGATTTTGTAGTACTTTATCTGTAATTAACTTCCAGGGAGCTGTTCTATCAGTCGATCTGCTCTTTAATAATTTCAACATGGTAATGTAGTCTACATGAAGCTCTAGGAAATGAGATCAGGTTGATCTCTCTTGGAATTTTACTGGGCAAAAAACCCCCCAGGGGCTTTGCATAGTCAAGCTTTAAGTGTTGTAGTCCTTTTAAGTCTATATATAGGTATTTTCTTTATAAGGAGTTTCCTCGTGAGGTGTGTGGGTTGAAGCTGTTTCTTAGATAGGAAACCTAATCATGACATCAAGGGATTTCCTCCCTCGGAAAATCACAATATAATGATAGGAGGCTGCTGAATTTGGATACCTGAAAATGCAAATTGACTGACATCACATTAGATGCCATTTCAATTGACTGTGTGTATCTGTGGGTACGCAATATCTGTGTCATGTGCGGGTCATTACCATCTGAAATGCAGATCTAGGAATCCATTTGAAAGTGAAAATTATTCGTCTGGAAAAGGACAACTTTAGAAGAGAAAGGAATTCTGTGCTACATTAGAAACTCCTTTGACCTATCATATTTCACACCTTTATTCTGGAAGATTGTGTGGTTAAGCTAAGTATAGCATGCTGATGCAGTCCATAACAAGGTTCAAGGTAGAGGAATTTCAAATATGTTGAAATTTATGACATTGTTTAATTCAAGGTGGACATAGTTTATTTCATAATCAAGTTAGATCTTTGGTTAGAGTTCTTTTTTGTGTAAAATCATAAGTGGCAAAAATTGGGTATTTGCTCAATTCATGTTGGCACTAATCCTGTTCTTTCCTAACCAAGTTTTAATTGTAATAGAGTCCTCTTTTGTGTTTAGTTAAGTCATTTTTGTCACAAGTATGTATTACACGCATTTTACGATGCTTTAAGAATAGGGGTAGTTTGGTAAATTAAAGATGTCTTGAGGTCATGGATTGTGGTAAGGACATATTAGTCTTTATTTGTAGTTATGAGTTATTGGATCTTTTGGTCATAGGTTTTGAAATTTCTGGATATTTCTTTGTCAAATTAAATTAATTCCATTGATGAAGGTAGCTCAGAATTGCTTAAGGCTGCATAAAGCTATATAATTCTTTCTAGTAAATTTAAATTGAATTCAAAGAAAAAAATTCAGAAGCTTTTTAGGGTTCCTTGGGATAGTTAGACGTAATTATAAGCCCAGGTGTGATGTCAATGGCATCTAAGTTTGATACTATATATTTCTTTAATTATCTGCAATCATTACCCTTAAAGCACATCTAAATTACACCCATTGCCATCCTTAAATCTCTTAGTTACACGCTACAACCTTAAGCACATTTTACTATCGAAGGTGTAACTCTAATCTTGAAGTACAGCTGTTCTTAGACACTTTTTCCAGTTTCCTGAACAGCCCCAGACCGGACCCTGGGCATCACTTATTTTCTCCAATTTAAGCCTTGAATTCTAACTCTTCTGGCATCTTTAGTTTTTTAAGAAAGCATAACGGTCGATATCTTTATCAATTTTTAGCCACAAATCCCAGCAAGACCAGCTCCTAAAAGCCTGTTCTCTTGTTGCCGAAATTCACTTTTGCATAAGAACTCGTACAGAATTCTCTATATCACAAGTTTTGTTGGAAAAATGATAGGCATTAGAGTCTTTTCCATTTGGGTTATTTTTCATTGTGTTTTTATTTTTGTGATAGAAAAAGAAGATTTTGTTAGAAAAGGGAGAGAATACAAAATAAGAAGCGGAGGATGAGAAATCTTCCTAAATTAGAACAAGGGAAAAACTACAAAGCTCTTTGAAAGGGATTCACTCTAGTTTCTCTGCAAATCTGAACATGAAATCCCTCCAAAAGAATCCCTCGTTGAAGAAAACAAAGAGGTCAGGAAAATGATCCTGTCCCAAAGGAAGTGAGAGTACACGAATTGGCCACTAAAAACCCGAGCATTGCTCTTCGTCTAAATACACAATCTCGTTTGTTTATACCATGTTTTTTATACCCATAAAGTTTCTTTCGTTTTACCTGATGATTTCTCCCAATTAAATGTTTAATCTTATTTACACCTTTTTATCTAATGATCTCTTGTGAACTCGCTCAAAGCTCTATGCTTATTTAAAAAATTAAACAATAAAATGTCATCAAATAACTTATTTTTAGATGAAAGGTTTTCTCCTAAAGATGGATCTTTTTATTAACACTAGCGGTTAGCACAGCTAGGAACTTTCCACTTTAACTAGTACTACTGCATAACGTAGAATATCTTATTCTTGATTTTTGAGTGTAGGGACCCATTATTTTTTTCCAGACAAAAAATACCATCGCTAAACAGTGACTGTACTCACGAATTCAAACATTTGCACCTCCTGACCTAATTTATCCTTCATAACACTAGCATGAATTCTATGTCCATTCAAAATTGCTTACCCCAAGGGGTGAGAAATGGCAGAGTCCATGAGGACCTCAAGGTCGCTGGTTCCAATTGCCATACTTCTGGCCAAACTTACCTATCTAATAAAATAATTATAAATAATTATATGAAATAATGACAACTTAGAAGTTGTCATAGTTTCTGATAGGGGTGTGCAAATCCATAAGGTACAAGCAGTTTTTTACCAGAACCGGGCAAATCGAACTGTCCAGTTCGGTAAATTTGTCAACCGGTTCGGTACCGGTAAAAAAATTCGATACAAACCGGTAAACAGTATAGGTAGGGTATTTAAATTTTAGGATTCGGTAAGTACTGAACCGGACCGGTATTAGCCGGTTAACTATTATGTATTTATATTATATATATTATGTTAGTATTCTCTCTCATCGCTCCGTCTCTTCTCCTCGTCACCACATCACAGAGTCACAGACTCTCTCTTCTTCACAGAGTCACAGCCTCTCCATCTTATATTTTTAAGTACAATTTTTGTTTTGGCTTCCGATTTTCTTTTTCCCACTCTCAAAAGTCTCATCTTTGTGGGTTTATTGTAATCAATTTGAAGTTGATCTAGTGATTGTATACTTTGTAATTGGGCTTTGACAACGATTAATTGTAATTGTATGTGAAAATTTCTATCTTTGGGTGACTTTTGGGTGGCTAGGGTTTTAATTTTGTTGGAGCTAACTGGTTGTAATATGTGGGATTTTCTATCTTTGGGTGACTTTTGGGTGGCTAGGGTTTTAATTTTATTGAAGCTAGCTGGTTGCAAATAGAAGGTTTCTGAGATCTGGATTATCATCTAATTCATTAGTTCATCAGTTCATGGTGTTGAATAGAATCAATAGATAAGGCTTTGTTTGGATGCATAGATATTACAAGGAGTTGAGCCATCGGTTTATGGTACCGTCCCGTTATCGTACCGGCTCACCGCCGGTTTAATTGGTACCGGCTTTGGTATCCTATTTTGTACATAATCGGTAATCGGTTACGGTATTTATCGATGACCACCCCTAGTTTCTGATGGAGTTTTTACTTGTGTTACTTTTGTAGAAGTCATACTTGTGCCTGTTTCAGCGAAAAAAATAATTTAATACCCATTACCTTGTTCGTATTAAATATGTACATTTTCAGGGTTCTAAGCACATTTCCTTGTGAAGAGAACTTAATGGGGCATTCATTTCAATGGCTCTCTACGCTAGTGCATACCTAATCCCCTACTGATATATTTGTTTATCAATGTAAAGTTTGACAAATACCTAGCGCATATCAACTTAATTAGTTCCTGACCTTTTCAGGAGCATTTGTTAATCGTATGCGAACTTCTCAAGGCAAACTTGTATGAGTTTCATAAATTTAATAGAGAATCTGGAGGAGAGGTTTACTTTACAATGCCAAGATTACAGGTTTGGAAAACAGAATTTTTGTTAAGGGATTTTTAATCCATTGATATGTTGGTTAATTATATTTTTCTGGATTTGTTTGTGTAGTCGATAACTATCCAGTGTTTGGAGGCCCTTCAGTTCTTACATGGTCTTGGCCTTATACATTGTGATTTGAAGCCGGAGAACATTTTGGTGAAAAGCTACAGTAGATGTGAAGTGAAGGTCATTGATCTTGGAAGTAGTTGTTTTGAAACAGATCATCTTTGCTCCTATGTTCAATCTAGATCCTACCGAGCGCCAGAGGTTATCTTAGGACTTTCATATGATAAAAAGATTGATATCTGGTCACTTGGATGCATCTTAGCAGAACTTTGTACTGGCAATGTGAGTTTCTCCAATAACAATTTTACTTTGTTGTTATTTTGTAACTTTTGTTGAAGAATGTGTGTACTTTGGACTGCCTGCTTCTTTATGCCACATGCTTTCCTCAATGCCTTGCCGCACCCTCTAGCAATTCACTGAGACCTACTGCCATAGACGAGATAACCCCAAGATAGCATGCTGCTAAAATAATTGATAACTTGCTAGTGCCAAGTGCAAAAGTTTATATGGCTACCCAAGGCCTTTGCCTTATATTTAGAGAGTCTAAAGTTTTGTATCCACTTGGCATTTAAATGTTTTTTTGAAAATTTCTATAAACTGCAACCAATAATGACTGAATGACTGATTTTGAATTTGGACACGATTCTGGAGTATGACCAAGCGGGACTTTGAGAAAATGAAGTCTGTGTGTTAAATTTATTGTTTATGATTTTACCTTTAGAAATAGTTTTTAAAAAGAGGGGAAACAAATCAACGGGTATTTAGTACCTCTGCCTGATATCTGTGATTTTATTTTTGGATAACGGTGATGTTAGAATGATGCATATTTAAATATTACTTTAACACTCCACCCCTTTCTCTCCTGCTTATTCCTAGGCTTTTTGTCTGTCTCTTGACTGGCGTACTATATATGGCATTATAACATCATCACACCAATATAATTTGATCATTTTATATGCAGCCTGATATATGACCTGGTTATGCTAAATGTAATTGTAGGTTCTATTTCAAAATGATTCACCTGCTACATTGCTTGCTCGGGTTATTGGAATTATTGGACAAATTGACCAAGATATGCTTGCCAAAGGACGAGATACATACAAGTACTTCACCAAGAATCACATGCTTTATGAACGCAACCAGGTAAAGATCCATTCTTGTTATCTTCCCTTTTCTTTTTAACAGTCCATTTCTTCTTCAACAAACTTTTATGCTTCTAACAGATTGCATTTGTGTGTGCATGTTAATCAACTCCATTTTCCGTTTCTCTTGTAACATAATTTCCAATATATGTTGCCTGCTTGCATTTTTAACACCGCTGCAGGTGCTAATATTAGTGCCTTGATTCAGTTTGAATCCTTTTTCTTGGTTGTATCGGTTGTGCTAATAATATATATATAATGGAACTTGTCAAAAAACAAAAAGATAATACAAGCGAAATGCCAATATTGTTCTTTATTTAATGACTGTTTTAATGTATAAAACAGTGAATTGGCAAGATCTGCACCCAGCTACCCGTCCTAATATCTGATGTTAGATGGACCAACATTTGTTAATACATTTGTCGTCTTTCTATTATGAAAACCGTTTGAGTTCATTTTCCTTCCAATCAACCGTTGTGTCCAAGTTCTTACATACTGTCGAAATTGTGATATAACTTCTATTTTCTGGAAATATCATGGTTCTGAGTAGACTCGGTTTTATCTATTTTTAAGAGTAAGCAAACAAGCCAATTTATAGTAAATTTGTTTTTTTGAGTGAAGTTGCCAGTTAGCTCAGCTATGAATGCCTCATGGCAATTGTAATCAAATTATGCCTTAATCTGGGCTGGGGTCATACAAAGGTGTCACTTGGTGTATTTGGAGAGTAGCCTTTTTGAGAGTTTCACAAGGTCTCACTCACATGGATAGTAAGTGGTTCTCACAGTGTGATGCGAAAAAGAGGGGCTTGTAAAACTATTAAAAACACTTGTGGAAATAATAATTCCCTGTATTTGTTGTCTTTCTTCAAAATCAGAACAAAAGTAGTACATCTATATATAGATTATATTAGATGAATAGGTAAAAAACACATGCCATCCTTTTGCTTGAAAAGATATTGCGTACCTTCAATCTTTGTCACATGGACTTGGGTATGGGAATCAGGTGTTGGGGGTGTAGGTGTTAAGATTTGTCTATTTTTAAAGTAATACAATGTGGAGACATGGCATAAAAGGATCTAAATTTCAGATAAAGGTGCATGGTTACAAGAAGTACTGTTCTTATAAGGTAATGCAATATGATATCTAGTGGAAGAATGTCAATCATTTGGGGGTTAATTTGTATATACAAGTGAAGATTTAAATATTACAGGTATAGTGGAAATAGTTATAAGTTTATGGGTTCAAGTTCAAATACTAGAAAGTTTATGGGGTGCACAATCATTTGTTGGCGACTCTGAGTGTCCAACTGACAGATGAATGATCCGACTCCGATCCCATACCCACACCCACACCCACACCCACACCCATGTCCACTCCGTGTGGACATGTATACTTCATCCTCAAGTGAAGAGTCCAGGTAACAGAGCTTTTAGTAGAATCCAACTTCGATACCTTCTCCTCATTTCCTTCTAAAAGTTCTAATTGGAAAAGTATAATCTACTTAAATAAGCTGTTAAAGTCATAGAAGTTTCTTAGGGAATATGCTGTTGCACCTTTTGTATTTCCATCACTTACTAATACAATAGCTCAAATGTGTTGACAAAGTATATGTTGAAGCGAAATAGTAATAATAATTTCTCCAGTTACAATTTTTATTTTTATTTTTGTTTTTGTTTACCCTCTATTGAAGTGATGCATGTTTTTTTGTCTTCAGGATTCCAACAGGTTGGAATACCTAATTCCCAAAAAGTCGTCATTAAGGCATCGTTTGCCCATGGGAGACCAAGGTTTCATTGATTTTGTTAATCATCTACTTGAAGTTAACCCAAAGAAGCGCCCTTCTGCATCAGAAGCTTTAAAACATCCATGGCTATCATACCCTTACGAGCCAATATCTTCTTGAACCTTAACAGGGATTTTTGTGGTGGTTGTGACCTGCTGAAGGGTGCCTTTTGGCATAGGAATGGGTGCTCAGGTGTGAGGGAAGGAACCCCTATTGCTGCGGGAGTAAAATTGTATATCTATTTGAAATTGATCTTGCTTGGGGTTTTACCATTCTGTTACCTTCACAGTCGGTCGTGGCCTGTTTGGTTTTGAATAGTGATGTTTGTCAATCCTTTGTATTTAATTTACAGTACCCCAAGAGTGTAATCTTTGCACATTAGCTGTATTTTTAGGGTAATCTGTTTTTGGATCTGTCCGGGTGGAAGGGGAAATCTTCAATCTTTGTTGTACATGATGTGTGATTATTCTTATAGGTCATAATTAGGGATAAATTGTCAAGTTGGCAGGCTTGTGCTTTTGATGTGTTTCAGTCGGCCTTTTACGAATTTCTGCTATTCATTTTTCATCCGAGTATGAAATACATGTTCGTATGAAAGAAGGAAAAATTGGAAAATTAAGTTATTTTCTCTCGATTTTTTATTGATGAATTGTTACATGGAAATCAACTAATTTTTTTTTTATAAAAAAAATCTGAATCAACAAACACCATCTAAACATAAAGAAACTAATAGTAGAAAGAATTAAAGATTGAAAACAGAAATGCAATCCAATCCAATCCAATCCAATCTTAAGCAGAGACACAGTAGCAATGTCACCTTTCACACAAATCCAAAGCAAACTGGATACAAGCAAATGCTAAAGAGTAATAGCAGCAAGCTAGATGCATGATGACGTTACACACAAGTAACTATTCACCTTCCCCCCTTTTTTCCCTGGAAAACAGTAACTCATGCTTTTTCTCCATTTTTACTGAAAAAGCAGCAACTATTTTTCACACACATTTGACTCACAGTAGTAGTTGACTAATAAACACTTCATCAACATCATCACAGGCCGTGATGATCATCCATATCCACCAAGGGCTGGACCTGAGCAGTAGGTGCCACGTCACCAGAACAACCAACTCCAGTAGGATCCTCCATCACAGCCGCACACGATCCTGTCACATTCTCAGCCGTCAGATCAGAGAATCCTTCGTACGATGTTGCACCAGCAGCAATGCCGTTGTGGAGATGCGGGAACGGCAGATACACACTGTGAACCACGATCTTCAGGTTGCGGATGACGTCAGGTACCTTGATGCGCACGAAATTGATCCTGATCGGCGCTGCTCCACCGCCAGCTGCGGTCACGATTAGCGACTGTCCTTTCTCGAGCGTCGGCAGCATCGTCCCTACCGGAATCTTCTCAAGCTCGGAAATAGGAAGCAACCGGTTCGGCACTATGTGGAACTTGACGTTGCTGACGTAAGTATGCGAACCGGAGAAGATAGACTGATCGTCTAGGGCAAATACCGTCATGTTGTTCAGATTCACGAGCTCTGCGTATTTGACCTTCATTGCTAGGGACAGGACGCTGAATCCAGTACTGCGAAGCCTCAGCATTGCGTCTCGAATCATCAGTCGCATCACATAGAACGGAACAGTGGATGATGGATGGTGATGAGGCTGATACGGAAAGGAGAGAGAATTCATCCTCTCGACGTTACAAGAGAACGGAGACAGAGGAGCTAAAAAGCCTTGGAGGCCGTGGATAACCAGGAGGCCGTTGTTGAAGAGATCTGGACGAGTGATCTCAACACCGCCGATGAAGATTTTTGTGGCGTTGCTTTGATAATCGGCGGCGGAGGTAATTGTGATGCAGCGGCCGGGGTCCATAGTCTCGATTTTGGTTCCGAAAGCGAGTTTTTTGAGGTATTCATGAGAGAACAAACCTGGAACGATGTGTTCACGGAGGAGACGAGTGACGGAGCAGGAAGCAGCACCACAAGCTCGAATGGACGCATCGTTGGGAGCAAAGAGAGTTGACGGACCGTTCCAGGTGGTGAAGGTGGTGTCAGAGAGAGTAGGAACTGCCATCGCCAGTTCCTGAAAGCCTAGACTCGTCAGAATAGGCTCCAGCAGATTGGTGATGTCGTTTGACATAAACTGTGACGTTTCTGGAGTAGGCGAGATAGCTGAAGCTCCGATTCCGATGGCGGTTGCTCGTCCGAAGCAGAAGGAAGCCAGGAGGATAACAATGGAGATAACTGTAAGCTGCAAAGAAGTCGCCATTAGAGAGAGAGAGAAAGCTAGGGTTTACTTGTTGTTTTTAGTAAGAGAAAACGAAGAGAAAGAAAAAGAGAGACCAGTGAAATGAGTTTGAAGACTGAAGTGGGAGGGAAGGACGATTGATGATATTTATTTGCATGAAAACCCTCTTCTACAACATTCCGAGCTCTAACTGCCGAGTGTAGATATAACATATAATAAAACGGCACGCAATAGTAGTCTTTATATACAGTATAGTATATTTTTTATAATAAACACATCTCAGCCACAAGATTTAAACCAGTGTAGCATCAAAAAAAGTCAATATATCAGACGGTCACGATTTGTTTAACACTAAATAACCACATAATATTAACCGTGCCTAATCACAAGCTCTCAACTACTCAAGCGTCACCATCACACACGCGCGCGCGTCAATTTTTTCGTAACTACCTCGATATTCGCCTATAATTATAGGAATGTAAATGGAAATTAAACCAACTAGAAACTTAATATTATACACAAACATAATTAACAATTTTACTTGAATTATATTATTTTTGTATTATATATATAAAATAAAAGTTTAATTAAATAATTATTAAATGAGTCGGGCTTAAACAACTTAAACTTAAGCCGATCTCAAATCGAGCTTAAACAAATCGGGCTTGAGTCGAACATATGCTCTTTTAACTAAACGAATTTTAAATCATATTCGAGCTTGAGATAAACTCGAGCTAGATTGAGCTCGCAGACAAGTCAGTTCGTTTACAAGGCTAAATGATTACAATTTGTTAATTAATTAGTTATATATTTTTGGCAATTGATATTTGCTAAAGCTTATGCTGTGCAAATATGTATTTAACAATATTTATAATTATTTTACCGTTAGGTAATATTTTGAATATTATTTATTACTCTGACAATAAATTTAAATTTTTTACTCTTTTGTTAATGAAAAAAAAGCAATCAATCCTTGCAACGACGTACATTGGGTCGTACCTTTGGTGGAGTTTTATTCTGCAAGAGTTGAGCTTGGCAGCATGATCAAGGTTAGGATTTGCAAGGTTCTTCCTTTTTGTTGGGGGCGGCTTTCCTCCGTTGTGGGTAAACGGAAAACTCGACTCTACGAACCTGAGGAAAGGTTGCACAACAGTAGTAGGGGGGTTAAGACCGAAGCTTTCTGTAGTGCTAACAAGAATGCAAGTGAATCACATCCCATAGCGAGTGAAGTACTTGAGTAATATGTTTGCAACCTATGACACGGATGAATCAGTCTTAATAATGAAGATGTCGGCATGGGCTTCTTACCTCATTTTGCCATAACCTTGAATTAGTAGAGGATGGGACCTCGTCATAAGAGAACATGCAATTCTTTTGGCTGTACCTGGCATTTCGGTCTGTTTCTGTGGCATACTCGAAAGCCCTAAGCAATGCATAGGAAAGAAGGCCGAATTCACCTCGAAAGAAAAATCCAAAAATGGATTTGACCTAAAGTTTTAGGAAATAAAGCAAGTTTTTGTTCGGAGAACACTTTTAATCCTGATATATATTGAAAGAACCTTAACTACAACACTTGCTTGCTAGCCAAAAAACGTGAGCCTTTTTACAAACTTCTTCAAGGGGGAAAGCGCCAGTACGACTTGGCTCCGAGGAAAACGCCGAGGGGAATGTATTCTAGTGAGGGGAGTCTTTTCAGCTTCAATCGACTGGAAGCTTTTTCTAATAAATCAGGAGTTGTTCCTAGTGAAAAAGGATTATCTGCATTTTAGTAAGTGTATGCAGGAGACACAATCTTAGTATTAGGAATAACGAGAGAGAGATCCATAGATTTGGATAGAGTCTCCCTTATAGAGGAAGAGTACGCGCGCAAGCGCATTACAACTTACGAAGTCGATCGAATCAGATAGCCCTTCGGGCTATAGAAGTTTAGTAAAATCTTCTGTCAAGGTAGCATTTGCCTTCCAGCGAATCTGTGACAACCTGAGAAGTTTTAGGATTTATAAAATCTTAAATGGTTGAATAAAGGTTAGATAATAAGACCTAGACAAGAAATAAGATATGGATTTAAAAGTTTTTATGAAGGATTTTTCTGGATTACAAACTGTAAGTGAATATCTGATAGCAAGGTATATGGTATTGTGTATTGTGATTATAGGTGTGTACAGTATGTGGTTAAGGGTCAATTGTTGATCTGATAAGTGTATCGTTTCCAAAACCCTAATGTTATAATAAGAACATCAATGTTCAGTTAAGAAACCTTAGCGATTGGTTAGAAACCCTAATTCCAACTTTGGAAACCTTAATTTCAATTCTGAGAATTCTAAACCCTAACTAGGAATTTCTAATTAAACTCTAATTTGGGAACCCTAATGCTAAGTATAAAATTCTAAGGGTTAAAAGTTATGGGATATATTTGAAGTGACCAAATTACCCTTCGAATTGTAGGGGAAATGACCAAAATACACTTAGTAGGTGCGAAATGACCAAAATGCCCTTTTACTTAATTTTTAAGTAAAAGATATTTTCAAATGTGTGGTGAACCACCACTTGAGCTTGACATGTGTTCTAGCAACTTGGATCAGCCACAATTGAACACATAACATCATTCTTGTCCAAGGAAATCAAAAGTTAGTGAATTAAAGTAAGAAAATATCCTACTTTAGTTCTCATTAGTTAAGACTACTTTTCTCTCAAACCTCCAAATTTTTGAGAGAAACTTAGTCCAAAATAAAGCCAAGAACAATTCTTAGCTAGCCAAGATCATAATCAAGGAGTAGAAATCAAGAATTGAACCAAAAAGGTATAAACCCTAAATCTTACTAAATCATTAAGATTTCTGTTAATGATGTGATTTGATGTTTAGATTTATGTTATGAGATGTTATTTAGTGATCTATATATGATGATACATCATGGATCTGTAACATTTAAGTGCATGAAAATAGAATTTTAGAAACTGTCTATGAACCCTAAAAATATGGCCTAACAGCCTAATGTGTCAGAGGCCATATATCTTAATCTGTTAGATGTTAGGATGGCTAAGTGTATCATTGATATTCTATGCCATGTGGAGAGTAAACTGGAAGTGGAATCAAGTCCATATCAGTTCTAGATCTCAAGTTATTCATGGTCAAACATGGTTGACCAGTCACAAAATATGGAATCTGAAAAGCCTAGAAACCCATAAATTGTTTGACAAAGTTTTGCAGGGCTTGGATCTTGCAATTGTTTAGTTGTTAGGCCATATAAGTGTATAACTTTTGTAGTCTGACATATGGACTACCAAACCATAACACTAGAGCACTTAAATCATCAACAAGATCAAAGATAATGATCATGATCAAATATGGGTTGACCAACTGTGTAAAAATCTAAATTTTACGAATAAAGATTTAATTTTCTCGAAATATTTTTTTTGAATATTATGGTGTGGATTTGAGATAATGTTATAGTTGTGGGTAGTATTTTTAAATTTTACAAAGTATGCAAGTTGTTGTATTATGATTGGTCGGGGAATATTCGTTTTAACAGGGAATATTCGTATGAAGACACAATCATTGGTGGACCCCACAACGAAATTATTATCAGAATGAGAAAACGACAGAAATATATTTTTATGAAAATAACGGCGGAAGTTTTACCGTTAACTGTTGAAACACCCGGTGTTAAAAATACGATGAATGGCGCGGTTGCATAGTAAGCACACTGGTATTGATTATTGATGCTTACGTGAGAAGTCACTCACGGTTTTGTTCAATTATTGCAACAAAGAATTGTTGCATAGTATCTCACGTTATTTGATTCAATTATTGTCGATATTTTATATATTATTAAATCAATAATTGAGATAACAAAGTTGTTAATATTATTATTTGCAATATTAAAGATATCTGTAAGTTCATCGAGGAGAGGTTTGATCACTTAAATGCGCGCATGATAGGAGAAATTCTTATTGGAAAGCCCTCTTCCTTTCAGAATGACACAATCGATTAATAGTATGAATTATAATAATGATGATGAATTTTGTTTTATTATTATTATTATCAATGTAATAAAAGATTTTTTTTATATAAAAAAAGAATACTTTTATAAAGTTTTGTTTTATTTGATTATAAATAAAATATAATATATTTTATTATGCATAGTGTTTGCATAGTTCTGCGTAGTGTTTGCATAGTAAAAAATCTTTTTATATAAAATAGAATACTTTTATAAAGTTATTTGTTTTATTAGATTATAAATAGAATATATTATATTTTATTATGCGTGGTGTTTTGATATAGTGTTTGCGATAGTAAAATCTTTTATATAAAAATGCAGAATACTTTTATAAAGTTATTTGTTTTATTAGATTATAAATAGAATATATTATATTTTATTATGTATAGTGTTTGCATAAAGCCTCCATAGTGTTTGCATAGTAAAGTCTTTTTTATAAAATGAATACTTTTATAAAGTTATTTATTTTATTAGATTTTGAATAATATATATGTATATATATATATATATATATATATTCTATAAATAGAATATATTATATTTTATTGCATAGTATCCTTTCCATTCTCCTATAAATAAGATGTTTAGTTAGAATTGAAATCACACCAGAAGTTCAGAGAATTCTTCTTCTATAATCTTGAGCGTATTTCTTTAGAGTTTAAGAAAGCTTTGAGCATAGAAAATAGTACAAGTTTTCTTCAAGTATATCCCCGCCCTACCCGTCAGAGTACTCTTCTTTATAAGGTAAGGGGTATTATTTCTTTTGTATTCATGAAGAGAATTATTTCCTTTCAATACTCGTAAGGGGTATTATTCTTTCTTATTCATGAATATAATTATTTTCTTTCAATACTCGTAAGAGTCATTATTCCATTCTTTATTATTATGTTGGAATAACTTTTTACATGTGAAGTACCGCATACATGGTGAAATTCTTCTCGTATTCAATTCATTATTATTTTGTTGGAATAACTCATCATGCGATCTATCGCACGCCCGTGAATTTCATTGTTATTCCATTCTTTATTATTACATTGGAATATCCATCTGCGCGCGGATTACACACACGACTGGTTCCATTCTTTATTATTCATTGGAATATTTTGTGCGTGCGGATTACGCGTGAACTAGTTCCATTCTTTATTATTACATTAGAATATCACATGTCAATGCGGTTTACGCCGACTCGGTTCCATTATTTATTATTCATTTGAATAACTCATGCTCGCGCGGGATTACGCACGCTTTGGTGAATTCTTCTATTATTCTATTCTTTATTATTCATTGGAATAACTCGTCCTATGTGGATTACCATGACGCATGGTGAATGATCCTTCGTATTCATTCCTTATTAAATTGTGGAAATGATCTGTCTACGTGGATTACCGCATGGCGGGCAAAAATCCATTTCCAGTTTCAAATATTCTATTATACTTAGTTGGTTAAAGTTTTGGCTTCTATACTCCATGAAATTAGTAGAATATCCTGGATATTTGTGCTTCATCCAGTATCTTTTCATGAAAATTGTGACGCCCCCAAAATAGGTATACGTCACCCATCTTGAGTCGCCAAATACATGGTAAAAAATTCAAATACAAAATAATAATACAGCAGTCGTGTAAAATACGACAAAACATATGCTATGAGTTTAAATACAAATATTGTCTTCTAGACAATATCCACTCTCGATGGAGTCCTCATTACATTTATTGTTACACTATTTCACAGAATAGTGAGGACTACTAATGCTATCCTCTGGACCATCACTCCATTCCCCGACTAGCCCCAACTACGTTCTCATTTCCTGAAGAGAACAGTGAAAGAAAGGGTGAGCTTAACTAGCCCAGTAAGAAATATTATGACTAAGATAATGCAGAATAAATTATCATTAGTCTCCAATAATGTTAAACTGATAAAATACAATAGACGTCAAGTTTAACTGCAGCGGAACATGCAATCCATTAAAAGAGTCAAGTAGAGAATAAAATTTACTATCTTTTATGATTTAAAAAGTTTTTTCATCACTTTTATCGCTGAGACTCAGCTCAATAAATAATCCACATCATTAAATCATCCATGCACTACAGGCCAAGGATATTCTTTAGTATCACGACCACGAATTATCCATGTACTACGGGCCAAAGATAATCGTGTTTCCATGATATCAACGGTCCTGATCATGCCATAAAACAATTCATCTTTGCTCCCTTGGCCGAAGAGAATCCATAGCCATAATCATACCAAAAACTGTCCATCAATGCACTACGGGCCAATGAGGACTTTTTCCACATCATTTGTAACATTACGGTCATGATTATACCGAATAATCTCTGGTCATAATCACACCAAGTCCATCTATGCACTACAGGCCACAGATGACTTTCAACAAAATATAAACATGAGGATGATGACAATGATATAAGAATTCAATAAAACAAGTTCAAGAATTAAATTATCCAGGAACTAACAACGTCCACATTGTCAACATGATATTTCTTTGTAGAGTAAAATTTAAGAATGTTCAGAAGAATATTTTCATGAAAAGATACTGGATGAAGCGCAAATATCAAGGTTATTCCACTAATTTCATGGAGTATAGAAGTCAAAATTTTAACCAACTGAGAATAATAAGGAATGAAATAACAACAGAAATCACCATGCTTGCAGTGCTTGCGATGTATGCAAAGTTATTCCAACGAGAATAATAATAACGGAACGGTCGTGAAAAATCACACTTGACGGATGTTCCAACGTAATAATAAAGAATGGAATAACAACGAAATCACCATGCATGCGGTGCTTGGCAGATGACAAGTTATTCAATGTAATAATAAATACGAGAATAATAAAGATTTTAACCGTGTCCTGTAAAACACACGTATACATGATATTCCAACGGAATAATAAAGATTTTAACCGGTCCTATTGTAAAACACACGTATGATATTCCAATGAAATAATAAATGTGGAATAATAAATATGGAACCAGTCGTGAAATTCACACAAGCGGGATATTCCAACTGAATAATAAAGAACGGAATAATAAAAGAATTTCACCAAGACGCGGTGTACAGATAAACAGTTATTCTAACATAATAATAAAGAATGGAATAACGTAAGAAGATCACCAAGTATTGGGTAAACCGCATATACAAAATCATTCCACCAAGTATAGGTAAATAAAAGACATCTGAAAAGTTATTCCATCGAATAATAAAGAATGGAATAACATAAGATTTCACCAAGTATATGGTATGCCACGTATACAGGTTATTTATAGGGTATGCCACTTTTACAGGTTATTCCAACAGAATAATAAAGAATGGAATAACAAAAGTTCTCTTCATGAAGAAAGAATAACACCCCTTACCGTAAAATAATACTTGATGTAAGAGTAGTGAAGTAGCAGAAAACTTTTCTTCTATCTTTCTATAGTCTCTCCCTATAGTTTCTCTCTCTAGAGTTTAGTGAATTCATAAGAAAATAATGAAGGAATGAGCTTCTATTTATAGGAAAATGGAATGCATAGTAACTAACTCATGAACGGTCCAGATCGATTTACTTTAATCTGACGGTCCATAGTTAAAGAAAAATCTTTTAAATAAAATATAATATATTCTATTTATATAAAAAGATTTTTACTATGCAATCACTATCAGCACTATGGAAACACTATGCATAATAAAATATAATATATTCTATTTATAGAATAACTTTAATAAAATATTACATTTTTATATAAAAAGATTTTACTATGCAAAATACTATGCATAATAAAATATAATATATTCTATTTATAGAATAACTTTAATAAAGTATTACATTTTATATAAAAAGATTTTACTATGCAAAACACTATATAAATACTATATGCATAATAAAATATAATATAATCTAATTATTATCTAATAAAACGAATAACTTTATAAAAGTATTATGTTTTATGTAAAAGATGTTTCGCTTTTATTACGTTAATAATACTAATAAAACAAAACGTATAAATCAACAATAATTGAATCAAATAATGTGAGATCTTACGCAAAGAACTATTGTAGTAATAATTGAACAAAATGAGTGACTTCTCACATAAACATCAATAATCAATACAGGTGTTATTACGCAACTAACCCAGACATCATCCTTTTTACTACCGGGTAGTTCAACAAGATTAATCTGTGAAACTTTCGCCGTTATTTTCAATAAAATATTTTTGTCGTTTTCTCAATCCGACAATAATTCCGTTGTGGGGTCCACCAATGATTGTACCGTCGTACGAATATTCCTCGACACAAAGAATATTTCCCGACCAATCGAATATAATATTACAACTTGCATACTTTGCAAAATTTATAAATACTACCAACAACTATAATATTATCTCAAATTCACACCATAAAAAAAAATATATTTCGAGAAATTTAAATCTTTATTCATAAAATCTGGGATTTTACAGAAATATTCTTCTGAGCATTCTTGAATTTTACTCCACAAACCAGTATCATGTTGACAATTTGGACATTATTGAGTTCAGGATAAATTAACTTATAAATTTTTAAAATTTATTCTTGAACTTATTTTTATTGAATTATTATGTCATTGTCATCATCCTCATGCTTATATTGTGATGAAAGTCATCTTTGACTTACGTGCATAAATGGACTTGGTATGATTATGACCAAGGATTATTCGGTATAATCATGACTGTAATGTTATAAATGATGTGGTAAAAGTCCTCAGTGGCCTGTAGTGCATTGATGGAAAGTTTTTGGTATGATTATGATCATGGATTATTCAGTATAGTCATGACCATTGATGATTTAATGAATATCCTTGGCCCGTAGAAGCGAGGATGACTTCGATGATGTGGTTTATTTATTAAGCTGAGTCTCAGCGATAAAAATTGATGAAAATATTTTAAATCATAGAAGATAGTAGATATCATGCTCTACTTGACTCTTTTAATAGATTGCTTATTCCGCTGCAGTTAAATTTGATGTCTATTGTATTTTATCAGTTTAACATTGTTGAAGGCTAACGATAATTTATTCTGCATTATCTTAGTCATAATATTTTTTACTGGGCTAGTTGAGCTCACCCTTTTGCTTCCATTGTTCTCTTCAGAAAATGAGAACATAACAGGGACTAGTCGGGGAACGAAGTGACGGTCCAGATGATATCATTAGTAGTCTTCACTATTCCAAGAAATAGTGTGATAATAAATGTATTGATGACTTATTCTGAGTTTGAATAATGTCTAGAAGACTATATTTGTATTAAAACTCACAACTCATGTTGTATATTTAAGGTTGTATTTGTATTCTGTACCATGTATTTGACGACTCAGAATAGGTGATGTATACCTGTTTTGGGGGCGTCACAAACTGCCTAGATGAGTTTCTGGAAAACTCAGATTTCTCAAGAACAAGTTTCTGACACTACTTTGACTGGCCTAGATCTTTCAGTTGTGATGTTGTTAAGCTACAAAAGTGTATTACTTTTGTACCTTGACATACCTATTATATAAGTGTTACATTTTAACACTTAGAGTAAGCCCAGAATCCAAGTTACAAAGATTAGAAAATGGACCCTTGACATTGTTCTTATTTTCTGGGTAACCCAGAAAATGAAGAACAACTCTGACATGCTTTCTTGATGGCTTATAACTTATTGTTGTGATGTAGTTTGGCCCTGCAACTTGTTTGTGCTTGTAGTATTACATCAATACTACATCACTATTACACCTTCATGCCCAGAAACATCAAGATCAAAGATCTACAAGTGGTTAAACTAGGCACCCTAGACACTGACTTTGAATGTTCTTAAAGGCTCAAGAAAACCTATAGCGACAGTTTTGTCGCTATAGGCCCCTTTAGCGATAGTTTTATAAAAATAAATTATTTAATTTAAATAATTAGAATAAAATGGAAATTAATTATGAAAAATTCATAATTAATTTGTAAAATTTATTTTAAGGTATAAAAATTAACTTTTAATAATTTGAGATATATTTCGTTAATATTTTAATTTATTTAAATATTAATGATATTTAATTTATTTAATAATTATATTAAATAAATTACTTAAAAATGATTTTAATATTTCAAAATCATTTGAAAATATATTAAAGTGTTAGAAAATATTTTAAGTTATTTTGAATGACTTTTAATATTTTGGGATGAATTTTATTAATAATTTAATATTAATGATAATACTTTATTTAATAATTGTATTAAATAAATTATGGAAAAATAGTTTTAATGTTCTAAAAATCATTTAAAAATGATTTAAAGGTTATAAAAATGTTTTAAGTTATAAAACATAACCTTAATATTTTATCATGAAATACATTAATATTTTAATATTAATGACGCTTAATTAATAATGATTTTAAATATTTTAAAATCACTTAAAGGCGATATTAATGTATTAAAATACTTTGAGTTATAATAAATAGCTTTTAAATATTGGGATATGTATTTCATTAATGTTTGAAATTAATTAAATATTAATAATAATGGAATTATGTGATATTTAAATCATATAAAATGATATTAATGATTGAAAAATCATTATAAATGATAATAATTATTGGAAAATTATTATGCGCTTTTGAAAAATGTTTTGACTAATAAATAAATTATCTAAGATAATATTGAAGCATTTAAGTAAAGTCTTATTGAAAATAGGCTCGATAATTATCCGATTAGGCAATCGGGATGTCAAAATAGTATCGAACTCAACTCAGACTGAAATAGTTTGACTTGATACTGGATTTTATGTGTTTTAATGACTGTTAGGGATACGTGCTTATGTGTTTAAGATATTTTATGACAGTAATTAACAGTAATATATTCTAATTGGGAGATCGATATTATCAATATTAGGTCTTTCAGATGAAGCTAAAATAGATTTCGTAGCAGTAGTTGATGGTACATGCAAGTTTCTCGAACTATACTTTTAACTAGTTGTTAATCATTGTTGATTACATGACGTCTATGATTTATTGATTCGCACGTTGTGCATGTTGTATATGTTCATTAGGTATGAAAGGTTGATCACTTTCATTACCATTTGGCTCAGTTATAGTTGTTTATGTTCATTGTTGGCCATTCATTTTTATTATCTCGGTCATTCAGTTATGAAAATTGATTCATGTTCTTTCACAATTATTATATTGTTGAAAGTTTGTCAGCTTATTATTCATTCTTTTCCATCATGATATAATATCTTTCTTTTGAACTTAAACTTTTTGGGCAAACTTGTTGCTCGATCACCCTTGCTATATCATGATTAACATTTCAGATTAGGACGAAACATCGGATACATGCAAAGTCAAAGACAATTCTAGCATTGGGTTATTGTACAGGTTAAAATTGTAATAGTATTGAAGGCAATTAACATTGTAAGTCCTTTAGGATTTGAATTTGTGTATTAGTTATCGACATTGGAAATTATGTGTAAAGGTATGTGTATAAACAATTTATGTTTATATCTTCCGTAATAGTTATACAATTAGTGTACCAGGTTCGTGGTGATTAGTACCCGGATTCGGGGGCACTACAGAATCAATCCCTTCTGGTAGTGAGTTGAAAGTGTTAGTGAGAAGCCCTCTTAACTCTGCGATGGGATCGTCAATAAGAATGAGGCCCACTCTTTTTTTAAAGGGGCAGGAAAATGGAAGTGGGAAGTGGGTTCATTCGGCAATCCTGTGAAAAATTTCTCTTTTCAGACTGCTCGGTTGCAGTTGGGGATTTTTCAGCTTTTTCTTATGCAGTGCCTCGACGTGACATGAGCGTGAAAGGGGTTTAAGAATCAATTTTCTTTTTATAAGAGCTAAAATCAACCCTCGAGACCAAGCCCAGAGTAGGGGATTTCCACCTTGCTGCCCCTCAAGAGAGTGGTCTTACCCTTTACCCTTGGCGAATTGGCAATTGGTGCACTTCAAACTTGTCTAGGAAAAATATCCCTTTAAAAAATATTCTCTTCAAGTATCTTTTGTGGAATAGTCCATTTCTTAGATGAAGAGATGAACGCACAAACAAATAATAAAGACTTTGACTGATTCTCCCGATTCTTCTTTGACTATACTTTTTCCTCCTTTTTTCTTTCCTGTCCAATATTTGTTCTCGAAGGTCTACCTCCTTTTGTGCGCCTTTCACCTCCTCCATGAGAGTCTGGTCTGGTTCTTTCTTGAATGTGGAATCGTTTTAGATCGTACCCAAGTGAAATGTTGCATCAGTATCTCAATTTCAATTCAAACATAGACACCCATTAATTTGATGAATCTATTTGGGACGCTTAGGCCTCTCCTTCTCTTGAAATAAAATCGACCACCACGGGTACCGATTAGGAGAGCCACTTTTTTGCCCACTTCTCTTACTGATGTGACATTTTTCCTTTAAAGAGATGATTCAATAGCAGTAGCGCAAGTCATGAACCCAAGAGCTCCAACTCGTATTCATAATTAAGCACGTACAGACAAAATTAAGAAGGGCAATGGGGACAATTGCTCGCTCAATCATTTCATACTCTAGTCTTTATGAATACAAAATGCAAACTAAATGAACCATTTGCTAACCCAACTCGATTTTACTCACTTAAATATGAATTAACTCGGTACAATATATTACTATATATGACAAAACAATTTAATTTTATTCAAAGTAATTGATTTATTTTAATTGGTCAATATCAATTAATACCGAGTTAGTCCCGAGTTAATATCAAGTTGATCTTGAGCTCATTATCTTTTCTGATACAATATATGTCATGCTCATAATTATACCAAAATTTTCATATCTTTTGTTGTATTATTCCAATGATGTACATGCATGTATTAAAAAGTATATACACAATGATTTTGATATATTTGCAACTCTTTAAATTTGTAGTCGATGCTTGCTAATTTTGACTTCTTAGATCAAATGGCGATCGAAGTACGTTTTGTCATATTTTAGGCTAAAATATCAACTCATTTTATTCGGCTAATCCCATCATTCCAAATTCATCCACGAAGTCCACTCCACCAATTCAGAACTCTAATTATTGAAATTGTGATGATTGATCATCCGAGCACACACAATCAGTTTCTAATTTTAATCAACGATTCTTAAATCGATTCTTTTGTACTTTATTATCATTAAATCATTATTATTTTGTCATATAGACGTCATGATGTTAAATTTGATCTGAATATTATTTTATACAAATAATAATGAATAACACCCACGTTCATTCATGTGAGAAGGAGTATCAAAAGTGACTTAAATAATTTATCTTAGGTTAATCTAACTTACCTTTTATCCTTTATATATTTATATAAAATGTCTAATTATAATTTTGGGAACTAATATTTCTACATATATTTTTACTATTTTTACATGTTCTTCATTCATACGAAAGATATAGTAGGTCCCACTTTCATGTATAAGAAATCATGCGAAATATCAAAAACACAAGTAAAAATAATGTTCTCCTATAATTTTCTTTTCTTAATCCATACTTAATGGCATGAAACAAAATAAATTGGGAGTGGTTAACGTAAGTTAAACTTTGATCGATTAATTAATATAATGTCATGCAGGTCAATGAGGAGATCATTTATCTCATGTGTACAAAGATATTTGTATTGGTCGATTCACCAATTTATCGTGAAGTTAATTTCACGATAACCGAATTCAAATAAATTACTCTGCTTACAAAGTCACACAACAAATTGAAAAATATATTTCTATCTTCCTTTTTTTTTTCTTTTATTTATAATTTTGTAAATACTTTTTCTCTTCAAAATAATCCGGCTAACTTTGGTCAGGCTCAGCCACTCGGCCAAATGGCCAAATGATAAGGATTTTAAAAGCATGGCCAGAGTCGGCTCTGTCTAAGCCTGGGAGAACTGCAGTCTGCAGTGGTACATGAAGGTTGTTTGAGCCCAAAATGTACGCTACAGCTACAAATTCCATCGCATCCCCCTTCCATTCTCTCTCCTCCTTCAACCCCAAATTACACCATCAAATTTCCTTCTCTCCCTTTTCCTCTGCCACCAAATTCAGCCAATTTCCGGTACTGAAACTATTGCATCATGTCTCTACGATTTCTTCAGTTTATAGGCGACTTTGGATTTAAATTTTGTGTTTTTGGTAATTTTGCAGATTTTCAGGTCCCCTTTGCATCATAATCAAATTGGGCTTCTGTGTTGTCCTCATGCTTCAATTTCAAGAGAAGTTCAAGGTATTTTTATCACCCATTTATATTATTCTTTCCCTCTCTTTCTCTAATTATGATTTTAAGCACCAAAATGGCAATAAATTTTGATGTAGTAGCTTAGACATAGATTGTAACAAGATAAATGACAGAAATTTGATAAGTGTTGGGCTTGTGGATTTATTAGTACTCGGTCTTTGGTTTAACTAATGTGACTAAGGAGGTTAGAGCATCTCCGGTGGACTATCATGGATTAAATTCATGAAATAGTCTTTCAATCCTTTCGGTAGATGGACTATTATATTTAATGAATTATTGTCCACCAATCATTCTTCCACACTCCCATTTAAATATATTAAAATTTATAGTCCACCAAACCAAGTTCCTAGATATAGTCTCTTTGTTTTTTTCTGGAAAATACCTAGACTATATTTAGTCATCTCTATTGGAGCTAATTCTAGTCTTAGACTAAATTTAATCTAGGATTTGAGCATCTCCGAACTTTGGAGATGCTCTCTTAAAATTTTAGTTACTATACAAACATTGTTTGGTGTGTGGATCATTGTAGAGTGTGTGCAGGACTAGCCAAATTGATGAACATACGAGTATATCGTGTGTTCTTGCTTTTCCGTCTTTCATATAATATCCGTGTGATTGTAATATTATTAGTTCTTAAATTCTAACAAAAAGCAAACTAATTTGTATTACTCCCACTGTCCCAAAGTTTGAGTCCCGCTTTTAGGCATCCCAAAATTAAAGTTCACTCTCAAAAATATACTATCCTGTTAGAATGACTTATTTTAAATGACTTATAAGTTAAAATATAAGTTGACTTATAAGTTCCGATTTATAAGTAAAAGCGTTGGGCATCAATTTGACTTATAAGTCAAAAATTAAGTTAAAATAAGTTATGAAGTTGTTCGACTCATAATGTCTTATAAGTTAAAATAAATGTAAAGATTACTAAAAATGATATTAATAAAAAGAGGGGCAAATACTTACTAAAAAGGATATTATTAAAATAAGTTACAAATACTTACTCATTTTTTTTATTTAAAACTCAACTTAGAAGTAGAAAAATAAGTCATTCTCAAATAGGTGAATAGTAACAAATGACTTATAAGTTGGTATAAGTTATTCCCGAACAAGCAAAATGAGGCGTAATATACTGAATTTATGCTTAATGTGAAGTAGTTTAATCTAGTTTTCAATTTTCATTTAATAAAACATTGTTATTCAAATAGAGTTAGGAAGTTAATTGGGAAATTATTATTATTAAATGCATGTTTTCAATACCTTACTCTCATTTATAGAAGATATTATGAGTGTTACCCACCTCATTTCTTTGGTATTATAATGTCAATCCTTTATAGTTACCAGTCCCTTCACTACCTATTGAAGCCGAGGTCTATCTATTGTTTGTTTCCAACTACACATTAATGCTTTCAGTTCCTTTTTCCACTCATTTTAGTCTTTTATGATTTATAATGACCAGTAAGGTTTTTCTAATTGGGTTTTGAAAGGACTTATTAAACATTTTATATTGACACTACTCAGGGCTTTATCTATTAATGTTCAGTCCATTTGATCCGTAATCGCACTCGTGCTTCTTCACTTCATAACAGTTCTGAATTATATGAGATCGAAAGAGATTCTTTATGGTCCAAGGTGAGGTTCTAAAGTGGGAAGCGAAGATCCGGCCTATTACGTCGACCCACGCCCCACGAGATGTCAAAACGGTATCCTAACATTGAGAAATTTGCCTTTGCTTTAATAATTGCCGGTAGAAAGCTTCGGTAGATTTTCAAGGTCGACTCTGATCGTCACACTACGGATCGTAGTTGAAGAAGGTGATGGGCAAGCCCGGAGGTCTCGGGTAGATTAGCGGCATGGACTATGGAATTGTCCCGATTTTTTATCGAGTATCATCCGAATCGCCATCAAAGGCCAAGCCTTGGTGACTTTATGGTAGAATGTTCGTTCACCGAAGCGAATCTGAAGTTCTTTGGAAGTGAATCTTCCGATCGAAAGCGAAGGTCGTTATTCGGCAGGTCGAAAAGCGTGGACGTTGTATGCGAGATGGATCCTCTACGATGGTTATTGGTGGGCAGGGAATTATTCTAATAAGTCCGGAGGATTTAAGGTTTAAAGAGCCATCGATTTGGGTTTAAAGCAACAAATAATGAAATTTGAATACGAAGCGATGTTAGCGGTGTCCGATTAGCAAAGAGTCTCAAAGTCAACAGCTTAATTATCTATAAGATTCTCGGTTGGTTGTAAAACAACCGTCGGGAGATTAAGCTCGGGGACCCGAATGATCAAATATCTGGCGAGTTAAGAAACCCGACTTCAATTTTTACTTCAGACGAGTTTGAGGTATTGGCCGCAGCAACGATTCTTCTGGCGATGCTTTATCGAAATTGGCCACTACTGGATGCAGATGTCTTTCATGGATCGGTGTATTTGGAAATTTTGCGTGATCGAGTGTTGTTCAAAGATGAAATGATGATGCATCATCGAAATGTAATTAAACCGTTGGATGACCCCCACATCGAGTATTTGGCGGATATACGTCCTTCCTTCGGATCGAGATCTTTGTGAAAGAAAATCAAGTACAAGAGTACTAATTTCGATCTTATTGATGGGGATCTTTATCGATTGGCATTTTCCTCACCATTATTGAAATGTTTGGTTCGTCCAAAATGAAATACGCTCTTGGGAAGTTCATGAAGGGATTTATGGTGATCATATAGGTCATTAAGTCTTTGGCACACAAAGTACTTGACAAAGTTACTATTAGTACAATTTTCAAAGAAGCTCTGAGTCGTCAAGAAATGTGAAAATGCCATTTCGATAGTGGGTCCCACATCGCCCACCGGAAGAGTTATATTCGATTCTATCTCCTATACCTTATTTATGCAGGGGTAGATATATTGGGACCAGATTACCTAAAAGCTAAAATCGAGTTAGCTTCGTCATAGATTCTTATTGATTATATGACTAAGTGGGTAGAGGCGAAACCACTTGATCGATAATGTAACAGAGTGCTTAAAGTTTGTAAAGGAGTCTGTGGTGTTTCGCCGGGATCCCTAAAGTATTAATATCGGACAATGGACGCTTGATTAAATGGGTTCAAAATTTGAAGAATTTTTGAACGATTTGGGGATTCAAAGACAAGACTTACATAGCTCATCCACGGTCGAATGGGCAAGTTGAGGAGGTGACCAACGGACGTCTCTTTGAATCTAATAAAGCGAAGATTGGATGAAGCTAAGGGGAGATGGCGGAAAATTCTTGAGCGTCTTTGTGGGCATCTACCGAACTACGCCGAGGGACTACTACAGGGATTCGCCCTTCCGATTGGCTTTGTGAATGCGATGCCTTAGTCCCAGTCGAGATCGGATCTCCAAGTCTTCGGATAAGTCAATTCAAAGAAATCTACAATGATGAAGGACTGAAGGCTAACTTGGACCTGCTAGACGAAGTCAGAGAGGAAGCTTTAATCAAATTGGCTGCTTATCAACGAAGGGTGGCCAAACATTATAACAAGGGTGTCAAACTTCGTAGATTCGAAGTAGGAGACTTCGTTCTCAGAGAAGCCGAAGCGTCTACACCTCAGAATACGGGAAAGCTAATGCCGAATTGGGAAGGGCCATATGAAGTGATCGAAGTACCAAAGCCCGTTGCTTATCGATTAAAGGCACTGATGGTTCCGAGATCAAGAATACGTGGCATCTTGGCGGACTTCTAAGTATTTTCAATAAAGTTCAAGTCGGTTTTATCTAAGTCCAGATACAACCGTTTGATATCAATAAAGATCACTTTTCACAAATTATCACCGGTCTTATTGGTCCGATGGTGTAAGGAGGTACGGTGGGACTCATGGCCGGCCATTCGATGGTAGCCCCAGATCCTTTTGGTCCTATATTGATCTTATCGGGTGGTAAGTCAATGGTCACTATTGGTCCGATGGTGTAAGGAGGTATGGTAGGACTCATTTGGCCATTCGATGGTAGCCCCAGTCCTTTTTGGTCCTATATTGATCTTATCGGTGGTAAGTCGATGGTCACTATTGGTCCGATGGTGTAAGGAGGTATGGTAGGACTCATTTGGCCATTCGATGGTAGCCCAGTCCTTTTGGTCCTATATTGATCTTATCGTGGGTGGTAAGTCGATGGTCACTATTAGTCCGATGGTGTAAGGAGGTATGGTAGGACTCACTGGCCATTCGATGGTAGCCCTGCGTCCTTTTGGTCCTATATTGATCTTATCGGGGTGGTAAGTCGATGGTCACTATTGGTCCGATGGTGTAAGGAGGTATGGTAGGACTACTTGGCCATTCGATGGTAGCCCCAAGTCCTTTTGGTCCTATATTGATCTTATCGAAATTGGTAAGTCGATGGTCATTATTAATCTTTATATCTTGGTTCTTATCTCATTTGTCGTCCAAATTTACTTCACGTATAATTGATCTCACTCTTCTTGATGCAGAGTAGTATAAGTTATTTATTACATTTTAAGTGTTGAGTTCAGTTCATTAGTTCAGATTAACTTGAATCTGTCGTAGTAAAATTCAACTCACTTCATTGTATGAGTTAACTCATTATATGCCATATCTAATTCAATAATTCATCTTATTGATACTAAATTATTGACAAGAAACCGACGGAATGAAGTTATAATCAAGACAGATTAAAGATTTATCAATAAGCATAAAATGTTCATTTCATTTAAATCGATTAATTACATGAACATAAAAAGTTAAATATTTACATAGAATCAAAAGCATGATATATATATTCAGCACCGCCTTCATCATCTGAATTGAAGCAACTGCCGTCCATTGAAGCGGTGATAGCTTCTCTTTCCTCGTTCGAAGCAGTCCTCATATCCTCCGAATAGACCTTCATGATCTCTACATTGAGTTCATCCGAGTCCCTATACTCTTGCTGAATCATTTTGAAGCTCTTCATCGTAATGGGCCTCGTCCCTCAAGGTCTTTTATCTTATGGCGTGAGCTTATGACGCTTGGTCTTATGCCTTGAGCTTATCACTGGATCTTCGTCTCGAACTTTCACCAATTTGTAGGACTAAGCTTCGGTTGGTCAAGAGAACTCCTCATTTTTCGCCTTAAGGAGTAGGTTTCTTGACCAAACCAAAGATTCGATTAGTTAAGGTTTGTTGGCCGGCTTGACGCAGCCTAACTCATCTCTTGTAGCCCTCGGTTAAATCATCGATGTCTTCAATCCATCTTGGCCCGATCCAATTCTCTTTGAAGACCATTGATGGTATGAAAAACATCTTCACGGCCAAATTCTTTCTCGTTCCAAGGTCGATTTCAAGATGTTTATTTCTTGGCGCATGAAATCTTCCTCGGCCTCTCCATTTATGTGTCTCTGACGCAATCGTCCAGAAGACAACGATTAACCTACACATTTTCAAAGTACTCAAGTCAAATTCTAAAATGCTCAAGGAAAATAGAAATGTAGAGGAAGAAGTCATTATTGTTTACCTTGGCGGAGATAACTCATTCCTTCGTCGAGAAGATTTCCGTCAGTGTGATCATCGAATCGGTGATCGTCCAAGGTGAATGACGAAAGCCCCAAAGAGGTCGAAAGGAAAGTTGGCATTGAACTTTGGCCATAGGGCCGGAGATCCCACTAGCCGGCATGATAACCTCGACTGAAGGACCGGCCGCTTCGGAGAAGGTCTCGACCTTCGGGGAAAAAGTAGGTTGGTTAGGGGTGTAGGTTCGGCATGAACGGTTTCGATTATGGGAGATTTGTTTGAATTAGGTTCTTTGGGTGTTGAAGCGGATGCGGAACTTGGATGACTCTCGAAGTACGTTTCTTTTTACGGATAACGTTGGAATCCTTCGTCTGGTCACCGTCCCCTCCTCTTGATCTGTATTTCTACGAGGGGCACGAAGGAGGAATGATCAAGACCGGCGAGAACCCCGAGTTCTTCTTGAGCTTAATGGAGTTATTTTTGTTTTAGTTTTTAGTCCTAAGTATACTCCTTGATCGGAGACGATCAAGTAAGCCTTTGATCGAGGAATGGTTTTGGGGTTGGTTACATTTCTCGATATAGGTTCGGAGGATTTACTAGAGGATGACCTTGGTTTTCTGGTAGCCCTCCTCTTTTATCGAGGTGAAGGGTCTCTTCGGTATGAGAACCTCTTGACCTCTGTTTCTCTGTTTGAAATTCATCCGTATGAATTTACGGTGTTGAATATACTTGGGGTAACCCGTGGGGTGTAGCCTCAATTGCTTAGAAGACTTCCCAGCATAAGAAATCTTGAAGTTCCTTTACTTCTGCAGAGCTCGGCCGATCAAAGACAATCGCACAAATCAAACAATTCCATGTTATAATTATATTTTATGGAATATTTTCAAAAATATATATATTTGAAATAAGTTTGACTTACGTTTATGGTCATACAACCATGCTTGCTTGAGAGAGAGTCCGTATTTCCACTCCTCCTTGAAGTTGTCAAATAGCTCCATCATCTCCACTTCTCGTTCTTGAAACATCTCCAAAGTCGTGAGATATTTTTCATCGATTTGCCCGCCTCGGAAGAGAGAGATTTCGTGGGCCTTTGACAAAAGAACCATTTTTCGTGCCATCCCCCATTGCTCGAAGGGTGTTCACCAATGAACGTCTGTCACAAATTTCTCTCCGGACTTGGAGAATGTTTCTTTGAGGGCCTTGAACCCCTTCTCCTGGATTACACTATCTTGTAGACAATGAAAGAAGAAGTCCGGGGAGGGCTCGACACCCGATTCACGACGAAGGCCACGAAAGGCGAATGTGAATGTAGGAGTTCGGCACAGATTCTGCGAAAATCCTACACCCAAAAACCCCAAGAGTGGTCACTATGAAGATATGAAGAGGGAATCGAACCCCTTCTCCGAAGAAGTCACTGATGCGGTGCACCATCCATCCTTCTTGGTAGTTGATACATTTTCTCTCCGAGCGGGGTACCTGACAAAGATGGATTGTGCGGAATGTGGAACCCAGTTCGAACTCTCTTCGATTCAAATTTCGGTTATGATAGACGGAGTGTTGGCATGCGAGAATCGCTCCATACTCTATAATAGTCGAGGGGTTTTCTGGTTTTCTGCTTGGGATTCAGACACAAGTCCCTCATGAAGATTAGGGTTTGGGGAACCACGTTGATGGGTGTTACAAGTATGGGAGAACTCTGTTGAGGTTTTGAGAAGCCATTTGTGACGATTTGCGAGAGAGAAAGAGATCGAAATTTTAGAAAGGCGCTCGAATTTCAAATGAATGAGTAAAACTCACAAAATTGGTAAAGTTATCCTTTTATCTTGACGGCCATTTACGTTGTTCAAAACAGTAGCATTAAATGACGAGTAATAATTTGGAATTTGAATGGGAAGCGTCCGGTTTGGATCCCAGGTACCTAATGGTTAGAAATCTTTACGAATTGGGCCTTAACTTCCTTTCATTTCATTTCATGGACAATAAATGGGTACGCTTTTAATTACATCTTGTCATTTATTGATTCTCAATGAAAATATCATGGATTGTTTATAGTTTTCTATTAAACATTCTACTCAACAAAAACTAGGGGCAATGTTGGGTGGTGATGTTTATCCTTTTGGCCAAATATATTGGGCTTATTATTTTTTTCTATCTATTGGGCCTTTATTATTGAATTATAAAAATCATTAAGCGTTATTATCATATCATTTTCATTTCAAACTTATAAGACCGGGTCGGGTCAATGGATCAATCATTTAGACATTTTAAATATCTATAATCTTTGACCTGTAATGATGAAAAAGCATGTCGGTTGACTAAAGAATCTGCCATGCATTAATGTGGATGGGATTGTAATCGGTCGGCGATAGAAACAGTGATCAAAAGCAGTGAACAAACTACATACGGTAATGCAAAAACCCATCGGGTAAAGGGAAATGTGTCGGTAGTAGTGGGCAGTACGATAATTGATGAGAGGGTATAACTTGGCGAAAGTCTCCACCAAGAGTGACGTTTTCATACTCTTCTTCATTTAGAATCGATATTCACGAGAATTATTATTATCTCTTGATATCAATACATTGAAGCGATATAGCCTCCGTTTTCGATAAACTTTGTGAATTCACATCTGATTCTCACTACCGAAGCTATCCCCGACGAACCGTCGTCAAGCTTGTGGTGTTTATTGTGTTTACGTTGCGGATCGTAACGTTTTAGGTGATTGACGCGTGACGAAAGATCTTGGCGTTAATATATACCAAAATTTTCATATCATTTGTTGTATTATTCCAATGATGTACATGCATGTATTAAAAAGTATATACACAATGATTTTGATACATTTGCAACTCTTTAAATTTGTAGTCGATGCTTGCTAATTTTGACTTCTTAGATCAAATGGCGATCGAAGTACGTTTTGTCATATTTTAGGCTAAAATATCAACTCATTTTATTCGGCTAATCCCATCATTCCAAATTCATCCACGAAGTCCACTCCACCAATTCAGAACTCTAATTATTGAAATTGTGATGATTGATCATCCGAGCACACACAATCAGTTTCTAATTTTAATCAACGATTCTTAAATCGATTCTTTTGTACTTTATTATCATTAAATCATTATTATTTTGTCATATAGACGTCATGATGTTAAATTTGATCTGAATATTATTTTATACAAATAATGAATAACACCCACGTTCATTCATGTGAGAAGGTGTATCAAAAGTGACTTAAATAATTTATCTTAGGTTAATCTAACTTACCTTTTATCCTTTATATATTTATATAAAATGTCTAATTATAATTTTGGGAACTAATATTTCTACATATATTTTTACTATTTTTACATGTTCTTCATTCACATGAGCATATAGTAGGTCCCACTTTCATGTAAGAATCATGCAGAAATATCAAAAAACACAAGTAAAAATAATGTTCTCCTATAATTTTCTTTTCTTAATCCATACTTAATGGCATGAAACAAAATAAATTGGGAGTGGTTAACATGAAGTTAACTTTGATCAATTAATTAATATAGTGTCACGCAGGTCAGGAGGTCATTTATCTGCGTGTCAGCACTGTATTGGTCAATTCACCAATTTATCATGAAGTTAATTTCATGATAACCGAATTCAAATAAATTACTCTGCTTACAAAGTCACACAACAAATTGAAAAAATATATTTCTATCTTCCTTTTTTTTTCTTTTATTTATAATTTTGTAAATACTTTTTTCTCTTCAAAATAATCCGGCTAACTTTGGTCAGGCTCGGCCACTCGGCCAAATGGCCAAATGATAAGGATTTTAAAAGCATGGCCAGAGTCGGCTCTGTCTAAGCCTGGGAGAACTGCAGTCTGCAGTGGTACATGAAGGTTGTTTGAGCCCAAAATGTACGCTACAGCTACAAATTCCATCGCATCCCCCTTCCATTCTCTCTCCTCCTTCAACCCCAAATTACACCATCAAATTTCCTTCTCTCCCTTTTCCTCTGCCACCAAATTCAGCCAATTTCCGGTACTGAAACTATTGCATCATGTCTCTACGATTTCTTCAGTTTATAGGCGACTTTGGATTTAAATTTTGTGTTTTTGGTAATTTTGCAGATTTTCAGGTCCCTTTGCATCATAATCAAATTGGGCTTCTGTGTTGTCCTCATGCTTCAATTTCAAGAGAAGTTCAAGGTATTTTATCACCCATTTATATTATTCTTTCCTCTCTTTCTCTAATTATGATTTTAAGCACCAAAATGGCAATAAATTTTGATGTAGTAGCTTAGACATAGATTGTAACAAGATAAATGACAGAAATTTGATAAGTGTTGGGCTTGTGGATTTATTAGTACTCGGTCTTTGGTTTAACTAATGTGACTAAGGAGGTTAGAGCATCTCCGGTGGACTATCATGGATTAAATTCATGAAATAGTCTTTCAATCCTTTCGGTAGATGGACTATTATATTTAATGAATTATTGTCCACCAATCATTCTTCCACACTCCCATTTAAATATATTAAAAATTTATAGTCCACCAAACCAAGTTCCTAGATATAGTCTCTTTGTTTTTTACGGAAAATACCCTAGACTATATTTAGTCTGTCTGTTGGAGCTAATTCTGAGTCTTAGACTAAATTTAATCTAGGATTTGAGCATCTCCGGCTTGCTGGAGATGCTCTTAGGGTTTTTTAGTTACTATACAAACATTGTTTGGTGTGTGGATCATTGTAGAGTGTGTGCAGGACTAGCCAAATTGATGAACATGAGTATATCGTGTGTTCTTGCTTTTCCGTCTTTCATATAATATCTGTGTGATTGTAATATTATTCGTTCTTAAATTCTAACAAAAAGCAAACTAATTTGTATTACTCCCACTGTCCCAAAGTTTGAGTCCCAGTTTTTAGGCATCCCAAAATTAAAGTTCACTCTCAAAAAATATACTATCCTGTTCGGGAATGACTTATTTTAAATGACTTATAAGTTAAAATATAAGTTGACTTATAAGTTCTGATTTATAAGTAAAAGCGTTGGGCATCAATTTGACTTATAAGTCAAAAATTAAGTTAAAATAAGTTATGAAGTTGTTCGACTCATAATGTCTTATAAGTTAAAATAAATGTAAAGATTACTAAAAATGATATTAATAAAAAGAGGGGCAAATACTTACTAAAAAGGATATTATTAAAATAAGTTACAAATACTTACTCTTTTTTTATTTAAAACTCAACTTAGAAGTAGAAAAATAAGTCATTCTCAAATAGGTGAATAGTAACAAATGACTTATAAGTTGGTATAAGTTATTCCCGAACAAGCAAAATGAGGCGTAATATACTGAATTTATGCTTAATGTGAAGTAGTTTAATCTAGTTTTCAATTTTCATTTAATAAAACATTGTTATTCAAATAGAGTTAGGAAGTTAATTGGGAAATTATTATTATTAAATGCATGTTTTTCAATACCTTACTCTCATTTATAGAAGATATTATGAGTGTTACCCACCTCATTTCTTTGGTATTATAATGTCAATCCTTTATAGTTACCAGTCCCTTCACTACCTATTGAAGCCCGAGGTCTATCTATTGTTTGTTTCCAACTACACATTAATGCTTTCAGTTCCTTTTTTCCACTCATTTTAGTCTTTTATGATTTATAATGACCAGTAAGGTTTTTCTAATTGGGTTTTGAAAGGACTTATTAAACATTTTATATTGACACTACTCAGGGCTTTATCTATTAATGTTCAGGTCCATTTGATCCAGAACTGCACTCTGTGCTTCAGCTCGCAACAGGTTCTGAATTATATGAGATCGAGCAGATTCTTTATGGTCCAAGGTGAGGTTCTAAAGTCTACAATATTACCATGTCCATGGCACAGCGAGAGTGCACTTTTCAAAGTCAAAAAGTTATTACAGCAAGTTCGATTTCAAAATAATCTACTGCCAATATCAAAACTTACTCGTCTATGAAAAAATTTGGTATCGCACGTAAAAGTGGACTCTAATTATGTGATATTCCAAGAGCAAGTTGAACTCTCAATTTGGGACAAGTGAGTGTAATATATATTCCCTCTGTTAGGATCAATATTGACTTTTTAAAATCAAATTAGTCGACGCAATTATGAAAATTATAGACTACTTAAAAAGTACTACTAAATACAAGATTTGGTGTATTCAAAAATTAAATGAATCACATCGATTTTGAGTTTGAACATATCTCATATAGACTTTAGAAGTCATATATATATATATATATATATATATGGACATGTAGTTATGTATATGTTCACTTCTGGTTCGTTTTGCTTTGTCAATGTGCCAACAAAGTAAATGAAAATATGAGTGAATCAGTATTCTGTTGTTTGATTCTTGTGGAGAATAGGAGAAAACTAATAAAAGGAAATACAATTGTCAAAATTTTTAAGTCGTTTCCTTTCCTTTTCTATATTCTTTTGGCAGTATCTAACATAGTTGGACAGCCTTTTGTCTATGAGTTTCATTTGAAGTACATTGTCTCTTACAAAATCTAATCCAAAACTTTGAAAAGTGCACGGAAGAAGAAAGTCAAAAATTAGTAGAAGTTGGTAAGAAAACTCTTAATGAGTACAAGGCAAACTATATATACTTTCAAAGTTGCCAGGTTAATGTTAAAATTAAATGTGAAGAGCAGTTAGTTTATTTTTAGTACTTTCTTAGTGTTTGGTTTCCTTTCCTTCCTTTCCGTTCCTTTCTATTTTCTATTCTCACTTTCCGAGTTTTAACCATAGCATTAGTCACTAGAATATTAATTTATTGAATTTGGCTACTTTCAGTTACTTCAGTCCTTTGTTGAAGTCAATCACAAAATCTGCGGATATTGACTATGTCATGATTGAAGAAGACCCAGAAGAGAGGGAGGATTTTATAGCGATGCTTGAATCGAGATTTTTTTTCCTTGCTGCTGATGCACGATCTACATTGAGGTTATTGATCTACTCTGTTAATAACAGTGGCCTAATTTGTTGTAATGACTAGGTACTAGGTTTAGAGAAATGGTTGTCAGAATTTTAATTTTGTGGATGTCCTGAAATGCTCGTCAAATATCTTTAAAATTACTTTTACTCCTCCCTCTGTCCCTAATTATTTGACGTTTTAGAGTTTTTCATTTGTCCCTAATTATTTGACGTTTGTTCAAATCTAGAAGAATTAATGATAATTTTTCCAAAATTACCCCTCATTAAACTCTTTCTCTCTCCTTTTCCCAACAAAACTCTCCTTTTCCCAATAAAAGATTTAAGGTATTATAGACAATTGAGTACTATATTTAATGTTTTCCAATCATTATCTTAATTCTTGTGCCTACCTCTATAACGTCAAATAATTAGGGACGGAGGGAGTACTAAAGTTTAAAAAACTGCCTTTACCTTTTAAGGATAAATTACGAAGATGAATTTTTGTATTTATTAAAAGGGGTAATTTTAGTTTAGCAATATGTAGCATACACGTTTGGTAGTTATATTCTTAATTTAAGTGTTTTTCAAAAGGGAGAATCTATTCGAGATGGAGGGAGTATGAATCACAATCACCATCTACTATTAGTTTTTTTGGTAGCATGTCAGTTGCAGTTGTTCACATCTGTGTTTGATTAAATTATAGTTGTTTATTACTCTCCCGTGCTAATTTAAGTGAATTGCTTTTTTGTAGAACGTGAGAGCAGTTGTTTATGGTACCAATACTAATAACAAAAAAGTTCAAATTTGTGTTTGATTAAATTGTAAGTAGTGGTTTACTGGACATGTAATTTTAGGAGAGGTATAGTGAGTGTTTCAGTTTATCTTACTATCATTGGAAAGACTGATTACAAATTTACAATAACATTAGATAACGAGATGAATGCCTAGAATAGAATGAACTCTCCTATTTTGGGAATTGGGACATCCCAAAAAAGAAAGGAGCTTACTTAAATTGGGACAGAAGGAGTATCATTCTTATGATTTCTAGCAACTCATTAATTTTTCCTTTCTCTTAGTGAGTTTATTTGGTATTCCTTGTAGGGGTTGGAGACCATCATATAGAAATGTATTGCTTGGTGTACGGAAAAAATTGAATGTACCTTGTTCAACCAAACTGACAACTGAAGATCTAGAAGTAGAGATTTTCCTTCACCTGATGCAGGATTTCTCTAGGTAATGTATTTTATTAGTCATTGACTTCAAAATTTATCTGTTTTTTATTGTTCGTTTTTTCTTAAATTTATTTCTTATGGTCATGATAATTGGTCTGGTCATTCCAAAGGAGGCAGAGTTTTGTAGTTGAAGTTGCCCATATAATTTAGGTCTGAGGAATAAGTGTTAAGAGCTTCTGGAGTAATACATTACATACGAAAAATTATCATAAAGCTATTCACATCGGTGCTAAGTTACCAATTTAAAAGAAAAAAGAGATGTATATGGTACTGAATGTTATCTGTCCAGCAGTTGCATCCGTGATCTGAGCAGAAATGAGACCTTTTATTTTTTGAAACAGCGGAAATGAGGCTCTGATGTATATCTAAAAATATTTTACATTAGTCAATTACAGTTAGAATCTTCTTTATCTGTAAGTTAAGCCCCCTTCTCTTGGTGAATGGTGACTTACTGACTTGCATTGAAAATTTGGTGATATGAATGGGTGGTGTTCCACGGGAACTATGAGTTCATTGCTAATGCGACAGTCCTGGTTAAAGTTGTTACATTGCAACAGAATCCAAATGGACTCCGTCTTTATGTGGAATGGTATGAACATGAGAAGTGGTCCTAGTATAATGACTCGGTCTAAAGATATTATATAATGCACATTATGTCAATCTATGTCCTTAAAAGATAAAATTCATAAACAACTATTTGTAATTGCAGCTACCTGGTACTTTCAACAATTAAAATGAGGATCTGTCTTGATAAGGTGCCAATTTCTCTTACATTGCTTTAGTGAATTTATTTCTGGACATTCAATTATGGGAAATGTGCAACATGGAAAGGTAAATTACTAGATCAAAGTACAAAAGAGGGACAAGACCAAATTAATCTTATTAGAAGTTTTGGAATGTCTTTATCGTTATTGTAATTATTCAGTATCTTATGCAAAGCTGTAGCTAAATTATATTCACTAATTTCAGCGAATCAAAATGTTCAGTGGTGGCCATATGGTTTAACTAAGTTTGTCAATAATTTCCATCCTCTACCTCTCGAAGTTGATGTTCCTATATTATACAAAGTCTTGCTAAATACTCGATTATCCCTCTTTATTATCATTCTATTATCATTCTGTTATCTCGATATACATTGTTGAGATTTCTCTCTAACAACTTAAGTTTTTAGGTTAGATGGTAACTTAACATAGTATCAGAGCTCTGAGTGTGCAAGGTCTTTGATTCAAACCTTCCCACTGCATAGTGCACGCTACCCTTGATATTTATGATTCACGTGAGGGGAGAGGAGTGGGGGGTGGGGATGGGTGTGAGGGGTGGGTGTGGGGTGTGGGTGGTGGTGGTTAGATGAGATGGTAACATAACAATTTAATAGTTTAGGATTCCTATGGAGTGGCTTAGTCACTTGAGCACATAATGGTTAAGTTTTTGTAGACTTAAGGATAATGAGGATTTGAAGGAGCATTTGGTGGATTGGAATTTTGTGTTTTGTCATAGAGAGGAAGTTAGATTAATAGGGTTACCAGGGAGTTCTTATTTTAGGTACTATCATTTCAAATCATGGTACGAGAACTCAGATGCCTTATGCATTCAACACAGGTTGTGTTTCTCATACCCGATTTTGTTCCACATACCCAATCAATTAGCGTTTCTGGTAACCACGGGGGTTTAGGCCTTGGGAACTTAGTATCTAAGAACCTATCTCTGGTGGATAAATATGGCACTATCTTTTGGAATCTGACTCCTTTGGCGTCAGGTGCTAGAAGCAAATATTAACTTCAACAGAATGGTAGGATGCAAATTCATTACCTTCTCTTTTACTCATTCCAGGCTTGGAAGTTTAGTTCCAACATTACAGTTCCTTGTTTGGCTTTGAGTTGGTAATAACATGCATTTTTAATCTTTGGAGGATATATAAGATGGGATGCTCTTCGCTCTTTAACTTTTCTTCATCTTGATCACATCTCATCACAATTCTCCCATTTCTAACTTTAATATTTGGGAACGTAAGACAGTTTTTTAGAATTCTGTTGTTCTGTAATTGAAATGATATGAAGGCAGAAGTATTTCTTTATATCAACTTCTTAATTCAGCCTATATTTCTTAGTCCTTGGATATCTGTGTTTGGTATTTTGACACTCATGGAATATTATCTTATCATCTATTTTCACTTATTTATTGGTTTATCTTCTACTGTGTTTTTTACCTAACTTTTTATATTTGGAGATGAAGGTTCCCTAGAAAATCAGGACTTTTCTTTTACTGTTAATCGGCTTATACGAATGACTTGTGTCTAAGGCGTAAACCTTTTAAATCTTCAGATGTGTGTTATATGATGCACGAAAGTGAGTCTTTTACTTACCTTTATGTTCATTGTCCAATGACTTGGTGGTTGTGTTGTTTTTCTGGATGGCACATTGTGTGAATGTTGAATTTGTCGCTCTACGGTGGAAGATTATCTCTTATGTAGATTGAGAGGTTTTGGCTGTGGGAAGGATAGGGGATTCTTTTGTGATATGCTTGTTTTGCCATTTTGTGAGGATTTTGGATCGAAAGGAATGTTAGAATTTTTAAGATTGGGCAATAAATATTGATCTTTGGGATAGTGTACTTTTTCCCTTCTCTTTGGCTCATGTGTTGGTAGCTTTTTGAGAAATTTTTTTGTCCGATCTTCATAGAATATGCTAGCGGTGCTTTATTAATGCCCCAATGTTTTCCTCTCCTTTTATTCACTTTCTTTTGGGATTCCTTATGCTTTGTAAATTCTTCTCTCTTCTTTAATAATTTTTTCTTCTTCTCTGAATAAATAAATACTATTATGTTTACAACTTTTTTTTGGTTGAAAATGGTGACTTGAGAATCTCTCACTGGAAGCCTTGTTACCATGTTGTCTCAGAAAGTTTTAGTCTGAACAAATTCCCTAGGACTGCTATAACTCCCATGATATGGACCACTAAAAATATGAAGGTGAACCACAATGAGAACCATACTTGTCCCACAAGGTGAAACACAGGCTAAAATGGCCTGTGTTCTCTTGGAACAATGGATTGAGCTTTGTTTCTGGCTTGGGTTGCTACAATTCCATGTTGAGATGAAGTTCAGGACTTCATGGGCTGGGAAAGGGGTGCAATAACCATTACTTCATTAGGTTGCCCTGTCCGACAACCGACATGAAGCTTTGATTTGATTTTTCGAGACAATCTGTGTATGTCTTCGGCCAAGAATACGTATCAGCCAGCACTGCTATAGTCTTACCCCTTCCAAACTGTCTTCCTAACCCATAACCATGAAGTTCTCAATTATTTGCTCGCCTATGGAACCTCTTGAATGCACAATATATTTCCTCTGACCATGTATAAGCAGATGCTTTTGTTTGCTATATAATAATTACAGCTATAATAACAAAAATTATGTGTCATTTCACATTAACTTTTCCACTTTTAAAATCATGATTTGGGAACTAATCACTGTTAACAGTAAAGGGTTCTTACTGAATGAATGTACCTCTTTAGTTGACACAATGGATTTATAATTGAGTGAAAGAGTATCCTTGATGGTAAGCACTCCATTTTGCATGTAGTAATTAAGAAAGCAAGAGGGGAGCTTAACTTTATATTTGCTTGATAATTTCCATATAAGCATCTAGATATGTGCTTGACATGATGAATTGCTCACACCAAGGGATTCAACTAGATATAATGTGTTTTGGAAGAAACAGATTGAAGGTCGTTGAGGTGTTGTAATTTAGTATCCTTAAAACTATTGAATTTAGAGGAATCCAGTAAATTTATTAGATGGTTTCTTTTCTCACTCTCTAGTCGAAAATGAAAAGAAGAAAGAACCAATAACCAATTAGTAAACCACTGAAGTTGTCACGGCACTAGGCGAGATGCGACGATAGTTGACTGCCAAGACGCTTAGGCGATAAGGCGTTTCCATGGCGTCCGTATGGCGACAAGTCGTTAACAATGTGTAATTTTTATATTTGTTTATTTTACTTCAAAAAGTATATGAACAATAAACTTTATATATACATTCAAACTCAAGACATCATAACTAACACTATTAAAAACACAATTATATGAATACTTCACAAATTCAAAAATAAAACAATTGACATTAAAAACTAGTAGAACAAGTCAACAAACACACTATGTAAAAAATAAAGAATCAACCAAGTTAACACCCATCACACATTACAAGTCTAATAAGTAATAAAATTATACTACATAGCAAATACATGGTTAGGATGAGTCATGAATACAAAATGACTTAATCACTTAACTTGGGCTAGTTACAGAGGCGTGAGCCTTGGCAGCTCGGCGTCCAAGGTGTTGTCTTTTACTTCTCTTGCGTCAGACGCCTAGTCGTCGCCTAGGCGACGCCATGACAACTATTGTTGGGTGGGTGGGTTGTTGGGTGGGTGGGTGGGTGGGTGGGTGGGGGTTATTGGCAGAGGCCTCAAGGAATAACCTCAAGGTTGTTGGTTTTAATCCTCAACACACTTAGCGCCAAACTTACTCTTCCCAAAACCAAAAAGAAAAAACCAGATAGTATTACTATAGATGTATTTCGAGAAGCCTCCCAAAGAAGAAAAATATGAACTGTTTCTTCTGCACTTGTTTGTCTAATTTATTATAAACAAATACACGCAAGTATACGCGATCGACTAACAATATAATGGCAAGAAGAATATTGTTCCCACAAAGAATTATTTAATAATGATTACCAAGTACTAACTCTTAACCAAATTAATTTTATTTAAACATTTGACTTAAACTGTAAGATAAAATCTAATTAAAATTAACAACTAACTATATTATAAAGACAAAGATTAAAATCAGATTAAAAATATTTAAGATTACAACTTCCTCCAATGTTTCGTTTCAACCTTTTCACTTCCTATTAAGTTATATTAATTATAATAAATTGTTAATCAAGAACTCATTAGTATTCATAAACACCTCTCGATGATCATATGAACCAATCTATCTAAATCCACAAAAGATAAAATTGGAAAGAACACCCTAGATAACTAATTCACTATATCTCTATGTGAATTGCAATTAAAAATGATTTCAAGCACATGTTCTCTTTAGATTACATACGATATATATGTATATCTCTATCCTATACACAAATCATGAATCCTAATTCAAGTAAAAATCACAATCATAAGCTAACATACCTAGGTCTAAATCTATAATCCATCTCTCAATTTCATATAAATTACCACACTAATTACTGCCCAAGAAATTAAACTTTAAAGCACAAGATATGATAGACAATCCAATTATAGTAAATAATAATCAACAAGTAAGCAAAATTAATTAAAACTACTCATCAAGTTCCATTACAATCTTAATAAAAAATTTAGTTCATAACTGAAAAAGAAATCGAATTAATAAGATAATCCTTCATGTTCAGAATACAAAAATAAAAGGAAAATGGAAGAGATAAGAATCTGTATTTATGCGCTATCTTTACTTTAGCCTTCAACCCTTGCAACCTTCCTTTGAATTCTTCTTCAAATCTGATGAAAGCCTTGCTTCCAATTCTACTCCTACTCTAATCCTAGATTGTGTTATTCTCTAGTATGTAAGTCTCCAAATCATGTGTCTTGATGGGTATTTATAGGTTACAAGTCAAATCCCAAGCTTAGGAGGAAACCCAATCCAATTTAGAATAAAAAACATGCAAAAACGAGTCCCCGCTTGATCTCGGCTCGACCCCCGGCTCTGCCACGCCGCTTTCTTCTAAGCGCCGTTGCCTTTGATTCTCTCTGGTGTTATAAGCTGCCGCCGCACCAGAAATGAATTGGGAAATGGCGCTGCCGCGCTTGGCAATTTTCTTCTGCGACATCCTTTAGTAAAAGGGCTAAGAATCTGACCTTTAGTTAGAGAGGGGATCTGCAGGGTCCTAAATGAATTAGCTTATTTGAAAAACGCCTTATTTTTTGGAAGATCTATCTCGTATCTAGTACTGCTCATCAGGATACATTAGCCCGATGCCCTACCCGAAGACTAAAAAGGGAGTCACAGGACAACCTTATAACTTCTAAACCTATAATTGTGTTTATGTGTTGCGGAACTATCGGTAGGAGAGGATAACCTCTTGTTCTGCCTCCTCTTTCTTTGCTTTGGGGACGGAGGTCCCCCTTCCCTTAGTCGTCCAAATCAAAAAATCCTCTTCGTGATTTCCAAGAAGTGACAAAGAAACAATAGTATCATAACTCTCTCATACTGAACTCGATTGGGGCGATTCAAGATGTTTTAAAGCTAATAAGTAGATCTACAATTTTCATTATTTGAGAATTGAGAGTTACTGGCTAAATCAAGGTCGAAATTGTGCTTCAAATGACAAGCTGAAAATTCAAACATGGCAACTCCAAACTTTGATCCATTTCATCTTCCTTCTTGCATTTGCTTGTATCTTTTACTCCAAAAGATGTCTGAATAGTCTTTCCTACCGTCTTCATACCAATGTCGTGTCAACGGCTACGTGTTCACCGTGCCTAGCTCAAACCGCTTAGCTCCACTTTGACACAACTTTAGCCAAGTAGCTTCATTTTTCATATATTTGTTCTATTTTCCCTGTTCCTACACAAGATCAATTAAACACATAAAAAGGAACGGAAAATACCCGAAAACTCGCAATTCATCAAACTAAAGATATCCAATTCATATGTATAAAACCCACTCATCAGCACTCTCCTTTCTACCTTAAATTTTTTGTTTTCTCTGCTTTTTACTATTGACTGCGTGTCCTGGGTTGGACTTCTTTTGCTGTTTTCATGTATATATGTGGGCATAGGTATAATCTGGGCCTGCTGCTGTCTTTTTGCGGTTTCATTATTTTAACTTGGAATTTTGTTACGTTTAAAAATATCAAATTATTGAGGTCATAGGAGCTGGAATCTGTTGGCTAAAGAAAGGAAGTCGCAGACCTTCACTATTTTGACTTGGAACTGAGTTACTTTTAAAAATGTCGAATTATAGAGGATTAAAAAAACACTTGAAAAATATGCCATATTCTCTTGTAGATATAGAAACATCTTGAATAATTTATTAGCTATTTCAATATAGTACTGGATTGTTCTAGGTCGTTACAAGAGGCACGAACCATTTCTTTATCAGTCTATGAAATAGTTTAATTCACTACTTACTACAATTAATAGAGTCCAAAAGATGCTATTTCTTATAAGTGAATCTCTCTCTCTCTCCCCTCCTCCTGCTCTCTTTTCACTTTTATTTATTTTCTTACAAATGGAAGAGTTTGATATGTTTTTTGCAGCTGCTGTAAGATTGGGATGTCTCATATACTGCATCATTTCTTATAATGCTTATTACTAGTTTTTTTGTGATATATTCTGATAGTTTAATCATGTTACCACTGATGCAGTGAAGAAGCAGGAAGATTATCTGGCTCAAAGCCACCTGATGGTCATGGTAGTCTAGAACTTGGTCTCAACCAGCAGAAAATACAAGCTGTTTCTGCTTTCAGGGTTGGGGCACTGGAGCTTCGTTCAATGATTTTGAAGGTCTTGTTAGTTTTAGTTTGTGGCTATTTGACCTTTTCCTTTCAGTGGTTCTCCGGTCATTCTCTTTGTTTTACTGGACTTGATTTTCCAGGGTGGCGGGATTTTCACATTGGGTAAACTATATGAGTTGGTAAGCGAATACTTACTTGATTTGGTTTTATTTTGGTGCATTATTGTAATGGTAAGCTAGTTTCTCTGCGGTGCTAGTTAGCAAGGGGGTTATCTGGGAGGATGTTTTTGGAGGCTGCCAACTATCAGATAAAAAAGGAAGTTATCAAGAAGGTACATAATAGCCTTTAACCACTGATAATTAAATCATGCGTCTTTTGTCGTTATGTTAGGATGCAATCTTTTATTCTCACTTGTTATGTTCCTTGCCTATCCCGCAATCCAATTTTCATGTGTTTAACATCCTCAGTCTAAGATTAAATTGACTGGGTTTGTGTTGCATGATGATAAAGTTTTTCTTCTTTCTTCTTTGTATATGCCATTGGTAAGTGGTAACAACATTTAAAGGTTTCAGTGGTGGGGGGATTTGTAGAATCTTGTTGTCATGTGCATGTTTTTTAAATATGGAGTCTTTGGACGAAAGGTATTCCAGATAATTTGTAGACAACTCTCTTCCTTTGCATCTCTTCTGGGATAGGGTATCTTATCTGGCTTATCTTGGAACATGGCCATATTATCTATTTAGATTTCGAGTAGAGATTGTCTGGCTATCCTTTTTCTAAGGATTTGTATACTTCTCTACGTGTTGTTTTTTGTTTTCTTTTGTGGATTTCTAGTTCACCTGTCTGCTTTATCTTCTTTCTTCTAAAAAAAATCTGCTTTTATCTATATAAAAAAAGTGAAACTGAGGCAAACGACAACTTTTACTGATAACCATATGAGAGATTGAGGTTCTTCATTCAGGTTGAAAGTTATGTTGGGACTTGTGTATGTAAACCTGTCTTTCGGGTCTCCATGTTCATCTTTGCTGCTGCTGCCTCAGGTTCTTTGGGTGGATTAATATGCTTCTCTCTATTCTCTAGCTCTGTTAACTATAGTCCTTCATTGTTTTCTTTTGATCATCAAGTAGTCTCCACCTGTTTCAGGACAAATGACATGTCACATGTAATCATTTGTGTTTTAGGGTGGACACTTAGCAGCTATTAACCTGGAGTCTATAGCAGCCTTGCTAGCAGCAAAACAGGTGTATTACTTCTAATAGTTAAAACTTTGATTATTCATTTTAGATTTTACAATGTGTACACCCATGAGGAAATAATATTAGTATATCATGAATAGGTTTTGTAAAATGTAACTTGTCATATCAAACAAGTTAAGCCTTGTTGTACATCAATAAGGTGGAATTCATCACTTGCTATGAATTTTAGTTTGACAAATATCGTTCATCTTCTCATTCCGCTCATGTCTAATGTTCACCATGTTACCCAAAATATTTTTTTTCCATATTTTTAGCTTGTAGCCACATGTGAGGGACAATATTAAAAATATAATATTTTACTTCTAGTAACTTAAGCCTTATAGGTTTACCTTGCGGTTTAGATATATTTTTTTGATAGGGAATATAATTCACTGTAAGCACCAAAAGGGGTGAGAACCCCCATGTACACGCGTAGTATACAAAACATAGGAGGGAAAAAAGGCACTACTCCGCTAACGAAAAACAGTATCCCTCCCTATACACATCAATGATCAATCTTATCAACTCCAAACTCTTAAAGCAAATTCCACCCAAAAATCTACAAAATTCACTATCGAACTTGGATACATCTCTTGTAGCCAAAAGAAAAGGATGCTTGAGAAAAGAACCGAATCTAAGTAAAAGGTTTCTCTCTGCCTTCAAAATAGCGATTATCCTCTCTTTCCAAAGTGTCCACAAAATACTATGTTGCAGCTGCACCAAGTCCCCTTGTCTCCTCCATTCCTTTGGAACCTTCACCCCTCTCCACACATGAAGCACCCATGAAACTCAACATACCGAACGACAGTCCACTGACTCCTAGCCGCCAGATGATCTATCGTTTCTACCGAACACAAGCACATAACTGATAACACACCTACTAGAAAGACAAAAGCCCTCTCTTCAGAGATTATTTTGAGCAAAGAATTAAAAGGTGCCCCAACTCTCCATATGGATCTTCAAGGAACTGGGGGCCCAACTCCACCCTGCAACACTTGCCAATAGGAATGGACCGAGTAGCACCAGCTATTATGCTTCCTCCATCTGACAAGGTCCTCCTGTTCACTAGATAACACACTCCCCTCCAGAGCAGACAACAAGCCTGCTACCCGTCTAATATCCATTCATGAAAATTTCACCTAAACAATGGCTACCACGACCAATGACCCTCAACCTTGCAGTTTAATATATAAACCATGTGGATAAGTCCATTCATTGTAATTGGCTTTTGGGTGATTGATGAATGAGCGTCATACAGTAAAATAACGAATATACAATGATAGGTGTTCTATTGTGTCATTCTTTACAATTTGAGATACCCTTAAAGATTGCGGTCTCCTGTAGAATCAATAGTACGGGTTACCAGGGAAAAAAAATGTTTCTGCGGTTACCTTGTCAAACAAATAAAGTTTCTGCTGTTACACGTGGATAGTAATATGAATTAGTTGATATATCATGTTTATATTACTCTAAAAGTCAAAATGATGTCCAAGATGAGATTTTGAAATGATTTTTTTCTTCTCTGAATGGTTAAGCTTTGATTGAACTGAATAATATTGTCAGCATTTTTGTGGTAAAAGTTTTTGTATTGAATTTAGAAATTAGATTACATTGTCGAACTAGAACCTTGTTTAGCATATCTGGGTTGGGGAACCCAGGTTGAATGTGTGTGACTTTGGATGTAAACAGTTTACCACAACTAAATATATATGGATGTCTTATGTCTATTACTGTATTTACTGCTAGGATTGATAATTTTGGCCCATGGGATAAATCTTAGACTAAAGCATAACTAGTCTCTTCTTAGGGAATACAATGTCGTAGAATATTTGCACAAATTTGGAGGTTTATTTTTGGAAACAACTAAATATATATACGACATATTGCAGTGTTTCTGTCAGCATTTCTCATACCGTTCATCCTCGACAGGGTGTAGCAGGTGCTGCATCACGGTATCTTGGGCTTAGGAGCATGATGCAGTTGTTTGGGCCAATGTATTGTTCTTTTTTGCAGCACTTTCTTTATGCAGTTTATTTTTCATGAAAGTTGTTACTTTCTTCTCCTACTTTGCGTTGTACTATACATCCAGATTGGTTATTCTTACACCCTGTTATCTAGAATATGTTCTTGTCAGCAAAGAGTGGTTCCTTAGTGTTGCAAAGCCATGTTTGAAACTATGGCTTTTAGTGTATGTGTTGGAAACAAAAAGAAACTTTGTTCTGTCATCGTAGTAATGTTTTTTTTAAAAAAAAAAAAAAGTAACCCCCATCTAAACATCCTCCCAAAACTTACAGAATTCCCGTCTCCAACTCTATCTTGAATTAAAGGAAGAAAAGTAAGATATCCCTTGGAGATAAACTATCAAGGACTCGGGTGTGTAATAGAAGAGGGACATGGATTAGCATCCTACCGGCTACCTGTACCAATGGAGAGCAAACATGCTCTTTATAACCTTATGTCAGAGAGAAGTAGGTTCTTGAAGAAATTGCTACGACGACTTACCCAGTAAAAGTTGGTTCTGGGAAACCAGATTCCCTAAACCTAAACTCCCACCTAAGCGGCGACACACTCCTTCCAGTCCTTCCCCACCCAGCCAAATAAAAGCAGCATGTAAACTGCTCAACAAGTTTTTGTGTCTGAACTCTACGAGTCAAAGCCTGATTGTTCGATGTCATTGAGAAACTCCTAAAAATAAGCACAACTTCAAGGACATGAGCCTTTCTAAAGGATGTCTATATGTCTTGTCCTTGACTTAGAGATCAGTTTAGCGGAGCTTTACTTGCACAGTTGCACATCACAGTGTAATGAGTGGGATCCCATGGTCTAAACGGAATATATCCATCAACTAAGTTGAGATCAAAGGAAAATTTCTTCTTTCTGAGTCTCTTGAGGTATTACCGGTATTCCACATTAACTATCTCCCCCTTTCATAAAATCATCAGAACTTATAGCTAGTTAGGTAAGGTGCTTTCCTGAACTCCTTTTCAGGAGGAATTGCAATAACTAGGTTACCCCTTGTCACACGAGTATAACTGGACTATGACAGCAAAAATGAGCTAGTAATGAGATTTTAGCCGTAGAAAGTCGACTCATTTTTCGAAATGAAAATCTCTCAAAGGTGGAAGATGTCCTTATTCATAGGTTTAATAATTCTTTCATCATACCTGTTTAAAATTGAAATCCAAGTGCCGCAGTTCTGGAACTAGACAAAAAGATGACATTGACATGCATGTGTATGTTTGCTACATGACAACCCATGCTTAAAGGGAAAATGTAATAGGACTAATAAGCTTAATCATTATGTGAACCAGTTCATCCTAATTGTGTCAAATGAGCTATGCACATGGGCCAAACGCCATTCACGCAAAGGGGGCGGTGGAGAATGATTAGCACTTGTAGACTTGTAGTGATTGTACCCCCTACTCGCAAGCCTTTTCTTTAGTTTGAGCAGAATGCAGATGCTCCTAAGAGCTTGGTGCTGTGACCTTGAATTCATTGTTGTTTCCCTTACGACTTCTTAGGGTATTCTTGTTTGGTGTCTAAAGTTAAGGATCTGGCATATATGCTCTTCATGTGTGGATTAGGTCATGATATTTAGAGAGAGAATCATGTGATCTCCTGACTGGCCACATGTCAGATGTTCATGAACATGAATACAAAATTATCACCCAAGTGGAATGCACATCAGCACGTTTCACGTGTGTGCTTACAAATGGAAGTAGTAGACCTTAATTATCATAGAGGATTATCCTCACATACCAGTTAGGTTCTTGACTCTCAACCCACTACTATAATACTGGGCTGTTACCTTCGTAAAAGCGGTTCTTAGATCAGAGCATGTACATTATTCCCGTATGGTAAAAGAGAACTTCTGAACTGTTCTTTCCTAAAGTTCATCAACTCTCATGTTTCGTGCAGTTCTCTATCACACTCATTAAAGCCTTCTCCTGGCCCTTTCTTCTCTCTTTCTGAAGGTTTGGCTTGCACTCCCTTTCTAAACTGTAATCTTCTGGGAGATTTTGCTACTGGAGTGTGTCACATCTCTCTTCATCCTAAGAGCCTCACTTATTGTCCATGTATCACTATAATCCTACAATGTTAATCTAGGTTAATTCCTTCAGACAAGTCCTTGATTTTGTAGCTTTCAGTTTCTTTCTACTTTCAACATTATCATGATCTGATACCTATTGATTTCTGACCAATTTGCTTTCATTTATTCTTTTACAGGTTGTGGGGTACTCTTTTGGCAGATGTTGTTATTCAGATGCTTGGAACTGATTATGCTAGAGTCCTGCGAGCAATTTATGCTATTGCACAGGTATATTTGTCATTATGACCATGATCTTCTGTATTTTGTATTGTAGAATCATGATCAAGTTTTACTTTTGAGGTAGGCCTAGCTATCTGATAACAATTGAGGGCTGATGTTGCTAGTCCTTGAATTCACATGATAGAACCTATGAAATCAAGTTTTGCGTCAAATTTCAGCTATCTGGAATGGTTTCTTATACTGAAAATTTTCTGATTCAGATCCGAATCCAAAGAACATATAAGTTATCATCTGATATCAGCTGATCAGTCTTCCAAAGTTTGTATTTCTTACATAAGTAAGATGAAGCCTTAGTTGGTTCTTGAGCTGCAATGATAGTAAAGGTATTTTTGTCATTACAAGTGATTCCTGCCAAGTCTTTACCCTTTCTATCATTGCATGATTTTCTATTTCTTCAGCTAATCATAGATTACTATAATCTTACTTTCATGTTTATTCTCGATAATCTTCTCTCATTAATTTTGAGTAATTCTAATGAATAATAAGAACTGGTGCCCATTTCTTTGTTTATAACAGATTTAGAAATTTTGATCTATTAAAAGATCTCAGTTCTAGAGAGTTCTTACACCAGTTGAGGAAAAGTATACTTTTGAATGGCATTTAGGAGGAGCCTTTCCACTTATGACGACTCCTAGAAGAGAATTAATTACACTATTGCTGCCACTTGACTTGGTGCATTCTTGGTTCTACTAGTGGTGAGCGAAACATTCTATAGACGCCATCTATGAAACCTTGGGAATTTTGTACTAGGGTTATAAAATATTGAGTTGCTTCCACTTGTTACATAATAATATGAGAAAATAATTATTAGTTATATACTATGTATATTTTGAGTTCTATTCCCCATTTAACAAACATATTTTCACACAATATGTTCTCAAAACTGTAACCACCAAACTTTTCTGTCTACATCTAAACGTCTTTCCCACCCATTTTGTGTATTATTTTCTGAAAACCATTTATGACATCCATATTGCTTTTTAATTTAATTATCAAGTATTCCGGCTAATTATGTTAATATTCTTAATCTCATTGTAGTATCTATCCTATCCTATCCTTCATAGCTTGCTTATTCATCCCTGAATTCTCTTTTCTGCTATCTGCCATTTTTTTTATATGAACATAAACATGAATTTGGTTAATTTCTGGTTACTTCCTTTTCAGTATTTTTAGCAAATATCGAGTTTTCAAATCTGCTGACAATGGCTTCTTTCTTTGTTTCCGGGCTTCTGACAGAACGCGTTATAAGGTTTGTGCAGCTGGAAAATTTATATAAGAACCGAACCTAGTAACTGGTCGTGATTTGCTTATTATGTATGTACAGGGAGGGATGATGTAAAAATACTAACATTTTTGCCTCTTTGAACTTTGAATTTAATCAGTTATTTATGCTTAATGTTTGACATTGTGATTTGTTATGTTGTATATCTCCCCAAGTAGACTAGAAAATTGTTTTTCTCCATTTGTGGAAATTAAAAGTTTAGTCAGTTGAAGTGATCTGATTAGACGTGTCAAAAGAGGCTCAGGCCCGTCCACGAAAAAATGGGCTATGGATTTTATTATTGCAGCACATATAAAGTTGGGTCATTTTGGCTTGGCCGTGATAGCCCGGTCCGCGGGTGGTCCGGGCCCGCCCGTGAAATATTTTATTAAAAAAATAAAAACAATGCTACTTATGAGGTTGAACACAAGACTTCTAAGTCATTAAATAAGAGTTCAATCCAATTAAATTACAATAGTTGTTTGTTTTAACATGCATCTAAATAAAAGTACAAAAAATAAAAAGATAACCTTTTAAATAAAATGTACAATCTCTAGTTTTAATTTGTTTGTCTTTTTAAATGAGTTAAATTTGAATCATAATTAAAATATTTAATTTAAATTATTTAAAATTTAATTCTATCCAATTCATAAGTTTCTCAAACATCAATATCATTCATAAAAAGATTCTTCATTTAACTTTAAAAATTATATTGGAAAATGTATTTTTTTAACTCTAAATAATATTAAATTTTGATATTAATAGAAATTTTAGATAGTTTTACTACATTCACAGTACTCCATATTGATTAAAATTAAATACATTTATATTAATCTTAAATTTAATCATATCATATATTTATTTTAAAAGTTAAAATAACTCTTTTATCAATCGGATGTTGTAATAATATTACTTGATTTGGGCATGGACATACTGAAGTACCTAAATTATTTAATTTAAATATAATAAAAAATATATTTTCAACTTTGCCCCTACTTCCGAGAAAAAAGAAAGTAATATATTTTTATTTTTAAACTATTTATATTTTTATTGTTCATCTTGATTGTATTCAAATGAGACAAATTTTACCATTATTGTTAAGACCAATTTTTAGGAGTATACACCTGCTAGGTCCAACCTTGGTAGCATAGTGGTAATTTTGTAATTTGGTTAAAACTTAAAAGTTGGTAGTTGTTAAATAGCATATGACATCACATTGTTAGGATAAGGTAAAATCATGTTAGCAGCTCATTTTAAAAGGCTCCAGATGACTATCTACTTGTGTAAATATTTGCGGTGTATCTCTCAGCTGATTGTTGTTATCTACTTGAATTAAATTAACAAATTGTGTAGCATGACTTTGCAAAAAAAAAAAAAAAAAAAAAAAGGTTTCGGGGTGGTGCGCCCACCAAACCCGCCACAGTACTCACAATTTCACCCCAAGAAAAGCTGGGTCATTTTAACCCGGCCCAAATTTAGTTCGATCCGTTTGGGCCGGCTCGACCCGTTTGCCACCTTTAGATCTGATGAACTTTTTAGATGCCCAAGTTAATGTGGATGATAACTTTCCTTATTTGGATGTTCAAAAAATAAATAAATTTTAAAGTTGGTATCAACACTTATATGACATTTTTGCCTCTTTGAACTTTGAATTTAATCAGTTATTTATGCTTAATGTTTGATATTGTGATTTGATATGTTGTGTATCTCCCCAAGTAGACTAGAAAATTGTTTTTCTCCATTTGTGGAAATTAAAAGTGTAGTCAGTTGAAGTGATCTGATTAGACTTGGCAAAAGAGGCCCAGGTCTGTCCACGAAAAAATGGGCTATGGGTTTTATTATTGCAGCACATAGAGTTGGGCCCGTGAAATATTTTAGGGTCCTTAACACTAATATACAACAATTAAAAAGTATTTCTAAAAATAAAACACACAAAATAATTACAAAAATAACAAAACACAGTATATTACTATTCCTAAAATCACGTATCATTAACTCCTACACGTCAGTTATTTTCCTTCCATATTTGTAACCAATCGTACCTAAATTCAAGCAACTGATGAAACATGCAACTCCAAATCAATCGGAATAATAGATCAACGCCAAATCAATCGGAGAAGCCAAAATTTTCTGTCGCGACACAACTCTGATATCGGAGAAGACGAAGCTTCCTGTCGCGACGCAACTCGTAATCGGAGAAGACGAAACATGTTGTCGTGACGCATCTCTAAGATCGAAAATAGTATACAAAATCAACAATGCCTTCAAGTTCAGTAACCAAAAACTTAATTACTGCAGTGATTGTTGAATACAAGATCAACATCAACTTCGATACAAACACTGAGGTATTTGAGTTTAAAATTTATAAGCATATAGTTACCTATTATATTGTTACTACGAATTACTATATTGGTTACCTTTCTTAAGTTTTTCGCACTTAAAATTGTCACAAAGTAAGAATACTGAATGTTTTGATTGCAAAATGTATTTCAAAACATGTTTTATATTATGGTTACTAAGGTTAAATAAATTGGTTATTGTTTCATCACTTTGTATTGATTCTTGACTATTTTATCTTGGTTCTTTGTGTAACATTATCTTTGTCTAATCTTTGTATTAATTCTTGACTAATCTTCATCTTGGTTCTTGCATAATATTACTAATTAATGTTGAATTGGTTACTGACTAATGCTGACTTGGTTACTATGTAACATTCTTTTAGTTACTGACTAATGCTGACTTGCTTACTGTGTAAAACTATAATGGTTATTGACTAATGCTGACTTGGTTACTGTGTAAAATTATAGTGCTGACTTGGTTACTGTGTAAAATTATTTAGTGACTAATGTTGACTTGGTTACTGACTAATGCTGACTTGGTTACTAACTAATGCAAACTTAATTAATGCAATGATTAATTGGTTACTGTAATATTGGTTGTTGAAGCATATTAATGTACACTTCTACTTATATTTTTTATATTAATGGTTACTTGTTAGCTACTTTGGTTACATTCTTACAAAAGTTTGTCTTTAGTTGGTAACAAACAAATTATACTGGTTGTTTTTTACTATAAAAATGCAATGCAAAATGTATTTATCTTGTGGTTACTAAATAAATATGAGTTGGTTACAATCTAAAATGAATTTGGTTACTGTATAATGTTGTCATGATTAATGTATAATGTTACGGTGTTTTATTTTTGTTTGTTTTAATATGGTGGTTACTTATTGGCTACATTAGTTACTGTCTAATATGTATTTAGATATTGTAAGTTGTTTATTTGGTTACTATATAATGTTATTGTGTTTTATAATTGTTTCTTTTATATTGGTGGTTATTTATTGACTACATTGGTTACATTCATACAACTGTTAATGATGACATGGTATAAATATGAGATTTATAAGTGACCATCATATATATAAATGGGAATTCTTAATTGGAGTTTCTTATTCCATCATGATGACATGGTATAAATAAAACCAAACATATACATTTAACACTTTATAACAGTCCTGATACAAACTTAAAATTATCTAGTTACTAATAAAAACAAAAATGATTACCATATATGTAGGTTTGGATACCAACCTAATAAAAATGGTTACCATATATTTTAACTGAAATAGCTGATGGATACTATTCTGAATCAATTTTATGTAAATTTGGTTACTCACAAAAAATAAAATGATTTCCTCTATATGAAGATTTAAATACCAATTGTATAGTTTTCATATAATTTTTATGAGTATGTAATTTATAAGTATACATTAACTATATAAATAGGACACTCTCACATGTACATTTAACACTTGATGTTTGTCCTGATACAAGCTTGTAACTATCTGGTTACTAATAACATTAACCATAATGTAACATAATAAAACAGTAACCACATAATTATATGATAGTAACCAGAACAAGTTTTAATGGTAACCAGAACAGGTTTTAATGGTAACCAAAACAGAAACATCATGTAATGAAACCCAGTTTAGGCAATCCATGTATACTAAACAATTACATATTAACCAGAATAAAAAATAAAAGTAACCAAAATCCCACATTGAGGGCACAATAATAGTAGCCAAACCATAAGATAACAGTAACTAAAATATAATAAAGAAGTAACCAAATAGTTATATGAAAGTAACCAGAATAGGTTTTAATGGTAACCAAAACAGAAACAACCTGTATATCCAACCCAGTTTAGGCAACTCATGTATACTCTCACATGTACATTTAACACTTGATATATGTCCTGATACAAGCTTGTAACTATCTGGTTACTACCAAAAAATAAAATGGTTACCCTTCTATACATGTTTGGTTACCAACTGCACCTTTCAAACAATGTGAGGACTACTAAAGCCACTTATCCTGGACCGTCACTCCATTCCCCAACTAGTCCCAGCTATATTCTCATTTCCTGAAGAGAACAATGAAAGAAAAGGGTGAGCTCAACTAGCCCAGTAAGAAATATTATGACTAAGATAATGTAGAATAAATTATCCTTAGCCTTCAACAGTATAACAACTGATAGAATACAATAAACAACAAGTTTAACTGCAGCGGAATAAGCAATCCATTAGAAGAGTCAAGTAGAACATAATGTCTACTATCTCCTCTAGATTAAAAGTCCATCGTTAATATTTCATTCCTGTAATACTCATCAACAGTTCTTTGTTATACCCAAGACAAAAAGAACTATCATCACATGTCTTCACCTAAACAACCAAAGATTATAGTTAAATCCACAATTCATATTTATAATCATGTAAATCAACAGTTTCTTCTTGCCACAAAGGCTTAATAGAACGTTTACTCAATATCCTTACCCCAAAGGCTAAAGATATTCAAATGTAATAACAATGATCATACCAATTAGTTGTCTACCTTTACACTAGGGGCCAAAGATATTCAACTATAAAACTAATGGTCATGATCATACCAATCAATTGTCTATCAGTGCACTACGGCCAAAGACATTCAACTGTTAACTAATGGTCATGATCCTGCCAATCACATCATCGAATTATCCATGCACTACGGGCCAAGGATATTCGTTATTATCACCAGTGGTTATGATCATGTCATACACCTGTCCATCTTTACACGTAAGCCAAAGATATACGACAATAAAACCAATAATCAACAGTCCATCTTTGCACGTAAGCCAAAAATATACAACTCTAAAACCAATAATCAACAATTCGTTTTTGCACGTAAGCCAAAGATATACAACTATAAAACCAATAATCAACAGTCCATCTATGCACGTAAGCCAAAGATGACTTTCATCACAATATAAGCATGAGGATGATGACAAAGATATAAGCATTAATCAAACAAAATCAAGGATAAATATTAAAGACTTTAAATTTATCTAGAGTTTAAAAATATCCAAATTGTCAACATGATACTGCTTTGTGGAGTAAAATTCAAGAGTAATATTCATGTACCAAAAATAATTTGGACAGAAAAGAAATATATTTTTCGGGTAAATAGTACCCCACAATAGTACCCTATGAATAGTACTTCGTGAATCTCCTCGTGAATAGTACCCCAGCATGAAAAGTACTCCAAATACCCGAGTGAATAATATTTTGGTGAATAGTAATTTGGGTGAATAGTAACCCGTGAATAGTACTTCGACAAGAAAAGTGCCCCAGATACCCGTGAATAATAATATTAGTGAATAATGTAACCGAATAGTAACTCAAAAAAAATACCAAAGAAAATGATATTCCATGAGATTTAGTACAAAATAAATGATATCTCATACGAGTATAATAGAATATATGAAACCTATGAATGGATTTTCACCCGCCATGCAGAATCCACGTGAGATGGATCATTTCCACAATTTAATAAAGAATGAATACGAAGGATTATTCACCATGCTACTGCAGAATCCACATAGATAAAGTTATTCCAATAAAATAATAAAGAATGGAATAACAACGAGAATTCACCGAGGCATGCGATAGATCGCATGATAGGTTATTCCAATGAATAATAAAGAATGAAACCGTGTTTTATCGTAATCCTTAAATAGGATATTCCAATGTAATAATAAAGAATGGAACTGTCACGACCAAATCCGCAATGCAGTGATATTCCAACATAATAATAAAGAATGGAACCGTGTATTCCAAAGCGTGATATTCCAAAGAATAATGAAATAACAACAGAATTCACGAGCATGCGATAGATCAAGACAAATAGGTTATTCCAACGTAATAATAAAGAATGGAATAACGTAAGAATTTCACCATGTATGCAATTTACTTCACATGTATGAAAGTTATTCCAACATAATAATAAAGAATGGAATAACAACCCTTACGAGTATTGAAAGAAAATAACTCTCTTCATGAATATGAAAGAATAATACCCCTTACCTGTAAGACCCCAACTTTTATGAATAAAAATGAATTTTTTATAAATATCATTTCTGAATATTATGAAATAAATTTGATATAATGTTATAGTTGTGGGTAATATTTATAAATTTTGCAAAGTACGCAAGTTGTTATATAATATTCGATTGGTCGGGAAATATTCGTTTTAACAGGGAATATTCGTACGATGGCACAATCATTGGTGGACCCCACAACGGAATTATTGTCGGATTGAGAAAACGACAAAAATATTTTTATAAAAATAACGGCGAAAGTTTTATCGTTAACTGTTGAAACACTCGGTGTTAAAAGTACAGGAATACGCGTGGTTGCATAGTAGCACACGGTATTGATTATTGATGCTTACGTGAGAAGTCACTCAGTTTTGTTCAATTATTGCTTGATGATTTGTTGCATAAGATCTCACGTTAATTGATTCAATTATTGTTGATATTTTATATATTATTAAATCAATAATTGAGATGACGAAGTTATTAATATTATTATTTACAATATTAACGATGTCTGTAGAAGTTACGCGAGGAGAGATTTGGTCACCTAATTGCTTGGCGTCGATAGGGAGAAATCCTTATTGAAAGCCCCTCTTTCACAGGAATCGACTTGGTCGATTAATAGTGTGAATAATAATAATGATGATGAAGTTTTATTTTATTAGTATTATTAATGTAATAAAAGCGAGAAAAGTTTTTTATATAAAATGAAATACTTTTATAAAGTTATTCGTTTTATTAGGCTAATAGTAAAATCTTTTTATATAAAATGAATACTTTTATAAAGTTATCTATTTTATTAGACAATAATTAGAATATATTATATTTTATTATGCATAGTGCCTGCATAGTGTTTACATAGTAAAATCTTTTTATATAAAATTGAATACTTTTATAAAGTTATTCGTTTTATTAGATTATAAATAGAATATATTATATTTTATTGTAAACCAATCTGGACTATCCGTTTAAAGTAAATCAATCTGGACCGTTCATGGATTGGTTACTATTCAGTCCATTCTTCTATAAATAGAAGCTCATTCCACTATAAGAAATCACACATTTATGACGAAATTTTTGCCACGCACAATTTTTTTGTCACAATTTGTTAATTAATAATTACGAAATTCATAATCGTCACTAAAACTTTTGTTTTTGTGACGACCTTTAATTTTGTTACTATTAATCATTTATATCGTCACTAATTTACACATTTGATGACGATTAACAAAATTTCATCACAAGTTATTTTAGAGGTAAAATTTCGCACTAAAATTTTGGAGGGAAGCCTTTTAGTGACATTTTGTAATAATTGATGACAGTATTTATTGTCGCAAAATATTTCTTTCGATGACAACATAATAATTTGTCATTAATTATTTGTAACATTTAGTGACAATGTGCTTTCGTCACTAATGTTCACATTTAGTGACACCAAATACAAATTCATCACAATTTTATTTGGAGACAAAAATTTTCTAAAAAAATTTGGAGGGAAATTTTTTAAAGACGAAAAAATAATAATTTTTGACAATTTGTATTATCATAAATACCAATTTTATATGACGAGATAATAGTTCGTCACTAATTAGATGAGTGGATAAGTGACATAAATAATTTGTCATAAATTCTTATATTTTGTGACAAAGTACGTAATATCGTCACAAATTTTATTTGGAGGCAAAAAATTTTTAAAAATTTTTGGAGGAAAATTTTTTAAAGACGAAAAAATAATAATTTATGATAATTTTTATTGTCATAAATATCAATTTTATATGACGAGATAATTGTTCGTCACTAATTAGATGAGTGGATAAGTGACAAAAATAGTTCGTCATAAATTCTTATATTTAGTGACAAAGTACGTAATATCGTTACAATTTTATTTGGAGGCAAAATTTTTTAAGAAATTTTGGACACAAATTTTGTAAAGATGAAAAATTAATAAATTATGACAATTTTTATTGTCACAAATACCAATTTTTGTCACTGTTTTGTTCTAAATAACTTTTTTTAGAATTAATTAGGGTGAATATAAATACATTAAATTTTTATAGTAGTAATTTGCTTTTAATAACATTTTTAAGTCACTTACAATATCAATTATTTATTTTAATAAACTATAAAGTAAATAATTTTACACTACATTAAAACTTTTAAATTTCATACATTGATCATGACAAAAAGAAAAAAAAAAAAAAGAAAGATAATGACGCTCTTTTGTGGAATAGAGTACAAATTAATGCCAAAAAATACTCATATGTTCTACAAAAAAAAAATTAAGTTAGAGTTTGTTCTTTAATAATAATTTTGAAGTAATTTACAATATTAATTGTATTAATTAAAATATTAAGTTACAATAATTTAAGTTTTAAAATATTGTAAATTGACAATAAATAAAATTATAATAATTATGACTCTTTTTGTGGAACAGATTACAAATGTTAAAATATTACTTTTTGTTCTACAAAAGAGTTATATTTCAGATTTTTATAATTAATTTATGATATCCTAAAATTTAAATTTAAATTTATCTTTAAGTTTTTAAAATAATAATTTTACATATAATATTACTTCTAAAAGATTTTTTTAAAATGTTACCAAACTTTTTTTTAGAACAGTCTTTGAGTTATGTGTGTGGTTTGAAAAGCATGAAACATATATCAGTTTGAATTTCTCCTCTATTCCTTAGCCAAAATTCACATGTCGATGTTTAAATTAGAGAGATGGGCTAGGTTTCTTCTCTACCAATTGAATTTCTTTTCTCTTTCTTAGTAATGGCGTTGAACAGAAATTGGGTAAAACCGAATAACCGATCATCCAAAATTTTTAACCAAAATATTTTGGTTATTCAATTATTTTGAGTATTTTGATTATATCTGTTTTAATATTCGATTTTCGGGTTCAGGTTTAGTTATTGAAATTTAGTTATTCGGTAGTCGAATAAGATATTAAAAAAATTAACTTAAAAGCTAAAACAGTAACGCTACACGACTCCTCGATAACAATTACTCAAATCAGTCTCTGGCTCTCTTAGAGCCCGTTTGACAACTACTTATTTTAAAATGACTTAAAGTTAAAATATAAATTAACTTATAAGTTGTGGTTTTATAAGTAAAAGTATTCGACATCAATTTGAACTATAAGTAAGAAATTTAGTTCAAACAAGTTCTGAAGATGTTCGGCTCATAATGACTTATAAATGTAAAAATTACTAAAAATGACATTAATAAAAAGAGGAGCAAAATAAAAGAAGGGAAAAATAAACATTTTATTTGGTCAAATTAACTTATTTTAAAATGACTTATAAGTTATTTTAAAATAAGTTATAAATACTGACTCATTTTTTTATACTTAAAATCAACTTATAAATAAAAAATAAGTTATTGTCAAATACAAGAATTATGAGAATGACTGTAAACTGTCATCAAAATTTAAGTGGAGGACACAAATACACAGTCTTTCATTTTTTTAAAAATTAGAGATAAGAGACTATGTTTTAAAATTTAAGAGGATCTCGCTTCCTCCGAATTAGAATAGGCTCGCCTAACACAAAACTCTTAATCCCAAAATCGTGACTCTGTCTCCGCCCTCTCTAGGGTGCCTTGTATATCTATATCTTCTTTGATGTCTTGTCTCCCGCCTTTTCCGCATGCTACCTTGCCACTGGTCTCGAAATTGAAGCTCTCTTCTCTAAAATTGAATTTATCATCTCTTAAATTGAAACTCTTTGCTTTAAAATTGTTGCTGGTATGTTATATCGATTTTTTTAATAAACTTTGCTTTAGTTCTAACAAATTGAAACTTCTAGTTAATTTCTCTTATTTTCTCAATTTGGAACCCCTGATTTCTTCTTTGTTCTTTTCATCGTTATAGTCCATCACAGAAATAGCCCTTCTCTTACTCTATAGTCAAATTTGCTTAAATTTTACTAATTGTATGCCCTAGTTTTCTATTTTCCTTAATAATTTCTACTATTTTTAAACTTCACCTGCTCCTAATTTTCTGTTGTTACTTGCATATGCTTTTGTGTCTTTATAATTGCTGCTAACCAGGTATATTCATTCATATTCGTTATTATTTCCACAATAATAGTATCTCAGTGTTTTGTTAGTTGTAGACCTGAATTCCATACACAAACTTATTATTTACTTGATAACTTAATTCTTCATTTTTAGACAGTGCTTAATTTTCTTTCCTTGATTGAAATTTTCATTTGTATTTCCATTGTAAAGATGTTGCATCAAAGGCCAAGGCATCCATGTCTATTAGCTCAAATTTGTTAGTATTTTTCACTAACAAATGTTTAGTGTTTTCCATTAAAATGAAAGTTCATCTAGTAAGTATGGTGTAGTGTACAGAACCACCATTAACAAATGAGGAAGTTCTTAGTGTGTCCTCTGTTTCTGGTGCAAATAATTTTTAGATTTGGGTTTTTTTTTTGCTCGGCTTGATCTGGTTATACGTCCTTTATTTACGGTGCAGTAGTTATGTATTAGGGGTCCTTGTTTTGCGTGAATTGGTCTAATCTCTTGTTGATATGTGTTCTTCCTGATTTGGGTATTTTGTTTTATTTTCTGCTATCCTTTTTATATTCAGTTTTGGGATATTTCAGTCTTAGACGGTACTATTTTGGGTGTTGTCTGTTATGGTGATTTTTTCTAGCGACTGCTTTTATTTGTGTAAGATATTGACCTCATTGAAAATATCTAGCTTTCACTTTTTGCAACGCAATTTATTATGCGACACATGTAATGACTCAGAAAATCTTATGTAATATTCAATTATTATAATGTCAAATTGTGAGAATAATTTTTTTTTATTACTTCTCATTGTGGAAAATTTTATTTACTAAGTTTATTAAGTATCCTATATTATAAGTAGTAAATAAGAGAGATGTTGATATATACATTAATATAATGTTATATAAACATCCGTAAATGAAAAGGAAAAGCTAACATGGCTTAGTTATGAAATATTCTTGACAAGAAGCTACATTTGTGTATTGAGAATAATTATCTTTGTGAAATAATTTATTTCAAAAGTATTATTTGATGATAAATAAAGTTATTGATGTTCTATCAAGAATTATTAAAAATATGTGGAACCACTATTTTAATGACATGGGTACTATTTTGTTAGCCTAATCAAATTTGGTAAATAAGGGAATATGAATATTTATAGTCCATTTTCTTAATATGGGACTCCTTTAATTTGCTATGTAGGCTTGCAAGTTATTTTTGGGTCTATTGCCTATTTACATGTTTTGAACCCAAATTAAATTTAATCATTGCCCTATGTCTTGGCCCATCCGGCAGACCACTTGAAATATAAATTAGAGGGGTTGTTTAGCCCAGATGAAATATATAGGAAGGAAGTTAGCTGTATCAGTTGCATTAGACAGTTAGTTAGTCTTGGTTAGCTTGGTTAGTTTGTATAACAGACAAAGAACATGTTAGATAGGCTTGCAGAAGATACGGCTTAGCAGGTAAGTAGAGTCTGCTAGGGTGGCTGTGAAGTTAGACTAGAAATGATGTCTGTATAGGGGCCAACTAGAGGGTGATGCAGTTAACAGTAAAAGAAGCCAGGTTCGGCTATATAACTATATGTCATACTCCTAACTTCCCAAGTCGTTAGAATAGTAAGAGAGAAAGAGGAAGGGCCGACTGTTAGTGAGATAGAAGAATTCGGCTAAGAGAAGGAAATTGGGCAGCAATCTATTGCCACCTCTAAGCTACTAAGGTACTCTTTTCTATCCTCTCTCCAAATCCAATTTTGTGCTATTTGTGCTCTGTTATGGTAGAATGGCTGGAATAGTTATAAGAGGCGATTGTCTTATTTCTTTTGCTATGTGTGTCTTTGTTATGATTTGGAACTATAATGTAGCACATTATGTTTGTTATTAATTAAGCCATAAGGCTGGGATCACTAAGCTAAGATTTGTGTATTAGGTGTAAGTATATATAAACTGCACTTTATGTGTTTGATAAATTGCCAAGTTAAGGACTGTTGTAGTGTCTACGTGTACTAGTTGTGATGTGGAGTTCAAACTCTGTCAAATTGCCCATACAGTGGGAGAAATACCTCAAGCATACTCTATAATTGACCTTATCATGTTGCAATCTAAAGTAATTTATCACTTGAGCAAGGCAAGTAAGGATGGACTAGAATAGTAGGCTCCATATTGACTGCTATTTGAAACTTAACTTGCAATGTCTATCCCTTGGTTCTAATATGGTTAATACACTATAACATGATGTTTATAATTTTAAACCACTAACACTAATACTTGTAAAGTTTAAGTATGTTAGTTTCAATAAATAAAAGTCAGTCCTTGTGACTGTTATTGAAAGTTTTGTTTATGGTGAGCATGCTTTGCTTCTAATACATTATATTCATAGACAGTCCTTATTTTTCTTTGTTGCCTAATCATACTACCTTGTATTACTTTAAGGACTATGAGGGGGCTGTTTTAAAACCAAAGCTAGAAGCCTTGCATTTAGGTGCACGCTGTGAAAATCCTTGTGTTGGAAGCTATATTATATAGTATCTGCACGCTGTAAAAATCCTTGTGTTGGAAGCTTAAAGACTGTTTTGGCAACTTAGTATCATACCTTGCCAAAAAGGCTTGAAATGGGCATAAAAGACTATCCTGGACTTTAAAATTTGCTATATTAAGCTGTTGTGTGCCAAAATGAATGCTATCTTATATTCTTTGTTGTCTTTATGTTGATGTGTTGATTGGTCATGAACAACATCCTTGTGCTATACTAATCTGTTAGTGCAATAGATCGGTATCTTATGTCTTTACACCCCTTTGGATTTGAAATAGTTAGTTTTGACAAAATCTTTGTGGAAGCCTATTTTGAAAATAATGATATCTTGTATGCAAGTTTTTTAAAATATGAATATATAGTATATATCAAGTGCATGATTTTATAACCCTTGTGATTAAGAGATTGAGGGTTGTTTTGCTTTTTGATTCATGCTACTTTGCTAAAGGCCTAAGTGATCGCCATACTATATCAGTATTATAAGCCGATTGACATTACCAACTCTTGCTATATTTTGTTAATGCTTGGCTTAGGCATAAAGAGATAGGTTGGCTGTGGTGTTATAAGGACTTAATTGAGTTATAGAGCAAGCAAATAGCTATGACACGAGTAGTTTTAAACTGTGCACACCATGTGTTTGGAAAAAGTCCCAAGTGGACTACCTTATCTAAAAGTCAGGTATTAAGCACACATAAGGTTGGGGATTGAATGTTGTATTACTAGTAATGAAAATTGGAAGGTTTAAACACACTAAATGTAAGCAGGAAGTAAACTTTAACTAAAACCAAATTAGATTAGCATGTCAAGCCTTTGTGGGCACTGTTTTGAGACAGCACAGTTAACCTGGTTTGAATATTGTTTTGAGCCTAACTTCCTTGCTAAGTAGGTTGCTATAACATCTAAGTTATGCTAAGAATGGATTACCAACACATTAGAGTATCAAAAATTTGTAAGGTGGTAAGAAAAAGGGGGGAAACTGATTTGGCTCTTGGGGTCGGCTTGCGAGGTAAATGCGCAATACCAATACTACTTACAGACCTAGACCGCAGAGAGCGGTCGATGAAACTTAGCCTCAAGTGAGTTTGGGTTGAAAGTTAGCTTTGGTTGCAAGATTTCTAATTATAGCAATTTGAGGGTTGGGTTGAGGTGTAAGAAGCTGCATGCGAGACATCGATGGTTGTCACAAAGACGAGATGAAAAACCTTAGCAAAACGAAGCTATGGATGATTGGACTTACGGATGCTTGAGGCGGATAATCATCTCAGGCATAGCGATTACCTTACACATCTTGATTAGTTAGTATACTATTGTTTTGCGTCTTGGAAAAAACTATTTTTGGCTTTATGGTGCAACTCAAAAAGTTGCCCATCAAGTTCAAAATTTAAATAAGCAAGTGTGTGGGACATATCTCAAAATCATATAGGTAATTAAAGAGAAAGGAAGTAAAGCTACTGCCTTTAGGCAGTAACAGGTCATAAATCAAAGAATTGCTAAGGCAGTTCTAATTAGCTAGTTAACCTTGAACACAAAGCCTGCCTAAACCCCAAACGGCCAAACAAAGCTTGACTGCCACAAGTTGATCAAGTTGGGATTGTTTTGGCATAGAGAGGAAAAATTAAGAATGTTCCACTTTGCAGCTGTTGCTCGAGCTAATGGATTTTTGGGTGGTCTAAATTTGGATGCATCAAGTCCTGACACTTACCGACGCCCTCCTACACCAATCCCATTTGACGTGGTTTTGGGGTATCCGCATGATCTCTGATTCTCGAGTCTGCACAGAGAAATAATCGATGGAAGTAGCTTTGAAAAGGGCGATTATGTGAAAAGTAAGGAATTGGATTATAAAGCTCAAACTGTGCTCTTCTTGCCTCCCCAAGGAAACTTGAGTTGAATCATGTAAATTGAATGAAGCTAATGTTTCATCAACAGAGGAAGATTATGTTTGTCCCACTTGTTTTGAAGGTGTGGTCCTTGGCAAAATTTTCTTGACCAAGATTATTATTATTATTCTATGATATTTTATTTGTTTAAAAATCATACTAGTTTCCATTTCAAATTCACAACCATTTTTGCTTTCGAACTTATTAATCATACTTACATACCATATTTGCGGACTATGATGCAAAAAATCCAAAATTATCACAAAATGTAACCATCACTATCACCTTTCATGCATTCTTGAGTGGATGGAAAGAAGTGACACCTGCCCCATATGCAATCAGGTTTGTGGCTTCCTCTATCTCATTTGAACTCTTTTGTAATGAGAATCTTGAACGGTTTGGTAAAGGAAAAATTTGATAGATTGTTATATGTCCTCTTTTTACGGTGCAATAGTTATGGATTAGGGGTCCTTGTTTTACGCGAATTGGTCTAATCTCTTATTGATATGTGTTCTTCCTGATATGGGTATGTAGTATTACTTTTTAGGATTATTGATCATCATTAATTAAGTACTTATTTAGACAAAATTACTCTTCTTTTAATGACGTGTCGTGATCCTAACAACATTACTCGTGTATACGCTAACAGTCTATCACATTTAAACTCGTAGTTTAACTATGTATGTCAATGATTAAAGTGATTTGTAATTAAAACATGAATTGTTCTTCTTATAAATAAAGGAAATTAAAGGAGTTAGTAAAATCAAAGATGGTTACAAAGGAAATTGAAGGAGTTAGTAAAATCAATGATGGTTATAAAGAAAATTGAAGGAGTTAGTAAAATCAATGATGGTTACAATCCAGTCACCTGAATGTTGGAAGTTACTAGTTCTAAACAAGAAATGATTCTTAGCGTTGATTTCACACAAGTGTACAAGAACTCAGATTTATACAGGTTGGTTGGTTCAATTTTATTTACACGTTTTTATAGCTATCTCAATGATTTTATACATAAAAGTTATATAAGAAGTTTTTGCTTATGAATGACACATATTGCAGGAGAAACAAAGCTCTTATTGAGGAACTAAGTAAACCTCGTCCATTTTGGAGACGTAAAGGACGTGCTCGATGATACAAATGCTAGCGTCAAAGAATTCTTGAAATATTACTTTGGCTTCCATCACGTGAAAATAGTTCATGCACATGGTGGTCATTGGCTCATTACTTTGCACTTGATTGTGAAAAATAGTTCATGCACATGTTCATGTATTTGAGTATTAATTAACTGCATTCTTTTGTTGGTAAGGCTGAGTTTGTTGCTCAGTTCTGCTAGTGTTGTTGTAATAACAGTGATTTTATTAAAAGGTTTGGAATTTATTGGTCATCATCTTGGTGTAATTTTTTTTAATTTCTAGATCTATAATTTTATATTTAGTTTTTTATTTAGTCACAACAACTAATTTTGTCACTATTAGTAACTCTTTTTTGTGACGAGATGTATCGTCACCATAAGTATTCAATCAGTGACATTGAAAAATGTGTCCCAAAAAATAGCTCTTTGGTGACAAATTATTTTGTAATATTATTTAAAATATGAAATGACAACGACATAATTGTCATGTTAAATATATTATTAGGTGACGAATTGTTTTGTCGTCATTTATTTTCTTATTTTTGGTGACGATAAACACAATAACATGACAAAAGAATAATCATAAATATGACAATATTGTCGTTATTAAAATTAGATGATTTAAATAGAGTAACATATTTTCGTCACTAAAACAATATCATTTAATGACGAAAAATGATTTTTGTCATTTAATGCACCAAATTTTGATGACGAAACATAATATAGAGTGACGAAAGTTTCATTCAAATAGTGACGCTATTAACGTCACTAAAATTAATTAATTATAGTGACAATGATGTAGATCGTCACCATAAGTTAAAACTTTTAGTGACGACATCAAATAGTGTCAAATATACCTAATACCACGCTCATACGGTGACGGTCTCTGTGACGATTAACAATCGTCACCAAATGTTTTAGTGACGAAAAATGAATTTTATGTGACAAATTTTAACGTCATTTTTTGTGTGATTTCTTATAGTGTTCCTTCATTATTTCTTACGAATTCACTGAAACTCTAGAGAGAAAAAAGAAAAGTATTCTGCTACTTCACTAGTTCTATATCCAGTTTCTTCTTTATAAGGTAAGGGATATTATTTCTTTTGTATTCATGTAGAGAACTTCTATTATTCCATTCTTTATTATTCTGTTGAAATAACCTGTATATGCGGTCTACCCTATACTTGGTGAAATTCTTCTGTTATTTCATTCTTTATCATTATGTTGGAATAACCTATCTATGCGAAGTACCGCATATATGGTGAAATTCTTCTGTTATTCCATTATTTATTATTCTGTTGGAACATCTTGTCGGTGCGAATTTTGCTTGACCTGGTTCCGTTATTTATTATTCTGTTAGAATAACATGTCTACATCTGAAGTACCGCATACATGGTGAAATTCTTCATTATTCTCATTATTTATTATTCTGCTGGAACATCATATCGGTGCAATTTCGCACGACTGTTTCGTTATTTATTATTACGTTGGAATAACTTTTCATGCATCTGAGTGAACATGCGTGGTGATTTACATTGTTATTCCATTCTTTATTATTACATTGGAATATCCTATCGGTCAAGTATTACGTACGACTTTTGGTTCGATTATTTATTATTCTCATGGAATAACTTTATACATCACAAGTACCACATGTATGGTGATTTACATTGTTATTCCATTCTTTATTATTTTGTTGAAATATCACATGCCGGTGCATATTACGCTGACCTAGTTTCGTTATTTATTATTACATTGGAATAACCTGCATGCAAGGCCTATCGCATGCCCGGTGATTTTTTTTTGTTATTTCATTCTTTATTATACTCGGTTGATTAAAGTTTTGATTTCTATACTCCATGAAATTAGTGGAATATCCTTGATATTTGCGCTTCATCCAAAGATCTTTTCATGGAAATATTCTTCCGAGCATTCTTGAATTTTACTCTACAAAGAAGTATCATGTTGATAATTTGGACGTTATTGGTTCCTGGATAAATTAATTCTTGAACTTGTTTTATTGAATTCTTATATCATTGTCATCATCCTCATGTTTATATTTTGTTAAAAGTCATCTATGGCTCAGTGGTGCATAGATGGACTTGGTATGATTATGACCGAGAGATTATTCGGTATAATCATGGCCGTAATGTTACAAATGATGTGGTAAAAGTCCTCATCGGTAGTAGTGCATTGATGGATGATTGTTGGCATGATCATGACCATTGATGAATACACGAATATCCTTGGCCCGTAGTGCATGGATAATTTATGGTTGTGATACTAATGAATATTCTTGGCCGTAGTGTAAGACCCCAACTTATTATTAAATAAAATTGAAATTTCCTCTATTTATTATTTTGGAATAGTAAGGGTTGGTTTGATTAATGTGGTTTGTTATGGGTAAAATATGCAAATATTTTAAATAAGCAAGTGGTTATAAAATATTCATTGTTGTCGGGGAATATTAGTTTGATCGTGGAATATTCTTACTGTCGGGGAATATTCGTACGACGGCGCAGTCTTGTGTGGGCCCCATAGCGGAAAGCGATTGGATGAAGAAAACGACAAGTATAAGTTGTTTATAATAACGACGTAGTTATTCTCAAGTATATCTTGTTAGAATACCCTGGTTAAAACACAAGAAGAGCACGGTATTGCACCAATTATTGATTCTTACGTGAAGAAGGCACTACTCGATAATTGTTACGATAATTCTTTGCTCAATATTTTATTTTATTGATTCAATAATTCTTGCGCATTGATATTTTATATTATTGTTGTTTCAATAATTGTCACTACACAGTATTTTTATTATCAGATCAATAATTCATATTATTTGAATAATATTATTAGATAACATTATTGGCAATGTCTAGAAAGTTATGTCTAAGGAGAGGTTTGGTCACCTAATTGCGCTCTAGTAAGAAGAAATCCTTATTGGAAAGCCCCCTCTTTCCTGGGAACCGCTATCAGGTTGTCACATGATTATGATTACATAATATTATTTGTGAATAATTAATTATTGATTTATATGATAAGGAAAATACTCATTTTACGTGGATATAAATGGAGAAAATTTTAAAGTGACAATTGTTGAAAAATTAATATTTTATCCTTTCGATAAAATATTTTATTTAAATATATTATTATATTTTAATAATATAATAATGGAGATATTTTTACAATGAATGTGGGATATATGAGGAGGAGGAGCATTTTTGTTACTAAAAATATTTAAAACATGTTAAACATGTCGGTGGACCCCATTTTTTGACTGGAATTTGATTATAGCTTGTAAAATCGCCCATTTGTGGATTTCGATCAATTTCTGTTTGGAATTTGGAAAAACTTTCTTCTGTAAAGTTGTAGAGAATGAAATTTCCTATGAAAAGGACATGAGGTTCGATTTTTTCTGATAAAAGGGCTATTTATTATGAATTATTAAAGTTCTGAAGTTCCAAAATAATTGATTTTTGGAAGTTTTAATTATGTTTATTAAGAAAAACGTTTTTTAGGCTACATAAATGTAAGACCCCAGCTTTTATAAATAAAGATGAATTTTTCTATAAATATTATTTTTGAATATTATGGAATAAATTTGATATAATGTTATAGTTGTGGGTAATATTTATAAATTTTGCAAAGTATGCAAGTTGTTATAAAATATTCGTTTGGTCGGGGAATATTCTTTTTGTTAGGGAATATTCGTACAATGGCTCAATCATTGGTGGACCCCACAATAGAATTATTGTCGGATTGAGAAAACGACAAAAATATTTTATAAAAATAACGGCGGAAGTTTTACCGTTGATACTGTTGAACTACTCGGTAGTAAAAGTACAGTAATACGTGTGGTTGCATAGTAGCACACGGTATTGATTATTGATGCTTATGTGAGAAGTCACTCAGTTTGATTCCATTATTGTCGATTAATAATATGAATTATTATAATGATAATGACGTTTTGTTTTATTCAGATTATTAATGTAATAAAACGAAACATCTTTTATATAAAATGTAATACTTTATTAAAGTTATTTTATAAATAAAATATATTATATTTTATTATGCATAGTGTTGCATAGTGTTTTGCATAGTGTTTGCATAGTAAAATGTTTTTATATAAATAGAATATATTATATTTTATTTAAAAGATTTTGCTTTAAATATGGACCGTCGATTAAAGTAAATCAATCTGGACCGCTCATGGATTAGTTACTATGCATTCCATTTTCCTATAAATAGAAGCTCATTCCTTCATTATTTTCTTACGAATTCATTGAAACTACAGAGAGAAATTATAGAGAGAAGCTATAGAGAAAGTTATAGAAAGAAGAAGAGTATTCTCGCTACTTCACTACTTCTATATTCATTCTTTTACTTACGTAGGGGTGTTATTCTTTCTTCTTGAAGAGAACTTCATTATTCCATTCACTATTATTACATTGGAATAACTCGTAAAGTGGCATACCCTATACATAACCTATATCACGGCGTACCCCTATACTTGGTGACATTCTTCTATTATTCATTGGAACATCCTGTCTGCATGTGTTTTACACCTTACTGGTTCCGCTCTTTATTATTATTACATTTGGAACATCCTGTGCATGTGTTTTTACACCCTGACCGGTTCCGCTTTTTATCATTCATTGGAATATCCTATCTCGTGTGTTTTTTACATCGATCCGGTTCCATCTTTATTATTCATTGGAACATCCCAGCTTGCGTGAATTTCACCCGACTTTGGTTCCGTTATTATTATTCTCGTTGGAATAACTTTTGTCTGTCATGATCCGCATGCGTGGTGATTTCTTTTGTTAATCCATTCTTTATTATACCCAAATGGTTAAAACTTTGACTTCTATACTCCATGAAATTAGTAGAATATCCTTGATATTTGCGTTTCATCCAAATCTTTTTCATGGAAATATTCTTCCTGATCATTCTTGAATTTTACTCTACAAAGCGATATCATGTTGTCGATTTGGATGTTATTAGTTCTGAATAACTTAATTCTTGAACTTGTTTTATTGAATTCTTATATCATTGTCATCATCCTCATGTTTTTTTTTAAAGTCATCTGTGGCCTACAGAGCATGGATGGACTTGGTATGATTATGACTGAGGATTATTCGGTGTAATCATGACCAGTAATAATGTTACAAATGATGTGGTAAAAATCCTCGATTGGTAGTAGTGCATTGATGGACAGTTGTTGGCATGATCATGACCATTAATGAATACACAACTATTCTTGGCCCGTAGTGCAGGAATAATTGTGGTCGTGATACTAAAGAATATCCTTGGCCGTAGTGCAGGGGTGATTCGATGATGTGGATTATTTATTAAAGTCGAGTCTCAAATTTATATGATGATGAAAAACCTTTTAAATCATAAAAATAGTAGATTTTATTTTCTACTTGACTCTTTTAATGGATTGCGATATTCATTTGCAGCTTAAACCGGTTGTCTATTGTATTTTATCGGTTTAACATTGTTGAAGACTATTGATAATTTATTCGCATTATCTTAGTCATAATATTTCTTCTTGGGCTAGTTGAGCTCACCCTTTCTTTCACTTTATTCTCTTGAAAATGAGAATATAGTTGGGACGAGTCGGGAAACGAGTGATGGTCCCGAAGATAGCATTAGTAGTCCTCACTATTACGTGAAATAGTGTGATAATAATTGTAATGAGGACATTTTGTTTGAGTTTGTATAATATCTAGTAAACGATATTTGTATTTAAACTCACGATTTATGTCAGATTGTTACACAGCAGCTTATGTTAATAAGTTGTATTTAAATTACATACCATGTAAGTGGCGACCCAAGATGGGTGATGTATACCTAATTTTGGGGCGCCACGGTTGGTATCGAGCTAAGGATATGATCCTGGCTAAGATGTGAGAAAAGTACTAGGAGGGAGAGAGGGGAATACCTTCGCTAGTATGACCTACCTAAGTTTATGTGCTATTTTATTGGTTTGCGAATATAAAGATAATTGTTACATGTCAATTAATCTTTTGTTTTGTGGCGATATATGAAAATGACATCCGAGAATGTTGAGAATAAAGAATGGAGCACAAAGCGATCGTTGATTCACCACATATCAATAATCGTGGATAATGTGCACCGGGAAGGCGACAATCCTCATGCAAACAATAACACTTGACCAAATGATGAATGATCAAATGTTCGAGGCTTTATGCAATTTATGCAACAATGAAAGCGAGAGCGACTCACATCCAAAACGTAGGTGGAAACACGAAAACTCTCGGCGGTCACCGCTAAACAATTTAAGGAGCTGGGACCACCGGAGTTTAAGGAGAGCCAAAACCACTTCACAGCGGAAGCATGGATAAAGCAGATTACCAAGATATTTGATGTCTTGGGATGCTCCGAGGAGCAAAAGGTTCCCTTTGCCGCCTTTATGTTGCGCGCGAGAGGCGATTCATCGGGTGGGAATCGGTAAAACGTACTCAACTTCTTTGATCTTGAAGATATCTTGGGAGAAGTTCCAGAGTGTTCAACGATAAATACTTTCACGAAAGTATTCGCCACAAGAAGGAGGTGGAGTTTATCAAGTTGGAACAAAACAATATGACCGTGTCGCAATACGAGGCAAAATTTGCGAGTTATCACTTTTCGTCCCACTTGGTGGATAATGAAGAGAGAATGGCACGAATGTTTTTAAGAGGTTTGAAGTCGGAGATACGTCAACATCTTATTTCTCATAAACTGTGTTTGTATTCAGATGTTGTAAATAGGGCTCAGTTAGTGGAGCGCGATAACGAGTCAACGCAACTAAAAGAGAGCAGCCGGCAAAGTTATAATACCAGCGAGAGTAGTCATCGAAGCGGTGACAACAAGCGTGGAGGGAATCAATAGGCCAGATATGGTAACCACTTCGGTGGTAATCAGGGCCAAAACAATAAGAATGGACATTTCAAGAAACAGAGATTCAACAATGATGGAAAGACGTCAAAGACCAAAGACCACAGTTAAGGAAGGAGAAAGACCACCTATCATATGCTTCAAATGCGGAGAAGAGGGACACATCAGTCCGAACTGTGCCATGCCATCCAAAGCATGTTATAATTGTGGAAGAGAAGGTCACTTAGCTCGATTTTGTCGTTTACCGAAGACAAATTCAACTAGGATGGAGGCACCAAAGGCCGTCCCAGAAAAGTCAAAACCGGTGAGTGCATGGGAGGCGTTTGTTGTGACCTCCCGAGAGCAAGGAACCCCGAATGAGGTCATCACGGGTAAGCTTATCATAAACTCTAATGAAGTCTACACTTTATTTGATACCGGTTCTACCCATTCTTTTATTTCTCCTACTTGCGCTCATCGATTAAATTTGACTCGGAGAAATTAGACTTTGACTTATCTGTGGAAACCCGTTGGGAGAAACCTTCATTACATCCATCGCTTATAAGTCTTGTTTGGTTCAAATCGGTACCCTCACATTACATTCGTCGATCTTATTTCATTAAAAATACTTGCATTTGACGTGATTCTAGGGATTGATTGGTTAACTACTTATCATGCAAAAATTGATTGTTTTCGTAAGGTTGTTTGCTTTCATATTCCTAATCAACCTATTATGCGAATTCAAACGACCAAACCATTAAAATTAATCACGGTCATCTCAAGCCATAAAGCTATTCGTTTATTGAAAAATGGATGTCATGCTTTCTTAGCTCATGTCACAGATTTAAACAAAAATACGCCGGTTTTGAGCGATATTTCTATTGTTAATAAATTTCTGACGTATTCCCGAAGAACTTCCCCTACCCCAGAGCGTGAAATTGAATTTTGTATCAACCTTGAACCCGTGTACAAAACCTATTTCCAAAGCCCCATATCGAATGGCTCTATTGAACTTCGTGAGTTAAAGACCCAACTGCAGGAATTGTTAGACATTGGCTTTATTCGTCCCTAGTACTTCTCCTTGGGGTGCTCTGTTTCTATTCGTGAAGAAGAAAGATGGGAGTATGCGACTTTGAATTGATTATCGGGAGTTGAATCATGTCACCATCAAAAATAGGTATCCATTGCCACGTATTGATGACCTGTTTGACCAACAAACTGAAGGAGCCAAATTCTTTTCAAAGATTGATCTTCGTTCCGGATATCACCAATTGAAGATTAGAACCACGACATTCCAAAGACGGCTTTCGAACTCCAGATGCGGGCATTATGAATTCTAGTCATGTCCTTTGGATTGACTAATGCTCTAACCGCCTTCATGGATATGATGAACCGAGTATTCAAGGAATATTTAGATCACTTTGTGGTCGTCTTTATTGATGACATCCTTATTTATTCCAAAAGCCGTGAAGATCATGAGCAACACTTGAGGCTGACACTCCAAAAGCTTCGTGAATATAAGCTTTATGCCAAGTTGAAGAAATGCGAGTTACGGCTCAAGAAGAAGTAGCATTCCTTGGGCACGTGGTATCAAGTCATGGAATATCTGTTGACCCAGCAAAGATTGAAGCTATTCAAAGCTGGGAACAACCTAAATCAGTGATCGAAGTACGTAGCTTTCTCGGTTTAGCTGGTTATTATCGGAGATTCGTGGAAGGATTTTCTCGAATCGCTACTCCATTGACTCAGCTGACTCGAAAAGATACAAAGTTCGGTTGGAGCGAAGAGTGTGAGAAGTGTTTTCAAGAACTCAAGAAGAGACTTATTTCAAAGACTGCTACGACAATACCATCCGCTCGGAGGGATTTGTCATCTACAGTGATGCTTCGAGCAAAGGGTTGGGATGTGTTCTTATGCAACATGGAAAAGTTATAGCCTATGCCTCGCGACAACTCAAAGAATATGAGAGGAATTATCCTACTCATGATCCGGAGTTAGCGGTATGTTATCTTCACTGCTTAAAATTTGGAGGCATTACTTGTATGGGGAGAAAGTGGAAATCTTTACGGATCATAAAAGCCTCAAATATTTCTTCACTCAAAAGGAACTCAACATGCGACAACGACGTTGGCTTGAACTATTGAAAGATTATGATCATACCATCCAATACCATCCCGGAAAAGCGAACGTGGTAGGCGACGCGTTGAGTAGAAGATCATATGCAAGCACGAGTGCGTTATTGTCAACGCAAGGCCCATTTTGTGTGACTTGCAAAGGATGGAGATAGAGTTAAAGACTCGGGGACGCATGTGATGATAGCGAATATACGAGTAGAACCGACTTTAATCGATAAAGTTAAAGTCGCTCAAGCTGCGGACTGGAGCCGATGCGCATGAGGAAGAAAGTGCAAGAGGTGCTATGCGTAAGCAAGAATCGATGAAGAAGGAATACTTGAGTCAACTCCGGACTTTGTGTTCCTAACGACCTTGATTTAAAGTATAATATCATGATGGAGGCGCACAACACACCATTTGCAATCCATCTGGGAGTACCAAAATGTATCATGATATTCGCCATACATTTTGGTGGAGCAATATGAAGAGAGAGATATAGCTATTGCTTTATCTCAAGGTGTCTAACTTGTCAACGAGTTAAAAGCGGAGCATCAAGTACCAAAAGGTCCATTGCAACCACTTGAAATTCCGAATGGAAGTGGGAGCACATTACCATGGATTTCGTTCACGGCCTTCCTAAGGTTTCTCAAGGCATTGATGCGATTTGGGTCATTGTTGATAGATTGACCAAGTCCGCTCATTTCTTACCGATACGAGAAACTTATACACTTGAACGTCTTGCTTCAGATGTATATAAACGAGATTGTAAGATCGCATGGTATCTTTGGTATCCATAGTTTCCGATCGAGACCCAAGATTCACTTCACGATTTTGGGTTAGTTTGCAAAAAGCTATGGGCACAGACTTACGATTTAGCTTTCGGCATATCATCCTCGAATTTGGACGGACGATCGAAGAGGACTATTCAAACTCTTGAAGATCTATTAAGACTCGTGTCCTTGATTTCAAGGGAGTTGGGACAAGTTCTTACCATTGGTGGAGTTTTCCTACAACAACAGTTATCAAGCAAGTATTAGCATGGCTCCATTCAAGCGTTGTATGGAAGAAAGTGTTGTTCTCCAAAGATCTTTGAGATGAGGTGGGTGAAGCAACATTGTTGGGGCCGGGAGTTGATACGTATGACTACGGAAAAGATTCAAATGATCCGACAACGATAAAAACCTCACAAAATCGACAAAAGAGTTATCTTGATCTTCATTGAAAGGACGTGGAATTTGATATAGGAGATCATGTGTTGTTAAGAGTTGCTCCATGGAAAGGAGTTACAAGATTTGGAAAGAGAGAAAACTTAATCCTCGATTCATCGGTCCATTTTAATCCTCGATCGAGTAGGAACCGCGTGCCTATGAGACTCGCTTTACCAAAATATGTCTCGTGTTCATAACGTTTTTCAAATATCCATGTTACGTAAATATGTGAAAGACCCGAACCATATTATTGAGTTAGAACCCATTTAAATAAGCGGAAGATTTGACGTATGAAGAGGTTCCTGTTCAAATTTTGGATAAGAAAAAACATATTCTACGCTCCAGGGTTATACCTCAAGTCAAAGTTTTGTGGAGGAACCACGATGTTGAGGAAATGACTTGGGAGTTAGAATCAAAATGAAATCAAGGTATCCTTACCTCTTGACATACCGTGTACGTACGCTAATTTCGATGGCAAAATTTCATAAGAAGGGAGGTTGTAAGACCCCAGCTTTTATAAATAAAGATGAATTTTTCTATAAATATTATTTTTGAATATTATGGAATAAATTTGATATAATGTTATAGTTGTGGGTAATATTTATAAATTTTGCAAAGTATGCAAGTTGTTATAAAATATTCGTTTGGTCGGGGAATATTCTTTTTGTTAGGGAATATTCGTACAATGGCTCAATCATTGGTGGACCCCACAACAGAATTATTGTCGGATTGAGAAAACGACAAAAATATTTTATAAAAATAATGGCGGAAGTTTTACCGTTGATACTGTTGAACTACTCGGTAGTAAAAGTACAGTAATACGTGTGGTTGCATAGTAGCACACGGTATTGATTATTGATGCTTATGTGAGAAGTCACTCAGTTTGATTCCATTATTGTCGATTAATAATATGAATTATTATAGCGATAATGACATTTTGTTTTATTCAGTATTATTAATGTAATAAAACGAAACATCTTTTATATAAAATGTAATACTTTATTAAAGTTATTTTATAAATAAAATATATTATATTTTATTATGCATAGTGTTGCGTAGTGTTTTTGCATAGTGTTTTTGCATAGTGTTTGCATAGTAAAATGTTTTTATATAAATAGAATATATTATATTTTATTTAAAAGATTTTGCTTTAAATATGGACCGTCAGATTAAAGTAAATCAATCTGGACCGTTCATGGATTAGTTACTATGCATTCCATTTTCCTATAAATAGAAGCTCATTCTTTCATTATTTTCTTACGAATTCATTGAAACTCTAGAGAGAGAAATTATAGAGAGAAGCTATAGAGAGAAAGTTATAGAAAGAAGAAGAGTATTCTGCTACTTCACTACTTCTATATTCAATTCTTTTCTACGGTAAGGGTGTTATTCTTTCTTCTTGAAGAGAACTTCATTATTCCATTCACTATTATTACATTGGAATAACTTTGTAAAAGTGGCATACCCTATACATAACTTTGTACGCCATACCCTATACTTGGTGACATTCTTCTATTATTCATTTGGAACATCTTGTCAATGTGTTTTACACCGGGACTGGTTTCCGCTCTTTATTATTATTCTCATTGGAACATCCATGCATGTGTTTTACACCTGACACAGGTTAAAATCTTTTATCATTACATTGGAATATCCTATCTGTGTGTTTTACACCGATGCAGTTCCATCTTTATTATTACATTGGAACATCCTGCTTGGTGTGAATTTCACGACTGGTTCCGTTATTATTATTCTCATTGGAATAACTTTTATACATCTGGCACCGCATGCATGGTGATTTCTTTTGTTAATCCATTCTTTATTATACCCAAATGGTTAAAACTTTGACTTCTATACTCCATGAAATTAGTAGAATATCCTTGATATTTGCGTTTCATCCATATCTTTTTTCATGGAAATATTCTTCCGATCATTCTTGAATTTTACTCTACAAAGCGAAGATCATGTTGACAGTTTGGATGTTATTAGTTCTGAATAACTTAATTCTTGAACTTGTTTTATTGAATTCTTATATCATTGTCATCATCCTCATGTTTTTTTAAAGTCATTTGTGGCTTTGTAGAGCATGGATGGACTTGGTATGATTATGACTGGGATTATTCGATTGTAATCATTGGTAGTAATGTTACAAATGATGTGGTAAAAATCCTCGAGTGGTCAGTAGTGCATTGATGGACGATTGTTGGCATGATCATGACCATTAATGAATACACAACTATTCTTGGCCCGTAGATGCAGGAATAATTGTGGTCGTGATACTTAAAGAATATCCTCGGCCGTAGTAGTGCGGGGTGATTCGATGATGTGGATTATTTATTAAAGCTGAGTCTCAGCTATAACAGTGATGAAAAACCTTTTAAATCATAAAAATAGTAGATTTTATTTTCTACTTGACTCTTTTAATGGATTGCATATTCAGCTGCAGTTAAACTGGTTGTCTATTGTATTTTATCGGTTTAACATTGTTGAAGACTATTGATAATTTATTCTCGCATTATCTTAGTCATAATATTTCTTCTTTGGGCTAGTTGAGCTCACCCTTTCTTTCACTTTATTCTCTTGAGAAATGAGAATATAAATTTGGGGACGAGTCGGGGAAACGAGTGATGGTCCTGAAGATAGCATTAGTAGTCCTCACTATTCTGTGAAATAGTGTGATAATAATTGTAATGAGGACTTTTTGTTTGAGTTTGTATAATATCTAGTAAACGATATTTGTATTTAAACTCACAGTTTATGTCGTATTGTACCACAGCGGCGCTTATGTTAATAAGTTGTATTTAAATTACATACCATGTAAGTGGCGACCCAAGATGGGTGATGTATACCTAATTTTGGGGGCGTCACAATAAACATGTGCAAAATGGGTTTGAGATCGATTTGTCTAAGGTGGGCTTGAAAATTATATATATATATATATATATATATATATTATTTTATTAAATTTTTTGCTTTGGTGTTTTAAGCATTTTCCTATAAATAAGGTGCTTAGGTTAGAATTGAAAATCACACTAGAAACTGAAGTTTTCTCTCTCTATATTATCGAGCTTATTCTTGTGAGTATTTTGATACTTTGAGTGTTGCTATACTCTGATTTGAGTTCCTTCAAAGACTATATCCCAGTATTCCAACAAAATAAGTACAATTTTTCAAGGTAAGGGATGTAATTTTTTTTTTAAAATGATATTATTTCTTCTAATATCATTATGCCAGATTTTTGGTAAGATTTTTCTTGTGAAATTCTTGTCTTTTAGTGTCGGGGTTACTATTCACGTATACGGCACTATTCACGTATACGACACTATTCACGAATACGGTACTATTCACAGAAAAATTAAATTTTCGTTTTTTGTCCAAAATATCGATTATGGATACTAGCTTTGATTGTATCCATGTTTTGATCATTCTTGAATTTTACTTCATTATGATTATTAATGAAGTATTTTTGAACTCGGATTGTTTAAAGTACGAATCCTTAATAATTGTTCTTTTGTTTCACTGGATTCATTTTCTTTAAAATATTTTTCATCATCCTTAGTCCTAAATGATGGTATTACTGAATATCTTTGGCCTGTAGTGCAAAGATGGTTGATTTTTTTATGAATATCTTTGGCGTAGTGCGAAGATGTACAGTGTTGAGATGAACATGACCGATGATGAATATCTTTGGCTGTGAAGTGCAAAGATGAATATTTGATTCAAGATGAATATTGATTGATGTTACAGCGATAAAATAATGATGATGGACTTTTAAATTCATAGATTATAGTAGATTTCAATCTCTACGTAACTCTTCTATGAATTACTGTTTCCGCTGCGAATATTGATCTGAAACTTATTGTCTATTGTATTTTATCAGATTTTTCCCTATTGAAGACTAACGATAATTTGTTCTATATTATCTTAGTCATAATATTCTTTACTGGGCCAGTTGAGCTCACCCTTTTCTATTTTGTTCCATTTTTTTTCTCAGGAGGCGAGAATGTAGCGAGTTCTAGTCGGGGTGTAGAATGATGGTTCTAGAAAGTTGTCATGGCTAGTTTTTATGTTGTATTAATAAAGTTATAGTTGTTTCTGTACCATGTTATTGACGACTCAAAATGGGTGATGTATACCTATTTTGGGGGCGTCACACGTAGTGCATGGATGATGTTGATTATTTATTAAGCTGAGTCCCAACGATAAAAATGATGAAAAACCTTTTTAAATCATAAAAGATAGTAGATTTTATTCTCTACTTAACTCTTTTAATGGATTGAATGATCCGCTACAGTTAAACTTGATGTCAATTGTATTTTATCAATTTAACATTGTTGAAGGCTAATGATAATTTATTCTGCATTATCTTAGTCATAATATTTCTTACTGGGCTAGTTGAGCTCACCCTTTCTTTCACTATTCTCTTCAGGAAATGAGAATGTAGCCGGGACTAATCGGGGAACGGAGTGACGGTCCAGATGATAGTATTAGTAGTCCTCACTATTTTGTTAAATAGTGTGACAAAAAATGTAATGAGGACTTATTCTGAGAGTGGATATTGTCTAGAAGACAATAATTGTATTAAAACTCACAGCTCTCTTGTTGTATATTAAAGATGGTATTCAGTATTACATACCATATATTTGCGCGACTCGAGAATAGGTGATGTATACCTATTTTGGGGCGTCACGATTGGTATCAAAGCTTAGGGATATGATCCTGGTGAGAGATGTGAGACAAGAACTAGGAGGGGAGAGACGAAGAATTCCTTCGCTAGTATGACCTACCTAAGTTTATTTGATATTTAATTGGTCGGTCAGAGTATAGGGATAATATGTGATATGTTAATTAACCCTTGTTTTGTGGCGGTGTTTGAAAATGGCATCCGAGAATGTTGAGAACATCAATGGAGCACATGAGGGCCGTTGAGTCTCCACGGATCAATAATCGAGGATAATGTGCATCGAGAAGGCGACAATCCTCGTGCAAACAACAACACTCGACTGATGATGAACGATGGAATGTTCGGAGGCTTTATGAAATTAATGCAACATCGTGCAAGAGCGACTCTTGTCCAAAATGCGAGTGGAAACACTGGCAACTCTACTATAGTCACCGCTAAGCGATTCAAGAACTGGGACCACGAGTTTTTTGAGAGCCAAAACCACTTAAAGGCGAGACGTGGATAAATTAGATCGATAAGATATTTGATGTCTTGGGATGCTTGAGGAGCAAAGGTTCCCTTTGCCACCTTCATGTTGCGTCAGAGGCGGGAGTTCTTGGTGGGAATCAGAAGCGTACTCAACTCCGCCGCATCCGAAGATGACTTGGGAGAAGTTCCAAGAATTGTTCAATGACAAGTACTTTCCCGAAAGTATTCGTCACATGAAAGAGGTAGAGTTCATCAAGCTGGAGCAAAAAAACATGACCGTGTTGCAGTACGAAGCTAAGTTTGCCGAGTTGTCCCGGTTTGCATCCCATTTGGTTGATAATGAGGAGAGAATGACGTGAATGTTTCTAAAAGGTTTGAAACCTGAGATACGTCAATATCTTATATCTCATAAACTATGTTTGTATTCAGATGTTTTTAATATGGCTCAGTTATTGGAGCGCGATAATGGGTCAACCCAACCAAAAGAGAGCAACCGGCAAAATGATAATACCAGTGATAACAGTCATCGAAGCGATGACAATATGCGTGGAAGGAATTAACATGCCAGAAATGGTAACCACTTCGGTGGTAATCATGGCCAAAATAATAAGAATGGACATTTCAAGAAGAGGAGATTCAACAATGATGGAAAGACGTCAGCACCAACACCATTGTTAAGGAAGGAGAACGACCACCTATCATATGCTTCAAATGCGGAGGGGAGGGACACATCAGTCCAAACTGTGCGATGTCGTCCAAAGTATGTTATAATTGTGGAAGAGAAGGTCACCTAGCCCGATTTTGTCATTCACCAAAGACAAGTTCAGCAAGGATGGAGGCACCAAAGGACGTTCCAGAAAAGTCAAAGCCAGTGGTGCAAGGGAGAGCGTTTGTCGTGACCTCCCAGAAAGCAAGGAACCCAAATGAGGTCATCATGGGTAAGTTTATTATAAACTCTAGTGAAGTTTATACCTTATTTGATACCGGTTCTACCCATTCTTTTATTTCTCCAACTTGCGCTCAACGTTTAAATTTGACTACGGAGAAATTAGACTTTGAATCATTACATCCACTGTTTATAAGTCTTGTTTGGTTCAAATCGGTACCCTCACATTACCTGTCGATCTTATTTCATTAAAAATACTTGCATTTGGCGTAATTCTAGGGATTGATTGGTTAACTACTCATCATGCAAAAATTGATTGTTTTTCGTAAGGTTGTTAGCTTTCATATTCCTAACCAACCTATTATGCGAATTCAAGCAACCAAACCATTAAAATCAATCACTGTCATCTCAACCCATAAATCTATTCGTTGATTGAAAAACGGATTTTAAACTTTCTTAGCTCATGTCACGGATCTAAACAAAAATACGTCAGTTTTGAATGATATTTCTAGTATTAATAAATTTCCTGACGTATTCCCTGAAGAACTTCCTGGCCTACCCCCAGAGCATGAAATTGAATTTTGTATCGACTTTGAACTCGATAGACAAAAACCCATTTCAAAGCCCCATATCGAATGGCTCTATTGAACTTCGTGAGTTAAAGACCCAACTGCGAGGAATTGTTAGACATCGGTTTCATTCGTCCTAGTACGTCTCTTTGGGGTGCTCCTGTTCTATTCGTGAAGAAGAAAGATGGGAGTATGAGACTTTGTATTGATTATCGGGAGTTGAACCATGTCACTATCAAAAATAGATATCCATTGCCTCGCATTGATGATCTGTTTGACCAGTTGCAAGGCGCCAAATTCTTTTCAAAGATTGATCTTCGTTCTGAATATCACCAATTAAAGATTAAAACCGATGACATTCCAAAGATGACTTTCAGAACTCGGTACGGGCATTATGAATTCCTAGTCATGTCTTTTGGATTGACTTATGCTCCTGCTGCCTTCATGGATATGATGAACCGAGTATTCAAGGAATATTTAGATCACTTTGTGGTCATCTTTATTGATGACATCCTTATTTATTCCAAAAGCCGTGAAGATCATGAGCAACACTTGAGGCTGATACTCCAAAAGCTTTGTGAATATAAACTTTATGCCAAATTAAAGAAATGCGAGTTCTGGCTTGAGGAAGTAGCATTCCTTGGGCACGTGGTATCAAGTCATGGAATATCTGTTAACCCAACAAAGATTGAAGCTATTCAAAGTGGGAGCAACCTACATCGATGAATCAAGTCGTAGCTTTCTCGCTTATTGGTTATTATCGAGATTCGTAGAAGGGTTTTCTCGAATCGCTACTCCATTAACTCAAATTTGACTTTGGTAAGATACAAAATTCATTTGGAGTGAGGAATGCGAGAAGAGTTTTCAAGAACTCAAGAGAGACTCATTTCAACACCTGTTCTAACAATACCATCCGCCTCGGAGGGATTTGTTATCTCTGATGATGCTTGAGCAAAGGGTTAGGATGTGTTCTCATGCAACATGGGAAAGTCATAGCCTTTATGCCTCTCGACAACTCAAAGAATATGAGAGGAATTATCCTACACATGATCTAGAGTTAGGCGGTTGTTGTCTTCGCACTTAAAATTTGGAGGCATTACTTGTATTGGGAGAAAGTGGAGATCTTTACGGATCAAAAAAGCCTTAAATATTTCTTCACTCAAAAGGAACTCAACATGCGACAGTGACGTTGGCTTGAACTGTTGAAAGATTATGATCATACCATCCAATACCATCTTGGAAAAGCGAACGTGGTAGGCGGCGCATTGAGTAGAAGATCATATCTTGAATGCACGAAAGCGATATTGTCAATGAAGGCCCATTTTGTATGACTTGCAAAGGATGGAAATAGAGATAAAGAATCTAGGGACCCACGTGATGATGGCGAATATACGAGTAGAACCGACTTTAATCGATAAAGTTAAAGCTGCTCAAGCTACAGACCTCGAGCTGATGCGTATGATGAAGAAAGTACAAGAAGGTGCTATATCTTAAAAGCAAGAATCGATGAAGAAGGAATACTTGAGTCAACTCCGGACTTTATGTTCCTAACGACCACGATTTAAATTATAAAATCATGATGGAGCGCACACAAAGACACCGCTTTGCAATCCATCTCAGGAGTACCAAAATGTATCGTGATCTTCAACATACATTTTGGTGGAACAATATGAAGAGAGAGATAGCGCTGTTTATCTCAAGGTGTCCAACTTATCAACGAGTCAAGGCGAAACATCAAGTACCAAAAGGTCCATTGCAACCACTTAAAATTCCAGAATGGAAGTGGGAGCACATTACCATGGATTTCGTTACTGGTCTTCCCAAGGTTTCTCAAGGCATAGATGTAATTTGGGTCATTGTTGATAGATTGACCAAGTCTGCTCATTTCTTACCAATACGAGAAACTTATACACTTGAACGTCTTGCTCGTATGTACATAAACGAGATTGTAAGACTGCATGGTATTCCAGTATCCATAGTTTCTGATAGAGACCCAAGATTCACTTCACGATTTTGGGTTAGTTTGTAAAAAGCTATGGGCACGGATTTACGATTTAGTTCGACATATCATCCTCAGACGGACGGACAATCAGAGAGGACTATTCAAACTCTTGAATATTTATTAAGACTCTATGTCCTTGACTTCAAGGGAAGTTGGGACAAGTTCTTACCATTGGTGGAGTTTTCCTACAACAACAGCTATCAAGAAAGTATTGGCATGGCTCCATTCGAAGCGTTATATGGAAAAAAGTGTCGTTCTCCAGTATGTTGGGATGAGGTGGGTGAAGCAACGCTGTTGGGACCGGAGTTGGTACGTATAACTACGGAAAAGATTCAAATGATCCGATAACGTATAAAAACCTCACAAGACCGATAAAAGAGTTAAGCTGATCTTCATCGAAAGGACGTGGAATTCGATATTGGAGATCATGTGTTGTTACGTGTTGCTCCATGGAAAGGAGTTACGAGATTTGGAAAGAGAGGAAAGCTCAATCCTCAATTCATTGGCCCATTTTTAATCCTCGATCGAGTAAGGACTGTAGCCTATAGACTCGCTTTACCGCCAAGTATGTCTCGTGTTCATAATATTTTTTATATATCCATGTTACGTAAATATGTGAAAGACCCGAACCACATTATTGAGTTAGAACCGGACAAAATAGCGGAAGATTTAATGTATGAAGAGGTTCCTGTTCAAATCTTGGATAAGAAGGAACATATTCTACGCTCCAAGGTTATACCTCAAGTCAAAGTTTTATGGAGGAACCACGATGTTGAGGAAATGACCTGGGAGTTAGAATCTGAAATGAAATCAAGGTATCCTTACCTCTTGACATACCGTGTACATACCCTAATTTCGAGGGCTAAATTTCATAAGAAGGAGAGATTATAAGACCCTGACTTTTATGAATAAAATGAATTTTCTATAAATATCATTTTTAAATATTATGGAATAAATTTGATATAATGTTATAGTTGTGGGTAATATTTATAAATTTTGCAAAGTACGCAAGTTGTTATATAATATTCGATTGGTCTGGGAATATTTGTTTTAACAGGGAATATTTGTACGACGGCACAATCATTGGTGGACCCCACAACGGAATTATTATCGGATTGAAAAAACGATAAAAATATTTTTATGAAAATAATGGTGGAAGTTTTACCGTTAACTGTTGAAACACCCGATGTTAAAAGTACAGGAATACGCGTGGTTGCATAGTAGTACGCGATATTGATTATTGACGCTTACGTGAGAAGTCACTCAGTTTTGTTCAATGATTGCTTTAGTAATTGTTGCATAGTATCTCACGTTAATTGATTCAATTATTGTCGATATTTTATATATTATTAAATCAATAATTGAGATGACGAAGTTATTAATATTATTATTTGCATTATTAACGATGTCTAGAAGTTCTGCCAAGGAGAGGTTTGGTCACCTAATTGCACGCCATAGGAGAAATCCTTATTGAAAGCCCTCTTTCGAGGAACGACACAGTCGATTAATAGTGTGAATAATAATAATGATGATGAAGTTTTGTTTTATTAGTATTATTAATTTAATAAAACAAAAAAGCTTTTATATAAAAAATAATACTTTTATAAAGTTATTCGTTTTATTAGGCTAATAAGTAAAATCTTTTTATATAAAATAGAATACTTTTATAAAGTTATTTGTTTTATTAGACAATAATTAGAATATATTATATTTTATTATGTATAGTGTTTACATAAAGGTACATAGGTTTTGTTTGCATAGTAAAATCTTTTATATAAAAAATGAATACTTTTATAAAGTTATTCATTTTATTAGATTATAAATAGAATATATTATATTTTATTGTAAACCAATCTGGATCGTCCATTTAAAGTAAATCAATCTGGACCGTTCATGGATTGGTTACTATTCAGTTCATTTTTCTATAAAAAGAAGCTCATTCCTTCATTATTTCTTACGAATTCACTGAAACTCTAGAGAGAGAAACTATAGAGAGAACGAAGAAAAATATTATGCTACTTCTCTACTTCTACATCCAGTTTCTTCTTTATAAGGTAAGGGGTATTATTTCTTTTGTATTCATGAAGAGAACTTCTGTTATTCCATTCTTTATTATTCTGTTGGAATAACTTGTATACGCGGTCTACCCTATACTTGGTGAAATTCTTCTATTATTCCATTCTTTATCATTATGTTGGAATAACCTGTCTATGCGAAGTATCACATACATGGTGAAATTCTTCTGTTATTCCGTTATTTATTATTCATTGGAACATCCACATTGGGTGCGTAATTTCGCCTCTTTGACACGTTCCGTTATTTATTATTACATTGGAAGAACACGTCTACATCTAAATCTGCATACATGGTGAAATTCTTACATTATTCTCATTATTTATTATTACATTGGAACATCCTGCTTGTGCGTAATTTTGCACGACACGGTTCCGTTATTTTTATTCTGTTGGAATAACTCGTTTATGCAAAGTACAACATGCATGGTGATTTACATTGTTATTCCATTCTTTATTATTCATTTGGAATATCACTCGGTGCGTATTACGTCCGACTGGTTCCGTTATTTATTATTCATTGGAATAACTCGTTTATGCAAAGTACCACATGCATGGTGATTTACATTGTTATTCCATTCTTTATTATTCTGTTGGAATATCCACGATGCGTATTACGCTTTGACACGTTCCGTTAATTATTATTACATTGGAATAACTTTTATCATGCGGCTACATCGCATGCCTGGTGATTTCTTTTGTTATTTCATTCTTTATTATACTCAGTTGATTAAAGTTTTGATTTCTATACTCCATGAAATTAGTGGAATATCCTTGATATTTGTGCTTCATCCAGTATCTTTTCATGGAAATATTCTTCTGAGCATTCTTGAATTTTACTCTACAAAGAAGTATCATGTTGATAATTTGGACGTTATTGGTTCCTGGATAAATTAATTCTTGAACTTGTTTTATTGAATTCTTATATCATTGTCATCATCCTCATGTTTATATTTTGTTGAAAGTCATCTCGTGGCACCGTAGTGCATAGATGGACTTGGTATGATTATGACCGAGATTATTATTGGTATAATCATGACCGTAATGTTACAAATGATGTGGTAAAAGTCCTCATTGGCCGTAGTGCATTGATGGACAGTTGTTGGCATGATCATGACCATTGATGAATGCACGAATATCCTTGGCCCGTAGTGTATGGATAATTTGTGGTTGTGATACTAATGAATATCCTTGGCCGTAGTACAGGGATGATGTGAATTATTTATTAAGCTGAGTCCCAGCGATAAAAGTGATTAAAAAACCTTTTATAATCATAAAAGATAGTAGATTTTATTCTCTACTTGACTCTTTTAATGGATTGCATGTTCCGCTACAGTTAAACTTGATATCTATTGTATTTTATTAGTTTAACATTGTTGAAGGCTGATGATAATTTATTCTGCATTATCTTAGTCATAATATTTCTTATTGGGCTAGTTGAGCTCACCCTTTCTTTCACTGTTCTCTTCAGGAAATGAGAACGTAGCCGGGACTAGTCGGGAAACGGAGTGACGGTCAAGATGATAGTATTAGTAGTCCTCACTAATCTGTTAAATAGTGTGACAATAAATGTAATGAGGACTTATTCTGAGAGTGGATATTGTCTAGAAGACAATAATTGTATTAAAACTCACAGCTCTCTTGTTGTATATTAAAGATTGTATTCAGATTACATACCATGTATTTGGCGACTCGTAATAGGTGATGTATACCTATTTTGAGGGCGTCACAGTTGGTATCAAAGCTTAGGGATATGATCCCTGGCTAAGATGTGAGACAAGAACTAGGAGGGGAGAGACGGAGAATTCCTTCGCTAGTATTCCTAAGTTTATTTGATATTTAATTGGTCCGTCAGAGTATAGGGATAATATGTGATATGTTAATTAACCCTTGTTTTGTGGCAATGTTTGAAAATGGCATCAAAGAATGTTGAGAACATCAATGGAGCACATGAGACCGTTGAGTCTTCACAGATCAATAATCAGGATAATGTGCATCAGGAAGGCGACAATCCTCAGGCAAACAACAACACTGACTAGATGATGAACGATGGAATGTTCAGAGGCTTTATGAAATTCCTGCAACATCTGGCAAGAGTGGCTCCTATCCAACATGTAGGTGGAAATGCTAGCAACTCTCGGACGGTCACTGCTAAGCAGTTCAAGGAACTGGGACCACCAGAGTTTTTTGGAGAGCCAAAACCACTTAAGGCGGAGACGTGGATAAAACAGATCTGTAAGATATTTGATGTCTTGGGATAATCATGACCGTAATATTACAAATGATGTGGAAAAAGTCCTCATTGGCCCGTAGTGCATTGATGGATAGTTTTTGGTATGATTATGGCTATCGATTCTCTTCGGCCCGTAGGTGATGTATACCTATTTTGGGGGTGTCACATTACCTTAGAAGAAACTGGATACTGGAATAGTGAGGTAGCAGACTTCTCTTTTTCTTTCTCTCTATAAAATTGCTCTATAGCTTTAGTGAATTGGTGAAAAATAAGGAAGGAATGAACTTCTATTTATAGGAAAATATAGTTTCCATAATTGCACATTTTGGGGCTCGAAATATTACAGTATAATACCTTCATCTTTTCCTTCATTTTTAATTTAGTCATGCAAGTATTATCAAACTTGCACCACCTCCCCTAATAGTAAATCATGTGAATCAATAGTAAATCATGTGACTCAATAGTTCTAAACATGTGAAAAAATTAATTACAGTATAGTAACTTCAACTATACCTCCATTTTTAATTTAGTCATGCAAGTATTATCAATCTTGCACCAACTCCTCTAATAGTAAATGAATGTGATTCAATAGTACACACATGTGAACACATAGTTATAAACATGTGAATTTATAACAATTAATTGCTCATTTATCCAAATAATTATCCGATTGGTCAATATAATTTCCAGACATTAATTATCATCGAAATAAATGTCGATTTTCACAAACACTAATAATCCCAACACAATGGAACTATCAATTTCATCTTAAATAAACACGAACTTATTCATCATTAATATTATAAACTCACAATATTTAACAAACAGGTCATTCCCAGGAAAGAGGGGGCTTTCCGATAAGGATTTCTCCTTATTGGCGCGCAATTAGGTGACCAAACCTCTTCTTGACAGAACTTCTAGACATTGTCAATATTGCAAATAATAATATGAATAACTTTGTCCTCTCAATTATTGATTTAATAATATAACATATTATGCGGATGATACTGTGACAATAATTGAATCAATAATATGAGAGATATGATGCAACAATTATTGTAGCAATAATTGAGTATAACTGAGTGATTTCTCACGTAAACATCAATAATTAATACCGTGTGCTACTATGCAACCACACGTATTACTGTACTTTTACTACCGGTTATTTTATGACAACTTGCTTACTTTGAAAATTTTTCACATATCACCCTTAAATTTAAACTTTTATCAATTTAACTATTTACCTAAATAAAAAAATTGAATACTTTTATTTCATAAAATTCGGGATCTCACAATCTCCCCTCTTTGTGAAATTTCACCATCGAAATTTACGTACCTGGTAGTTCGAAGAGATAAGAATACCTTGCTTTATTTATGGATTGTACCTTCCCGATTATTTCCTCTCTATCATGATTTTCCCATTTCTCATCTCTTGTATTTCAGATATCATTCTAGAATATAGTTTCAAAATAAGGGTTAATTGGCATGCCACAAATTATCCCTATATTTTGACCGACCAATTAAATACCAAATAAACTTAGGTAGGTCATACTAGCGAAGGAATTCCCCGTCTCTCCCCTCCTAGTTCTTGTCTCACATCTCAGCCAAGGATCATATCCCTAAGTTTTGATACCAACTGTGACGCCCCCAAAAAAGGTATACATCACCCATCTTGAGTCGCCAGATACATGGTACAGAAATCAACTACAAACTTAATTATACAACTGTCGTGCCAAATACGACAAAACATAGCTGAGAGTTTACATGAATATTGCCTCATAGATAGTATACAAACTTAGATTTAGTTCTCATTACACTTATTATCACACTAAGTAGTGAGGACTGCTATAACCACCATATTGGACCAACACTCCATTCCCCGACTCGTCCCAGCTATATTCTCATTTCCTGAAGAGAACAGTGAAAGAAAAGGGTGAGCTCAACTAGCCCAGTAAGAAATATTATGACTAAGATAATGCAGAATAAATTATCCTTAGCCTTCAACAGTATAACAACTGATAGAATATAATAGACAATAATTTTAGATCAATAACTGCAGCGAAATAAGCGATCCCTTAGAAGAGTCAAGTAGAACATAATGTCTACTATCTCCTCTAGATTAAAAGTCCATCGTTAATATTTCATTCCTGTAATACTCATCAACAGTTCTTTGTTATACCCAAGACAAAAAGAACTATCATCACCTGTCTTCACCTAAACCACCAAAGATTATAGTTAAATCCACAATTCATATTTATAATCATGTAAACCAACAGTTTCGTCTTGCCACAAAGGCTTAATAGAACGTTTACTTAATATCCTTACCCCAAAGGCTAAAGATATTCAAATGTAATAACAATGATCATACCAATCAGTTGTCTACCTTTGCACTACGGGCCAAAGATATTCAACTATAAAACTAATGGTCATGATCATACCAATCAATTGTCTGTTAGTGCACTATGGCCAAAGATATTCAACTGTTAACTAATGGTCATGATCCTGCCAATCACATCATCGAATTATCCATGCACTACGGGCCAAGGATATTCGTTATTATCACCAGTGGTTATGATCATGTCATACACATGTCCATCTTTGCACGTAAGCCAAAGATATACAACTATAAAACCAATAATCAATAGTCCATCTTTGCACGTAAGCCAAAAATATACAACTGTAAAACCAATAATCAACAATTCGTCTTTGCACATAAACCAAAGATATACAACTGTAAAACCAATAATCAACAGTCCATCTATGCATGTAAGCCAAAGATGACTTTCATCACAATATAAGCATGAGGATGATGACATTGATGTAAGTATTAATCAAACAAAATCAAGGATAAATATTAAAGACTTTAAATTTATCTAGAGTTTAAAAATATACAAATTGTCAACATGATAGTGCTTTGTGGAGTAAAATTCAAGAATAATATTCATGTACCAAAAATAATTTGGACAGAAAAGAAATATATTTTTTGGGTAAATAGTACCCCGCAATAGTACCCTATGAATAGTACTTGAGAATAGTACCGTGAATGAATAGTACCCACGAACATGAAAAGTACTCCAAATACCCGAGTGAATAATATTCAGGTGAATAGTAATTTGGGTGAATAGTAATCCGTGAATAGTAACTCGTGAATAGTACTCCGACACGAAAAGTGCCCCGGATACCCGAGTGAATAATACTAGAGTGAATAGTAACCGGGTGAATAGTAACTTGTGAATAGTAACTCGTAAAAAAAATACCAAAGAAAATGATATTCCATGACGAGTTCAAAATAAATGATATGTCATATGAGTATAATAGAATATACGAAACTGCAAATGGATTTTCACCCGCCATGCGGTAATCCACGTAGACAGATCATTTCCACAATTTAATAAAGAATGAATCTGAAGGATCATTCACCATACTGCGATAATCCATATAGGCGAGTTATTCCAATGTAATAATAAAGAATGGAATAACAACGAATTCACCGAGGCATGTGATGATAGGCCGCGTAGGCGAGGTTATTCCAATGTAATAATAAAGAATAGAACCGTGTCAATGCGTAATCTGCATGAGCATGGATATTCCAATGTAATAATAAAGAATGGAACCGAGTCAAATGCGTGAATCCGCACAGACATGTGATATTTCAATGTAATAAAAAGAATGAAACCAGTCATTCGTAATTACGCCTGAAACATGATATTCCAAATGTAATAATAAAGAATGAAATAACAATAGAATTCACCGGGCATGCGATGAGACCGATGCATACGGGTTATTCTAACGAATAATAAAGAATGGAATAATGAAAAATTTCACCATGTATGCGGTTGATTTCACATAGATAAAGTTATTCCAATATAATAATAAAGAATGGAATAACAACCCTTACGAGTATTGAAAGAAAATAACTCTCTTCATGAATACGAAAGAATAATACCCCTTACCTTAGAAGAAACTGGATACTAGAATAGTGAGGTAGCAGACTTCTCTTCTTCTTTCTCTCTATAATAATTTGTAAAATCCCAAATTTTATGAATAAAAATTTAAATTTCTCAAAATATTTTTTTGAATATTATGGTGTGAATTTGAGATAATGTTATAGTTGTGGGTAGTATTTATAAATTTTGCAAAGTATGCAAGTTGTTATATAATATTCGATTGGTCGGGGAAAATTCGCTTTAACAAGGAATATTAAATGCGACTGACAATCATTAGTGGACCCCATTAGCGAAATTATTGTCGGATTGAGAAAACGACAAAAATATTTTTATGAAAATAACGGTGGAAGTTTTACCGTTAATACTGTTGAACTACTCGGTAGTAAAAGTACGTTAATACGCGAGATTGCATAGTAGCACACGGTATTGATTATTAATGCTTACGTGAGAAGTCACTCAGTTTTATTCAATTATTGCTTCAGTAATTGTTGAATAGTTATCTCACGTTATTTGATTCAATTATTGTCGATATTTTATATTTATTAAATCAATAATTGAGATGACAGAGTTATTAATATTATTATTTGCAATATTAACGATGTCTAGAAGTTACGCCAAGGAGAGGTTTGGTCACCTATTGCGGCGCCCGATAAGGAGAAATCCTTATTGAAAGCCCTCTTTTCTTAGGAACAACTTTGTCGATTAATAGTGTGAATTATAATAATGATGATGAAGTTTTGTTTTATTAGTATTATTAATGTAATAAAATGTAAAAAGTTTTTTATATAAAACAAAATACTTTTATAAAGTTATTTATTTTATTAGACTATAAACATAATATATTATATTTTATTATGCATAATATTTTGCATAGTAAATTTTTTTATATAAAATGAATACTTTTATAAAGTTATTTGTTTTATTAGACAATAATTAGAATATATTATATTTTATTATGCATAGTGTTTGCATAAGTGCCTACATAGTGTTTACATAGTAAAATCTTTTTTTATAAAATAGAATACTTTTATAAAGTTATTCGTTTTATTAGATTATAAATAGAATATGTTATATTTTATTTAAAAGATTTTGTTTTATTAGAATATTTATAGTAAACCAATCTAGAATCAGTCTGCTTAAAAGTAAATCAATACTGACCCGCTTGAGAATTAGTTACTATTCACCCATTCTCCTATAAATAGAAGCTCATTCCTTCATTATTTCTTACGAATTCACTGAAACTCTATAGAGAGAAACTATAGAGAGAAAGAAGAAAAGTATTCTGCTACTTCACTACTCATATATCCAGTTTGTTCTAAGGTAAGGGGTATTATTTCTTTCGTATTCATAAAGATAACTTTTGTTATTCCATTCTTTATTATTCTGTTGGAATAACCTGTATATGCGGACTACCCTATTCTTGGTGAAATTATTTTGTTATTCCATTCTTTATTATTATGTTGGAATAACCTGTCTATGCGAAGTACCGCATACATGATGAAATTCTTCTGTTATTCCATTCTTTATTATTATGTTGGAATAACTCATACATCTGAAACCGCATACATGGTGAAATTCTTCATTATTCCATTCTTTATTATTACATTGGAACATCACATGCAATGCGTTTTCGCGTGACACGGTTCCGTTATTTATTATTACTGTTGGAACATCCCAGTGAAGGTCAATTTCACCCGACCGTTCCGTTATTTATTATTCATTGGAATATCGTATACATGCGTTACGCATGACCTAGTTCCGTTATTTATTATTACTGTTGGAATAACTTTTCATGCATGCGCCTATCGCGTGCACGGTGAAATTCTTTTGTTATTCCATTCTTTATTATTCTGTTGGAACATCCTGTTTGTGCGTTTATGCATGACCTGGTTCTGTTATTTATTAATCTGTTGGAACATCCTGTCGGTGCAAATTTTGCCTGACCTGGTTCCGTTATTTATTATTCTGTTAGAATATTCTGTGTGTGTGTTTACGCATGACCTGGTTCCGTTATTTATTATTCTGTTAGAATAACCTGTCTGTGCGGTCTATCACATGCCTGGTGATTTCTTTTGTTATTCCATTCTTTATTATACTCGGTTGGTTAAAGTTTTGACTTATACTCCATGAAATTAGTGGAATCTCCTTGATATTTGTGCTTCATCCAAAGATCTTTTCATGGAAATATTCTTCCGAGCATTCTTGAATTTTACTCTACAAAGAAGTATCATGTTGATAATTTGGACGTTATTGGTTCTGGATAAATTAATTCTTGAACTTGTTTTTATTGAATTCTTATATCATTGTCATCATCCTCATGTTTATATTTTTGTTGAAAGTCATCTGTATGGCAGTGCATAGATGGACTTGGTATGATTATGATTTAGGATTATTCGGTATAATCATGACCATAATGTTACAAATGATGTGGTAAAAGTCCTCATTGTAGTAGTGCATTGATGGAAAGTTGTTGGCATGATCATGACCATTGATGAATACACGAATATCCTTGGCTCGTAGTGTATGGATAATTTGTGGTTGTGATACTAATGAATATCCTTGGCCGTAGTACAAGGATGATGTGAATTATTTATTAAAATTTGAGTCCCAAATGATAAAAGTGATTAAAAACCTTTTATAATCATAAAAGATAGTAGATTTTATTCTCTACTTGACTCTTTTAATGGATTGCATGTTCCGCTACGCTAAACTTGATATCTATTGTATTTTATTAGTTTAACATTGTTGAAGGTCGATGATAATTTATTACGCATTATCTTAGTCATAATATTTCTTATTGGGCTAGTTGAGCTCACCCTTTCTTTCACCGTTTCTCTTGAGAAATGAGAACGTGGCATGGACTAGTCGGAAAGCGGAGTGACTGGTCAAGATGATAGTATTAGTAGTCCTCACTAATCATTAAATAGTGTGACAATAAATGTAATGAGGACTTATTACGAGAGTGGATATTGTCTGAAGACAATAATTGTATTAAAACTCATGACTCTCTTGTTGTATATTAAAGATTGTATTAAGTATTACATACCATGTATTTGGCGACTTCGAGAATAGGTGATGTATACCTATTTTGAGGGCGTCACAGTTGGTATCAAAGCTTAGGGATATGATCCCTGGCTAAGATGTGAGACAAGAACTAGGAGGGGAGAGACGGAGAATTCCTTCGCTAGTATTCCTAAGTTTATTTAATATTTAATTGGTCCGTCAGAGTATAGGGATAATATGTGATATGTTAATTAACCCTTGTTTTGTGGCAATGTTTGAAAATGGCATCCAAGAATGTTGAGAACATCAATGGAGCACATGAGACCGTTGAGTCTTCACAAATCAATAATCAGGATAATGTGTATCAGGAAGGCGACAATCCTCAGGCAAACAACAACACTGACCAGATGATGAACGATGGAATGTTCAGAGGCTTTATGATATTCCTGCAACATCTGGCAAGAGTGGCTCCTATCCAACATGTAGGTGGAAACGCTAGCAACTCTCGGACGGTCACTGCTAAGCAGTTCAAGGAACTGGGACCACCAGAGTTTTTTGGAGAGCCAAAACCACTTAAGGCAGAGACGTGGATAAAACAGATCTGTAAGATATTTGATGTCTTGGGATAATCATGACGGTAATATTACAAATGATGTGGAAAAAGTCCTCATTGGCCTGTAGTGCATTGATGGATAGTTTTTGGTATGATTATGGCTATCGATTCTCTTCGGCCAAGGGTGCAAAGATGAATTGTTTTATGGCATGATCATGACCATTGATGAATACACGAATATCCTTGGCCCGTAGTGTATGGATAATTTGTGGTCGTGATACTAATGAATATCCTTGGCTGTTGTGTAGGGATGATGTGGATTATTTATTAAGCTGAGTCTCAGCGATAAAAATGATTAAAAACCTTTTTAAATCATAAAAGATAGTAGATTTTATTCTCTACTTGACTCTTTTAATGTATTGCTTGTTCCGCTGCAGTTAAACTTGACTCTTTTAATGTTTTGTCGTATTTCACACGACAGTTGTATAATTAAGTTGTATTTGATTTATGTGCCATGTATTTGGCGACTCAAGATGGGTGATGTATACCAATTTTGGGGGCGTCACAGTTGGTATCAAAGCTTAGGGATATGATCCCTGGTTGAGATGTGAGACAAGAACTAGGAGGGGAGAGACGAGGAATTTCTTCGCTAGTATGACCTACCTAAGTTTATTTGGTATTTAATTGGTCGGTCAGAGTATAGGGATAATATGTGATATGTTAATTAACCCTTATTTTATGACAGTGTTTAAAAATGGCATCTGAAAATGTTGAGATCTGCAATGAAGCACATGAGACCGTTTACTCACCAACGATCAATACCCAAGATAATGTGCAACGGGAAGACAATAATCCTCAGGTAAATAACAACACCGATCAAATGATGAACGATGCGATGTTCAGAGGCTTTATGCAATTCATGCAACATCAGGAAAGAGAGACTCCTGTTCAAAATATAGGTGGAAATAATGGCAACCCACGGTCGGTCACCGCTAAGCAGTTCAAGGAGCTGGGACCACCAGAGTTTTTGGGAAAGCCAGAACCACTTAAGGCGGAGACGTGGATAAAGTAGATCACCAAGATATTTGATATCTTGGAATGCTCAGAGGAGCAAAAGGTTCCATTCGCCACCTTTATGTTACGTGAGGAAGCAGATCATTGGTGGGAATCTGTAAAACGTACCCAGCCTGACGCACTCAAGATGTCTTAGGAGAAGTTTCAAGAATTGTTCAACGACAAGTACTTTCCTGAAAGTATTCGTCACATGAAGGAGGTGGAATTTATCAAGCTGGAGCAAAACAATATGATCGTGTCGCAGTACGAGGCTAAGTTTACCGAATTATCCTGATTTGCATCCCATTTGGTCGATTATGAGGAGCGAATGACGCGAATGTTTCTGCGAGATTTGAAACCCTATATACGTCAATACCTCATTTCTCATAAACTTTGTTTATATTCAGATGTTGTGAATAGGGCTCAGTTATTGGAGCGCGATAATGAGTAAGCACAACCAAAAGGCAACAACCAATAACACGATAATAATTTTACCGGTGGGAACGGCCATCGGAATAATGATAACCATCGTGGGGGAAATTATCATGCCAAGAATGGTAACCACTTCGGTGGTAATCATGGCCAAGATAATAGAAGTGGAAATTTTAAGAAGAGAAGGTTCAATAATGATGGAAAGACAGCAGCATCAGCACCCGTTTCAAAGGAAGAAGAACGACCACCGGTCGTATGTTTCAAATGCGGACAGGAGGGACACATCCGTCCAAACTGTACGCAGCAATCCAAAGCATGTTTCAATTACGGAAGGGAAGGTCACCTAACTCGATTTTGTCATGTAGTGAAGTCAAATCCAGCTAGGCTGGTGACGCCAAAGGATGTCTCAGACAAGTCAAAGTCGGTAGTTTAAGTGAGAGTGTTTGTCGAGGAACCCGAACGAATTTATCACAGGTAAGTTAATCATAAACGCTTACGAAGTCTATACTTTATTTGATACCGGTTCTGTAAGACCCCAACTTTTTATAAATAAAATCGAATTTCTTCTAATTATTATTGTGAATAATAAGGTGTTAATTTGATATAATGCTTTGGTTAGGGGTGAAATGTGCAAATTTTACAAAATAAGCAAGTGGTTATAAAATATTCATTTTTATTGGAGAATATTCACTTGGTCGTGGAGTATTCTTGCTGTCGGGGAATATTCGTACGACGATGCAGCCATTCGTGGGCCTCATAACAGAATAACTGTCGGATGAAGAAAACGACAAAGTATGAGTTTTTATAAATAACGGCGTAATTGTTACCGTTAACACTATTGGATTACGTGGTGGTTAAAATATAGTAATACTCGTGGTTGCACAGTAGCACACGGTATTGCACAGTATTTTTGAATTATTGATTCTTACGTAAGAAGGCACTACTAAATAATTGTTACAGTAATTACTGTTTAATATTTTATTTTATTGATTCAATAATTGTTGCGTTGATAGTTTATATTATTGTTGTTTCAATAATTGTCATTGCACAGTATTTCCCATTATCAGATCAATAATTCATATTATTTGAATAATATTATTAGATAGCATTATTGGCAATGTCTAAAAAGTTCTGTCAAGGAGAGGTTTGGTCACCTAATTACATGCCAGTAAGAAGAAATCCTTATTGGAAAGCCCCCTCTTTCCTGGGAACTACCTGGTTGTCATAATTATGATTCTGTAATATTATTTGTGAATAATTAATTATTAATTTATATGATAAGGAAATATTTATTTGATGTGGATATAAATGATGGATTTATTTATGTGGCTATAATTGAAGGAATTAATGTTGAGGTGTTTTATCAGTATTTTTTCGGATTGGAGGTATTAAAAATCAAACCAATGTTCTTAAGATATATTGCGTGAGTTATAATTTTTAATCCGATCGTTGGATCATTGTGATTTTTGGATATGTTATACATATATAAGTTGAGTATATGTCCACAAATTTTGAACCGTTAAAATGAACGTATGATTTGTTATGAATTTTAAGAGGTGACTAGTTCAGAAATTGTTGAAGTTTCTGATTTTATCATTTTGGTGGAAAATTCTAGAATTGAGTGGGCCCTATTTTTGGTTGGTGCAGAAATGTACTGAATTTTATTTCAAATGTGGTGGGTGGCAATAGTAGCAGGTAAAGCCATCGGTAAAGAAGTCAAGTCCTTCTTTGGCGTGCAACATTTTCCTATAAATAGAGGGCTAAGTTAGAATTGAAAATCATACCAGAAATATAAGCTTTCTCTCTTTCTCTCTCTATATCATCGAGCGTATTTTGTGAGTATTTAGATACTTTGTGAGTTGCTATTCAGTGCAAGTTTCCTTCGGCTTCACATCCGACCTTTCATTCCGAAGTACTATTTCTTTGAGGTAAGGGATGTTATTTTCTTCTTAAATGATATTATTTTCTTCAATATCATTATACTGAGATATTGTTATGAATTTTATTATGGAATTTCTACCTTTTTATGTCAGGATTACTATTCATGTATACAACACTATTCACGTATACGGCACTATTCACAAATACGACACTATTCACCGAAAAATGAAATTTTTTCTTTTTCTTCCCAGATGTCTTTTATGGTTACAATCTTTGATTGTATCCATGTTTTGATCTTTATTTTTGAATTCTACTTCACACATGGTTATTATGGAGTATTATTGAATTTGGATAAACCGAAATACGAATCCCTAATATTTGTCCTTCTGTCTCACTGGATTCATTCTCTAAAATGTTTTTCATCATCCTCAGTCCTTAATGGTGATACTTGATGAATATCTTTGGCCTGTAGTGCAAAGATGAATGATTAACTGATGAATATCTTTGGCCCGTAGTGCAAAGATGAAAAGGTGTTGAGATGGACATGACCAACTGGTGATACAAATGAATATCTTTGGCCCGTAGTGCAAAGATGAAAAGGTGTTGAGATGGACATGACCAACTGGTGATACAAATGAATATCTTTGGCCCGTAGTGCAAAGATGAATATTTGATGCAAGATGTATAATGATTGATGTTACAGGGATAAAATATTGATGATGGACTTTTAAATTCATTGATGATAGTAGATTTCATTCTCTACTTAACTCTTCTAATGAATTGTTGTTTCTGCTGCAGTTGTTGATCTAAAACTTGTTGTCGATTATATTCTATCAATTTTTTCCCTGTTGAAGACTAAGGATAATTTTTTGTATATTATCTTAGTCATAATATTCTTTACTGGGCTAGTTGAGCTCACCCTTTTCCTTTTTGTTCCATTTTCTTCAGGAGGTGAGAATATAACAGGATCTAGCCGGGGTATGGAGTGATGGTTCTAGAAATTTGTTTTAGTAGTCCTCACTATTTTGTAAAATAGTGTATCAATAATTGTAATGAAGATTTTATATGAGTGTGGATATTGTCTAGAAGACAATATTTGTATTTAAACTCACAGTATTTATGTTGTTGTATTTTGCACGACAATTGTATTAATGATGTTGTAGTTATTTCTGTACCATGTATTTTGCAACTCAGAATGGGTTAGATGGAATGGACCTATTTTGGGGGCGTCACAGGTTCTACCCACTCTTGTATTTCACCTAGTTGTGTTCAATGTTTGAACTTGGCTATTGAGAAATTAGACTTTGACTTATCTGTTAAAGCTCTGTTAGGAGAAACCTTCGTTACATCCATTATTTATAAATCTTGTTTGATTCAAATCGACACTTTCACGTTACCTGTCGATCTTATCTCTTTGAAAATACTTGCCTTTGATGTGATTTTTGGAATCGATTGGTTAACTACTCATCATGCTTTTCGTAAGGTTGTTAGCTTTTATATTCCTAACCAACCTGTTATGCGAATTCAAGCAACCAAGCCACTAAAAAGTCAATCAACTTTGTTATATCGAAGCCATAAGTAAAGAGCCCCGATCCTTTCGTTGTTGTCTTCCTTGTGTGGAATGCACCGAAGCCAGACTATCCGTAGGGGACGTCGTGAATAACGGTGGCAAGTTGATAGGTATCAATGTGACGTGCTATCCAAGTCTTGGATGAGGGTCACAGTTTTGAATGATATTTCTATCGTTAATAAATTTCTTGACATATTTCTAAAGACTTCTTGCTTACCTCGAGGCGTGAAATCGAATTTTGTCTCGACCCAAAGATAAAAACCCCATTTCTAAAACCCTTAAATATTTCTTCAACTAAAACGAATGTAACATGTGCCAAAGACATTGACTCGAGCTGTTGAAGATTACGATAGTACCATTCAATACCATCGTAGAGAAGCGAATGTGGTAGCTAATGCGTTGAGTAGAAGATCGTATGTGTTTATGAGTGTGAATATACGAACCTACGTGAAGATAATGAATATACGAGTAGAATCGACTTTAATCGATAAAGTTAAAGTCGCTCAAACTACACACCCGAAGCTGATGAATGTGAAAAAAAAAGGTTCAAGAGGGTGTTATTCTAGAAGCAAGAATTGATGAAGAGAGAAAATGTCAACCCTCGATTTAATTGCTCCATTTGAAATCCTCGATTAAGTAGGAACTGTGACTTATAGACTCGTTTTACGGCCAAGTATGTTGTAAGACCCCAACATATTATTAAATAAAATTGATTTTCCTCTATTTATTATTTTGAAATAATAAGGGTTGATTTGATTAATGTAGTTAGTTATGGGTAAAATACGCAAATATTTCAAATAAGCAAGTGGTTATAAAATATTCATTATTGTCGGGGAATATTTGTTTGGTCGTGGAATATTTGTACGACGGCACAGCCTTGTGTGGGCCCCATAACGGAAAGCGATTAGATGAAGAAAATGACAAGTATAAGTTGTTTATAAATAATTGGCGTAGTTATTCTGAATTAGATTGTTGGAATACCCGGTGGTTAAAACATAATAGCACACGGTATTGCACCAATTATTGATTCTTACATAATAAGGCACTACTCAATAATTGTTACAGTAATTACTGTTCAATATTTTATCAATAATTGCTACGTTGATATTTTATATTATTGTTGTTTTAATAATTATCACTACACAGTATTTTTTATTATCAGATCAATAATTCATATTATTTAAATAATATTATTAGATAGCATTATTGACAATGTCTAGAAAGTTCTGTCTAAGGAGAGGTTTGGTCACTTAATTGCGTGCCAGTAAGGAGAAATACTTATTGGAAAGCCCCTTTTCTGAACCTACTGGTTGTCAAGATTGTTGTGATTCTGTAATATTATTTTTGAATAATTAATTATTAATTTATATGATAAGGAAAATATTCATTTTATGTGGATATAGATGGAGAAAAAATTTTAATGTGACAATTGTTAAAAATTGATATTTTATCTTTTCTGATAAAATAATTCATTTAAATATATTATTATATTTTAATAATATAATAATGATGATATTTTTACAATGAATGTGTGATATATGAATAAATTAGGAGGAAGAGTATTTTTGTTACAATAAATGTTTAAAACATGTTAAACATGTCGGTGGACCCCATTTCTTGACTGAAATTTGATTATAGCTTGTAAAATCGTCCGTTTGTGGATTTCGGTCAATTTCTGTTTGGAATTTGGAAAAACTTTCTTCTGCAAAGTTGTAGAGAATGGAATTTCCTATGGGAAAAATATAAGGTTCAAATTTTTCAGATAAAAGGGCTATTTATTATGAATTATTGAAGTTCCGAATTAATTGATTATTAATTTTTTTGGAGTGTTAAGTGATTTTTGTATCAAAAACGTTTTTGGTGATGTTGGCACATGTTTGGCTGAATTCAGATCTTCAAAGGTGTGCGTAGGAAGTTTTGTTATAAATAATAATATTTTATTAAATTTTCTGCTTTGGTGTTCTAAACAATTTTCTATAAATAGGGTGCTTAGGTTAGAATTGAAAATCACACCAGAAACTGAAGTTTTCTCTCTTTCTCTGTCTATATTATCGAGTGTATTCTTGTGAGTATTTTGATACTTTGAGTGTTGTTATACGGTCTGCAAAGTTTCCTTCAAAGACTATATCCGATATTCCAAATTTAGAAATGCTGATCTTTTCGAGGTAAGGGATATTATTTTTTTAAAAATGATATTATTTCTTCTAATATCATTATGTCGGAATATTGGTAAGATTTTTCTTGTGAAATTCTTGTCTTTTAGTGTCGAGGTTACTATTCACGTATACGACACTATTCACGAATACGACACTATTCACAGAAAAATTAAATTTTTTTTTTGTCCAAAATATCGATTATGGATACTAGCTTTGATTGTATCCATGTTTTGATCATTCTTGAATTTTACTTTACTATGGTTATCTATGAAGTATTTTTGAACTTGGACCATTTAAAGTGCAAATCCTTAATATTTGTTCTTTTGTTTCACTGGATTCGTTTTCTTTAAAATATTTTTCATCATCCTCGGTCCTAAATGATGATATTACTGAATATCTTTGGCGTGTAGTGCAAAGATGGTTGATTTTCTTATGAATATCTTTGGCCTGTAGTGCAAAGATGTACAGATGTTGAGATGAACATGACCGACTTATGAATATCTTTGGCCTGTAGTGTAAAGATGAATATTTGATTCAAGATGTATATTGATTGATGTTACAGGGATAAAGTATTGATGATGGACTTTTAAATTCATAGATAAAAGTAGATTTCATTCTCTACTTAACTCTTCTATGAATTGTTATTTTTGCTGCGAATATTGATCTGAAACTTATTGTCTATTATATTCTATCAGATTTTTCCCTGTTGAAGACTAACGATAATTTGTTCTATATTATCTTAGTCATAATATTCTTTAATGGGATAGTTGAGCTCACCCTTTTCCTTTTTGTTCTATTTTTCTTCTCAGGAGGCGAGAATGTAGCGAGTTCTAGTCGGGGTGTGGAATAATGGTTCTAGAAAGTCGTTTTAGTAGTCCTCACCATTTTTGTAAAATAATGTATCAATAGTTGTAATGAGGACTTATTTGAGTGTGGATATTGTCTAGAAGACAATATTTGTATTTAAACTCACAGTTTATGTGTTGTATTATTAAAGATGTAGTTGTTTCTGTACCATGTTATTGACAACTCAAAATGGGTGATGTATTCCTATTTTGGGGGCGTCACAGTTGGTATCAGAGCTTAGGGATATGATCTCTGGCAGAGATCGGGGAATAGAACTAGGAGGAGATAGACGAGTAAATCTTTCTCTAGTGTGTCCTACCTAAGCTTATTTGTTGGTTGGTCAGAGTATAGGGTTATTATATTGCATGTCAATTTCTTTAATTAACCCTTGTTTTATGGCAGTATTTGAGAATGGCAACTGAGAATGTTAACAGTGGAGTAAATGAGACTGTGGAGACACCTTTATTCACCAACGAGGAGAAGCGTGCAACAGCAGTCAAAATGTTCCTCCCGTTAACAATACCAATCGAGCGAGCGAGCGATGAGCGACGGGATGTTTGGAAGCTTTTTGCGATTCATGGAAAATCGACGAGGGGAGACTCGTGTACAAAATACAGGTGAAAATTATAAAAACGCACGGTTTGTCATAGCCAAGTAGTTCAAAGAGTTGGGGCCACCAGAATTCTGGGGAAAGCCGGATCCGATTAAGGCGGAGACGTGGGTCAAATAAATTACCAAGATATTCGATGTCTTGGGATGCACGGAGAATGTAAGGTTCCATTCGCCACCTTTATGTTCCGTAATGAGGCGATTCTTGGTGGGAATCGTGAAGCGTACCCATCCAAACCTTTTCAAAGATGTCTTGGGAGACGCGTTTGAACTGTTCAATGATAAGTACTTTCCTGAAAGTATTCGCCATATGAAGGAAGTGGAGTTTATTAGATTGGAACAAAACAACATGACGGTGTCCCAGTATGAGGCAAAGTTTGCAGAGTTATCCAGGTTTGCACCTCATTTGGCGGAGAATGAGGAACATATGACGTGGATGTTTCTGAGAGGTTTGAAACCCGACATACGTCAATATCTCATTTCTCATAAATTTTCTCTCTATTAAGATGTTGTCAACAGGGCTCAATTGTTAGAGCGAGATAACGAGTACGTTCAACCGAGGGACCACAACCAGGATCATACCGGTGACAGCAGTCATCAGAACAACGATAACCAGCGGAGAAAGAAAAATACGGACAAAAATGGTAACCACTCTGGTGGTAATCATGGCCATGAAAATAGAAGAAGCGAGTCGGGGGAGATTTTAAAAAGAGGAGATTCAATAATGACCATGTGAAGACGCCAAAGACACAAAGATGTAATCGGTTCTAAGGGAGGAGAACGACCACCGGTCAGTATCTATAACTTGTGGAAAAGAGGGACATAATGTTGAAAACCGCCTACAATTCAAGGTATGCTATAATTGTGGAAAAGAAGGACATATCGCTCGAGATTATGCAAGAAGCAAAACCAAGTCCAATGAGGATGGTGACTCAAAAGGTCATCCCGAGAAAAGTCAAAGTCAACGGTTCTAGAAGAGCGTTTGTCGTGGATCGGTCAAAATCACGAGGAACCCAAACGAGGTGATCACGGGTAAGCTAATCATAAATTCTTGCGAAGTTTATACCTTACTAGATACCTAGGCTACCCCATTCATTTATCTCTCTAACTTGTCTTTGAACGTTTAAACTTAACTCCGAGAGAACTTAGACTTTGACCTATCTGTGGAGACTCAGATTAGGAGAAACTTTCATTACATCCACTGTTTATAAATCTTGTTTGATCCAAGTTAGCACCATCACATTATCTATTGATCTTATCTCTTTAAAGATACTTGTTTTTGATGTGATTTTAGGGATTGATTGGTTAACTACTCATCATGCCAAAATTGATTGTTTTCGTAAGGTTGTTAGTTTTCATATTCCTAACCAACCTGTTGTGCGAATTCAAGCAACTAAACCACTAAAATCAATCACTGTCATATCAAGTCATAAAGTTATTCGTTTATTCAAAAACGGATGTCAAGCTTTCTTAGCCCATGTTATGGATTTGAATAAAGACACGTCGGATTTGAATAGTATTCCTGTTGTTAGTAAATTTCCTGACGTATTTCCTGAAGAACTTCCTGGTCTACCCCCAGAATGTGAAGTTGAATTCTTTATTGACTTTGAACCTGGTACAAAGCCCAATTCTAAAACCCCATATCGAATGGCTCCTATTAAACTTCAGGAGTTAAAGGTCCAACTACAGGAGTTGTTGGACATCGATTTTGTTCGTCCTAGTACATCTCCTTGGGGTGCTCGTATTTTATTTGTAAAGAAGAATGACCGGAGTATGCGACTTTGTATTGACTACTGGGAATTGAACCATGTCACCATCAAAAATAGGTATCCACTACCTCGTATTGATGACATGTTTGACCAGTTGCAAGGAGCACAATTTTTTTCAAAGATCGATCTTCATTCTGGATATCATCAGCTGAAGATTAGAACTGAAGATATTCCAAAGACTGCCTTCAGAACTCGGTACGGGCATTATGAATTCTTAGTTATGTCTTTTGGATTGACTAATGCTCCTGCGGCTTTAATGGATATGATGAACCGAGTATTCAAGGATTATTTGCATTAATTCGTTGTTGTCTTTATTGATGACATCCTCATATATTCCAAAAGCCGTGAAGATCATGAGCACCATTTGAAGCTGGTACTCCAAAGGCTTCGTGAAAACAAACTATATGCCAAGTTGAAGAAATGCGAGTTCTGGCTTGAGGAAGTAGCATTTCTTGGGCACGTGGTGTCAAAACATGGAGTATCTGTTGACCCGGCGAAGATTGAAGCAATATAAAGTTAGGAACAACTAAAGTCGGTAACCAAAGTACGTAGCTTTGTGGGCTTAACTGGTTATTATCGGAGATTTATGAAAGGATTTTCTCGGATCACTACTCTATTAACTCAGCTGACTCGAAAAGATACAAAATTCGTATGGAGTGAGGAATGCAAAATGAGTTTCCAAGAGCTTAAGAGGAGACTCATTTCGGCACCTGTTCTGACAATACCATCCGGTTCGGAAGGATTTGTTATCTACAGCGATGCTTCAGGAAAAGGGTTAGGATGTGTTCTCATGCAACGTGGAAAAGTCATAGCCTATGCCTCGCGACAACTTAAAGAATATGAGAAGAATTATTCTACTCATGATCTAGAGTTGGCAGCAGTCATTTTTGCGCTAAAGATCTGGAGGCACTATTTATATGGGGAGAAAGTGGAGATATATTCAGACCATAAAAGCCTCAAATATTTCTTAACCCAAAAGGAACTCAATATGCGGCAACGACGTTGACTCGAACTGTTAAAAGATTATGACCACACCATTCAATACCATCCCGGAAAAGCAAACGTGGTAGCTAACGCGTTGAGTAGAAGATCATATGCAGGAACGAGTGCGATGATGTCAAGTATACACATAGTACCGACTTTAATCGATAAAGTTAAAGTTGCTCAAGCCACCGACCCAGAGCTGATGCATATGAAGAAGAAAGTACAAGAAAGTGCTATTCTGGAAGCGAGAATCGATGAAGAAGGAATACTTCGAGTCCACTCCAGACTTTATGTTTCTAACTACTCTGATTTGAAATACAAGATCATAACGGAGGCACATAATACACCATTTGCAATACATCCTGGAAGTACCAAAATATATCGTGATCTTCGACATACATTTTGGTGGAACAATATGAAGAAAGAGATTGTAAAGTTTATCTCGAGGTGTTTAACTTGTCAACGTGTAAAGGCGGAGCATCAAGTACCTAAGGGTCCATTGCAACCACTTGAGATTCCAAAATTGAAGTGGGAACACATTACCATGGATTTCGTTACGGGTCTTCCCACGGTTTCTTAAGGTATAAATGATATTTGGATTATTGTTGATAGATTAACCAAGTCTGCTCAATTCTTGCCGATACGGGAGACTTATTCCCTTGAACGTCTTGCTCATATGTACATAAATGAGATTGTGAGATTGCATGGCATGCCAGTATCCATAGTTTCATATCGTGACCCAAGATCCAATTCACGATTTTGGGTTAGTTTGCAAAAAGCTATGGGCACGGATTTACGATTCAGTTCGACATACCATCCTCAAACGGACGGATAATCAGAGAGGACTATTCAAACTCTTGAAGATCTATTAAGACTCTGTGTCCTAGACTTCAAAGGGAGTTGGGATAAGTATTTACCATTGGTGGAATTCTTCTACAACAATAGTTATCGGGCAAGTATAGGGGTAGCTCCATTCGAAGCATTGTATGGAAGAAAGTGTCGCTCTCCAGTATGTTGGGATGAGGTGGGTGAAGCAACATTGTTGGGACCAGAGTTAGTACGTATTACTACAGAAAAGATCCAAATGATTCGACAACGTATACAAACGGCACAAGATCGACAAAAGAGTTATGCGGATCTTCATCAAAAGGACGTGGAATTTAGTATTGGGGATCATGTATTGTTGTGTGTTGCCCCATGGAAGGGAGTTACAAGATTCGGGAAGAGAGGAAAGCTCAATCCACGATTTATTGGTCCATTTCAGATTCTTAACCAAACAGGAAATGTAGCTTATAGACTCGCGTTACCTCCAAGTATGTCTTGTGTTTATAATGTTTTTCATATATCTGTGCTTCGTAAATATGTGAAAGACTCGGACCACGTTATTGAGTTAGAACCAGACGAGATAGTCGAAGACTTAACGTACGAGGAGGTACCTGTCAAGATCTTGGATAGGAAGGAGCATGTCTTACGTACAAAGGTCATACCACAAGTCAAAGTTTTGTGGAGGAACCATGCTCTTGAGAAAATGACCTGGGAGTTGGAAACAGAAATGAAAGCGAGGTATCCTCACCTTTTCGAAACACCAGGTACGTACGTCAATTTCGAGGATGAAATTTCATAAGGAGGGGAGGTTGTAAGACCCCAACTTATTATTAAATAAAATTTATTTTCCTCTATTTATTATTTTGAAATAGTAAGCGTTGATTTGATTAATGTAGTTAGTTATGGATAGAATGCGCAAATATTTCAAATAAGCAAGTGGTTATAAAATATTTATTATTGTCAGGGAATATTCGCTTGGTCGTGGAATATTCGTACGACGGCGCAGCCTTGTGGAATATTCGTGGAATATTAGTAAGGGTTGATTTGATTAATGTGGTTAATTATGGGTACAAATGCACAAATATCTTAAATAAGGAAGTGGTTATAAAACATTCATTGTTGTCGGGGAATATTCGTTTGGTTGTGGAATATTCTTACTGTCGGAGAATATTCGTACGACGACACAGCTTTGTGTGGGCCCCATAACGGAAAGCGATTGGATGAAGAAAATGACAGTATAAGTTGTTTATAAATAATGGCGTAGTTGTTACCATTAATACTGTTAGAATACCTGGTGGTTAAAACACAGTAGCACACGGTATTGCACCAATTATTGATTCTTACGTAATAAGGCACTACTCAATAATTGTTACAGTAATTACTGTTCAATATTTTATCAATAATTGCTACGTTGATATTTTATATTATTGTTGTTTTAATAATTGTCACTACACAGTATTTTTCATTATCAGATCAATAATTCATTTTATTTGAATAATATTATTAGATAGCATTATTGGCAATGTCTAGAAAGTTACATCTAAGGAGAGGTTTGGTCACCTAATTACGCCGCCAAAGAAGAGAAATCCTTATTGAAAGCCCCTCTTCCTGTGAACTCTTTTGTTTGTCGATGATTGTGATTCGTAATATTATTTGTGAATAATTAATTATTAATTTATATGATAAGAAAAATATTCATTTCATGTGGATATAGATGGAGAAAATTTTTAATGTGACAATTGTTGAAAATTGATATTTTATCTTTTCTAATAAAATAATTTATTTAAATATATTATTATATTTTAATAATATAATAATGATGATATTTTTACAATGAATGTGTGATATATGAATAAATGAGGAGGAAGAGTATTTTTGTTACAATAAATGTTTAAAACATGTTAAACATGTCGGTGGACCCCATTTCTTGACTGAAATTTGATTATAGCTTGTAAAATCGCCCGTTTATGGATTTCGGTCAATTTTTGTTTGGAATTTGGAAAAACTTTCTTCTGCAAAGTTGTAGAGAATGGAATTTCCTATAGAAAGGACATAAGGTTTGAATTTTTTTGATAAAAGGGCTTTTTATTATGAATTATTGAAGTTTCGGATTAATTGATTAATTTTTTTTGTGGAGTTTTAAGTGATTTTTGTATCAAAAACGTTTTTGGTGATGTTGGCACATGTTTGGCTGAATTCAGATCTTCAAAGGTGTGCGTAGGAAGTTTTTTATAAATAATAATATTTTATTAAATTTTCTGCTTTGGTGTTCTAAACAATTTTCTATAAATAGAGTGCTTAGGTTAGAATTGAAAATCACACCAGAAACTGAAGTTTTCTCTCTCTTTCTCTCTCTATATTATCAAGCATATTCTTGTGAGTATTTTGATACTTTGAGTGTTGCTATACGATGTAAGTTCCCTTCAGCATTATATCCGGTATTCCAGCTAGAAGTACAATCTTTTCGAGGTAAGGGATATTATTTTTTTAAATGATATTATTTCTTCTAATATCATTATGCCGGAATATTAGTAAGATTTTTCTTGTGAAATTCTTTTCTTTTAGTGTCGAGGTTACTATTCACGTATACGGCACTATTCATGTATACGACACTATTCACGAATACGGCACTATTCACAGAAAAATTAAAATTTTGTTTTTTGTCCAAAATATCGATTATGGATACTAGCTTTGATTGTATCCATGTTTTGATCATTCTTGAATTTTACTTCACTATGGTTATCTATGAAGTATTTTTGAACTTGGACCGTTTAAAGTGCAAATCCTTAATATTTGTTCTTTTGTTTCACTGGATTCGTTTTCTTTAAAATATTTTTCATCATCCTCGGTCCTAAATGATGATATTACTGAATATCTTTGGCCTGTAGTGCAAAGATGGTTGATTTTCTTATGAATATCTTTGGCCTGTAGTGCAAAGATGTACAGATGTTGAAATTAACAATGACGACTGGATGAATATCTTTGGCTGTAGTGCAAAGATGAATATTTGATTCAAGATGTATATTGATTGATGTTACAGGGATAAAGTATTGATGATGGACTTTTGAATTCATAGATAAAAGTAGATTTCATTCTCTACGCAACTCTTCTATGAATTGTTATTTTTGCTGCGAATATTGATCTGAAACTTATTGTCTATTATATTCTATCAGATTTTTCCCTGTTGAAGACTAACGATAATTTGTTCTATATTATCTTAGTCATAATATTCTTTAATGGGATAGTTGAGCTCACCCTTTTCCTTTTTGTTCCATTTTTCTTCTCAGGAGGCGAGAATGTAGCGAGTTCTAGTCGGGGTGTGGAATAATGGTTCTAGAAAGTCGTTTTAGTAGTCCTCACCATTTTTGTAAAATAATGTATCAATAGTTGTAATGAGGACTTATTTGAGTGTGGATATTGTCTAGAAGATAATATTTGTATTTAAACTCACAGTTTATGTGTTGTATTATTAAAGATGTAGTTGTTTCTGTACCATGTTATTGACAACTCAAAATGGGTGATGTATTCCTATTTTGGGGGCGTCACATATGTCGCGTGTTTATAAATTTTTTAACGTATCGATGTTACATAAATATGTGGACGACCCGAACCACATTATTGATTTAGAACTGGACGAGATAACAGATAATTTAACATATGAAGATGTACCTGTTAAAATCTTGGATAAGAAGGATCATATTCGACACTCAAAGGTTATACCTCAAGAGTTAGAATCTAACGAGGTATCCTCATCTGTTCGGCATACCAGGTACGTACGTAAATTTCGATGGCAAAATTTCATAAGGAGGGGAGATTGTAAAATCTCAAATTTTATGAATAAAGATTTAAATTTCTCAAAATTTTTTTTTGAATATTATGGTGTGAATTTGAGATAATGTTATAGCTGTGGGTAGTATTTATAAATTTTGCAAAGTATGCAAGTTGTTTAATAATATTCGATTGGTCGGGGAATATTCGCTTTAACAGGGAATATTTGTACGACGACACAATCATTGGTGGACCCCACAACGAAATTATTATCGGATTGAGAAAATGACAAAAATATTTTTATGAAAATAACGGCGGAAGTTTTATCGTTAATACTGTTGAACAAAAATATTTTTATGAAAATAACGGCGGAAGTTTTATCGTTAATACTGTTGAACTACTCGGTAGTAAAAGTACAGTAATACGCGTGGCTGCATAAGCACACTGTATTGATTATTGATGCTTACGTGAGAAGTCACTCAGTTTTGTTCAATTATTGCTTCAGTAATTGTTGCATAGTATCTCACGTTATTTGATTCAATTATTGTCAATATTTTATATATTATTAAATTAATAATTGAGATGACAGAGTTATTAATATTATTATTTGCAATATTAACGATGTCTAGAAGTTCTGCCAAGGAGAGGTTTGGTCACCTAATTGCGCGCCAATAAGGAGAAATCCTTATTGGAAAGCCCTCTTTCCTTTAAACAACACTGGTCGATTAATAGTGTGAATTATAATAATGATGATGAAGTTTTGTTTTATTAGTATTATTAATGTAATAAAAACAGAAAAGCTTGTTATATAAAACCGAATACTTTTATAAAGTTATTCATTTTATTAGACTATAAATAGAATATATTATATTCTATTATGCATAGTGTTTTGCATAGTAAAATCTTTTTATATAAAACATAATACTTTTATAAAGTTATTTATTTTATTAGACAATAATTAGAATATATTATATTTTATTATGCATAGTATTTGCATAGTTACTGCGTAGTGTTTACATAGTAAAATCTTTTTATATAAAATAGAATACTTTTATAAAGTTATTCGTTTTATTAGATTATAAATAGAATATGTTATATTTTATTTAAAAGATTTTGTTTTATTAGAATATTTTATAGTAAACCAATGCAGACCGTCTGTTTAAAAGTAAATCAATACTGACCGTTAGAATTAGTTATTATTCAGATCCATTCTCCTATAAATAGAAGCTCATTCCTTCATTATTTCTAACTAATTCATTTGAAACTCTAGAGAGAAAAATATAGAGAAAAGAAGAAAAGTATTCGCTTCTTTCACTACTCCTATATCCAATTTGTTCTAAGGTAAGGGGTATTATTTCTTTCGTATTCATGAAGAGAACTTACATTATTCCATTCTTTATTATTACGTTGGAATAACTCAGAAACGCGACTACCCTATACTTGGTGAAATTCTTCCATTATTCCATTCTTTATTATTATGTTAGAATAACTTTGCCTACATGCTAAAATACCGTATACATGGTGAAATTCTTATGTTATTCCATTCTTTATTATTCTATTGGAACATCCTCATCTGTGTGTTTACGTATTGTAAGACCCCAACTTATTATAAATAAAATTTAATTTCTTCTATTTATTATTTTAAAATAGTAAGGGTTGATTTGATTAATGTGGTTAGTTATGGGTACAAATGTGAAAATATCTTAAATAAGCAAGTGGTTATAAAATATTCATTGTTGTCGGGGAATATTCGTTTGGTTGTGGAATATTCTTCTTTCGGAGAATATTTGTACGACGACGCCGGCCTTGTGTGGGCCCCATAACGGAAAGCGATTGGATGAAGAAAACGACAAGTATAAGTTGTTTATAAATAACTGGCGTAGTTATTCTGAGATTATCTTGTTGGAATACCCGTTGGTTAAAACACGATAACCTGCGGTATTGCACTAATTATTGATTCTTACGTAAGAAGGCACTACTAAATAATTATTACAGTAATTACTGTTCAATATTATATTGATTCAATAATTGCTATGTTGATATTTTATATTATTGTTGTTTTAGTAATTGTCACTGCACAATATTTTCATTATCAGATCAATAATTCATATTATTTGAATAATATTATTAGATAGCATTATTGGCAATGTCTAGAAAGTTCTGTCTAAGGAGAGGTTTGGTCAACTAATTGCGCGCCAGTAAGGAAAAATCCTTATTGGAATGCCCCCTCTTTCTTGGGAACTGCCTGTTTGTCAGTATTGTGATTCTGTAATATTATTTGTGAATAATTAATTATTGATTTATATGATAAGAAAAATATTCATTTTATGTGAATATAGATGGAGAAAAATTTTAATGTGACAATTTTTGAAAATTGATATTTTATCTTTTCTGATAAATAATTCATTTAAATATATTATTATATTATAATAATATAATAATGGTGATATTTTTTCGATAAATATGGGATATATGAATATATGAGGAGGAAGAGTATTTTTTTTACTAAAAATATTTAAAACATGTTTTTCATATTCGTGGACCCCATTTCTTGACTAAAATTTGATTATAGCTTGTAAAATCGCCCGTTTGTGGATTTCGGTCAATTTCTATTTGGAATTTGGAAAAACTTTCTTCTGCAAAGTTGTAGAGAATGGAATTTCCTATGGAAAGGATATGTGGTTCGAATTTTTCTACTAAAAACGCTATTTATTATGAATTATTGAAGTTCCGTAGTTCCGAAATAATTGATTTTTGAAAGTTTTAATTATTTTTAATAACAAAAATGTTTTTTTTGTTTTTGTCATTATTTGGTGGCTGAATTCAGATGGTCAAGGTGGGCTAAGGAAAATTTTATAAATATATTAATATTTTATTAAATTTTCTACTTTGGTGTTCTAAGCATTTTTCTATAAATAGGGTGCTTAGGTTAAAATTAAAAATCACACCAGAAACTGAAGTTTTCTCTCTCTATTTTATCGAGCGTATTCTTGTGAGTATTTTGATTCTTTGAGTGTTGTTATACGGTGCAAGTTCCTACTGACACTATATCCAATATTCCAAATTAGAAATCACGATTCTTTTGAGGTAAGGGATATTTTTTTTTTTAAATGATATTATTTCTTCTAATATCATTATGCCGGAGTATTGGTAAAAATTTTCTTGTGAAATTTTTGACTTTTAGTGTCGGGGTTACTATTCACATATACGGCACTATTCACGTATACGACACTATTCACGAATACGGCACTATTCACAAAAAAATTAAATTTTCATTTTTGTCCAAAATATCTATTAGGGATACTTGCTTTGATTGTATCCATGTTTTGATCATTCTTGAATTTTACTTCACTATGATTATTTATGAAGTATTTTTGAACTCGGTTTGGTTAAAGTACGAATCCTTAATATTTGTTCTTTTGTTTCACTGGATTCGTTTTCTTTAAAATATTTTTCATCATCCTCCATCCTAAATGATGGTATTAATGAATATCTTTGGCCTGTAGTGCAAAGATGGTTGATTTTCTTATGAATATCTTTGGCCCGTAGTGCAAAGATGTACAGGTGTTGAGATGAACATGACCGACTGATGAATATCTTTGTCCTGTAGTGCAAAGATGAATATTTGATTCAAGATGAATATTGATTGATGTTACAGGGATAAAATATTGATGATGGACTTTAAAATTCATAGATTATAGTAGATTTCATTCTCTACGTAACTCTTCTATGAATTATTATTTTCGCTGTGAATATTGATTTAAAACTTGTTGTCTATTGTATTCTATCAGATTTTTTCCCTTTTGAAGACTAACGATAATTTGTTCTATATTATCTTATTCATAATATTCTTTACTGGGCTAGTTGAGCTCACCCTTTTCCTTTTTGTTCCATTTTTCTTCTCTGGAGGCGAGAATGTAGCGAGTACTAGTCGGGGTATGGAATGAAGGTTCTAGAAAGTTGTTTTAGTAGTCCTCACCATTTTTGTAAAATAATGTACCAATAATTATAATGAGGACTTATTTGGGTGTGAATATTGCCTAGATGGCAATATTTGTATTTAAACTCACAGTTTATGTATTGTATTAATAAAGTTGTAGTTGTTTCTGTACCATGTATTTGGCGACTCAGAATGGGTGTTGTACACCTATTTTAGAAGCGTCATGATTAATATCGAGCTTAGGGATATGATCTCTGGCGAGATCGGGGAATAGAACTAGGAGGGGAGAGACGAGTAAATCCTTCGCTAGTGTTTCCTACCTAAGCTTATTTATTGGTTGGTCAGTATATAGGGATATTATGTGATATGTTGATTTCTTTAATTAACCCTTATTTTATGGCAGTATTTGAGAATGTTGACTGAGAATGTTAACAGTGGAGTAAATGAGATCGTGGAGACACCTTTACTCACCAACGAGGAGAACGTGCAACAGGCTGACAATGTTCCTCCTGTGAACAACACCGCTAAGCAGATGATGAACGACGAGATGTTTAGAAGCTTTTTGCAGTTCATGCAAAATCAGACGAGGGAGACTCGCCCACAAAATACAGGTGGAAATGATAACAATGCACGGTTTGTCACAGCTAAGCAGTTCAAAGAGTTGGGACCACCAAAATTCTAGGGAAAGCCGGATCCGATTAAGGCGGAGACGTGGGTCAAACATATCACCAAGATATTCGATGTCTTGGGATGCACGGAGGAACAGAAGGTTCCATTCGCCACCTTTATGTTCCGTAATAAGGCAGATTACTGGTGGGAATCTGTAAAGCGTACCCATCCAGCCGCACTCAGCATGTCTTGGGAGATGTTTCAGAAACTGTTCAATGACAAGTACTTTCCTGAAAGTATTCGTCATATGAAGGAAGTAGAATTTATTAGATTGGAACAAAATAACATGACGGTGTCCCAGTACGAGAAGAAGTTTGCAGAGTTATCCAGGTTTACACCTCATTTGGTGGAGAATGAGAGACGTATGATGCGGATGTTTCTGAGAGGTTTGAAACCCGGTATACATCAATATCTCATTTCTCATAAATTTTTTCTCTATTCAGATGTTATCAACAGGGCTCAAATATTAGAGCGAGATAACGAGTACGTTCAACCGAGGGACCACAATCAGGATCATACCGAAGGATGTGGCGATCATCGAACAACAACGATAACCAGCGGAGAAAGAAAAATACGGACAAAAATGGTAACCACTCTGGTGATAATCATGGCCATGAGAATAGAAGAAGCGAGTCGGGAGGAGATTTTAAAAAGAAGAGATTCAACAATGACCATGTGAAGACGTCAGCACCACCAAGACAAGCCCGGTTCTAAGGGAGGAGAACGACCACCACCGGTCAGTATCTTATAAAAATCTGGAAAGAGGACATATCGATCCAAACTGCCCCTGAACAGTTCAAGGTATGTTATAATTGTGGAAAGGAAGGACATATCATTCGAGATTATACGCAGTAGAAACCAAGTTCAATGGGATGGTGACTCAAAAGTCCATCCCGAAAAAGTCAAAGTCAACGGTTCTGGAAGAAGCGTTTGTTGTGGTTGGTCAAAATCGAGGAACCCAAACGAGGTGATCACGGGTAAACTAATCATAAATTCTTGCGAAGTTTATACCTTACTTGAATCTGGGGTGCTACCCATTCATTTATCTCTCCCTTGCTTGTGCTCAACGTTTAAACTTGACTCGGAGAAATTAGACTTTGATTTATCTGTGGAGACTCAGATTAGGACAAACTTTCATCACATCCACTTTGTTTATAAATCTTGCTTGATCCAAGTTGGCACCATCACATTACTGTTGACCTTATCTCTTTAAAGATACTTGCTTTTGATGTGATTTTAGGGATTGATTGGTGGTTAACTACTCATCATGCCAAAATTGATTGTTTTAAAAGGTTGTTAGTTTTCATATTCCTAATCAACTTTGTTATGCAAATTTAAGCAACTAAACCATTAAAATCAATCACTGTCATATCTAGTCATAAAGCTATTCATTTATTGAAAAATGGATGTCAAGCTTTCTTAGCTCATGTTATGGATTTGAATAAAGATACGTCAGATTTGAATAATATTCCTGTTGTTAGTAAATTTCCTGACATATTTCCTGAAGAACTTCCCGGTCTACCCCCAGAACGTGAAGTTGAATTCTTTATTGATCTTGAACATGGTACAAAGTCAATTTCTAAAACCCCATATCGAATGGCTCCTATTGAACTTCAAGAGTTAAAGGTCCAACTATAGGAGTTGTTGGACATCGGTTTCATTCGTCCTAGTACATCTACTTGGGGTGCTCCTATTTTATTTGAAAAGAAGAAAGATGGGAATATGCGACTTTGTATTGACTATCGAGAATTGAACCATGTCGCCATCAAGAATAGGTATCCTTTACCTCGTATTGATGACCTGTTTGACCAGTTGCAAGGAGCACAATTCTTTTCAAAGATGGATCTTCGTTCTGGATATCATAAGCTAAAGATTAGAACTGAGGATATTCCAAAGACGCCTTGAAACTTCGATGCGGGCATTATGAATTCTTAGTCATGTCTTTTGGATTGACTAATGCTCATGCGGCTTTCATGGATATGATGAACCAAGTATTCAAGGACTATTTGGATTAGTTCTTTGTTGTCTTTATTGATGACATCCTCATATATTCCAAAAGTCGTGAAGATCATGAGCACCATTTGAAGTTGGTACTCTAAAGGCTTCGTGAAAACAAACTATATGCCAAGTTGAAGAAATGTGAGTTCTGGCTTGAGGAAGTAGCATTCTTTGGGCACGTGGTTTCAAAACATGGAGTATCTGTTCACCCGACGAAGATTGAAGCAATACAAAGTTAGGAACAACCAAGACGATGAATCGAAAGTCACGTAGCTTTTGGCTTTATTTGGTTATTATCGGAGATTCGTGGAAGGATTTTCTCGAATCGTAACTTCGTTAACTTAGCTGACTCAAAAAGATACAAAATTCGTATGGAGCGAGAAATGAGAGAAGAGTTTCCAAGAGCTCAAGAGGAGACCCATTTCGGCACCTATTCTGACAATACCATCTAGTTCGGATGGATTTGTTATCTACAGCGATGCTTCAGGCAAAGGGTTAGGATGTGTTCTCATGCAACGTGGGAAAGTCATAGCCTATGCCTCGCGACAACTTAAAGAATATTAGAGGAATTATCCTACTAATGATCTAGAGTTGGCAGCAGTCATTTTCGCGCTAAAGACCTGGAGGCACTATCTATATGGAGAGAAAGTGGAGATATATTCAGACCATAAAAGCCTCAAATATTTCTTCACCCAAAAGGAACTCAACATGCGGCAGCGATGTTGGCTTGAACCGTTGAAAGATTACGATCACACCATTCAATACCATCCCAGAAAAGAAAATGTGGTAGCTGACGCGTTGAGTAGAAAATCATATGCGGGAACGAGTGCGATGTTGTCAACACAAAGGCCCATTTTGTGTGATTTACAAAAGATGAGGATAGAATTCAAGACTCCGGGGACCCATGCGATGATGTCAATTATACGCATAGAACCGACTTTAATCGAAAAAGTTAAAGTTGCTCAAGCCACCGACCCGGAGCTGATGCGTATGAAGAAGAAAGTAAAAGAAGGTGTTATTACAGAAGCAAGAATCGATGAAGAAGGAATACTTCGAGTCTACTCCAGACTTTGTGTTCCTAACGACTCTGATTTGAAGAAGAAGATCATGACTGAGGCATACAATACACCATTTGCAATCCATCCTGGAAGTACCAAAATGTATCGTGATCCTCGGCATACATTTTGGTGGAACAATATGAAGAGAGAGATCGCGAAGTTTATCTCGAGGTGTTTAACTTGTCAACGTGTAAAGGTGGAGCATCAAGTACCTAAGGGTCCATTGCAACCACTTGAGATTCTGAAATGGAAGTGGGAACACATTACCATGGATTTCGTTACGGGTCTTTCTACGGTTTCTCAAGGCATCGATGCTATTTGGGTTATTGTTGATAAATTAACCAAGTCTGCTCATTTCTTGCCGATACGGAAGACTTATTCCCTTGAACGTCTTGCTCGTATGTACGTGATTGAGATTGTGAGATTGCATGGCATGCCAGTATCCATAGTTTCAGATCGTGACCCAAGATTCACTTCACGATTTTGGGTTAGCTTGCAAAAAGCTATGGGCACGAATTTACTATTCAGTTCGGCATACCATCCTCAAACGAACGGACAATCAGAGAGGACTATTCAAACTCTTGAAGATCTATTAAGACTCTGTGTCCTAGACTTCAAAGGGAGTTGGGATAAGTATTTACCATTGGTGGAATTCTCCTACAACAACAGTTATCAGGCAATTATAGGGGTAGCTCCATTCGAAGCATTGTATGGAAGAAAGTGTCGCTCTCCAGTATGTTGGGATGAGGTGGGTGAAGCAACATTGTTGGGACCAGAGTTGGTACGTATGACTACAGAAAAGATCCAAATGATTCGACAACGTATACAAACAACACAAGATCGACAAAAGAGTTATGCGGATCTTCATCGAAAGGACGTAAAATTTAGTATTGGGGATCATGTATTATTGCGTGTTGCTCCATGGAAGGGAGTTACAAGATTTGGGAAACGGGAAAAGCTCAATCCACGATTTATTGGTCCATTTTAGATTCTTGACCGAGTAGGAAATGTAGCCTATAGACTCGCGTTACCTCCGAGTATGTCTCGTGTTTATAATGTGTTTCACATATCTGTGCTTCGTAAATATGTGAAAGACCTGAACCAAGTTATTGAGTTAGAACCAGACGAGATAGCTGAAGACTTAATGTACGAGGAGGTACCTGTCAAGATCTTGGATAGGAAGGAGCATGTCCTATGCACAAAGTTCATACCACAAGTTAAAGTTTTGTGGAGGAACCATGCTATTGAGGAAATGACTTGGGAGTTGGAAACGGAAATGAAAGCGAGGTATCCTCACCTTTTAGAAACACAGTAATGCGTCGTCGATTTAGGGACGAAATTTCATAAGGAGGGAGGTTGTAAGACCCCAACTTATTATAAATAAAATTTAATTTCTTCTATTTATTATTTTGAAATATTAAGGGTTGATTTGATTAATGTGGTTAGTTATGGGTACAAATGCGCAAATATCTTAAATAAGCAAGTGGTTATAAAACATTCATTGTTGTCGGGGAATATTTGTTTGGTTGTGGAATATTCTTACTGACGGAGAATATTAAATACGACTTGTATGACCTTGTGTGGGCCCCATAATGGAAAGCGATTGGATGAAGAAAGCAGCAAAGTATAAGTTGTTTATAAATAACGGCGTAGTTATTACTGATTAATCTTGTTGGAATACCCGGTGGGTTAAAATACGAGTAGATACGGTATTGCACCAATTATTGATTCTTACGTAAGAAGGCACTACTAAATAATTGTTACAGTAATTACTGTTCAATATTATATTGATTCAATAATTGCTACGTTGATATTTTATATTATTGTTGTTTTAATAATTGTCACTACACAATATTTTCATTATCAGATCAATAATTCATATTATTTGAATAATATTATTAGATAGCATTATTGGCAATGTCTAGAAAGTTCTGTCTAAGGAGAGGTTTGGTCACTTAATTGCGGCGCCGATGAGGAGAAATCCTTATTGAAAGCCCCTTTTTCTCGGGAGGCTGCTCGGTTGTCAGTATTGTGATTCTGTAATATTATTTGTGAATAATTAATTATTGATTTATATGATAAGGAAAATATTCATTTTATGTGGATATAGATGGAGAAAAATTTTTAATGTGACAATTGTTGAAAATTGATATTTTATCTTTTCTGATAAATAATTCATTTAAATATATTATTATATTATAATATTATAATAATGGTAATATTTTTTTGATGAATGTAGGATATATGAATATATGAGGAGGAAGAGTATTTTTGTTACTAAAAATATTTAAAACATGTTTTTCATGTTCGTGGACCCCATTTCTTGACTGAAATTTGATTATAGCTTGTAAAATCGCCCGTTTGTGGATTTTGGTTAATTTCTGTTTGGAATTTGGAAAAACTTTCTTCTGCAAAGTTGTACAGAATGGAATTTCCTATGGAAAGGATATGTGGTTTGAATTTTTCTGATAAAAGGCTATTTATTATGAATTATTGAAGTTTCGTAGTTCTGAAATAATTGATTTTTGAAAGTTTTAATTATTTTTAAAAACAAAAACGTTTTTTTTTGTTTTTGTCATTATTTGGTGGCTGAATTCAGATGGTCAAGGTGGGCTAAGGAAATTTTTATAAATATATTAATATTTTATTAAATTTTCTACTTTGGTGTTCTAAGCGTTTTTACATAAATAGGGTGCTTAGGTTAGAATTGAAAATCACACCGAAAACTCAAGTTTTCTCTCTATATTATCGAGCGTATTCTTGTGAGTATTTTGATACTTTGAGTATTGCTATATCTGGCAAGTTCCTTCAAAGACTATATCCAATATTCAATTAGAATGCAGATCTTTTCGAGGTAAGGGATATTTTTTTTAAATGATATTATTTCTTCTAATATCATTATCTTTAGATATTGGTAAAAATTTTCTTGTGAAATTTTTGACTTTTAGTGTCGGGGTTACTATTCACATATATGGCACTATTCACGAATACGGCACTATTCACAGAAAAATAAATTTTCATTTTTGTCCAAAATATCTATTAGAGATACTAGCTTTGATTTTATCCATGTTTTGATCATTCTTGAATTTTACTTCACTATGGTTATCTATGAAGTATTTTTGAACTCGGACTGTTTAAAGTGTGAATCCTTAATATTTGTTCTTTTGTTTCACTGGATTCGTTTTCTTTAAAACATTTTTCATCATCCTCAGTCCTAAATGATGGTATTACTGAATATCTTTGGCCTGTAGTGCAAAGATGGTTGATTTTCTTATGAATATCTTTGGCCCGTAGTGCAAAGATGTATAGGTGTTGAGATGAACATGACCAACTGATGAATATCTTTGTCCTGTAGTGCAAAGATGAATATTTGATTCAAGATGAATATTGATTGATGTTACAGGGATAAAATATTGATGATGGACTTTAAAATTCATAGATTATAGTAGATTTCATTCTCTACATAACTCTTCTATGAATTATCATTTCCGCTGTGAATATTGATTTAAAACTTGTTGTCTATTGTATTCTATCAGATTTTTTCCCTTTTGAATACTAACGATAATTTGTTCTATATTATCTTAGTCATAATATTCTTTACTGGGCTGGTTGAGCTCACCCTTTTCCTTTTTGTTCCATTTTTCTTCTCAGGAGGCGAGAATGTAGCGAGTACTAGTCGGGGTATGGAATGAAAGTTCTAGAAAGTTGTTTTAGTAGTCCTCACTATTTTTTTAAAATAATGTACCAATAATTATAATGAGGACTTATTTGGGTGTGAATATTGTCTAGATGGCAATATTTATATTTAAACTCACAGTTTATGTATTGTATTAATAAAGTTGTAGTTGTTTCTGTACCATATATTTGGCGACTCAGAATGGGTGTTGTATACTATTTTGTGGGCGTCACACGTATGACTCGCTTTGAGTTATTTATTATTCTCATTGAAACATCACCGCTCGGTGCAATTTACTTTGACACAGTTCCGTTATTTATTATTACATTGGAATATTACATGCGTGCATTTACGCATGACCTGGTTCCATTATTTATTATTCTGTTGGAATAACTTATATGTGCGGTCTATCGCATACCTGGTGAAATCTTCTGTTATTCCATTCTTTATTATTTTGTTGGAACATCCTGTCTGTGCGTTTACGCATGACCTGGTTCCGTTATTTATTATTCTGTTGGAACAACCTGTCGGTGCGAATTTCGCCTGACCTAGTTCCGTTATTTATTATTCTATTGGAATATCCTATCTCGTAAATGCGTTCTGCATGACACGTTCCGTTATTTATTATTCATTGGAACATCACATGCTTGCGGTTTATCGCATGCCTGGTGATTTCTTTTGCTATTCCTTTCTTTATTATACTCAGTTGGTTAAAGTTTTGACTTCTATACTCCATGAAATTAGTGGAATATCCTTGATATTTGCGCTTCATCTAGTATTTTTTTATGGAAATATTCTTCTGAGTATTCTTGAATTTTACTCTACAAAGAAGTATCATGTTGACAATTTGGACGTTATTAGTTCCTGGATAAATTAATTATTGAACTTGTTTTATTGAAATCTTATATCATTGTCATCATCCTCATGTTTATATTATGTTGAAAGTCATATCTGGCCTGTAGTGCATAGATGGACTTGGTATGATTATGACCAGGGATTATTCGGTATAATCATGACCGTAATGTTACAAATGATGTGGAAAAAGTCCTCATTGGCCCGAAGTGTATTGATGGATAGTTTTTGGTATGATTATGGCTATGGATTCTCTTCGGCCAAGGGTGCAAAGATGAATTGTTTTATGGCATGATCGTGACCATTGATGAATGCACGAATATCCTTGGCCTGTAGTGCATGGATAATTTGTGGTCGTGATACTAATGAATATCCTTGGCCGTGGTGCAGGGATGATGTGGATTATTTATTAAAATTTGAGTCTCGATGATAAAAATGATGAAAAACCTTTTTAAATCACAAAAGATAGTAGATTTTATTCTCTACTTGACTCTTTTAATGGATTGTTTGTTCCGCTGCGGTTAAACTTGATGTCTATTGTATTTTATCAGTTTAACATTGTTGAAGACTAATGATAATTTATTCTGCATTTTCTTAGTCATAATATTTCTTACTGGGCTAGTTGAGCTTACCCTTTCCTTCACTGTTCTCTTCAGGAAATGAGAATATAACTGGGAGGAGTCGGGGAACGGATTAACAGTCCAGATGATAACATTAGTAGTCCTCACTATTCTGTTAAATAGTGTGATAATAAATGTAATGAGGACTGAATTTGAGTTTGTATACTGTCTATGAGGACTCCATTGAGAGTGCATATTGTCTAGAAGGCAATATTCTTGTTTAAACTCTCAGTTTATGTTTTGTCATATTTTACACGACAGTTGTATAATTAAGTTGTATTTGATTTATGTGCCATGTATTTGGCCACTCAAGATGGGTGATGTATACCAATTTTGGGGCATCACATAATTGCTCTATAGCTTTAGTGAATTGGTGAAAAATAATGAAGGAATGAACTTCTATTTATAGGAAAATATAGTTTCCATAATTGCACATTTTGGGGCTCAAAATATTACAGTATAATACCTTCATCTTTTCCATCATCTTTTCTATTTTTAATTGCACATTTTGAGGCACACTAGAGATCTAGAAAGGGGGTTGAATAGATCTTTAAAACTTTTTACTTTATTTAATGATGTTAATGAGTGGGTTAAAAACCTACGGATCCAGTATTTTCTAACTTAATATATTGTTATCTTTTGAGCATTGCATATACTTTTCATGTGTTTTGTGTTAATTTTCAGGAACAAGGTATGAATAGGAGCAACTATCAAAAAGGAAGCCTTTACTGAAATCGGCATCTTGTATCGGGTAGCTTCTCTCAAGGATACTAGAGCGGGGGTAATTTGGTGAACTAAAACTATGGAATAATGGTGCGGGGGGCACCACTTGGAGAGCATATTGGGCGCGGGGCACGCCGGACGGGAAGATTTGATTCATATTTTATTCCCTTAATTCTAAAGTTGGTTAATGATAGGATTGAGACTTACCGTATGTAATAGAGTTTTGTTAGTATTATAACTATTGGTTTTTTAGCAAGGTTTAAAACAACTTTTGATTGATATACATTGGGGACTATTCTTGGAGGCTTGAGAGATCGAATTGAAGACATAACAAGACAGATATTGAAGAACAGAGATTGATGATCTTTAACAGAGTTTTCTTCTTCCTCTTAATTTAATTTCTGTACTCAAGATGTTATTTAATTATTATCTCTTGGTTTCAATTTTGATGATGAACTAATTTCTTAATTAGGAATACAATGGAACCTTTTGCAAAGCTTTAATTCAATTACCTATTTTTTTTTACTTGATGATTCATTTGAGTTGATTATTATATTTCAAGCATAATTAAATAATTTTTTGGCCAAAAATTGACTTTATATCTTTGATTGAATTGACATAAGAAATCTTATATTAGGTCTGGATATAATAATACATGACTTTGTTGATTCTTTTTAGAATAACATAATAGTGTATGAGACGAAAATACTTGTATGTCATGTGTAACTTTGTTAGGAGTTTGTGCTTAATGAGTCTGTTTTAAGCGTCTTGCACGAAAGTAGCAAAATAACTAGAATAGATCTATTTAATCATTGAAAGATATTAGTAAATTGATAGGCAATCCTAGTTATCAATTCATTGGATAAAATCAAGTGGGAATAAGGTAAGGGGATTATTGTGAAGCAATTGGGGAAATTGTATTCCTGTGTCTTAATCATCTGATAATCAATCTTTATCAGTTAATTATTTCTTAATCACTTAAATTAAATCAATTTTTATAAATCAATTAAGGTGACTGTTTAAGTGGAATTAAATTGGTAGAAACTTGATAATTAGATTAATTATTAGTATCCGTTCTTTGTGGGTTCTACACTCTTCTTACTTCTTTATTACTTGATTGATCGTGTATACTTACGCGTATTTGTCATTATATAGATCGAACAACAGATGTATTACTAGATATTTAGTCAATCATGATTGATTATTCACAACGAAATATACTTTGAAAGACCTCTTTAAAAATCAAGGAAAATCTCAATTCTAAATTTAATCTTGTGATTTTCAGTCACATAAACATATTATTAGATAAATAATATGACATAAAGAAAATACTGAATAGTAAATGACACAAGCAAATTTTAAGTGGTTCAGAGACTGAATAACTCCTAGTCCACTCTTCTACTTCAACAAGTAGGATATCCATTAAGGATGGGGTCACTAAGACCAGATCACACCGATCTATTATAATTGAACCACTCAGGTTCTTTTGAGTCACTTAACCTCAACAAGTTCACATAGACCAGGTCACTTAGACCTCTACAAGTCACTTAAAATTGGATGAAAGTCACAAAGATAATCAATTTTCTGTTGGATGCATGATAGTTGTTTGATGTGCTGCTAAGATGACAGTTAAGTTTCTTCTTCGATCTAAAGTAATTAGCAGTTTGAACACGATGTTCAGATTCGTAGAGTGAGTTCTTCGACTTTGGCAAAGTTTTTATTTTTCTTTATTTTCTCATTGACTCTACTTGCTTCTCTCTCTACTTTTCACCAACTCTCTTTGTTTTGAATCCTTGAAGTCTCATATAGTCTGCAAGAGAGACTTCCCGTTGCAAAGCGTCCTTTGGTGCATTTAATGATCAGATACTTTGGGATCCTTGATGTTGACATTTTGAGTCGTTGTGTCAGCTTATTTTGCGACAACAACACTATGATTTTGAAGGCAGCTTTGCAAACTTTGCCATCTCTTTGTGGCTTCATGATTACTCAATTGTTGCTCTACGAATGTCTAAGTTACTCTGCGAACTGAATTATCATTTATGAACAGGCAGAGTAACTCTACGAATTAGTCTTTACTGAACTATTCTTGATATTCTTTATGATTTGGACTATACTCATCATCTTTAGAGTATACTCTAAGTTCAGCCTTTACTTGTTCAATTTTCAATTTAACTTCTTAACTAATGAGAGAGAGCTCCATGATCGATCATCTGATGCACTACAAAGAATGAGTTAATTTTACTATTTATGATGACACTACAAATAGGAAGAGTAACTCTACAATCAATTGGAACCTATAAACTATACATCTGAAAGCCTCAATAAGATCAACCTAAAAAATTTAATCTTTTTATTCTAAGTTCCTGTACAAATATTTCTCAGATAAGGACTTTACAAAACTTATAGGTACACATATATATTAATCATATTCATCATCAGACTCTAACAATTCAATAAGATCAACCTAATAACTTTGATATTTCTATTCTAAGTCATTGTATAATCATTAAATTATTAAGGACTTTACAAAACTTACTGGTACAAATATACATTAATCAACAAATCACATATTAACAATTAATTAGATCAACTCAATAAGATCAACCTAACAAATTTGATCTTTCTATTCTAAGTTATTGTACAGTCATAACATCATTAAGAACTTTACAAAAGTTACTTATACAAATATACATTAATCATATTCATCATCAAATCACATATATAGACTCTAACAATTCCTTTATTACCGGATATTTTAACAGTTGAAAGTGGTAAGTCCGTTGAATTTTTTTATTAAAAAGGTTATTTATGTCATTTTCTGCATCCGACAATTCTTTCGATGTGGGGCCCACCAATGATTAGTTGTTTCGGTGCTGTCGTACTTTATCTAATATTCCCTGACAGAACGAATATTCTCCAACATACTCCTTATTGTTTAAAATAATAATTATAAGAAAAAATAAACTATATTTATTAAAACTCGAGGTCTTATAATTATAATTGTAAATATCTTATATATATGATGAAAAATGATATACATGATAAATACATGTTCATTCTTGTACAACACATACTCTCTTGTGCGCTGGCCCGCACTTGTAGTCTTTTGGTCACAACACATACTCACTCGTGCTTTTGCGTTGGTAAAATTATTGTAATTAGTTATAATATTTATTATTTTAAAAATTTTAATTTAAAAATATTTTAAATTAATTTTTAAAATGTCAATAGTAATTTTATAATTCGAAATGGATGGAGTATTAACAGTAAATTCAATTGGCGGTTCATCAGCTTATAATTAAAGGCAGAAACTTGGTTTCATAAATATTTATTTCAGCTTATTTCCTTATAATTTAAATTAGCATAAGTACTATTAAATTTTGTAAAATTAAATACAAATCAAATTTATAAAAGTATTAAAAAGGAACTCCAACCTGCTAGAAAAAAAAAATGTGTTGCAATTTTATGTAATTTAGTTTTATTATCACAATTTCACAAAGATATTAAGATATCAAAAAATTTATTAACATATCACATGATTAAGTTATATTAATACTAGTCGTGAATTTTATTAAAATTAGTATTATAACTAAATTAAATTCATTACTATCACTAAATTAAAATTTATTAAAATTTGAGTTTCAGTAGTTCTATTAGCATTAGAATTTCAAGCACTTTTGTCAATATAAGCACTAACATAGAATTCTATTACAAACTTAAATAAATATTAAAAATAATTATTTTTATAATCATAAATAAATAAATTTAATGTCCATTCAAATGTTTAACTTAATAATCAATCAAAAGAACCTAGAATATATAATTTAATAATTTATAATTTAAATAAATATGTAATAATTTAATAACTACAACTTTCTTTTTCAAAATCTTAATTAAATACTTATCCCACATTCAATTGATTACCTTACTAATTAGGGTTATTTACACTTCCTAGTACATTTTTTAAAAAAATTATAACAAAAGTGCATTCAGAAAATATTTATAAAATCAATACATTTTCAATATTTTATTTATAAAATTAGTGTATTTGGTATTCCTTTAATTTAGTTGAGTGTTTTAATGGGTTGCTGATGTGGCAAATCAATTCTATAATGGTAACTGTTCCTGGTTGGTTGCCTAATTTGTGACAATTTGAATTGCATGTCTTTCCCATTTGTCGTTTCTCTCTCTTTTTTATGGAAGGCTTCTTTAGTTGGAAATCCTTATTTTCTAATTTGAGAACTTGGAAACCAAATTTCTCTTCTTCTCTTTTTAATTTCTGTCGGCGTTCTTTTCGTTCTTATTGGTGTTGATCTGCCATTGCCACCGCTGTCCACTCCTTTGTCGGCACTTGTCTGCACTCGCCGTCGATGTAAAATCCCAAATTTTACGAATAAAGATTTAAATTTCTCAAAAAAAATTTTTTTGAATATTATGGTGTAGATTTAATTGGTCGGTCAGAGTATAGGAATAATATGTGATATGTTAATTAACCCTTGTTTTGTGACAGTATTTGAAAATGACATCTGAGAATGTTGAGAATAGCAATGGAGCACAGGAGACCGTTGAGTCTCCACATATCAATAATCAGGATAATGTGCATCAGGAAGGTGACAATCCTCAGGCAAACAACAACACTGACCAAATGATGAACGATGGAATATTCAGACACTTTAAGCAATTCATGCAACAATAGGTAAGAGAGACTCCTGTTCAAAATATAGGTGGAAATAATGGCAACCCACGGTCGGTCACCGCTAAGCAGTTCAAGGAGCTGGGACCACTGGAGTTTTTGGGAAAGCCAGAACCACTTAAGGCGGAGACATGGTTAAAGCAGATCACCAAGATATTTGATGTCTTGGGATGCTCAGAGGAGCAAAAGGTTCCATTTGCCACCTTTATGTTGCGTGAAAAAGCAAATCATTGGTGGGAATCTGTAAAATGTACCCAGCCTGACGCACTCAAGATGTCTTAGGAGAAATTTCAAGAATTGTTCAACGACAAGTACTTTCCTGAAAGTATTCGTCACATTAAGGAGGTGGAATTCATCAAGCTGGAGCAAAATAATATGACCGTGTCACAGTACGAGGCTAAGTTTACGAAATTATCCCGGTTTACATCCCATTTGGTCGATAATGAAGAGCGAATGACGCGAATGTTTCTAAGAGGTTTGAAACCCAATATACGTCAATACCTCATTTCTCACAAACTTTGTTTATATTCAGATGTTGTGAATAGGGCTCAGTTATTGGAGCGCGATAATGAGTCAGCACAACCAAAAGGCAACGACCAACAACAAAATAATAATCGTACCGGTGGCAACGGCCATCAGAACAATGATAACCATCGTGGGGGAAATTATCATGCCAAGAATGGTAACCACTTCGGTGGTAATCATGGCCAAGATAATAGAAGTGGAAATTTCAAGAAGAGGAGGTTCAATAATGATGGAAAGACAGCAGCACCAGCACTCGTTTCAAAGGAAGAAGAACGACCACCGGTTGTATGTTTTAAATGCGAACAGGAGGGACATATCCGTCCAAACTGTACGCAGCAATCCAAAGCGTGTTTTAATTGCGGAAGAGAAGGTCACCTAGCTCGATTTTGTCTTATGGTGAAGTCAAGTCCAGCTAGGATGGTGGTGCCAAAGGATGTCCCAGACAAGCCAAAGCCGGTAGTTTAAGAGAGAGCGTTTTTTTTTCTCGTGATGATGAACCTGAATAAAATTATCACGGGTAAGTTAATCATAAACTCTTGCGAAGTCTATACCGTGTTAGATACCGGTTTTACTCACTCTTTCATTTCAATTAATTGTGTTCAATGTTTGAATTTAACTCCGGAGAAGTTAGACTTTGATTTATCTGTTGAAACTCAGTTTGGAGAAACCTTCGTTACCTCCACTATTTATAAATCTTGTTTGATTTAAATCAACACTTTCACGTTACCTGTCGATCTTATCTCTTTGAAAATACTTGCCTTTGATGTGTTTTTTTTTGGGAATCGATTGGTTAACTACTCATCATGCTTTTAGTAAGGTTGTTAGCTTTCATATTCCTAACCAACCTGTTATGTGAATTCAAGCAACTAAACCATTAAAGTCAATTATTGTCATATCAAGCCATAAGTAAAGAGACCCGATCCTTTCGTTGTTGACTTCTTTGTGTGGAAAGCACCGAAGCCAGACTATCCGTAGGTGCTATCCAAGTCTTGGATGAGGGTCACAGTTTTGAATGATATTTCTATCGTTAATAAACTTCCTGGCGTATTCTGAAGATTTCTTGGCCTACCTCAGAGCGTGAAATCGAATTTTGTACTGACCCCAATACAAAACCCCATTTCTAAAACCCTTATATATTTTTTCAACTAAAATGAATGTAACATGCACCAAAGACGTCGGCTCGGGCTGTTAAAGATTACGATCGTACCATTCAATATCATTGTGGAAGAGCGAACGTGGTAACTAACGTGTTGAGTAGAAGATCGTATACGTTTACGAGTTCGAATATACGAACCCACGTGAAGATAATGAATATACGAGTAGAATCGACTTTAATCGATAAAGTTAAAGCCGCTCAAGCTACATACTCAGAGCTGATGAATGTGAAGAAGAAGGTTCAAGAGAGAGTCATTCTAGAAGCAAGAATCAATGAAGAGAGGAAATCTCAACCCTCGATTTTAATTGGCCCATTTGAAATCCTCGATCGAGTAGGAACTATGGCCTATAGACTCGTTTTACCGTTAAGTATGTCGCGTGTTCATAACGTTTTTCACATATCGATGTTACGTAAATATGTAGATGACCCGAACCAAATTATTGATTTAGAACCGGACGAGATAGCGGATAATTTAAGTATGAAGATGTACCTGCTAAAATCCTGGAATGTATTCAACACTCAAAGGTCATACATCAAGAGTTAGAATCGGACGAAGTGTACTCATCTGTTCGGCATATCAGGTACGTACGTAAATTTCGAGGGCGAAATTTCATAAGGAGGGGAGATTGTAAAATCCCAAATTTTACGAATAAAGATTTAAATTTCTAGAATTTTTTTTTGAATATTATGGTGTGGATTTAATATAATGTTATAGTTGTGGATAATATTTATAAATTTTATAAAGTATGCAAGTTGTTGTATTATATTCGATTGGTGGGGAATATTCGTTTTAACGAGAAATAATCGCATGACGGCAAGACAATCATTAGTGGACCCCTACAAATGTAATTATTATTTGGATTGAAAAACGAAAAAAATATTTTATTAAAAATAACGGCGGAAGTTTTACCGTTGATCTTGTTGAACTACTCGGTAGTAAAAGTACAAAGAATGTCTGGCGTGGTTGTATAGTAGCACACGATATTGATTATTAATGCTTATGTGAAAGTCACTCGGTTTTGATTCAATTATTGTCGATATTTTATATGTTATTAAATCAATAATTGAGATGACGAAGTTGTTAATATTATTATTTGCATTATTAACGATGTCTAGAAGTTCTCGCCAGGAGAGGTTTGGTCACCTAATTATAGCGCCATAGGGAAAAATCCTTATTAAAAGCCCTTCTTCCCGAGAACACACCGATTAATTAATGGTGTGAATAATAATAATGATGATGAAGTTTTGTTTTATTAGTATTATTAACGTAATAAAAGCAGAAAAGCTTTTATATATAAAAATGTAATACTTTTATAAAGTTATTCGTTTTATTAAAGCTAATTGTAAAATCTTTTTATATAAAATGAATACTTTTATAAAGTTATACATTTTATTAGACAATAATTAGAATATATTATGCATAGTGCTCGCATAGTGTTTACATAGTAAAATCTTTTATAAAGTTATTCGTTTTATTAGATTATAAATAGAATATATTATATTTTATTTAAAAGATTTTGCTTTAAATATAGAATCTTCCGATTAAAAGTAAATCAATACGATTTGCTTCATGAATTAGTTACTATGCAGTCCATTCTTCTATAAATAAAGCTCATTCCTTTATTATTTCTTACAAATTCACTTTGAAACTCTGTAGAGAGAAACTATAGAGAAAAGAAGAAAAATATTCTGCTACTTTACTTTCTCCGATATCAATTTTCTTTTACTTAAGGGATATTATTTATTGTACTCGTAGTGGGTATTATTTCTTTTGTATTCATGAAGAGAACTTCATTATTCCATTATTTATTATTCATTAGAATAACTTTACGCCATCTGTGATGTCTATACTTGGTGAAATTCTTTTTGTTATTCCATTATTTATTATTACGGTGGAATAACTTTTGTATACACTGATCCTACCCTTTACTTGGTGAAATTCTTCATTATTCCATTCTTTAATATTTTGTTAGAATATCATGATCGTATGCGCTTTACGCTTTGACTGGTTCCGCTCTTTATTATTACATTGGAATATCCTCGTCTGCATGCATTTCTACGGGACTGAATTACGCCTTTATTATTCATTTGGAATATTCTGTACAAGTGCTTTTCTGGCGGACCGATTCCGTTATTTATTATCTTGTTGGAATAACTCGCCATGCCTGTAATCGCATGCATAGTGATTTCTGTTGTTATTCCATTCTTTATTATTCATTGGAACATCATGTATGGGGTGCGAATTTCGATCGACGACTGGTTCCGTTATTTATTACATTGGAATAACTTTATCTATCAAGTACCGCATGCATGGTGATTTCTTTTGTTATTCCATTCTTTATTATACTTAGTTGGTTAAAGTTTTGACTTCTATACTCCATGAAATTAGTGGAATATCCTTGATATTTGCGTTTCATCCAGTATCTTTTCATGGAAATATTCTTCTGAGCATTCTTGAATTTTACTTTACAAAGAAGTATCATGTTGACAATTTGAACATTATTAGTTCCTGAATAAATTAATTCTTGAAATTGTTTTATTGAATTCTTATGTCATTGTCATCATCCTCATGTTTATATTATGTTGAAAGTCATCTGCGTGGTCCATGGTGCATAGATGGACTTGGTATGATTATGACCGAGGATTATTCTAATAATCATGGCCGTAATGTTACAAATGATGTGGAAAAAGTCCTCATTGGCTGTGTGGTGCATTGATGGACAATTTTTTGGTATGATTATGGCTATGGATTCTCTTCGGCCAATGGTGCAAAGATGAATTATTTTATGGCATGATCATGACCATTGATGAATACACAAATATCCTTGGCCCGTGGTGCATGGATAATTTGTGGTCGTGACCCTAATGAATATCCTTGGTCGTAGTGCAGGGATGATGTGGATTATTTATTAAGCTGAGTCTCAGCGATAAAAGTGATGAAAAAAAAAACCTTTTTAAATCATAAAAGATAATAGATTTTATTCTCTACTTGACTCTTTTAATGGATTACATGTTCTGCTGCAGTTAAACTTGATGTCTATTCTATTTTATCAGTTGAACACTGTTGAAGACTAATGATAATTTATTCTGTATTATCTTTGTCATAATATTTCTTATTGGGCTAGTTGAGCTCACCCTTTCTTTCACTGTTCTCTTCAGAAAATGAGAACGTAGCCGGGACTAGTCGGGGAACAGAGTGATGGTTCGAGATGGTGTCTTAGTAGTCCTCACTATTTTATAAAATAGTGTGATAATAAATGTAATGAGGACTTATTCTAAGAGTGAATATTGTCTAGAAGATAATATTTGTATTAAAACTCACAGCATATATTTTGTCGTATTTTACACGATTGTTGTATAATTAAGTTGTATTTGAATTTTGTATCATGTATTTGGCGACTCAAGATGGGTGATGTATACCTATTTTGGGGGCGTCACAGTCGATACATTCTTTTGCCTGTTTCCGCTGCTCAATTTTCGAGTTCAGTGTCCCGCCGCTTTGTTTTTAATTAGTTTCCAGACGCCGCTGCTTTGTTTGGTTTGTTTGTGGTCGTCGTCGCTGCTTTATTTGGTTACTGTTATATTCTGATTTGGTTACTAAGTACTTTTTGACAATATGGAGGTTGATTAAATTGGTTTTGGAAACTTGTTGATTGTGTTTTGGTTGCTAGCGCTTATATATTTGGATACTACTGATTGGTCTTTGATTCTACTACCAGTAGTTTGACATTGTTTGTTTGTTCATATTGGGTTTTTTGGACTCTTTCGTTTAGAGGTAACCAAATGTGTATTAGTGAGTGACACAACTTCATCATGTTGGCTACTATTTATCTTTTGATTATTTTAACACATTGAACATATTGAGGAATTCCATTATTACTTATCTAATTTATAATATTTTTTGAATTTTAATTTAAAAGTATGTCGAAATTCCAATGTACAATATACCCCAATTAGATAGCACAATAAACATGCGTCCAATTGTCTAATATGTAGTGACCAATAAATCTAATTGAGGTATCCCGAATGATCAATTTTATAGTGATGGTAATTGTAAGACCCCAACTTATTATGAATAAAAATTAAATTTTCTCTAATTATTTATTTTGAAATAATAAGGTGTTAATTTGATATAATATTTTGGTTATGGGTGAAATGTGCAAATTTTGCAAAATATGCAAATGGTTATAAAATATTCATTTTTTGTCGGGGAATATTCGTTTGGTCGTAGAATATTCTTGTTGTCGGGGAATATTAAATGCGACAGTAGCGACCATTCGTGGGCCTCATAATGAGAATAAGCGTCGGATGAAGAAAACGACAAGTTTGAATTTTTATAAATAACGGTGTAGTTGTTACCGTTAACACTGTTGGAATATCCGGTGGTTAAAATACGATGTCGTGTGGTTGCACATTAGCACAATCATATTGCATAATATTTTGAATTATTGATTCTTACGTGAAGAAGACACTTACTCAATAATTGTTTCTGATAATTACTTTTCAATATTTTATTTTATTGATTCAATAATTGCTACGTTGATATTTTATATTATTGTTATTTCAATAATAGTCATCGCATAATATTTTTCCATTATCGGATCAATAATTCATATTATTTGAATAATATTATTAGATAGCATTATTGACAATGTCTAGAAAGTTACATCTAAGGAGAGATTTGGTCACCTAATTGCTGGCAATGAGAGAAATCCTTATCGGAAAGCCCCTCTTTCACAGGAGCGGCTTTGGTTGTCATAATTATGATTCTGTAATATTATTTGTGAATAATTAATTATTGATTTATATGATAAGGAAATATTTATTTTACAATTTATGGATATATTTATTTTATGTGGATATTGTAAGACCCCAACTTATTATAAATGAAATTTAATTTCTTTTATTTATTATTTTGAAATAGTAAGGGTTGGTTTGATTAATGTGGTTAGTTATGGGTACAAATGCATGAATATCTTAAATAAGCAAGTGGTTATAAAATATTCATTGTTGTCGGGAATATTCGTTTGGTGGTGGAATATTCTTCTTGTGCAGGAATATTAAATGCGACGGTAGCATCCTTGTGTGGGCCCTCATAACTGAAAGCGATTGGATGAAAAAAATAGACAAGAATAAGTTATTTATAAATAACAGGCGTGGTTATTCTGAATTATCTTTGTTAAAATACTTGGTGGTTAAAACACGATGCACATAGTATTGCACCAATTATTGATTCTTACGTGAAGACACTACTCAATAATTGTTACGATAATTCTTTATTCAATATTTTATTTTATTGATTCAATAATTGCTACGTTTATATTTTATATTGTTGTTGTTTGAATAATTGTCAACGCATAGTATTTTCCATTATCGGATCAATAATTCATATTATTTGAATAATATTATTTGATAGCATTATTGGCAATGTCTAGAAAGTTACATCTAAGGAGAGGTTTGGTCACCTAATTGCGGCGCCCGATGAGAGAAATCCTTATTGAAAGCCCTCTTTCCTGAGGAACGCACGGTTGTCGATGTTGTGATTACTGTAATATTATTCGTGAATAATTAATTATTAATTTATATGATAAGGAAAATACTCATTTTATGTGGATATAGATGGAGAAAATTTTAAAGTAATAATAGTTGAAAAATTGATAGTTTATCTTTTCTGATAAATAATTCATTTAAATATATTATTATATTTTAATAATATAATAATGGTAATATTTTTACAATGAATATGGGATATATGATTAAATGAGGAGGAAGAGTATTTTTGTTACAAAAATTGTTTAAAACATGTTAAACATGTTTGTGGACCCCATTTCTTGACTGAAATTTGATTATAGCTTGTAAAATCGCCCGTTTGTGGATTTCGGTCAATTTCTGTTTGGAATTTGGAAAAACTTTCTTCTGCAAAGTTGTAGAGAATGAAATTTCCTATGAAAAGGACATAAGGTTTGAATTTTTCTAATAAAAGGGCTATTTATTATGAATTATTGAAGTTCTGAAGTTCCAGAATAATTAATTTTTGAAGTTTTAAATATTTTTTTTTACAAAAAACGTGTTTTTCACTTTTTTGAGTGGATGGCTGATGTTTGGACTCAATTAGTGTGTGTAGGGAGTTTTAGAAAAATAAAATTAATATTATATTAAATTTTCTGCTTTGGTGTTATAAGCATTTTTCTATAAATAGGGTTCTTAGGTTAGAATTTAAAATCACACCAGAAACTGAAGTTTTCTCTCTCTATATTATCGAGCGTATTCTTGTGAGTATTTTGATACTTTGAGAGTTGCTATACGGTGCAAGTTCTTTCAGCACTATATCCAATATTCTAGTCAGGGATATTTTTTTTTTAAAAAAAATGATATTATTTCTTCTAATATCATTATGCCGGATTATTGGTAAGATTTTTCTTGTGAAATTCTTGTCTTTTAGTGTCGGGGTTACTATTCATGTATACGACACTATTCACGTATACGGTACTATTCACGAATACAACACTATTCACAGAAAAATTAAATTTTTGTTTTTGTCCAAAATATCGATTATGGATACTAGCTTTGATTGTATCCATGTTTTAATCATTCTTGAATTTTACTTCACTATGATTATTAATGAAGTATTTTTGAACTCGGATTGTTTAAAGTACGAATCCTTAATATTTATTCTTTTGTTTCATTGAATTCGTTTTCTTTAAAATATTTTTCATCATCCTCAGTCCTAAATGATGGTATTACTGAATATCTTTGGCCTGTAGTGCAAAGATGATTGATTTTATTATGAATATATTTGGCCTGTAATGCAAAGATGGTTGATTTTATTATGAATATCTTTGGCCCGTAGTGCAAAGATGTACAGGTGTTGAGATGAACATGACTGACTGATGAATATTTTTGGCATGTAGTGCAAAGATGAATGTTTGATTCAAGATGAATATTGATTGATGTTATAGGGATAAAATAATGATGATGGACTTTTAAAATCATAGATTATAGTAGATTTCATTCTCTACGTAACTCATCTATGAATTATTATTTCCGTTGCGAATATTGATCTGAAATTTGTTGTCTATTGTATTTTATCAGATTTTTCCCTGTTGAAGACTAATGATAATTTGTTCTATATTATCTTAGTCATAATATTCTTTACTGGGCTAGTTGAGCTCACCCTTTTCCTTTTTGCTCCATTTTTCTTCTCAGGAGGCGAGAATGTAGCGAGTTCGAGTCGAGGTGTGGAATGATGATTATAGAAAGTTGTTTTAGTAGTCCTCACCATTTTTGTAAAATAATGTACCAATAATTGTAATGAGGACTTATTTGGGTGTGAATATTATCTAGATGGCAATATTTGTATTTAAACTCACAGTTTATATATTGTATTAATAAAGTTGTAGTTGTTTCTGTACCATATTATTGACGACTCAAAATGGGTGATGTATACCTATTTTGGGGGCGTCACAGTTGGTATCATAGCTAGGTTATATGATCTCTGGTGGAGATCGGGGAATAGAACTAGGAGGGGAGAGACGAGTAAAACCTTCGCTAGTGTGTCTTACCTAAGCTTATTTGGTTGTTGGTCAGTATATAGGGATATTATGTGATATGTTGATTTCTTTAATTAACCCTTGTTTTATGGCAGTATTTGAGAATGTCGACTGAGAATGTTAACATTGGAGTAAATGAGACCGTGGAGACACCTTTACTTATCAACGAGGAGAACGTGCAACAGGCTGGCAATGTTCCTCCTGTGAACAACACCACTGAGCAGATGATGAACGACGGGATGTTTAGAAGCTTTTTGCAGTTCATGCAAAATCAGACGAGGGAGACTCGTGCACAAAATACAGGTGGAAATGATAACAACGCACGGTTTGTCACAGCCAAGTAGTTCATAGAGTTGGGACCACCAAAATTCTGGGGAAAGCCAGATCCGATTAAGGCAGAAACGTGGGTCAAACAAATCACCAAGATATTCGATGTCTTGGGATGCACGGAGGAATAGAAGGTTCCATTCGCCACCTTTATGTTCCGTAATGAGGTAGATTACTGGTGGGAATCTGTGAAGCGTACCCATCCAGCCGCACTCAGCATGTCTTGGGAGACGTTTCAGAAACTGTTCAATGACAAGTACTTTCCTAAAAGTATTCGTCATATGAAGGAAGTTGAGTTTATTAGATTGGAACAAAACAATATGACGGTGTTCCAGTACGAGGAGAAGTTTGCAGAGTTATCCAGGTTTGCACCTCATTTGGTGGAGAATGAGGAACGATATGCGGATGTTTCGAGAGGTTTGAAACCCAAGGCGTACGTCGATATCTCATTTCTCATAAATTTTCTCTCTATTCAGGATGTTGTCAATGAGGCTCAATTGTTAGAGCGAGATAACGAGTACGTTCAACCAAGGACCATAACCGAGGATCATCTGGGGTGATGGCAGTCATCGAACAACGATAACCAAATGGAGAAAGAAAAATACGGACAAAATGGTAACCACTTTGGTGGTAATCATAGCCATGAAAATAAAAAGAAGCGAGTCGGGGAGATTTTAAAAGAGGAGATTCAACAATGACCATATGAAGACGTCGCACCAAAGAACAACTAGTTCTAAGGGAGGAGAACGACCACCCATCATATCTATAAATGCAGGGAAATAGGGACATATCATTAAACCGCCCTAGCAGTTCAAGGTATGTTATAATTGTAGAAAAGAAGGACATATCGCTCGAGATTTATGCAATGGCGAAACCAAGTCCAAAGGGGATGGTGATTCAAAAGGCTGTCCTAGAAAAGTCAAAGTCAACGGTTCCTGGAAGAGCGTTTGTCGTGATTGGTCAAAATGCGAGGAACCCAAAAGAGGTGATCACGGGTAAACTAATCATAAATTCTTGCGAAGCTTATACCTTACTTGATCTGGGTGCTACCCATTCATTTATCTCTCTAACGCCAGTGCTCAACATTTAAACTTGTCTCCGGAGAAATTAGACTTTGATTTATCCGTGGAGACTCCGTTAGGAGAAACTTTTATCACATCCACTGTTTATAAATCTTGTTTGATCTAAGTTGGCACCATCACATTACCTGTTGACCTTATCTCTTTAAAGATACTTGCTTTTGATGTGATTTTAGGGATTGATTGGTTAACTACTCATCATGCCAAAATTGATTGTTTTTGTAAGGTTGTTAATTTTCATATTCCTAACCAACCTGTTGTACGAATTCAAGCAACTAAACCATTAAAATTAATCACTGTCATATCAAGTCATAAAGCTATTCGCTTATTGAAAAGCGGATGTCAAGCTTTCTTAGCCCATGTTATGGATTTGAATAAAGACACGTCAGATTTGAATAATATTCCTGTTGTTAGTAAATTTCCGGCGTATTTCTGAGGAACTTCCTGGTCTACCCCCCGAGCGTGAAGTTGAATTCTTTATTGATCTTGAACTGGTACAAAGCCCATTTCTAAAACCCATATTGAATGGCTCTATTTAACTTCGGGGAGTTAAAGGTCCAACTACGGAGTTGTTGGATATCGGTTTCATTCGTTCTAGTACATCTCCTTGGGGTGCTCCTATTTTATTTGTAAAGAAGAAAGACGGGAGTATGCGACTTTGTATTGACTATCGATAATTGAACCATGTCACCATCAAGAATAGGTATCCGTTACCTCGTATTAATGACCTGTTTGACTCGTTGCAAGGAGCGCAATTCTTTTCAAAGATCAATTTTCGCTTACGGATATCATCACCAAAGATTAGAATCGAGGATATTCCAAAGACGCCTTCGAACTCAATCACGGGCATTATGAATTCCTAGTCATGTCTTTTGGATTGACTAATGCTCCTGCAGCTTTCATGGATATGATGAACCGGATATTCAAGGAATATTTGGATCAGTTCGTTGTTGTCTTTATTGATGACATCCTCATATATTCCAAAAGTCGTGAAGATCATGAGCACCATTTGAAGCTGGTACTCCAAAGGCTTCGTGAAAACAAACTATATGCCAAGTTGAAGAAATGCGAGTTCTAGCTTGAGGAAGTAGCATTCCTTGGGCACGTGGTGTCAAAACATAGAGTATCTGTTGACCTGGTGAAGATTGAAGCAATACAAAGTTGGGAGCAACCGAAGATGGTGACCGAAGTACGTAGCTTTTTAGGCTTAGCTGGTTATTATCGGAGATTCGTGGAAGGATTTTCTCAAATTGCTACTCCGTTAACTCAGCTGACTTGGAAAGATACAAAATTCGTATGGAGCGAGGAATGCGAGGATAGTTTCCAAGAGCTCAAGAGGAGACTCATTTCGGAACCTGTTTTGACAATACCATCTGGTTAAGATGGATTTGTTATCTACAACGATGCTTCAGGCAAAGGGTTAGGATGTGTTCTCATGTAACATGGGAAAGTCATAGCCTATGCCTCGCGACAACTTAAAGAATATAAGAGAAATTATCCTACTCATGATTTAGAGTTGGCAGCAGTCGTTTTCGCGCTAAAGATCTGGAGGCACTATCTATATGGGGAGAAAGTGGAGATATATTCAGACCACAAAAACCTCAAATATTTCTTCACCCAAAACGAACTCAACATGCGGCAACGACGTTGGCTCGAGCTGTTAAAAGATTATGACCACACCATTCAATACCATCCTGGAAAAGCAAACGTGGTAGCTGACGCGTTGAGTAGAAGATCGTATGCAGGAATGAGTGCGATGATGTCAAGTGTACGCATAGAGCCAACTTTAATAGAAAAAGTTAAATTTGCTCAAGCCACAGACCCGAAGCTGAAGGTGCTATTCTGGAAGCGAGAATCGATGAAGAAGGAATACTTCGAGTCCACTCCAGACTTTGTGTTCCTAACGACTCTGATTTGAAGTACAAGATCATGACAGAGGCACATAATACACCGTTTGAAATCCATCCTGGAAGTACCAAAATGTATCGTGATCTTCGACATACATTTTGGTACAACAATATGAAGAGAGAGATTGCAAAGTTTATCTCGAGGTGTTTAACTTGTCAACGTGTAAAGACGGAGCATCAAGTGCCTATGGGTCCATTGCAACCACTTGAGATTCCAAAATGGAAGTGGGAACACATTACCATAGATTTCGTTACGGGTCTTCCCACGGTTTCTCAAGGCATAAAGGCTATTTGGGTTATTGTTGATAGATTAACCAAGTCTGCTCATTTCTTGCCGATACGGGAGACTTATTCCCTTGAACGTCTTGCTCCTATGTACATAAATGAGATTGTGAGATTGCATGGCATGCCAGTATCCATAGTTTCATATCGTGACCCAAGATCCAATTCACGATTTTGGGTTAGTTTGCAAAAAGCTATGGGCACGGATTTACGATTTAGTTCGGCATACCATCCTCAAACGGACGGACAATCAGAGAGGACTATTCAAACTCTTGAAGATCTATTAAGACTCTGTGTCCTAAACTTAAAAGGGAGTTGGGATAAGTATTTACCATTGATGGAATTCTCCTACAACAACAGTTATCAGGCAAGTATAGGGGTAGCTCCATTCGAAGCATTATATGGACGAAAGTGTCGCTCTCCAGTATGTTGGGACGAGGTGGGTGAAGCAACATTGTTGGGACCAGAGTTGGTACGTATGACTGCAGAAAAGATCCAAATGATTCGATAATGTATACAAACGGCACAAGATCGACAAAAGAGTTATGCAGATCTTCATTGAAAGGACGTGAAATTTAGTATTGGGGATCATATATTGTTGCGTGTTGCCCCATTGAAGGGAGTTACAAGATTTGGGATGAGAGGAAAGCTCAATCCACGATTTATTGGTCCATTTCAGATTCTTAACCGAGTAGGAAATGTAGCCTATAGACTCGCGTTACCTCCAAGTATGTCTCGTGTTCATAATGTTTTTCATATATCTGTGCTTCGTAAATATGTGAAAGACCCGAACCACATTATTGAGTTAGAATCGGACGAGATAGTCGAGGACTTAATGTATGAAGAGGTACTTGTCAAGATCTTGGATAGGAAGGAGCATGTCTTACGTACAAAGGTCATACCACAAGTCAAAGTTTTGTGGAGGAACCATACTATAGAGGAAATGACCTGGGAGTTGGAAACGAAAATGAAAGCGAGGTATCCTCACCTTTTCGAAACACCAAGTACGTACATCAATTTCGAGGACGAAATTTCATAAGGAGGGGAGGTTGTAAGACCTCAACTTATTATAAATAAAATTTAATTTCTTTTATTTATTATTTTGAAATAGTAAGGGTTGATTTGATTAATGTGGTTAGTTATGGGTACAAATGCGCAAATATCTTAAATAAGCAAGTGGTTATAAAATATTCATTGTTGTCGGGAAATATTCGTTTGGTCGTGGAATATTCTTACTGTCGGGAAATATTCGTACGACGGCACAGCCTTGTGTGGGCCCCATAATAGAAAGCGATTGGATGAAGAAAACGACAAGAATAAGTTGTTTATAAATAACGACGTAGTTGTTACCGTTAATACTGTTGAAATACTTGGTGGTTAAAATGCAGTAGCACACGGTATTGCACCAATTATTGAGTCTTACGTAAGAAGGCACTACTCAATAATTGTTACAGTAATTATTGTTCAATATTTTATTTTATTGATTCAATAATTGCTAAGTTGATATTTTATATTGTTGTTGTTTCAATAATTGTCACTACACAGTATTTTCCATTATCAGATCAATAATTCATATTATTTGAATAATATTATTTGATAGCATTATTGGCAATGTCTAGAAAGTTCTGTCTAAGGAGAGGTTTGGTCACCTAATTGCGCACCAGTAAGGAAAAATCCTTATTAAAAAGCCCCCTCTTTCCTAGGAACCGGTAGTTTATCGATGTGATTGTGATTCTGTAAATTATTTGTGAATAATTAATTATTAATTTATATGATAAGGAAAATACTCATTTTATGTGGATATAGATGGAAAAAATTTTAAAGTAACAATTGTTGAAAAATTGATAGTTTATCTTTTTTGATAAATAATTCATTTAAATATATTATTATATTTTAATAATATAATAAAAGTTATATTTTTACAATGAATGTGGGATATATATGAATAAATGAGGAGGAAGAGTATTTTTGTTACAAAAATTGTTTAAAACATGTTAAACATGTTTGTGGACCCCAAAATTAGGTATTCCTCACTCCATCTTGAGTCGCCAAATACATGGTACAGAATACAAATACAAGCTTAATTATAAAATTGTCGTGTAATATACGACAATACATAAACTGAGAGTTCTAATAGGAATATTGTCATCTAGACAATATCCACACTCAAAGGAGTCCTCATTACATTTATTATCACACTATTTAACATAATAGTGAGGACTACTAATGCTATCTTCTGGACCGTCACTCTTTTCCTCGACTCGTCCCAGCTATATTCTCATTTCCTGAAGAGAACAGTGAAAGAAAGGGTGAGCTCAATTAGCCCAGTAAAAAATATTATGACTAAGATAATGCAGAATAAATTATCAATAGTCTTCAACAATTTTAAAATGATAAAATACAATAGACATCAAGTTTAACTACAATGGAATAAGTAATCCTTTAGAAGAGTCAAGTAGAGAATAAAACCTACTATCTTCTATGATTTAAAAATGTTTTCATCAAATTTTATTGCTGAGACTCAGCTTAATAAATAAACCACATCTTCGAATCATTCATGTACTACGGGCCAAGGATATTCATTAAATCATCAATGGTCATGACTATACTAAATAATCCCTAGTCATAATCATACCAAGTCCATCTCTGCACGTAAGCCAAAGATATACAACTATAAAATCAACAACCGACAGTCTATCTTTGCACGGAAGCCAAAGATATACAATTCAATAATCCACAGTCCATATTTGCACGTAAGCCAAGATAACTTTTATCGCCAAATAAGCATGAGGATGATGACAATGATATAAACATTAATCAACTGAAAATAAAGATAAATATTAAAGACTTTAAATTTATCCAAATATTATCAATCACATAATAAATTCATAATCTAATATTATAAATATCATAACAATATTTTAATCACGTCTTAAACTTATACACAATTTATGTCAATTATTTACACTTTATCAAATAATGCATTTAATCATTCAAAATGCCATACTCATAAGATTTCATCACCAATGATCAAATTCCTTATCAACAATCTACATATACCTTATATAGGATTTCCAAACCATAAAATCCTATCTTCCAACTTTGTTACTTCACATAACATATTTAACTCATATGTTTGTAACTAAACTATTTTCATGAAAAATACCAAATCAGTCCCAAAAATATTTCTTTTCTGGGATTTAGCATAATATAGTCCCATAATGAACATATATTTTTCTCAGAATTTTTAAAATTCATTTACTATTTTTCAAAAATTAATTTCTAATTAATTCCTTAAGAAATTAGCTACCTCAAGTTTAACTCCAGAAATTCCTAAATCTTGGCAGGATCTTACACATGTTAACGTGATCTTTCAGTTTAAATTTCATGGTCATCGAAGTTATAGAACTCCGGTTATAGCATTTTTCGTCGAAAAAACCTAAATATTGAAATGGTCATAACTTGCTCATTTTAAGTCGGAATGAGCTCATTTTTGGACAGGAGGTACTTTATACCATATATTTTCATGTCCCAAAAGTCCGAATTTTTCTCATAAATTAAGTGGTCAAAACAGCCCTTACAAAATCGTGGCAGCAGCTTTTTGGACATTTTGCAGTTTTGACTCCTTTTCTAAAATTAGTCAACACGAAAATCTACAATACCTTTTCCAGTGATTCCACCTGGATAAGTTAGAAAACTCATAGATCTAACTCTAGGACTTGACCACACTTAAAAAATCGAAATATAATAGGAGATATGGTCAATTGAATTTCATGTTACGTTTTTACCAAAATCTGATTTTTCAACCCTTTGTGATTTCTAAGAAACTTTCATGTTTTCACATAATAATCAACATAACTCATCATAACACTTACTAATACCACATATACCCATGATTTTCATTAGTCCAATGCTCTCATCATAATCAACGTAATCGGATCATTTCCACAATTTAATAAGGAATGAATATAAAGGATCATTCACCATGCATGTGGTAGAATAATAAACAATGGAATAACAGAAGGATTCACCATGTATGCGATAGAGACCGCACAGACAGGTTATTCCCAACATAATGATAAATAATGGAACCAGTCCCAAGTAACGCATGCATGTGGATATTCGGCGGAATAATAAATACTGAATAATAAATAATGGAACCAGTCCCAAAGAAACACACGTAGACGTGATATTCCAATGTAATAATAAAATAACGGAACAAAGTTAGGTGAAATTAAGACCAAGCGAGGATATTCCAATGTAATAATAAAGAATGGAATAATAGAATAATTTCACCATGTATGCGGTACTTCGCATAAACAGGTTATTCCAACATAATAATAAGGAATGGAATAATAGAAGAATTTCACCATATATGCAGTACTTCGCATAAACAGGTTATTCCAACATAATAATAAGGAATGGAATAACAACTCTTACGAGTATTGAAAGAAATTAATTCTCTTCATGAATACGAAAGAATAATACCCTTTACGAGTACAACAAATAATATCCCTTACCTTTGAAATAAGAGTATTCCGAACGGTAGGGCGGGAATATACTTGAAGAAAACTTGCACTATCTTCTACGCTCAAAGCTTTCTTAAACTCTAAAGAAATACGCTCGAGATTACAGAAGAAGAACTCTCTCTATAGTTTCTCTCTCTAGAGTTTCATAGAATTCGTAAGAAATAATGAAGGAATGAGTTTCTATTTATAGAAGAATGGACTGCATAGTAACTAATTCATGAACGGTCCAGATTGATTTACTTTTAATCGGACGGTCCATATTTAAAGCAAAATCTTTTAAATAAAATATAATATATTCTATTTATTGCTTAATAAAATGAATAACTTTATAAAATTATTCTGTTTTATATAAAAAGATTTTTACTATGCAAACACTATGCAAACACTATGCATAATAAAATATAATATATTCTATTTTTAGAATAACTTTATAAAAATATTTTGTTTTATATAAAAAGATTTTACTATGCAAAACATTATGCATAATAGAATATAATATATTCTATTTATAGAATAACTTTATAAAAGTATTCTGTTTTATATAAAAAGCTTTTCTATTTTATTACATTAATAATACTAATAAAACAAAACTGAGTGACTTATCACGTAAGCATTAATAATCAATACTGTGTACTACTATGCAATCACACGTATTACTGTACTTTTACTACCGAGTAGTTCAACAGTATTAACGGTAAAACTTCCGCCGTTATTTTTATAAAAATATTTTTGTCATTTTCTTAATCCGACAATAATTCCGTTGTAGGGTCCACGAATGATTGTCTTGGTCGTCAGACGATATTCCTCGCTAAAACAAATATTCCCCGACCAATCGAATATTATATAACAACTTGCGTACTTTGCAAAATTTCTAAATATTACCCATAACTATAACGTTATCTCAAATCCACACCAAAATTTTGAAAAAATATTTTTGAAAATTAAATCTTTATTCATAAAATTTGGGGTCTCACAATCTCCCTCCTTATGAAAATTTCACCTCAAAATTTACGTACGTACCTGGTATGACGAAGAGGTGAGGATACCTTGAATACCTTTATCGTCGAAAACATTAAATTCATCTTTGCAATATGGCCAAAGATATTCATTAACAATTCATCTTTGCATTACAGGCCAACTGTATAACCAATAATCAACAGTTTCATCTTTTTTACTACCAACCCATTTGTATAACCAATAATCAATAGTTCATCTTTTGCACTACAGAATGACTATATAACTAATAATCAATCAGCTTCATCTTTGCACTACAGGCCAAAGATATACAACTGTAAAACCAATAATATTGAGACTCAGCTTAATAGTATCACGACCACGAATTATCCATGCACTACGGGCCAAGGATATTCGTGTTTTCAATTACGAACATGATTATACCGAATAATCCCTGGTCATAATCATACCAAGTCCATCTATGCACTACGGGCCAAAGATGACTTTTACCACATCATTTGTAACATTACGGTTATGATTATACCGAATAATCCCTGGTCATAATCATACCAAGTCCATCTATGCACTACAGGCCACAGATGACTTTCAACAAAATATAAATATGATGAGTAGTTAATCAATCGATTCCTAAAATCACATCAAAGGCAAGTATTTTCAAAGAGATAAGATCGACAGGTAACGTGAAAGTGTCGATTTGAAACAAGATTTATAAACAGTGGAGGTAACGAAAGTTTCTCCTAACGAAGTTTCAACCAATAAGTCAAAGTCTAACTTCTCAGGAGTCAAATTTAAACTAGGTGAAATACAAGAGTGAGTAAAACTAGTATCGAATAAGATATTGACTTTGCAAGAGTTTATAATTAACTTACACGTAATAACTTCGTTCGGGTTTCTTTACAAATGCTCTCACTTAAACTACCGAATTTGACTTTGTTATACGACAATATCGAGCTAAATGACCTTCTCTTCTTGAAATTTTCACTTCTATTATCTTGGTCATGATTACCACCGAAGTGGTTACCATTCTTGGCATGATAATTTCCCCCACGATGGTCATCATTGTTCCGATGGCCATTGCCACTGATACGATTGTTATCGTGTTATTGGTCATTACCTTTTGGTTGTGCTAACTCATTATCGCGCTCCAATAACTGACCCCTATTCACAATATCTGAATATAAACAAAGTTTATGAGAAATGAGGTATTGACGTATATCGAGTTTCAAACCTCTTAGAAACATTCGCGTCATTCGCTCCTCATTATCGACCAAATGGGATGCAAACTGGGATAACTCCGCAAATTTAACACTATCATAAAACAAGGGTTAATTGACATATCACAAATTATCCTTATACTCTGACTGACCAATTAAATACCAAATAAACTTAGGTAGGTCATACTAGCGAAGGAATTCCCCGTCTCTCCCCTCCTAGTTCTTGTCTCACATATCAGCCAGGGATCATATCCCTAAGCTTTGATACCAACTGTGACCCGCATCCAGGACTTGGATAACATCTCACAATGATACCTATCAACTTGTCACCGTTCATCACGGCGTCCCCTATGGAAAGTCTGGCTTCGGAGCATCCCAAGACTTGGAAGTCACCAGATAAAGGCTCGGGGCTCTTTTCTATGGCTTTGATACCAACTGTGACGCCTCCAAAATTAGGTATTCATCACCCATCTTGAGTCACCAAATACATGGTACAGAATACAAATACAAGCTTAATTATACAACTGTCGTGTAATATACGACAATACATAAACTGAGAGTTCTAATAGGAATATTGTCATCTAGACAATTATCCACACTCAAAGGAGTCCTCATTACATTTATTATCACACTATTAACAGAATAGTGAGGACTACTAATGCTATCTTTTGAACCGGCTACTCTTTTCCCGACTCGTCCCCATATATATTCTCATTTCACGAAGAGAACAAAGAAAGAAAGGGTGAGCTCAACTAGCCCAATGAAGAAATATTATAACTAAGATAATGCGAATAAATTATCAATAGTCTTCAACAATTTTAAACTGATAAAATACAATAGACATCAAGTTTAACTGTAGCGGAATAAGCAATCCTTTAGAAGAGTCAAGTAGAGAATAAAACCTACTATCTTCTATTATTTAAAAATATTTTCATCAAATTTTATTGCTGAGACTCAGCTTAATAAATAAACCACATCTTCGAATCATTCATGTACTACGGGCCAAGGATATTCATTAAATCATCAATGGTCATGACTATACTAAATAATCCCTAGTCATAATCATACCAAGTCCATCTCTGCACGTAAGCCAAAGATATACAACTATAAAATCAACAACCGACAGACTATCTTTGCACGTAAGCCAAAGATATACAATTCAATAATCCACACTCCATCTTTGCACGTAAGCCAAGATAACTTTTATCGCCATATAAGCATGAGGATGATGACAATGATATAAACGTTAATCAACTAAAAATAAGGATAAATATTAAAGACTTTAAATTTATCCAAATATTATCAATCACATAATAAATTCATAATCTAATATTATTAATATCATAACAATATTTTAATCACGTCTTAAACTTATACACAATTTATGTTAATTGTTTACACTTTATCAAACAATGTATTTAATCATTCAAAATGCTATACTCATAAGATTTCATCACCAATGATCAAATCCCTTATCAATAATCTACATATACCTTATATAGGATTTCCAAGCCATAAAATCTATCTTCCAACTTTTGTTACTTCACATAACATATTTAACTTTCATATGTTTCAGTAACTAAACTATTTTCATGAAAAATACCAAATCAGTCCCAAAAATATTTCTTTTCAAGGATTTAGCATAATATAGTCCCATAATGAACATATATTTTTTTCCAGAATTTTTAAAATTCATTTACTATTTTTCAAAAATCAATTTCTAATTAATTGCTTAAGAAATTAGCTACCTCAAGTTTAACTCCAGAAATTCCCAAATCTTGGCAGGATCTTACACATGTTAACGTGATCTTCCAGTTTAAATTTCATGGTCATCTAAGTTATAGAACTCCGGTTATAGCATTTTTCGTCGAAAAAACCTAAATATTGAAATGGTCATAACTTGCTCATTTTAAGTCGGAATGAGCTCATTTTTGGACAGGAGGTACTTTATACCATATATTTTCATGTCCCAAAAGGCCGGAATTTTTCTCATAAATTAAGTGGTCGAAACAACCCTTACAAAATCATGGCAGCAGCTTTTTGGACATTTTGCAGTTTTGACTCCTTTTCTAAAATCAGTCCACACGAAAATCTACAATACCTTTTCCAGTGATTCCACCTGGATAAGTTAGAAAACTCATAGATCTAACTCTAGGACTTGACCACACTCAAAAATTCAAAATATAATAGGAGATATGGTCAATTGAATTTCATGTTACGTTTTTACCAAAATCTAATTTTTCAACCCTTTGTGATTTCTAAGAAACTTTCATGTTTTCACATAATAATCAACATAACTCATCATAACACTTACTAATACCACATATACCCATGATTTTCATCAGTCCAATGCTCTCATCATAATCAACGTAACCAGATCATTTCCATAATTTAATAAGGAATAAATATAAAGGATCATTCACCATGCGTGTGGTAATCTACATGTACGTTTATTCCAATGTAATAATAAAGAATGGAATAACGTAAGGATTCACCATGCATGCGATAGAGACCGCATGCATCATGAGTTATTCCCAATAGAATGATAAATAATGGAACCGGTCCCAGGCGTACGCATGCAGACGGGATATTCGAGACGTAATAATAAATCTTGAATAATAAATAATGGAACCAGTCCGACGTAAATGCATAGGCGGGATATTCGGCGAATAATAAATAACGGAACCGTGTCAAAGTAAATTTGCCCAAGGGATATTCCAATGAATAATAAAGAATGGAATAATAGAAGAATTTCACCATGTATGCGGTACTTCGCATAAACAGGTTATTCTAACATAACAATACGAAATTGAATAATAGAAGAATTTCACCATGTATGCAGTACTTCGCATAAACAGGTTATTCCAACATAATAATAAGGAATTGAATAATAGAAGAATTTCACCATGTATGCAGTACTTCGCATAAACAGGTTATTCCAACATAATAATAAGGAATGGAATAACAACTCTTACGAGTATTGAAAGAAATTAATTCTCTTCATGAATACGAAAGAATAATACCCCTTACGAGTACAACAAATAATATCACTTACCTTTGAAAGAAGAGTATTCTGAACGGTAGGGCGGGAATATACTTGAAGAAAACTTGCACTATCTTCTACGCTCAAAGCTTTCTTAAACTCTAAAGAAATACGCTCGAGATTACAAAAGAAGAACTCTCTCTATAGTTTCCCTCTCTAGAGTTTCAGTGAATTTGTAAGAAATAATAAAGGAATGAGCTTTTATTTATAGAAGAATGGACTGCATAGTAACTAATTTATGAACGGTCCAGATTGATTTACTTTTAATCGGACGGTCCATATTTAAAGCAAAATCTTTTAAATAAAATATAATATATTTTATTTATTGCCTAATAAAACGAATAACTTTATAAAAGTATTATGTTTTATATAAAAAGATTTTTTGTAAGACCCCGATTTTTTTTTTTAAATAAAAGGAATTTCCTTTATTTATTATTTTGAAATAGTAAGGGTTGATTTGATTAATGTGGATAGTTAAGGGTTAAATACGCAAATATTTCAAAATAAGCAAGTGGTTATAAAATATTCATTTTTGCTCGGGAATATTCATTTGGTCGTGGAATATTAAATGCTTGTCTGGGAATATTAAATGCGACGGTGCTGACCATGTGTGTGGGCCCCATAACTGAGCGATTGGATGAAGAAAACGAAAAATATAAGTTGGTTAAAAATAATCTGCGTAGTTATTCTGAAGATTATCTTGTTGGAATACCCGGTGGTTAAAATACGATGTCTGGCGTTAGTTGCAAGATGCTTTACCTGGTATTGCATGCGAATTGTTGAATTATTGATCCTTACGTGAAGGCACTACTCAATAATTTTCACGATGAATTCTTGCTTCAATATTTTATTTTATTGATTCAATAATTGATGCGTTGATATTTTATATTATTATTTGTTCAATAATTGTCAACGCACATTATCTCCATTATCGGATCAATAATTCATATTATTTGAATAATATTATTAGATAGCATTATTGGCAATGTCTAGAAAGTTACATCGAAGGAGAGGTTTGGTCACCTAATTGCGGCGTCGATGAGGAGAAATCCTTATCTGAAAGCCCCTCTTTCTGAGGAACGGCTGGCTCATTTGTCATAATTGTGATTCTATAATATTATTTGTGAATAATTAATTATTGATTCATATGATAAAGAAATATTTATTTTATGTGGATATAAATGATGGATTTATTTATGTGGTTATAAATGAAGAAATTATGTTGAGGTGTTTTATCGATATTTTATCGGATTGGAGGTATTAAAAATTAAATCGGGGTTTTGAGATATATTTGCGGGGTTATAATTTTTAATCCGACCGATTGGATTGTGGTAATTTTTGGGTATGTTATACATACATAAGTTGAGTATATGTCCACAAATTTTGAACCGTTAAAAATTCACGAATGATTTGTTATGAATTTTAAGAGGTGTCCGATTCGGAATTAGGTTTATAATTGATTTTGGTGGAAAATTCTAGAATTGAGTGGGCCCCACTTGTGGTTGGTGAAGAAATGTGCTGAATTTTATTTCAAATGTGGTGGGTGGCAATAGTAGCGAGTAAAGCCATCGGTGTAGCAGTCAAGTGCCTTCGACGGGCTAACATTTTCCTATAAATAGAGGCTAAGTTAGAATTGAAAATCACACCGTAAACAAAGTTTTCTCTCTTTCTCTCTCTATATTATTGAGCGTATTTTGTGAGTATTTAGATACTTTGAGAGTTCTTTGTTAGAAGATAAGTTTCATTCAAAGATCACTTGAGCCTTTCCTTCCAAGTCTTGATTCTTTGAGGTAAGGGATATTATTTTTTTTCGTAATGATATTATTTCTTCAATATCATTATCTTTGAAATGTTGATCTGAAGTTTTATCAAATTTGGAACTTTTTCATGTCGGGGTTACTATTCATGAGTTACTATTCACGAGTTACTATTCATGAGTTACTATTCACGATTCTTATTCACGAGTACTATTCACGAAGCGTGAAGATGTTTTTGTGGAATTTTTATCTTTTGGTGTCTGAGTTACTATTCACGTATATCGGCCTTATTCACGATATCTGACACTATTCACGATATCTGCACTATTCATAGAAAAATAAAATTTCTTCTTTTAATTCCAAAATATCTATTACGGGTACTAGCTTTGATTGTATCCATGTTTTGATCATTCTTGAATTTTACACCACTATGATTATTTTTGAGGTATTGTTGGACATGGATAAAACAAAGTACGAATCCTTAATCCTTAATCCTTGTCATTTTGTTTCACCGGATTCGTTCTTTAAAAATATTTTTCATCATCCTCAGTCTTAAATGATGATATTATTGAATATCTTTGGCCTGTAGTGCAAAGATGAATGATTTCTGAAGAATATCTTTGGCCTGTAGTGCAAAGATGAACAGGTGTTTAAATGAACATGACCAACTGATTAATATCTTTGGCCTTTAGTGCAAAGATGAACAGGTGTTGAGACGAACATGACCGATTGATGAATATCTTTGGCCTGTAGTGCAAAGATGAATATTTGATTTGAGATGAATATTGATTGATGTTACAGGGATAAAATATTGATGATGGACTGTTAAATTCATAGATTATAGTAGATTTCATTCTCTACGTAACTCTTCTATGAATTATTATTTCATTATGAATATTGATCCGAAACTTGTTGTCTATTGTATTCTATTAAATTTTTCCTGTTGAAGACTAACGATAATTTGTTGTATATTATCTTAGTCATAATATTCTTCTTGAGCTAGTTGAGCTCACCCTTTTCCTTTTGTTCCATTCTTCTCGGGAGGCGAGAATATAACGAGTACGCAGTCGGGGTATGGAATGAAGGTTTTAGAAAGGATTGTTTAGTAGTCCTCACCATTTTGTAAAATAATGTATCAATAAATGTGATGAGGATTTATTTGAGTATAAATATTGTCTAGAAGATAATATTTGTATTTAAACTCACAGCTTTCTTGTTGTAATAATAAAGTTGTAGTTGTTTACGTACCATGTATTGACAACTCGTAATGGGTGATGTATACCTATTTTGGGGGCGTCACAGATTGGTATCGAGCTTAGGGATATGATCTCTGGCGGAGATCGGGAATAGAACTAGGAGGGAGACGAGAGTAAATCCTTCGCTAGTGTGTCCTACCTAAGCTTATTTGTTAGTTGGTCAAGATATAGGGATATTATGTGATATATTGATTTCCTTAATTAACCCTTGTTTTATGACGATGATTTGAGAATGTCGTGAGAATATTAACAATGGAGTAAATGAGATCGTGGAGATGCATGTACTTTACCAACGAGGAGAACGTGTAACAGTGGCAATGTTCCTCCCGTGAACAACACCACCGAAAGCGAGATGATGAGCGAGGGATGTTTAGAAGCTTTTTGCGATTCATGCAAAATCGACGAGGAGACTCGTGTTCAAAATACTGAGGAGAAATGATAGCAATTCACGGGTTGTCACAACCAAGCGATTCAAAGAGTTGGGACCACCGAATTTAAGGGAAAGCCAGATCCGATCATGGCGGAAACATGGGTCAAACAAATTACCAAGATATTCGATGTCTTGGGATGCACGGAGAACAGAAGGTTCCATTCGCCACCTTTATGTTCCGTGGCGAAGGCGAGATTCATCGGTGGGAGTCATGAAGCGTACCATCCATCCACTTTTCGGCATGTCTTGGGAGACGTTTGAGACTATTTAATGACAAATACTTTCTGAAAGTGTTAAATATATGAAGAAGAAGTGGAGTTCATCGATTAGAGCAAAATAACACGACGGTGTCTCGATGCGAGGCAAAGTTTGCGAGTTATCCGTGTTTGCACCTCATTTGGTGGAGAATGAGGAACGTATGACGGGATGTTTCTTAGAGGTTTGAAACCGGCGATACGTCGATATCTCATTTCTCATAAACTTTCTCTTTATTCGGATGTTTATAAATGTGGCTCAATTATTAGAGCGAGATAACGAAATACAGGTCAACTGAGGACCATAACCGTGGATCGTACGGAGATAGCGATCAATGTAATAATGATAACTGCGGAGAAAGAAATGACGGACAGAAATGGTAACCACTCTGGTGGTAATCATGGTCATGAAAAATGAAGAAGCGAGTCGGGAGGAGATTTTAAAAGAGGAGATTTAACAACGACTATGTGAAGACGAGCGGTCTTAAGGCAAGAATCGGTTCTAAGGAGGAGAACGACCACCGGTCATATACTACAAATGCGGAAAAGAGGGACATATCGATCAAACCGCCCACAACAGATTCAAGGTATGCTATAGTTGTGGAAAGGAAGGACATATCGCTTTCGAGATCAGATGCAGATAGCGAAACCTAGTTCAATGGGGGACGGTGACTCAAAAGATCGTCCCGTAAAAGTCAAAGTCAACGATTCCGGAAGAAGCGTTTGTTGTGATCGGTCATAATGCGAGGAACCCAAACGAGATGATCACGGTAAGCTATTTATAAATTCTTGCGAAGTTTATACCTTACTCGATCATCTTGGTGCTACCCATTCATTTATCTCTCCGCTTGTGCTCAACGTTTAAACTTGACTCGGATAAATTAGACTTTGACTTTATCTCGGAAACTCCGTTAGAGAAACTTTCATCACATCCACTTTGCTTTATAAATTTTGTTTGATTCAAGTTGGCACCATCACCTTACCATTGACCTTATCTCTTTAAAGATACTTGCTTTTGATGTGATTTTAGGGATTGATTGGTTAACTACTCATCATGCCAAAATTGATTGTTTTCGTAAGGTTGCTAGTTTTCATATTCCTAACCAACCCGTTGTGCGAATTCAAGCAACTAAACCATTAAAATCAATCATTGCTATATCTAATCATAAAGCTATTCGTTTATTGAAAAAGCGGATGTCAAGCTTTCTTAGCCCATGTTATGGATTTGAATAAAGACACGTCAAATTTGAATAATATTCTGTTGTTATTGAAAATCACACGAAATCAAGTTTTCTCTCTATATTATCGGCGTATTCTTGTGAGTATTTTGATACTTTGAGTGTTGCTATACGATCTGCAAGTTCCTTCAAAGACTATATCCAATATTCGATCGGGGATATAATTTTTAAAAAATGATATTATTTCTTCTAATATCATTATGCTTGGATTATTGGTAAGATTTTTCTTGTGAAATTCTTGTCTTTTAGTAATCAGGGTTACTATTCACGATCTGACAATTATTCACGTGATACTGCACTATTCACGAATCTGACTATTCACGTAAAAATTAAATTTTTGTTTTTGTCCAAAATATCTATTATGGATACTAGCTTTGATTGTATCCATGTTTTGATCATTCTTGAATTTTACTTCACTATGATTATCAATGAAGTATTTTTGAACTCGGATTGTTTAAAGTACGAATCCTTAATATTTGTTCTTTTGTTTCATTGGATTCGTTTTCTTTAAAATATTATTCATCATCCTCAGTCCTAAATGATTGTATTACTGAATATCTTTGGCCTGTAGTGCAAAGATGGTTGATTTTATTTTGAATATCTTTGGCCTGTAGTGCAAAGATGGTTGATTTTATTATGAATATCTTTGGCCCGTAGTGCAAAGATGTACAGGTGTTGAGATGAACATGACCGACTGATGAATATCTTTGGCCTGTAGTGCAAAGATGAAAGTTTGATTCAAGATGAATATTGATTGATGTTACAGGGATAAAATAATGATGATGGACTTTTAAATTCATAGATTATAGTAGATTTCATTCTCTACGTAACTCATCTATGAATTATTATTTCCGCTACGAATATTGATCTAAAATTTGTTGTCTATTATATTTTATCAGATTTTTTCCTGTTGAAGACTAACGATAATTTGTTTTATATTATCTTAGTCATAATATTCTTTACTGGGCTAGTTGAGCTCATCCTTTTCCTTTTTGTTCCATTTTTCTTCTCGGGGAGGCGAGAATGTAATGAGTTCGAGTCAGGGTGTGGAATGATGATTATAGAAAGTTGTTTTAGTAGTCCTCACCATTTTTGTAAAATAATGTACCAATAATTGTAATGAGGACTTATTTGGGTGTGAATATTGTCTAGATGGCAATATTTGTATTTAAACTCACAGTTTATATGTTGTATTAATAAAATTGTAGTTGTTTCTGTACCATATTATTGACGAATCAAAATGGGTGATGTATACCTATTTTGGGGGCGTCACAGATATAATTGAAGGAATTAATGTTGAGGTATTTTTGTCGGAATGGAGGTATTAAAAATTAAATCACTGTTCTTGAGATATATTGAGTGAGTTATAATTTTTAATCGTGTTGGATCGTTGTAATTTTTGGATATATTATACATATATAAGTTGAGTATATGTCCACAAATTTTGAACCGTTAAAAATGAACAAATGATTTGTTATGAATTTTAAGAGGTGACTGATTCAGAAATTAGGGTTATAATTGATTTTGGTGGAAAATTCTAGAATTGAGTGGGCCCCACTTATGGTTGGTAAAGAAATGTGCTGAATTTTATTTCAAATGTGGTGGGTGGAAATAGTAGCAGGTAAAGCCATCAGGTAGCAGGTCAAGTCTGCTTCGATGGGCTAACATTTTCCTATAAATAGAGGGCTAAGTTAGAATTGAAAATCACACCAGAAACATAAGCTTTCTCTCTTTCTCTCTCTATATTATCGAGCGTATTTTGTGAGTATTTAGATACTTTGAGAGTTGCTATTCAGTACAAGTTTCATTCAGCATCACATCCGACATTTCATTCCGAAGTACTGTTTCTTTGAGGTAAGGGATATTATTTTCTTCTTAAATGATATTATTTTCTTCAATATCATTATGCTGGGATATTGTTATGAATTTTATTGTGGAATTTCTACCTTTTTGTGTCAGGGTTACTATTCACGATATCGGCACTATTCACGATATCTGACACTTATTCACAAATCTGAGACTATTCACCAAAAAATGAAATTTTCTCTTTTTCTTCCCAGATGTCTTTTATGGTTACTATCTTTGATTGTATCCATGTTTTGATCTTTATTTTTGAATTCTACTTCACACTTGGTTATTATGGAGTATTATTGAATTTGGATAAATCGAAATACGAATCCCTAATATTTGTCCTTCTGTCTCACTGGATTCGTTCTCTAAAATATTTTTCATCATCCTCCGTCCTTAATGGTGATACTTGATGAATATCTTTGGCCCGTAGTGCAAAGATGAATATTTGATGCAAGATGTATATTGATTGATGTTACAGGGATAAAATATTGATGATGGACTTTTAAATTCATAGATGATAGTAGATTTGATTCTCTACTTAACTCTTCTAATGAATTGTTGTTTCCGCTGCAGTTGTTGATCTAAAACTTGTTGTCTATCGTATTTTATCAAATTTTTCCCTGTTGAGGACTAATGATAATTTTTTGTATATTATCTTAGTCATAATATTCTTTACTGGGCTAGTTGAGCTCACCCTTTTTCTTTTTGTTCCATTTTTCTTTTTAGGATGTGAGAACATAGTAGAATCTAGTCGGGGTATGGAGTGATGGTTCTAGAAAGATGTTTTAGCAGTCCTCACTATTTCTGTAAAATAGTGTATTAATTATTATGATGAGGAGTTATTCGAGTGTGGATATTGTCTAGAAGACAATATTTGTATTTAAACTCACAGTATATGTTGTCGTATTTTACACGACATTTGTATTATTGAAGTTGTAGTTTGCTTTCTGTAGCATGTATTTGACAACTCAGAATGGGTGTTATATACCTATTTTGGGGGCGTCACAGTAATGTATATATGATTTATTTATTTATTTATTTTAACAGAAGGTGCAGATGGTATCCGAAATGCCATGTAAGAGTTTCCATTTATGTAGCTGTTGGTTACTTATAAATAACCTTTTTAAAATAAAATTATTTTGAATATGGTGTAATTGGTAGCCAAACCTTCATACAAAGGTAACCATTTTAGTTTTGTGGGTAACCAAAGAGTCTTTAAAAAAATTAGTATCTGCAAAATGTCGGCTTCCAAATCCTTCAATTTTTTCGTGAATGCCGGTTTTGGATTTCCTCTTTGCGGAATTCAGCTACTCCGGCTTCTTCTTTTTTCATGCTTTTGAATAGACTGATCGATTTCGTGGCTGGATTCTTAGTCTATCTTCGGTTTGGATGATCGATTTGTTTGGGATGCTCGATTATAGAACCTTTGCAAAGAATTGGTAATTGCCGCAGATAACAGTAACTTTTCCTTGATTTCAACGTTTTCTTATTTCTGTGAAACTGAATGATGTGACATGGTTATTGTGTTGTACTATTTTTATAATTATTTTGTGGATGCACTAATCTTGTAATTACTTTCTAATTATTGTATATAAGTGTAAAGAACCCTAATAATTAACATATATTATAAACCATTATTCATATCATCCAAACTTCGCATGAGATTGGTGGCTTGTTAGCAATAAAAATATAAGCCCAATGCTTTTCTATTGTTCAAATTACATAAAATACAATAAGTCCCCAAACAATCTCATTGTCTTGATTAGGGTACAAAAAATAAAAATATAATTTTTCTCCTTATATTTTTTATGAGTACCTTGTTCTAAAGTTAAGATTATTATTTTTCTATTATTTTTTGTGTCACAATTTATTTATTTTATTGAGTTTATAAAATTTTAGGACCGAAAATATAAGGGAGAAGGGGGCTTCCCTCCAAATTTCCCATACTTTTCTTCTTTTGTGACAACAATCAGTTTTAAATAAAAATTCAACTTCACTTGATGAAGTAATTTAGTGTCCAGAATTGGGGTCTAATTTTTTTTTTAATAAAATTTATTTTAAAATGCATTTTTAACATCAGTTAATATATTGAATAATTTACATATTTGTAAAAAAAAAAATCAATCGTAGAATTAGAGTGTAACTCAATATACATATTTTTTGTATTTTCAAATCTTATTTTTTTTTATTTGTCTAAATCCAAATCTTCAATCATATCTTCTGTCTCTTCTCCTGTTTAGGTTATTTATTACTATGAAGTGTTAATTTTCTGTCACATCATTTATTATCGTGCATTGTTACTCAATATGTCAATATAATATAAGGACTCAGTTAACTTCATAGTAAGTTCGTCAAATGATCAATATAGTGTTGACACACAAAGAAAGAGATCACCTTCCACGCATGTCGATACTGTTTTGGTCAATTGACCAAAGTTAAGTTCATGCTAACCACCCCCGTAATATAGTTATTTATCAGAGTATTCATAGATCACATCTCATATAGATATAAATCTAAATCATTAAGTGTGACGCCCCCAAAATAGGTTCACATAACCCATTTTGAGTCGCCAAATACATACTACAGAATTCAAATGCAAATTTTTCTATTTATAACTATTAAACTATCGTGCAAAATACGACAACATATAAGTTGTGGGTTTGAATACAAATATTACACCGTACATAATACAACAATATCTAAACTCAAATTAAGTTCTCATTACAGTTATTATCACACTATTTCACAACATGGTGAATACTTCTATAATAACTATCTCAGAACAAAAAAGAAAAGGGTGAGCTCAAATAGCCCAATAAAAAATATTATAACTAAGATAATGAGGAATAAATTAACTTTAGCCTTCCACAATGATAAATCAGATAAAATATAATGGATAACAAGTTTTATATCAACAACTGCAGCGGAATAAACAATCCATTAGATAAGTCAAGTAAAGAATGATGTCTACTATTTTCTATGATTTAAGGGTCCATCATCAATATTTTATCCCTGTAATACCAATCAATAATTATGCAAATCAACATTTTATCTTTGCACTACGGGCCAAAGATATTCATTTGTATTATCAATGATCATGATCATGACAAACACCTGACAATCTATGCACGACGGGCCAAATATGACTTTCACCACAAACCTTTATCTGTAACATTAAAGGTCATAATCATACCAATCAACAGTCTATCTTTGCACTACGGGTCATAGATGACTTTCACCACAATATAAGCTTGAATATGATGACAATGATATAAAGAATGAATCAAGTGAGACCAAGGATAAATATTAGATATTTATAATTTAATTTATCAAGAGTTGAAGAATGTCAAAATTGTCAACATGATCACCAATTGTGGAGTAAAATTCAAAAATGATATTTAAGATTCAAATTTCAAGGATAATTTAGACAAAGAAAAGAAACTAAATTTCGTCGTGAATAGTACTCCGGCATGAATAGTACCCTGACATGAATAGTATCCCGGATGAATAGATTAAAATTTAATATGAAAGTTCAGACCAATATTCCAGTGAAATGATATTAGATGAAGCGCAAACTATTAAGGATATTCTACTAATTTCACGGATTTTCACCATTTAATAATAAGGTTATGGAAACAAACAATAATTTTGTACCATAAATGGAGAAATATGAAAGAAAATGATATCCTTTGACGAGTACAACATAAATGATATATCATACGAGTACAAAACTACAAATAGATTTTCACCCGTCATGCGGTAATCAGCGTAGACAAATCATTTTCATAACTTAATAAAGAATGAATACGAAGGGTTATTCACCATGCAAGCGGTAATCCGCGTAAACATGTTATTCCCACAGATTAATAAAGAATAGAATGACAACCCTTACGAGTATGAAGAAAATAACATCCTTTACCTTAATAGGAGACTAGATCTGACTGGTATAACGGAGATTATCTTGAGAAATACGCACAATATTATAGAATAAGAATTCTCTGATTCTGGTGTGATTTTTATTTCTTAACTAAGCAACCTATTTATAAGAAAATGACATGACATTATTTAAAATAATCACAGACTAAATAGTGAATTTTCTAAAATTTTGTCTAATTTTACTATCCATCTAAATTATTCTAATAAAACAAATAACTTTATATATAATATAATATATTCTAGTAAAACAAATAACTTTATATATATTATAAAAAGTTTTCTGTTTTATATAAAAAAATTCTGTTTTATTACTATTATAATAATAATAAAATAAAAACTGAAATAATTTTCTGTCGAAGGTTTGAAAAATTAGCACGTTTATTGTTGCCTTATTTACAGACCTAATAAAAGAGCCCTAACTCATGCAAGCATACATGTGTCAACAAGTAATACAGAGTAAGTAGAGTATCGATCCCACAGAGAAAGTTGTCAAATTATAAACTCTTATGCATTAATTAACTCACTGTATTTATATGCTTAGACTAATAACTAGAATTGTTGAATTGAACTAATTGTAAAGAACAACTAAAATAAAAGTATTACTGGAGTAAAACAAATCTGGAAATAATGGGACCCTAACTTCATTTAATATTTCATCTAATTGCCACTATCATGCAAGAAGTGTTCACATATCATAGGAAAATAGCCAAGAGCACGAATAGAGTTATAAACATTTTTTAATGCACTATAACCTACTTACACAGCATTCACAGATGATAGACTCTATGTAATCATCAACACAACCAATATCACTATACGTCTATGTGAAATTGCAATTATATTGATTTTAAGCACAAGCTCTTACTCTAGCTCACACGGTGAAACAGTATATGTCTATCTGGTTCACAAAATACGCAAGCCATATAAAACAGCCCCATATTCGCATGTTATCATGATTACAATCCATATTTACATATTCATTGTCAATTCCATACAAATACTAAAACGAATGGTGATCAGGCATTCATACATGTAAAACAATCACAATAGACTTCCCATATAATATGCAAAATAACTCTAGCATTTAAGCATGCAACCAAACTACATATTAAAATCCGTTAGAATCCCATAATGGAATTTACTTCATGTCTGAACCAAAAGCCATTATGGGATTAACGCTAAATATGATCAATAAGCAAATAATTGAAATATGAAAAATAGAACGATCAAACCCAATCGCTGAATAAAAACCAATGATCAACGATTAAACCTTCATATAAATCCAGTAAACAATAATAAAAATCCACAATGACAGAGAATCCCAAGAAGAATCGGAGAAGTAGACGTTTTGGCTTCGTTCTCCGTTGGAATCTCTCCCAAGGTGTAAACCCTAGTTATGATGTGTAAAAATATGCTCAAAGTATCAATCCTCGTGTCTGACACCAGTCAGATATCGTTTTAAAAACAAATCCCAACTTATTTAATTAAAATTAAAATAAAACAAAATCACAACTTGAAAGATCGCGCTAAGACGCGCCAGCTCTTCCAGATATGTCCTCAGACGACGCGCGACTTGCAGAAAGTTTGCCCTGTCGGTAGGCCTCTCCGCATGCGGTAAGCGCCTCTCTCAAAGCCATTCTCCTTGCTGGCTTAAATTCTGCGGTTCCTCGTTCTGGGTTCTGTTCTTATGTCATGCTTCTTACTACTTTACTTACTAATTCTTTTATGCTTGATCTTCTTCCATGCTTGGTCTTCATGCTTCATTATACCTCCATGCCATGCACATCACCGCTTGTGCCTCGCCTTCACAAATCCATTAGCCTCATGCCCTCTAATATCACCGAAATTAAGCCGATTCCTGCACTTAATCACAAAAAGGAGTTTTAAGTAAATGCAATGCAAAATAACATGAAATGCAACTAAAACACACTAAAATGTACTTAAGATGGACACAATTCGCATGAATTGGTATTCAATAAGTAGGTAAAAATACCACTTATCAAATACCCCCAAACTTGAACTTTTGTTTGCCCTCAAGCAATGCATACTAATGAATAATGAAAATGTAACTACAAAACTACGCAACTACTCTATGATGCAAACTAGTCTCACATAATCTCAGCTATAACAGAAATTCAGCCCAAACTACCTCAGCGAATTCTCCAGGTCCAAGAATATAATTTCAAACCAAACTATAGGCATAATATCATATACTCAAATAATTCATAGCTGCTATAGAGACGCTATGTGTGTGTGCGGTATTCACCAAAACTTGATCTAAGCAAAGAATGCATATGCCACATTGCTCCAAACAGAAAATTATAGTCTAAATCAAGACTCGTGTATACTCATGCCACACAGACTGTTTCAACATATCAACACAAACTAAGGTTCAACAATGAGCTTATTGCTTTATTTCTACTCACGAGGGCGATTTTCGCACTTTCTCGCGGTGTTTATTGCTATTTTTCTTTTCTTTTTCTTTTTCTTTTTCTTTTTCTTTTTTTTCTTCACATATAGCGAGTGCGTTTTATGCTCTATCTAACTTCCCCTTTTCATTTAAACGAGTGCGTTTTACGCTCCATCTCATCCCAATACCAAGCATACCCATGTGTTCCCAAAGTTTGAATGTCAATGTTTCAAGTCTACATGTATGATCCATATATTTATCTTTTTAAAACTATATTTTCTAACAAGCAATGCAACACAAACTTCTTAAACCTACAAGTGATTGTGAACACGTTCGTAAAAATCGAAAGCATATGAACAGCAACATGAATTTCATCGTGTAAAACATTATATCTCAGCTCATGTTATCTAACATACTCTAAAATCCTTCACAATTCACTATCATCATTGGCTAGGCAAGAATTTCTATACAGCAAGAATATGTGTGAGACATGCAACTAAAACATACTAACACAATCAATAAATGAATAAAAATTAAAAAAAATTTGCAAAATTTTATCTAACACATAAACATGCAAAATTAAACTAACTATGCAAAATTTAAATAAAAGTAAACTACTATGCTATAACCCCTAATACCCCCAAACTTATAATATTCAATGTCTCCATTGAATGAAGGTAAAGGGTACAGAAAACTCCACTAATGATCGGCTTGACCACCCTCCTCGGGTGGTGAATCTGGTGGTGGATATGGCACTGCGATGCCAAACTGAGGCCACTCTAGCATTGTTCCTTGTTGCGCGAAGGCTTCGGCCAAGTCCCTTGTGAGTCCCGTGGCAAACGTTCCAAGATTGTCATACATGGCGTCGACTTTGCACTCCAACCTTCGGAGCTGTCGAGCGCTAGAAACGGTGTGTGCTCGGGTGGATGGGCCTACCTCATCTGTCGGAGGAGGCTGCTGCGATGGCTCTGGGAATGTGGGCCGGAGAATAAATCCTCGTCCGCGAGGGTGTGGCTCACCGCCAGCCCAGTCCTCGAATTTAGCGATGGTTGCATGGGTGATGTCCTGGCTTGGATATTGCATTTGTTCGTTGCCCCAATTGCACCCCTGATGCGCACATAGCATGGCTACCACTGAAGCATGTGAAATGCTCCCAGTGGTAGTTCCCTTCAGATACTTCATAATATTTTGATGAATCAAATAACCCACATCAATTTACTCGCCAGTAATTATTCCCCACAGTAGTATGGCCCTTTCCACCGTAATCTCGTGCTGGTGCGATGAAGGTAATAACTTGGCACAGATGAACAGGTTCCACGCCTTGGCGTATCGATTCATCAAGGTACTTTGAAATATCTGAGAGGCTAGGTCGTTACTAACTTTGTAAGTACACTTCGTGTCTGGTATGCACAACTCTGCAATGACACGCTCTAAGTATGTTTCCTGATGTGCTCCTATGATCCAATTGGCATCCCCTTTTGGTGGTGTTGCGGTGATTCTCAGGACGGTTCTGATGGTGGAAGGTCTGTAGTCTATCTCGACACCACGAACCATAGAAGTATCGTTCATGGTGACTTTGGCATTGGCATAAAATTCTCGAACTATGCTCATCGGAATGGGCGTGGGAGATGCAGTCAGTCTACCCCAGCCTCGTTCCTAGATCATAGCACACAGCTGTTCATCCTGGCCTTCTGGTTTGAATCCTCTTTCCTTGATGAATGTTTTTGCTACGATTTGGTAGTACTCCTGCTGGGCTTCCAAACATAAGAACTTGGTGTGGTCGACAATGTCCTCCTCGTGGCTGCCGGAGGAGGATGAGGAAGATGAAGATGGTCGTGCTCTCTTCGGACCCATTTGCAGAAAATTGATTGAGAATACAGATGAATTTACTGAGAGAGAATGAAAATTTGTGAGTTAATAACCTTCACACTTGTTTCTGCCAACCCAATTGGGAACCCTAGCTTTATAGAGTGGATGAGAGCGTGGGTTGAGCTTGGGACGTGAAGAGAATCGTGGAGATTTGATGGAGAGATATACGGCTTCAATCTGTAACTGATAGAGAGATAGAGATGTGAGTTCTGGGGAGTGAGAGAGTTTTGCGTCTGTTATTATCGCAAATGAGAGTCCAAATGGTCCACAACTCTATTTTAAAATGTTCGAGATCTCCGCTGGATTCGGTCTTGCGTCTTGCCAAGAAAAGTGTCTTGAATGAAGCGCTGCGACGCTGAGACTTACAGAAAGCATGTTTGTTCTGAGTGGCTTGACGCGAGAGTGTGTACTGGGCTGGGCGCGGTTATATTACATAGGCCTCGCGGCCGCGTGATCCTCATGTCTGCAATGCTAAAGTTCAATTTTTTTTTTTGCTATCAGTAATGCTTTCCAATGATTGTGCCTGCATAGACATTAATGCTCATTGTTAAGACATGAATTAGTGCCACATAATGCTAACATCTTGCACTATTCGCAACATAATTCTTGCTACTCACTCAAGCATAAAAATCTGATATCCTATTAAAAATGAATTAGAAATAACTAACTGAGATAATTTAAACTGAATAACTAAAAAGTCAAATGAGGTAGAAATAATGGGTTGCCTCCTATTCAGCGCTAAGTTATAGTTAATTAGCTTGACTGTCTCTGAATCTCACGATACATCACGAACTGAGGTGCTTTCCTTATGGTCCACCACACCCCGAAATTTGATGACTTCAGCTTTCGTCAACGGCTCTATCTTTAACTCTAAATTTGCACCCGTTACACACCTCAACGGTCCATACTTCCCCAATTTCTGTGTCTCATCCTTTAGGCCCGAATCCACCAAGTCAACCAGGAAGCATTCTTCTTCATCAGTTGGTAACTTTATTGCTTAAAAGACATTGAAGGTGATCTCCTGATCCATAACACGCATAGTGAGTTTACCTTTTTGCACATCTATCAAAGTTCTTCCTGTGGCTAAGAATGGTCTCCCCAGTATTATTGGTATACTCTTGTCCTCTTCGAAATCTAGGATGATAAAGTCAGCTGGAAAAATGAACTTGTCCACCTTAACCAACACATCTTCAACAATTCGCCGTGGATATATGATGGATCTGTCAGCTAGCTGTAGTGATATGTTCGTCGATCTTGGAGCCGGCAGTCCCAACTGATTGAACACTGACAGGGGCATCAAGTTTATACTTGCCCCCAAATCACATAAACACTTACTAAAGTTCATCTACCCAATTGTGCATGGAATTGTGAAGCTGCCCGGATCTTTCAACTTTGGAGGTAGTTTGCGTTGGAGCATTGCACTGCATTCCTCGGTCAAGGCTACCGTTTCAGACTCATCTAATCTTCTCTTCCTTGACAATATACCTTTCATAAACTTTGTGTAGCTTGGAATTTGTTCCAATGCCTCGGCGAAAGGTATATTGATCTGCAGCTTTTTGAATACCTCCAGAAACTTGCTGAATTGTTTGTCCTCCTTCTGCTTGATTAACCTCTGCGGATACGATACTTGAGGGTGAATTGGTTGTACTAGACTCTTGACCTTCTCTTCTAAATTTACTTTGTCTTTCTCATCCTGCTGAACCTCAGAATTTTCCAGATTTTCTTCCTCTTGATTCACTGTCATTCCTATGCGCCACGCCATCCTCCTTAATATTCTATCAGTAGCGGCGCGCGACTTATAGTACATGTCAAATCTTTTCCTAGATCTCAATGTGATCGCTTGACACTGCTCCTTCCCATCTCTCTTTGGATTCGTCTCAGAGTTACTTGGCAATGAACCTTGGGGCCTGTTGTTAAGCATACTCGCCATTTGCCCCATTTGAGTCTCCAAATTCTTGATAGCCACCGCTTGGCTTTTGATCATGACTTCCGTATTTGCCATGTATTTCAACATCATCTCTTCCATCTCCGATTTCTTTTCTGGCTGTGGTGTAGCTAGAGTGTGATGTTGTTGTTGTTAAGAGAATCCCGGTGGAAACTGTGGTTTTGATGTAAACTGTGGCTAAGATGACTGTGACTGGAATTGATGATTCAGTTGAAACTGAATTCGTTGATTTCCTTGGTTATTCGACCAACTAAAGTTTGGATAATTTCGGTTGTTGGGGTGGTATGTGTTCTGAAATTAACCTTGGTCTTTCCTGTAGTTGCTCACATACTGTACTGACTCTGAGCTGATAGCACATTGATCTGTGAAGTATGACCCCGCACAAATCTCACAAACGAAAGCAACTATTTTCACTTTACTGTCTGCCAAAGTATCTATCTTTTTAGCCATAGTCGCCATCCTCGGCTTTATAAACGTGTAATCACATCTACCTCCAACACACCTCGCAACTTTGGGTCATGGCATCCGAAATGAGGGATTCGATATAGTCATTTGCGTCATAGTCTCGATAAGTGTATAGGCCTCATCATAGCTCTTTGCCCATAACGCGCCTTCATCATGTACAAGCATCCACAATCTGGCCTCAGACCGCCATCCCAAACCATTGTAGAATGAGTTTATCACCATCCAATCTGGCATACCATGATACGAACATTTTCTGAGCATTTCTTTATATATTTCCCATGCCTCATATAAGGATTCGCCTTGTTGTTACTCAAACTGAAAGATAGTTGTCCTCATCTTTGCAGTCTTAGCCATTGGAAAGAACTTGGCTAAGAATTTCTGTGCTAAGTCCTCCCATGTAGTGATTGACCCTGACGGCAATGAATGTAGCCAACTTTTAGCCTTATCCCTCAATGAAAATGGGAATAGCCGTAGTCTAATGGCATCCTCCGTCACACCATTGTATCTGAATGTATCACAAATCTCTATGAAACTCAATAAGTGTTCATTTGGATCATCCGTAGCCGCACCCCCAAATTGAACCGAGTTTTGCACCATCTGAATAGTACCCGGTTTAATCTCAAAGGTGTTTGCTGCTATCGCCGGTCTGACTATGCTTGACTGTAGCCCATTTATGTTTGGCATGGAATAGTCCTTTAGAGCTCGATGCTCTTCTCTTTGCTCAATTCTCTCGTTCTCTTCGCCATATCCTAGATAGTTCCTTCTAATCGAAGCTTGTAGATTTCTTCGCACTAGCTTTCCAACCTCTCCCGCTGATGTTATCCTCGCAACCGTGTTAATTCAGAATTGGAAGATCTTGTGTGCATAAAAAGCTACAAGTACCTGAAATTACAAATAAAACAAAAGTAGAAATGAGAAACGATCAGAATTGTATAAGTCATACAATATAGCTTTAAACTAATGATAATTATTTAAATTCAACGCCTTTCCCCGACAACGGCGCCAAAAACTTGTTGCCTCTTTTACAGTCCTAATAAAAGAGCCCTAACTCATGCAAGCATACATGTGTCAACAAGTAATACAGAGTAAGTAGAGTATCGATCCCACAAAGAAAGTTGTCAAATTATAAACTCTTATGCATTAATTAACTCACTGTATTTATATGCTTAGACTAATAACTAGAATTGTCGAACTGAACTAATTGTAAAAAACAACTAAAATAAAAGTATTACTGGAGTAAAATAAATCTGGAAATAATGGGACCCTAACTTCATTTAATATTTTATCTAATTGCCACTATCATGCAAGAAGTGTTCACATATCATAGGAAAATAGCCAAGAGCACGAATAGAGTTATAACCATTTTTCAATGCACTATAACCTACTTACACAACATCCACAGATGATAGACTCTATGTAATCATCAACACAACCAACATCACTATATGTCTATGTGAAATTGCAATTATATTGATTTTAAGCACAAGCCCTTACTCTAGCTCACACGGTGAAAAAGTATATGTCTATTTGGTTCACAAAATACGCAAGCCATATAAAACAGCCCCATATTCGCATGCTATCATGATTACAATCCATATTTGCATGTTCATTATCAATTCCATACAAATACTGAGATGAATGGTGATCAGGCATTCATACATGTAAAACAATCACAATAGACTTCCCATATAATATGCAAAACAACTCTAGCATTTAAGCATGCAACCAAACTACATATTAAAATCCGTTAGAATCCCATAATGGAATTTAGTTCATGTCTGAACCAAAAGCCATTATGGGATCAACGCTAAACATGATCAATAAGCAAACAATTGAAATATGAAAGATAGAACGATCAAACCCAATCGCTGAATAAAAACCAATGATCAACGATTAAACCCTCATATAAATCCAGTAAACAATAATAAAAATTCACAATGAGAGAGAATCCCAAGAAGAATTGGAGAAGTAGACATTTTGGCTTCTTTCTCCGTTGGAATCTCTCCCAAGGTGTAAACCCTAGTTATGATGTGTAAAAATACGCTTAAAGTATCAATCCTCGTGTCTGACACCAGTCAGATATCGTTTTAAAAACAAATCCCAACTCATTTAATTAAAATTAAAATAAAACAAAATCATAACTTCAAGATCGCATCGCTACATGATGAAATCCTTCTAGATATGTCCTCGCATGCAAGTATGCGACTTACAGAAGTTTGCCTTCGTTCAAATGCTCTCTTCATACGTAGCCTATGTATGAGACCCAGATTTTATCAATAAAGATTTAAATTTTGTTTAAATAATTTTTAATATTATGGTGTGAATTTGAGATAATATTATAGTTGTGGGTAGTATTTATAAACTTTGCAAAGTATGCAAGTGGTTATATTATATACGATTGGTCGGAGAATATTCGGTTTAGCGAGGAATATTATAAATAGCTCAATCATTGGTGGACCCCAATAATGTAATTATTGTCGGATTGAGAAAACGACAAAAATATTTTATTGAAATAACGGCGGAAGTTTTACTGGTTGATCTTGTTGAACTACTTTCGGTAGTAAAAGTAGTAAAGAATACGTGTGGTTGCATAAGAACACACGGTATTGATTATCGATGCTTATATGAGAAGTCACTCGGTTTGATTCCATTATTGTCGATTAATAATATGAATTATTATAGCGATAATGACGTTTTGTTTTATTCGTATTATTAACGTAATAAAATGCGAAACATCTTTTATATAAAATGTAATACTTTATTAAAGTTATTCTATAAATAGAATATATTATATTTTATTATGCATAGTGTTTTGCGTAGTGTTGCATAGTGTTTGCATAGTAAAATGTTTTTATATAAATAGAATATATGATATTTTATTTAAAAGATTTTGCTTTAAATATGGGACCGTCGATTAAAGTAAATCAATCTGACCGTTCATGGATTAATTACTATGCATTCTATTTTCCTATAAATGAAGCTCATTCCTTCATTATTTTCTTACGAATTCAATTTGAAACTCTGTAGAGAGAAATTATAGAGAAAAGCTATAGAGAGAAAATCTATAGAGAGAAAGAAGAAGAGTATTCGGTACTTCACTACTTTGATATCCGGTGTCTTTTACGGTAAGGGATATTATTTGTTGTACCGTAAGGGGTGTTATTCTTTCTTATTCATGAAGAGAACTTACATTATTCCATTCATTATTATTCATTGGAATAACTCGTAAAAGTGGCATACCCTATACATAACTCAGATACGCCAGACGTACCTATACTTGGTGAAATCCTTATATTATTCCATTCTTATTTATTACATTGAATAACTCAGTATCTGCTGAATCCCCTATACTTGGTGATCTTCTTCACATTATTCCATTCTTTATTATTCTCGTTGGAATATCACATGCGTGTGTTTTACAATTTGGTTCCATTGTTTATTATTCCGCATTTATTATTCATTTGGAATATCCTCATGCATGTGTTTTACACCGACCGGTTCCATTGTTTATTATTCAAAGATTTATTATTACATTGGATCATCCTGCTTGCAGTGAATTTCACCGACCGGTTCCGTTATTATTATTCTATTGGAATAACTTTTGTCTACATCTGAAATCTGCGTGCGTGGTGATTTCTTTTGTTATTCCATTCTTTATTATACCCAAATGGTTAAAACTTTGACTTCTATACTCCATGAAATTAATAGAATATCTTTGATATTTGCGTTTCATCCAAAGATCTTTTCATGGAAATATTCTTCTCGATTATTCTTGAATTTTACTCTACAAAACAAAGATCTTGTTGACAATTTGGGCGTTAATAATTCTTGGATAAAATAATTCTTGAACTTGTTTTATTGAATTATTATGTCATTGTCATCATCCTCATGTTATATTATGTTATCTTTGGCTTACGTGCGTAGATGAACTTAGTATGATTATGACCGAGGATCATTCGGTATAATCATGGCTTATTATAAATGATGTGACAAAAGTCCTCGGTGGCTTCTGAATGCAAAGTTGATGGATAGTTTTTGGTATGATTATGATCGGGGGTGATTTGGTATAGTCATGACCATTGATAATTTGATGAAAATTCTTAACCGTGGTGCGTGGATGATTAGATATTGTGGTTTATTCATTAAACCGAGTCTTAGTGATAAAATTGATGAAAACCTTTTAAAACCTAAAAGATAGTAGACTTTATTTTCTACTTGACTCTTTTAATGGATTGCATATTCATTGCATGCTTAAACTGGTTGTCTATTGTATTTTATCATTTTAACATTGTTGAAGACTATTGATAATTTATTCGCATTATCTTAGTCATAATATTTCTTCTTTGGGCTAGTTTGAGCTCACCTTTTCTTTCACCGTTCTCTTGAAATGAGAACATAAATGGAACGAGTAGGGGAACAGAGTAATGGTCCGTAAGATAGCATTAGTAGTCCTCACTATTCTCGTGAAATAGTGTGATAATAGTTGTAATGAGGACTCCTTTTGAGTTTGTATAATATCTAGTAGACAATATTTGTATTCAAACTCACGGTTTATGTCGTATTGTACACTACAGATGTTATGTTAGTAAGTTGTATTTGAATTTATGTACCATGTAAGTGGCGACCCAAGATGGGTGACGATACCTAATTTTGGGGGCGTCACGGTTGGTATCGAGCTTAGGGATATGATCCCAGCTAAGATGCGAGATAAGAACTAGGAGGGAGAGACGGGAATTTCGCTTCAGCTAGTATGACCTACCTAAGTTTATTTGTTATTTAATTGGTCAGGTCACGTAGTATAGGATAATATTTGATATATTAATTAACCCTTTTGCTTCACAATTCCTTTCGGTAATAAGAGTGTAGCTAGGTTCGAGCGGGTATAACGATGGAAAAAGAACGGTGGTCATCATTTAGTAGTTATATTTGGTGAATCAACTAGGGTGAGGCGAACCCAACGTTGGAAGAGTGTTTTGCCACTATCATACAAGATGTCTAATGACATACAACCTTGTGTCATCATAAGATAGGGTTGTCTTCATCCACTTGCTTTGAGTATATTTACTGAGCACTACCTATATGATCTTGGTGTTTGTTTGAAGTATAATTCTCAATTTGAGACAATGGAGATAATGATAAATCAAGAGAAGACTCACCATTGGGAAGAATATGATAGTAATCTTCTCATTTTTCTTTTAGGGGTCTATTGTGTAAACCAAGGATAATTCGTGTGGCCATATGATATCTATCATAACCTAGAAGCATGGCCTCCCATGTACGAAGGTTTCTTGAGCACTTCCCAAAGATTCTAATTTCTAAAACAGCTTTTTGACTATACATTTATGTAAGGTGTCATTGTGACGTCTTTATCCAAAGTTGGGATGAAAGTCACAGTTGGTATTAATGTGACGTCTTATCCAAGTCTTGGGCGAGAGAGTATGAGCTTTGAATGATATTTTTATCATTAATAAATTTCTTGACGTATTCTTGAAGATTTCCTAGCCTACCCTAGAGCGTGAAATTGAATTTTGTATTAACCCCAAAGACAAAAACCCATTTCTTAAACCTCAAATATTTCTTCAACTAAAAGGATCGGTTCACGAGGATTATGATGAAAGTCATAATAAAAGCATTGGACTAATGAAAATCATGGGTATATGAAGTATTAGTAAGTGTTATGATAAGTTATGTTGGTTAGTATGTGAAAACATGAAAGTTTCTTAGAAATCACAAAGAGTTGAAAATCGATTTTGGTGAAAACGTAACATGAAATTCAATTGACCATATCTCCTATTATATTTTGAATTTTTGAGTGTGGTCAAGTCCTAGAGTTAGATCTATGAGTTACCTAACTAATCCAAGTGGAATTACTGGAAAAGGTGTTGTAGATTTTGTGTGGACTGATTTTAGCAAAGGAGTGCAAAGCTGCAAAAAACCGAAAAATTGCTACTGCCATGATTTTAGACGGGCTGTTTCGGCCACTTAAATTATGAGAAAAATTTTGGCCTTTTGGGACATGAAGGTATATGGTATAAAGTACCTCCTGTCCAAAAATGAGCTCATTCTGACTTAAAATGAGCAAGTTATGACTATTTCAATATTTAGGTTTTTTCAACGAAAAACGCTATAACCGGAGTTCTATAACTCCGATGACCATGAAATTTAAACTAGAAGCTCACGTTAACATGTGTAAGGTCCTGCCAAGATTTGGAAATTTTTGGAGTTAAACTTGAGGTAGCTAATTTCTTAAGGAATTAAATAGAAATTGATTTTTGAAAAATAGTAAATGAATTTTAAAAATTCGAGAAAAATATATTTTCATTATGAGACTATATTATGCTAAATCCCAGAAAAAGAAATATTTTTGGGACTGATTTGGTATTTTTCATGAAAATAGTTTAGTTACTGAACATATGAGTTAAATATGTTATGTGAAGTAACAAAAGTTGAAAATAGGATTTTATGGCTGAGAATCCTATATAGAGTATATGTATATTTTTTGATGAGGAATTTGATAATTGGTGATGATATCTTATGAGTATGGCATTTTGAATGATTAAATGCATTATATGGTAAAGCGTAAACAATTGAGATAAATTGTTTATAAATTTAAGAAGTGATTAAAATATTGTTATAATATTAATGATATTAGATTATGAGATTATTAAGTGATTGATAACATGGGGATATTCTTGAATCTCGGATAAATTATATTATAAATGTTTAATATTTATCCTTTATCTCATTTGATTGATTCTTTATATCATTATCCTCATGTTTATATTATGTTGAAAGTCATCCGTATTCTGTAGTGTATGCATACATGAACTTGGTATGATTATGACCGAGGGATTGTTCGGTATAATCATAACCGTAATTGAAAACACGATTATTTTTGGTAGTAGTGCATGGATAATTTGTGGTCGTGATACTAATGAATACACGATTATCTTTGGTAGTAGTGCATGGATAATTTGTGGTCGTGATACTAATGAATACACGATTATCTTTGGTAGTAGTGCATGGATAATTTGTGGTCGTGATACTAATGAATACACACACGATTATCTTTGGTAGTAGTACGGATAATTTGTGGTCGTTGATACTAATGAATACACGATTATCTTTGGTAGAAGTGCATGGATAATTTATGGTCGTGATACTAATGAATACCACGATTATCTTTGGTAGTAGTGCATGGATAATTTGTGGTCGTGATGCTAATGAATACACCATTATCTTTGGTAGTAGTGCATGGATAATTGTGGTCGTGATACTAATGAATACACGATTATCTTTGGTAGTAGTCCATGGATAATTTGTGGTCGTGATACTAATGAATACACGATTATCTTTGGTAGTAGTGCATGGATAATTAAGTGGTCGTGATACTTAATGAATATCCTCGGCACAGTAGTGCATGGATAATTTGTGGTCGTGATACTAATGAATACACGATTATCTTTGGTAGTAGTGCGTGGATAATTGTGGTCGTGATACTAATGAATACACGATTATCTTTGGTAGTAGTGCATGGATAATTTGTGGTCGTGATACTAATGAATACACGATTATCTTTGGTAGTAGTGCATGGATAATTAAATGGTCGTGATACTAATGAATATCCTTGGCACATAGTGCGGGGGATGATTCGATGATATGGATTAATTATTGAAATGAGTCTCAAAGAATGAAATATTAATTCATGGATGTGGTAAAAGTCATCTTTGGCCGTAGTGCATTGATAGACTTGGTATGATTGTGACGCCCCCAAAATTAGGTATACATCCCCCATCTTGGGTCGCCACTTACATGGTACGTAATTTAAATACAACTTACTAACATAATCGCATAAGTATACAATCGACATAAATCGTGAGTTTAAATACAAATATCGTCTACTAGATATTATACAAACTCAAAAAGGAGTCCTCATTACAATTATTATCACACTATTTCACGTAATAGTGAGGGACTACTAATCTTTGTCTTCAGACCATCACTGCTTCCCAGACTCGTCCCCAAATGGCTATATTCTCATTTCACGAGAGAATAAAGAAAAGAAAGGGTGAGCTCAACTAGCCCAAAGAAGAAATATTATGACTAAGATAATGCGAGAATAAATTATCAATAGTCTTCAACAATGTTAAACCGATAAAATACAATAGACAACCGGTTTAATCTGCAATGAATATCTAATCCATTAAAAGAGTCAAGTAGAAAATAAAGTCTACTATCTTTTAGGTTTTAAAAGGTTTTTCATCATTTGTTATAGCCGAGACTCGACTTTAATAAATATTCCACATTATCGAATCACCCCTCACTACTACGGCCAAGGATATTCTTTTTAGTATCACGACCCACAATTATTCATGCACTACGGGCCAAGAATATTTGTGTATTCATTAATGGTCATGATCATACCAACAATCGTCCATCAATGCACTACTACTAATCGAGGATTTTTACCACATCATTTGTAACATTACGGCCATTACATTACACCGAATAGTCTCTCGTCATAATCATACCAAGTCCATCTATGCACTACAGGTGCCATGAGATGACTTTAAAAAATATAAACATGAGGATGATGACAATGATATAAGAATTCAATAAAACAAGTTCAAGAATTATTTTATCCGAGAATTATTAACGTCCAAATTATTAACATGATATCTTTGTTTTGTAGAGTAAAATTCAAGAATGATCGGAAGAATATTTTCATGAAAAGATCTTTGGATGAAACGAAATATCAAGGATATTCCACTAATTTCATGGAGTATAGAAGTCAAAGTTTTAACTTAACTGGGTATAATAAAGAATGGAATAACAAAAGAAATCACCATGCATGCGATGAATCGCCTTGCATGACGAGTTATTCCAACAGAATAATAAATAACGGAACCAGTGTCGTGAAAATTCACACCGATAGGATGTTCCAACAGTAATAATAAAGATGGAACCAGATCCGGTGTAAAACACACGATAGGATATTCTAACAGAATAATAAAGATTTTAACCAGTCCGTAAAACACACGAGCATGTGATGTTCCAACAAAATAATAAAGATTTTAACCATATCCTGTAAAACACACGCATGTGGATGTTCTAATGTAATAATAGAAGAATGTCACCAAGTATAGGGTAAACCACGTATACAAGTTATTCCAATGTAATAATAAGCAATGGAATAACAATGTTCTCTTCATGAATAAGAAAGAATAACACCCCTTACTTTTGGTAGGAGATTGAATACGCAGAGTGTAGTAACAAAATACTCTTCTTCTTTCTCTCTTATTCTCTCTATACTTTCTCTCTATAGCTTGAATGAATTAATGAAAAATAATGAAGCCCTAGGCCTCTATTTATAGAAGATTTCTAGCTTAGCACTGCTTAGTGTGAAAAGGCAAGTGGCTTGACGACTAATGATGTGAAAAGAAAAGTGGTTTGATTGCGCAGTAATGTGAAACGACAAGTGGTTCGACGCCTGTAATGTGAAACGACAAGTGGTTCGACGTCTGGTAAAGGTAATTACTATTAACGAAGGTAATTACAATTGACGAAGGTAAATACTATTCACAAGGGTAATTATTATTGACGAAGGTAAATACTATTCACAAGGGTAATTACTATTGACGAAGGTAATTACTATTGACGAAGGTAAATACTATTGACGAAGAGACTCTTAGATGATGACATATGAGCCCCCCATAAAATAATCAAACTTACCACAAATCATTTTATTTTTCATCAACACATATTTAATCTTTCAACAATTATTAATCATTTATGACTTGTCGTCTCAATTATTGATTTAATACTATAACATATTATACGATGATGATCTTTGTGACAATAATTGAATCAATAATATAAGAGATATGATGCAAAGAATTCTCATAGTAATAATTGAAAGCATAAATGTTGACTTCTCACGTAAGCATCAATAATCAATACCGTATGCTACTATCAACTATCTGCCAGACATCGTATTTTTACCAACGGGTAGTTCAACAGCTTTTAACGGTAACACCTCCGTAGTTATTTTTATAAAATATTTTTATCGTTTTCTCAATCCGATAATAATTACATTAGGGGTCCACCAATGATTGAGTAGTTGTATTTAATATTCCTAACAAAAGAATATTCCCCACCAAACAAATATTTTATAACAACTTGCATACTTTGCAAAATTTATAAATATTACCCACAACTATAACATTATATCAAATTTATTCCATAATATTCAAAATAATATTTATAGAAAAATTCATCTTTATTTATAAAAGTCAGGGTCTTACAACCTCCCTTCTTATGAAATTTAAGCCCTCGAAATTAGGGTGCGATACTGGTATGTCGAAGAGGTAAGGATACCTTGATTTCATTTCGATTCTAACTCCCAAGTCATTTCCTCAACATCGTGGTTCCTCCACAAAACTTTGACTTGAGGTATAACCTTGGAGCGTAGAATATGTTCCTTCTTATCAAAATTTGAACAGAACCTCTTCATACGTCAAATCTTCCGCTATTTCGTCTCGGTTCTAACTCAATAATATGGTTCGGGTCTTTCACATATTTACGTAACATAGATATGTGAAAAAAGTTATGAACACGAGACATATTTGGCGGTGAAAGCGAGTCTATATAGCCCACGCTCTACTACTCGATCGAGGATTAAAATGGACCGATGAATCGAGGATTAAGTTTTCCTCTCTTTCCAAATCTTGTAACTCCTTTCCATGGAGCAACTCTTAACAACACACGATCTTCTATATCGAATTCCACGCCTTTCGATGAAGATCAAAGATAACTCTTTGTCGATTTTGTGAGGTTTTTATCGTTGTTTGATCGTTTGAATCTTTTCCGTAGTCATACGTACCAACTCCGGTCCCAACAACGCTGTTTCACCCACCTCATCCCAAAGATATCTTGGAGAACGACACTTTCTTCCATACAATGCTTGAATGGAGCCATGCCAATACTTGCTTGATAAGCTGTTGTTGTGGAAAACTCCACCAATGGTAAGAACTTGTCCCAACTCCCTTGAAATCAAGGACACGTAGTCTTAATAGATCTTCAAGAGTTTGAATAGTCCTCTCCGATTGTCCGTCTGTCTTCGAGGATGATATGCCGAAGCTAAATCGTAAGTCCGCGCCCATAGCTTTTTGCAAACCAACCCAAAATCGTGAAGTGAATCTTGGGTCTCGATCGAAATTATGGATACCGCATACCATGCGATCTTATAATCTCGTTTATGTACATACTGAGCAAGACGTTCAAGTGTATAAGTTTCTCGTGTCGGTAGGAAATGAGCGGACTTGGTCAATCTATCAACAATGACCCAAATCGCATCAATGCCTTGAGAAACCTTAGGAAGACCGCAGAACGAAATCCATGGTAATGTGCTCCACTTCCATTCCGGAATTTCAAGTGGTTGCAATGGACCTTTTGGTACTTGATGCTCCGCTTTAACTCGTTGACAAGTTAGACACCTTGAGATAAATAAATATCTCTCTCTTCATATTGCTCCACCAAAATGTATGATTTAATATCATGATACATTTTGGTACTCCCAAGATGGATTGCAAATGGTGTGTTGTGCGCCTCCATCATGATATTATACTTTAAATCGTGGTCGTTAGGAACACAAAGTCTGAGTTGACTCAAGTATTCCTTCTTCATCGATTCTTGCTTGAGCATAGCACCTTCTTGCACTTTCTTCCTCATACGACGCCTGTGTCCAGTGCAGCTTGGCGACTTTAACTTTATCGATTAAAGTCGGTTCTACTCAGTATACTCGCTATCATCACACGCGTCCCCTGAGTCTTTAACTCTATCTCCATCCTTTGCAAGTCACACAAAAATGGGCCTTTACGTTGACAATATCGCACTTCATACTTGCATATGATTTTTTACTCAATGCGTCCGCCTACCACGCTTTAAGCTTTTCGAGGATGGTATTGGATGGTATGATCATAATCTTTCAAGCCTTCCAGCCAACGTCGTTGTCGCATGTTGAGTTCCTTTTGAGTGAAGAAATATTTGAGGCTTTTATGATCCGTAAAGATCTCCACTTTCTCCCCATACAAGTAATGCCTCCAAATTTTAAGTCTGAAGACAATAATGCTAACTCTAGATCATGAGTAGGATAATTCCTCTCATATTCTTTGAGTTGTCATGAGGCATAAAGCTATAACTTTTCCATGTTGCATAAGAACACATCCCAATCCTTTGCTTCAAGCATCACTATAGATGACAAATCCTCCGAGCCGGATGGTATTGTCGAACAGTCTTTGAAATAAGTCTCCTCTTGAGTTCTTGAAAACTCTTCTCACATTCTTCGCTCCCAACCGAACTTTGTATCTTTTCGAGTCACCGAGATCGATGGAGTAGCGATTCGAGAAAATCCTTCCACGAATCTCCGATAATAACCAAATTTAAACCGAGAAAGCTACGATTTTGGTCATCGATTTAGGTTGTTCCCGACTTTGAATAGCTTCAATCTTTCTTGGGGTCAATGATATTCCATGACTTGATACCACGTGCCCAAGGAATGCTACTTCTTCAAGCCGAACTCGCATTTCTTCAACTTAGCATAAAGCTTATATTCACGAAGCTTTTTGGAGTGTCGACCTTAAAGTGTTGCTCATGATCTTCACGGCTTTTGGAATAAATAAGGATGTCATCAATAAAGACGCGACCACAAAGTGATCTAAATATTCCTTGAATACTTTCCTCATCATATCCATGAAGGCGGCGGGGAGCATTAGTCAATCCAAAGGACATGACTAGAATTCATAATGCCCGCATCTGAGTTCCGAAAGCCGTCTTTGGAATGTCACGGCTCTAATCTTCAATTGGTGATATCCTAACGAAGATCAATCTTTGAAAAGAATTTGGCTCCTTGCAAATCGGGTCAAACAGTCATCAATACGTGGCAATGGATACCTATTTTTGATGGTGACATGATTCAACTCCCGATAATCAATACAAAAAGTCGCATACTCCCATCTTTCTTCTTCACGAATAGAAACAGGAGCACCCCAAGGAGAAGTACTAGGACGAATAAAGCCAATGTCTAACAATTTCGCAGCTTGGATCTTTAACTCCACGAAGTTCAATAGAGCCATTCGATATGGGGCTTTGGAAATAGGTTTTGTACTGGGGTTCAAGGTCGATACAAAATTCAATTTCACGCTGACGGGGTAGGCCAGGAAGTTCTTCGGGAATACGTCAGAAATTTATTAACAATAGGAATATCGTTTAAAATCGGCGATTTTTATTTAAATCAGGATATGAAGCTAAGAAAGCTTGACATCCGCTTTTTCAATAAACGAATAGCTTTATGGCTTGAGATGACCGTGATTGATTTTAATGGTTTGGTCGTTTGAATTGCATAATAGGTTGATTAGGAATATGAAAGCTAACAACCTTACGAAAACAATCAATTTTTGCATGATAAGTAGTTAACCAATCAATCCCTAGAATCACGCCAAATGCAAGTATTTTTAATGAAATAAGATCGACCAAAATGTGAGGGTACCGATTTGAACCAAACAAGACTTATAAACAATGGATGTAATGAAGGTTTCTCCCAACCGAGTTTCCACAGATAAGTCAAAGTCTAATTTCTCCGAGTCAAATTTAATCGATGAGCGCAAAGTAGGAGAAATAAAAGAATGGGTAGAACCCATTATCAAATAAAGTATAGACTTCATTAGAGTTTATGATAAGCTTACCCGTGATGACCTCATTCGGATTCCTTTCTCTTTGGGAGGTCACAACAAACGCTCTCCTCTTGACTACTGGGTTTTGAATTTTCCGATGGCCTTTGGTGCCTCCATCCTAGTGAATTTGTCTTCGATGGCGACAAAATCGAGCTAAGTGACCTTCTCTTCCACAATTATAACATGCTTTGGATGGCATGGCGACGCAGCTTTGATCGATGTGTCCCTCTCCTCCGCATTTGAAGCATATGATAGGTGGTCTTTCTCCTTCCTTAACAATGGGTGTTTGGTCTTGACGTCTTTCCACCATTGTTGAATCTCCGCTTCTTGAAATGTCCATTCTTATTATTTTGTACCGATTACCACCGGGTGGTTACCATATCTCGCTTTGTTGATTCCTCCACGCTTGTTGTCACCGCACGACTACTACTCATCATAGGTATTATAATTTTGCCGTACCGCTTCTCTTTTAGTTGTGTTGACTCATTATCGCGTTCCACTAATCGGAGCCCTATTTACAACATCCCGAATACAAACACGCTTTATGAGAAATAAGATGTTGACGTATCTCCTGCTTCAAACCTCTTAAAAACATTCGCGCCATTCTCTCTTCATTATCCACCAAGTGGGACGAACCGTGATAACTCCGCAAATTTTGCCTCGTATTGCGACACTGGCCATATTGTTTTGTTCCAACTTGATAAATTCCACCTCCTTCATGTGGCGAATACTTTCGGAAAGTATTTGTCGTTGAATGCCTCTGGAACTTCTCCCAAGATATCTTCAAGAGAAAGAGTTGAGTACGCTTTCTACCGATTCCCACCAAGAATCCTCCTCTCCGCAACATAAAAGGCGTGAAGGAACTTTTTGCTCCTCGGAGCATCCCAAGACATCAAATATCTTGGTAATCTGCTTTATCCATGCTTCCGCCTGTAAGTGGTTTTGCTTCTCCTTAAACTCCGGTGGTCCCAGCTCTTGAATTGTTTAATGCGGTGGCCGCTTTTGAGAGTTTTCCGTGTTTCCACCCCCACGCTTTGGGACAGAGTCGCTTTCTCGCTCTTTGTTGCATAAATTGCATAAAGCCTCTGAACATTTGATCATTCATCATTTGGTCAAGTGTTATTGTTTGCATGAGGATTGCCGCCTTCCGATGCACATTATCCCCGATTATTGATATGTGGTGAATCAACGATCGCTCATACTCCATTGCTATTCTCAACATTCTCGGATGTCATTTTCAGATATCGCCACAAAACAAAAGGTTAATTGACATGTAACAAATTATCCCTATCTTCCTTCGACCAACCAATAAAATAAAGACATAAACTTAGGTAGGTCATACTAGCGAAGGTATTCCCCTCTCTCCCTCCTAGTACTATTCTCACATCTTAGCCAGTGGATCATATCCTAAAGCTCGATACTAACCTCGTGACGCCCCCAAAATTAGGTATACATCCCCCATCTTGGGTCGCCACTTACATGGTACGTAATTTAAATACAACTTACTAACATAACTGCTGGTATACAATACGACATAAATCGTGAGTTTAAATACAAATATCGTCTACTAGATATTATACAAACTCAAAAAGGAGTCTTCATTACAATTATTATCACACTATTTCACGTAATAGTGAGGACTACTAATGTCAGTCTTGAGACCATCACTCTCGCTTCCCACTAAATCCCTAGCTATATTCTCATTTCAAGAGAATAAAGGAAAGAAAGGGTGAACTCAACTAGCCCAAGAAGAAATATTATGACTAAGATAATGCGTAATAAATTATCAATAGTCTTCAACAATGTTAAACCGATAAAATACAATGATAACCACCGCTTTAATCTGCAATGAATACGCAATCCATTAAAAGAGTCAAGTAGAAAATAAAGTCTACTATCTTTTAGGTTTTAAAAGGTTTTTCATCACTGTTATAGCTGAGACTCAGCTTTAATAAATATTCCACATTATCGAATCACCCCTGCACTACGGCCAAGGATATTCTTTAGTATCACGACCATAATTATTCATGCACTACGGGCCAATAATATTTGTGTATTCATTAATGGTCATGATCATGCCAACAACTGTCCATCAATGCACTACGGCCACTGTTAGGTTTGTAATATTCATAACGCAATCAAATTGCATAAAATTAGCGGAAGCGTGTAAAATTAGAGTTTAAAAAAAAAATTACAAACCATATACCCGGATCACCCTTTATGCACAATTATTAATTAAACGAAAAGATAAAGAATAAATCATACCCTTGAAGATCGAGCTTCCTCAGGTACAAGTTCACCTCCAAATCCTTTCGCGTTCAATCTTGAATCCACCGGGTTTGGTTTCTTCCTTTGATCAACGTTAGCCACCCATGTGTTTGGCCTCTAGAGGAGATCCACCAAGGAAGAATAAAATTCAAGAAGATGGGTGTTTTGGCTAACCCTAGTTTTCTATCTCTATAGAAAGGGCATACTCCCAACAACTTGGAATTATTACGTAGTTGTTAAAGTCAACAACCCATACCCACCCGTAATAAGACTCCTCTTATTTATAGATGTGGGCAACCCACCTTAACAATTAAGGAATTGGGTTTTAATTAATTAATTCTTTTAATTAATTAAGCTCCCTTATCTTATTAGGGATAATTAATTAAACTCCTTTAACTAATTTTCCTTCCTAATCCAATTAGGAATAAATGAGAGTACTTATATTAAATTAATTCCTAAACTCTTTTAGAAATTAAAATAATAATAATTGTAATAATATTAATAAGACTCCTCTTATTAATTTATATTTAATATTTCTAAAATATTAAATAATAAATATTAAGCTATTTAATTTATTCTATCACCATAGATTAAATTAAATATACTTAACATATTATTACGATTATGCCATTAACTTCTTAAATAATTATTCTTCCTTTTATGGTGTGACCCTTTAGGTTCTCCATATATTAAACCTATTGTGAATAAATCAATTAGAACAATTCTAATCTTATTTAAATAAATAAATTAAACAATTAATTTATTTAAATAATATTTATTCTATAATAGGGATAAGCCTCCTCAATGATCAACGACTTTCCAGATAATATAGATTTCAACATTAATCATAAAAGAACCTTTGAGTAAATAGTTACCGTGACAATTCAATCCTTCCACCATACAATGTCCCAATTAAATATAAGACATGGAATTACCATCAAGTCTTATTTTATTTAATTATATGTATTTCGACTCTTAAATGCACAACTCCAAATAATGCAAATTAGAAACTCCTTTCTAATTTCATTCGCTTTAACCAAGGACTACTGGGTTGTCATTTATCGAATCACATAGGACATTTCTCTTTTTTATTAAAGTGGTAGATTCTTTATTGATCATACATTATCTCCATGTACAACTTATTATACCCAAGCATACCTTTGATATACCCTAAGGGTCTTAAGGAATAAGTCAAAGTATAACTCATCATACACAAGATACTATGATGATCTCAAGTCCAAGGATTACTTCAGACTACTATCACTACAGAATTCCTATTGACAGCAAATAAAACTCCATTAGGTATTCCTTAATGAGCCAATGCTCAAAGTGAACTTATTCTCTAATAAGCACCTACATACTTGCTTTTAGTGTTCCACACAAATGATCGTGAGATCAATCATCCTCATCCAATGAAAAGTTAACGTATGTACCAATCTATCCGGATTCACTAATCCCCAATTTAGTAATCCAATGATTGGGAACTATTTTAGTTTTAAGCTTTCTAAGAATTTAGATCTCATTAGAATGATCATCATCATTATTCTAAAAGCATTGCTTAAAACTATGGGTTTATCACATATTATAAAACAAAGATCATGTAGATAATTAAAAGCCTTTAATAAATTAATACTTTTATTAATAAATGAATAAGATTGTTACAAAGTATATGCTTTATCATCAAACATGATTGGCTTGTGTGCATACTACTTTCAATCTCCCACTTGCACTAAAGCCAATCGCCATGGTATCTTATACTCTTCTTCACTAAGTGATCGATTATCCTGCCGTTGGATAAGCTTTAGTTAATGGATATGTAATGTTGTTCATGAGAGTCCACTATCTCTATAGTGATTTCCCATCTTCAATGATTCTAATAATCAAATGAAAGTGCCACAACACATGTTTAGATCCAAGATGAGACTTAGGAACTATTCCTAGTTCAGAATGAACTTTATCCAAACAATCAACTTGTAGCTTCATTTATAGCTATATACTTTGTCTTTATCACTAAACCAAAGAACTCTTTCTTTGTTTGGAACTGCTCCAATTCATCGCACCAATCGCTCAAGGTAACCCTTTACCTTAAAGTGGATTTTTCTCGTCGTCTTGATGCATCTGAAAAACTTGAGTCTGTTAAGCCCTCTAGTTTTAATTTAGACCCACCATCTATGCTCACATCTTTAGTCTTAGGTTAAGAACTTTAAGATGTTTTTCACTAACTCATAGTGAACTTCTCCGAATTATGATCGATCAACATCGTGTCTCGATATTTCATTGCATACATGATTGTCACCTCATGCGACCTCTCTTTTCGTGAGTCCGTGGGGACTATTAAGAGAGATACACTCCATGGCTCATCAACATGAGACATCTCTTGAGTTTGCCATGCTAAACGACTTTAGCATCAAATGAATATACGTTCCTTGGGTTAAGTCGAGCATCCTCTTAAATCTATCTATATAGATTTTATCCCCAATTAAGATACTCTTCCAAATCATTCATGGAGGAATGTTTAGACAACTTTATCTTTATCGATTGTAGCATTGGTATGTCATTCCTTATCCGTAGTATATCAACATATAGTACTAGGAATGTCACCATGCTCCCAATCGAATTCTTTTATACACACTAGGTTCATTCTTATTTTGATAAAATCAAACTCTTTTGATTGCCTCATCAAACGAATGTTCCATATTTGAGAAACTTGCTTCAATCCATTTCTCCGAGTGTCTACAACACTTACCTCATCGTATGTAATCGGATCATCATCTTCTATGATGTGTACCTCATCATCATCATCCATGATGAATCCATACCTCCTAGGTATCTTCTACTATTCCGCACTTCGATTGATTTGTGGTACAAATAGGTCTATCTACTGTGTTCCTCTTATTTGACTTATAGTGTTTTGTGGTTCTTGAACTTTTCAAGATCTATTATCCTCCCACTAGCCCCTTCAATGATAAACGCCTTTATCTTAGAAGGCAGCGTGTTTCATAACAAACACCTTTTGCTAAGTAGAATTATAGAACATATACCCTAAACTTACTTTAGGATGTCCCACAAATCGACACTTATAAAATCTTGTCCCAAGCTTATCTTTTTGAAACCTTTTCACATAAGTTGGAACCCCTTATCTTAACATACTTAAGATTAGGAATCCTCCCTGTCCATAACTTTTATGGAGTCTTGGGGCCGGATTTTGAGGTTACCTTTTTCGTAGATATGCAGTCATTTCTAGGACATGACCCTAGAAGGATACTGGAATGTCGGTAAAATCATTATGGACCGCACCATGTTCAACAAGGTACGATTTTTCCATTCAGATACATCAATCAATTATTGCGTATCAGGATGCGTCCATTGTGAGAAAACCATTTGAGATGATCTAAAAACTTATTGCACAAGTATTTATTCCTTGATCTAATCAAAGAATCTTAATACTTTGCCAATTTGTTTCATTTCTGAATTCTTTGAACCTTTCAAATAATAAGCCATGATTATACCGAATGATCCCTGGTCATAATCATACTAAGTTCATCTATGAACGTAAGCCAAAGATAACATAATATAACATGAGGATGATGACAATGACATAATAATTCAATAAAACAAGTTCAAGAATTATTTTATCCAGGAATTATTAACGTCCAAATTGTCAACAAGATACTGTTTTGTAGAGTAAAATTCAAGAATAATCAGAAGAATATTTCCATGAAAAGATCTTCGGATGAAACGCAAATATCAAAGATATTCTATTAATTTCATAGAGTATAGAAGTCAAAGTTTTAACCAACCGGGTATAATAAAAATGGAATAACAAAAGAAATCACCACGCATGCGGTGCTTCGCATGATGCAAAGTTATTCGAATAGAATAATAATAACGGAACGGTGTCGGTGAAATTCACAATGCAAGCAGGATGATCCAATGAATAATAAATGCTTTGAATAATAAACAATGGAACCCGGTCCGGTGTAAAACATACGACATGTGATATTCCAATGTAATAATAAATGCGGAATAATAAACAATGGAACTGTGTCCTGTAAAACACATGCGATGTGATATTCCAAATGTAATAATAAAGAATGGAATAATGTAAGAAGATCACCAAGTATAGGGATTCAAGCGTATACAAAGTTATTCCAATGTAATAAATAAGAATGGAATAATATAAGGATTTCACCAAGTATAGGTAATCTGCGTGTCACAAGTTATGTATGAGGGTATGCCACTTTTACAAAGTTATTCCAATGTAATAATAATGAATGGAATAATGAAAGTTCTCTTCATGAATAAGAAAGAATAACACCCCTTTACGGGTACAACAAATAATATCCCTTACCGTAAAAGACACTTTGGATATTAAAGTAGTGAAGTACCGAGAATACTCTTCTTCTTTCTCTATATAGATTTTCTCTCTATAGCTTCTCTCTATAATTTCTCTCTCTGTAGTTCAATTGAATTCGTAAGAAAATAATGAAGGAATGAGCTTCTATTTATAGGAAAATAGAATGCATAGTAATTAATCCATGAACGGTCCAGTTTGATTTACTTTAATCTGACGGTCCATATTTAAAGCAAAATCTTTTAAATAAAATATCATATATTCTATTTATATAAAAATATTTTACTATGCAAATGATTTATGCAACACTATGCAAAACATAGTGCATTGATGGACGATTGTTGGCATGATCGTGACCATTAATGAATACACAAATATTATTGGCCATAGAGTAGTGCGTAAATAATTATGGTCGTGATACTAAAGAATATCCTCTACCAGAAGTAGTGCGAGGGTGATTCGATAATGTGGAATATTTATTAAAATTTGAGTCTCAAACTATATAATGATGAAAAACCTTTTAAAACCTAAAAGATAGTAGACTTTATTTTCTACTGACTCTTTTAATGGATTGCATATTCACCTGCAGATTAAACCGTTTGTCTATTGTATTTTATCATTTTAACATTGTTGAAGACTATTGATAATTTATTCTCGCATTATCTTAGTCATAATATTTCTTCTTGGGCTAGTTGAGCTCACCTTTTCTTTCACTTTGTTCTCTTCGAAATGAGAACATAGCTAGGACGAGTAGGGGAACGAGTAATGGTCCGTAAGATAGCATTAGTAGTCCCTCACTATTCTCGTGAAATAGTGTGATAATAGTTGTAATGAGGACTCTCTTGAGTTTGTATAATATCTAGTAGACAATATTTGTATTCAAACTCACGATTTATATGTCGATTGTACACGACGCTTATGTTAGTAAGTTGTATTTGAATTTATGTACCATGTAAGTGGCGACCCAAGATGGGTGACGTATACCTAATTTTGGGGGCGTCACACGCTCTCAAAGCCATTCTGTCGCGTGACTTGAATTCTGCAGTTCCTGGTTCTGGTTTTGTTGCTGTCATGCTGTTGCTGCTACTACTTGCTCTTTCATGTTTGATCTTCTTCCATGCTTGGTCTTCATACTTCATTGTACCTCCATGCCATGCACATCACCGCTTGTGCCTCACCTTCACACATCCATTATCCTCATGCCCTCTAATATCACCAAAATTAAGTCGATTCTTGCACTTAATCACAAAAAGGAGTTTTAAGTAAATGCAATGCAAAATAACATGAAATGCAACTAAAACACACTAAAATGTACTTGAGATGGACACAATTCGCATGAATTGGTATTCAATAAGTAGGTAAAAATACCACTTATCATTTACCCATGGAATAATAAGTCAAACTTACAACAAACGCTTCATGACAAATCCCTCTATTTATATCAAAAATTGAATAAATATATACCACAAATCATTTATCTTCAATCAACACATTTTTAATTTTTTCAACAATTATTCACCATTAATATTCTAGATTCACAATACTGATAATCAAATCGTTTCCAGAAAAAATGGAGTTTTTCAAAAAGGATTTATCCTTACTGGCGTGTAATTAAATAACATAACCTTTTCCTTGACAGAATTTTATAGACATTGTCGATAATGCTAATCAATAATATAATTTCAATAATATGAGTTACTATGTCGTGACAACTAATAATATAAAATATTGTGCAAATGTCAATAATACGAGATACTATGCTATTTCTACTGTAGCAATTATTGAATGAAATACTGAGTGACTTTTTACATAAGAATCAATAATCAGAGATACTTTATGCAATCTGATCATTAAGAAGTCACTCGAAAGGTTCAATCTTGTAAATCTGACGTCTGATCTTAGGTCTGTTAAATCTTTATTCGTAAAAAGTTGAGGTCTTACATTAACGCACTGTTTTTGAGTTTTAAAATGGACAAAAAAGAAAAAAAATGGACGAAAATTTAAGTTTTCTTTCCAATTCTTATGTTTCTGAGTTTTTTTAATAAACAAAAAAGAAAAAAAAAATGGATAGAAAACTTGGCCACTTTTCCTACCAAAGTTTTTCGTCCAAAATTGGTCTGATTTGGACGGAAAAAAATTTGGAATAAGTAATATTTTTATAATTCCCATATTATCCTCAACTTTTAATATAATAAATTTTAAATTATAACTCATGTCCTCAATTTTAAATTTTCTATTCTTTTCTACTAAAAACTCAGAAACAACACAAAGGAAAACTTCAAGTTTTCTATTTTTTGCTTTTCTGTTAAAAACTCAAAAACAGAGTGTAAGAGCGGTCTGTTAATAAAAAATTTAAATCTATGGAGCCTCTATAAATATTGTACTCCCTTCATTCTAAATTTTAAGATCATTATTGATTTTTAAAAAGTCATTTTGAGATATTTTAAATTTAAAAGTCATTCAGATGTTTTATACTTTTTAGTTACCAAATAACTTTTTAAATTTAGATGTTATTTTACTTGGATGATATAATTTATTAAGATATACTAATCATTCAGATCTTAATTACCAATTTTATCAAATACCACATAACAAAAGAATTTAATAAAAAATACGTTAGAACATATAACTAGTTAACCACCCACCATATATGACTGTAAATAAAATGAGATTGTAAGTGAAATCAAGATTCTCATAATCGGACCATTCATCGAATCGAAAAAAGTACAATGAATGAGTCATTGGTCTAATTAGTGATCGAATTGTTATTGACCAAATGACGTTATTAATATATAAAAAAATATATATTATTAATAACTAATAAAAATCTCGTTTTTTATAAATTAAAACATATTAAAGATGAGTTTATTAATAAAAGTGATAAATTTTAATATTAATTTTTTTTGGTAAAAAAATAAATAAATTAAAAATCGAGTCAATTGGGTCAATTAACCGATTTCGGTGATCAACAGGTCAACTCAAATTTTAATCAAAACCGAATTATTGATTCAAATCGAACTAGAAGGCGAATCAATTTCACTTTTTATCGATCCGATCGTGGATTCTTAAAACCTAGACAAAAGTATTCATTTAAATATTTTTGTTTCATAAAAATAAAATATATAAATCGGGGATGGGATGACGATCGTCATCCCATGAAAGAGTACAGCATCGTCATCCCCGTAGTCGGTCCCATGGAAGAGTACAGCCTCATTGGAAGAGTACGGAATTACTTTTCACCTAACGGTTGGAATTATATTCTAAACCAAACTCTTTTTCTTTACGTACTGCCTACTGGTATAACATAATAAACAAAGCTCCTATTCTTTTAACCTACTTACTGAGTACGGCCACTGCCCTACTTAGGAATAAACCCAGAAAATAATGGCGTTATTCTCTTTTTCTCTGTAAGAATTTCTAGCAGGTATGTTCATTTTAGTGTTAATTTATGTTTACATAGTTTGCATGTTGTCTATTTATGTATGTATACATATATTTTTTAATTTTTATTTTGCGGTGTATTTCTTGCTATTGATTCTTACAGAACAAAATATGTATACCATGAGAGATTTCGCACAATAAATTTGATTTCAGTGTTAGTTTTTATTAATGCAGTTTCTAATTTTGACGGCAAGAGGTGTTTTAGTGAACGCGGCTGCTGATCACTTGTTTAATTTGGTATAGTAGTGTTTGGCATTGAGTTTTTTATTTTTTATTTTTTTCTGATAATTTTTGGTTTTAGCTAGAGTCGAATTTGAATTTTCCAGCTAATTAAACTCTGTAATCAATCTTATTATTATTATTATTATTATTATTATTATTTTGCAAATTGAGCTTATTTTTCCTTCATATTTCCGGTTTATGAAAAAAAAGATGTTTCGCTTGACTTGGATGTGTGTTTCCTTAGGACTTTCTTTATGGGATTTTAATTTACTTGCAGGAAGCATAAACGATGGAATCAGGCAATGCCATGGAAAAGGGCTTGCCGAGAGCGGGTATTTGGGTACCTCTGACCCCTAAAAAGCCAGGGTCAGAATCCATCACCAGAGAAAGGAACTTGAAAAATTCTATACATTCCAACTCCATGAATTCAGTAGATAAAGATGGAGGTTTATGTAATGGCGAGGCGGCATTTGCTTTTACTGGTGGGAGTGGAATAAGATTTTGGGTTGAAACATGTAAGTAGTCTTAGTCTGCCTTTGGAATAAGTTTGTGTTAATGCCTAAAAGAAGTGCCGTTTTGTATGTTTGTGCGGTGACTGCTTTGAGTACATCAAGCAATCAAATAATATCCCTCCGTTCCACAAAAAAAGTCTTATTTGCAAAGTTTACAAAGTTTAATGTTATACTTTTGTTCCATGTTTACCCCTAAATTTGTTGGATGTTTTTAGATGGCACAATAATGAAATTTTGATGGTAACCTTGAGGACATTGTGCCATTTTATACTACTACCGATTCAAATAAGACTTTTTGGAACAAAATAATTTTGCAAATGGGACTCTTTTTGTGGAATAGAGAGAGTAAATTTTAAGAAAACCAATATTTATGCCCTCATATAGAACTTAGATTTCCTGAGAAGAGTTTGTGCAAATGCAAGCATATTTAATGGCTGGATGAGGAAGATTCTTTGGCACGGAAGCTGCACAACATCTTCTGTGGATAATATTATAAGAGCGCATAGCGTGTTTAATAGGGAATCCCGCATACGAATAATATTGTATGTAATTTTCCAGTTACCATACCTTCTACAAGGCTAAATTTTCACTGTAATACAACTACTTTATTTCCATTTCCAACACTGTTTAGTAGTACTTGTAACACTATTTATGGTCACTCTTGCAATACTATTTATTAGTGCCTACAACACTAGTTATGGTCATTTTTAATTAAAGCAATATTACATATTCTTACTTGCAATACTTTGGTAAACTTGTTACTAGTGTTTGTAATGTTAACCGCTGGTAGTTGATAACAATAGCTATTGTGGCTACTGTCACTGCCAACAATATAAACTATTAATTGCAAAATAATGCTATGCACTCATATTGGAGGGTTGTATAGAACTATAGATGATGATGTGCAGCTGCCCTGCTGAAGAATTAATCCTGGATGAGAGCTGCTCTTAAAAGATTTATTTCTTAATTGCTTACATTCTAATTAATGAAAGCAGTCGGAAAAAAAAGGAAAAAAAGAGTTGAAGGATAAGAATGATGAGACACATACTTCAGTTGTCTTTTTTCAAATGCTTTCTGCTACCTTGATTGATGAGGATTAGAAGAAGATGCTCTCGGCTCAACGAGAAATCTGAACCACATGAGATGTTTGCTTGTGAATGAATTTAATAATGTTACTAGTTCATAAGAAAGTACTCGTATATATTCTGAAATTGTAAATTTTTAGCAGGTGACAGACAATATGCAGAAAAAGAGACTGAGAAAGTGCCCGAGTCTGATAATGTGGATACAAAGCTCCATTGTTCTGAAAACTCACAGAGTAGCCCTGGCTTAGCTTCTCCTTCAGTTGCAACTCCCTCTCCATCAGAGAAACAGAACATCAAAAAGAGGCCCAACAATGGCATAGATGTGAATAAGAAGCCCAAGCAAAGACTTAAAATGAAAAGGCATAGACCTAAAATAGCAATTGATCATATTCATGGACAACCAAGAAAGGCTCCAAAAGCTCAAACTCCAAGGCCAACCCCAAAACCTAAAACTCCTAAATGTGCTAATCTACGGGCAAAGATATATTCTGCAAATAAGAGTGACCTCAAAGGCACAGCTATTACTTCAGAAAGTGTTAATGCAGAGGCCGTTTTTGTAAGTCCCACATGTGTTGCAGTTTCATGCAAGCGTTCCCTAAACTTTGACATTCAAGAAATTGACCATCGTGATGATTTGGCAAAATCATGTAGCGGGCCTCTGGACTTCAATTTGGACAACCAGGAAAAATGCGACTTTTTACGGAAAGTGGCTACTTCCAAGAGAGGTGCTCGTAAAAGGAGGATATATATTAAAAATAATAGTCATGGAGCCTCAGAAAGTTTTGATAAGCATATCATTGAGCTACATCCTGATTTGAACATAGAAAGCGAGAAGGAGGTGAAAATTGTGCCAGGAGATTTTTTTATCAATATCATCGTCGAAAGAAAAGTGTGGAAAGGTCCTCAATGAAAGCAAAATTTGGATTAAATATGGGAGTTGAGGAGTGCACAAGTTCAGTCTCTAACAGAGGCAAGGAGCTGACGGTTGAAAATCCCCATGAAATAGAAAGAGAGGCTGTTAGTGAGTCAAACAATCTCTGTAGTACAAATAAAAATGTCTGCCTGCAATTTTATCAGAGGAAATTTCATTTTAATCAATGTCGACAGAATAGTAGAAAAATTGGACCAAATTTTCCGAAGATATGGAAGAAGAGTAGGACGAGGCAACCACATTTGCAACATGTGGTCCCTGATAGAAGTGAAAAAAGAGCATATGGTAGGTTGACCTGATAGAAGCAGAAGACGGGGGGGGGGGGGGGGGAAAGGTGAAAAGAGCATATGGTAGGTGTGAACAAGATACCAGGAGAACATTGGCTGAGAAATTGAACCGTAAAAGAGTGCAAAATGGGTTCAAGAAATCCGAATATCATAACCCCCTAATTTTGGGTTGTGATTTTCACATAGAAAAAAGATTTCTGCAAATGATTTTGCCCACTGAAGAACAAACTCAGGCAGCAATCACTGATCCGGAATCTTTCAAGTGTGTCCTAAGCTTGAACCCGGTTGCAATATCTAGAGGGAAAAGAAAGCGGTTCATTCCCAGGAGCATCTTCAATTCCTCAACTATGAATTTTAATTTTGTCCAATCACCACCACATTCTTTTCTAAAAGACATTGGCAGTGAAAGGTATGGTAGTGAGGTTTATGAACCTCGAACTGAGGTTTGTGAACCTCAAACTCTTGAAGAGGTTCCACGTACAGAAAGTGAATATTATACAAATTGGAAAGAAAATACAATGGGATTCTTTCTTGATGAGGCTGTGGCTTATGACAGTGAAATGAAGGGTCAGCTACCAAGAGAGACTCAAACGCTTGAAGAAGTTCAACTTACAGAAAGTGAAAATTGTAAAACCATAAATACAATGAACTTCTTTCTTGATGATGCAATAGCTTATGACAATGAAATTAAGAGGAAGCTTCTACCAGAGCGTAACTGTCTTGAGGTTGCTGTGTATGAAGATGAAAATTACCCACCACAACAGAAAGATATTTTGCTTACTAATGAAAGTAAAGAAACAAATTCCATCTTTACATATTAATTAAATTTTTTATTTTTATTTTTTTTCAAAATATTCCAATCCCAATATTTAGGATGGAAATTACCTATCAAATTTTATCTATTTATTTTAAATGTAGTCAATTGGGTCACTAATTTCTACTTTTACTGTGAATTTGGTACAGGATTGATGGATCTTATTCTAAGATTGGAGTGTCTAAACATCAATGATGAATGGAAGCAACTTGTGGTGCGAGATGAGAAGGCCCATGGGGGGGAACTAGTAGTGTTTGGTCCTCCAAAAAAGTGGAAAGTAATTCCTAAGGTGGATAATGACGCAATGACTTTGAGGGCCTGGAAACTTCTAATGGAGAATGATGGAAGAGAATCAATTAAGTCAGACAAGGAATTGGACGAATGGGTGAAAAAAGAGGGAGAATCTTTTCTTGCACTAATAAAGTCTGCCATGTCCAAGTTGACTCTTCTTCTAGGTTAGATTTTATCTTACCTCATTACTCGTAGTAATGATCTAGTATCAGTCTTAGAAAATACTGACATTTTTCCATTTCATTTTTTCCACATGATTACAGTGATGGCTGGACTCAATTATTATTGTTTTTTCATTTTTTTATTAGTTTAAGTCTGGAATCTGTACTTGTTTATGTGGATAAATTTACACAAACAAACAAACATAAAACATGCAAAATTATATCAAGATAACTTGCAAGGCAAATTCTTATAAAATATCTGGGCACACAAAAAATGATATATTCTCTATTCTTCTCTCTTTCTTTAGAAAATGTTTAATTTGAAGCAGTCATCTTTCTGCTAACGGTAGCCATGACCTTTTTTGAAGACTTTTTTTTTGCCCTTTCAATAAGTTGTCTGAAGACTACTCGTACAAACATTTACAATGATGAATCTGGCTTGAAATTTTAACTTTTTGTTCACTCTTCCTCCACTGTAAGAGCATATTGTAACTTAGCTGACTAGAAAAACTCGTCCTTCACAGGTAATAGACGCTTCTCAGAATGGAAAGGTTCAGTAGTGGCCTCTATTATTGGAGTTTATCTAACTCAAAATGTGACGGACCTTCTTTCCAGGTAAGCTTGAGGATATACTGATTCGTGCAACTACATATAAGTACACACACATATGTATATGTATGTTGCTTCACAATTTCATTAACAATGTTGTTGATCATTTTCTACAGCTCCACCTACATAACTTTCTGTGCGAGATTTCCAGTCAAGCCTAAAAGCAATGGAATTATAAATGATGGGGAAGTTGCATGTAGCCAAGAATCAGTAGGAAGTAACATAGGAGCAGATTCTCAAAATATGAGTAATCAATGTGCAGATATCATAAATGAGACTCAAGGACCCAAGTTTGAACAAGTAATTTCAGATCCATTTCCAGCTCAAAATATAGAGGGCTCCTTATATAACGAAAATCTGACAAGCACTGATAATCATTGTAATAGTGAAAGTTCAACTTCGTTTAGAGAGATTATAGACTTGGAAGAAACTGATTTTCTCCAGCAATTTTGTAGTGCCGAGAAAGATAGATTATCATCTAACGAGAACATGGACTTAGAGTCAAACAGGAAAGAAAGTGGAAATCAGAAATCAGGGTCTATTGAACAGACATCAGGCAATCATGAACCTTTCAGTAAAATTTCTACTGCTCCATTTGAACTGAATGTGGATTTATTTGACCGTTTTGGATTCTCTAGTGAAAGAGACATGGAGGGTGTAGAGAGTAAAGATGAAATTAATGAACCATTGAAGCTATCAGTGCGTGAAACCACAACAGAACAAAACATAAATCACCTTGGCAGGAAAAAATCAACCCCAAGAAAAAAGGCAAGCAAGGTTGAGACTAAGCAAGAAACTACAATTGACTGGGATGAATTGAGGAGAACTTATTGTAGTAAAGAAAGAGAAAAGGATGACAATGCCATGTATTCTGTTGATTGGGAGGCAACAGTTGAAGAGTTTGCTCAAACTATAGCTCAATGAGGAATGAATAATGTGCTTGCAGCACGAATTAAGGTACATTATTTTGTATAAACTTTCATTGTTGGCTGAAAGTATTAACTTCGGAAGGCATCGGCTGAGGTGTGAAGTTTTGCTAATAATTAGTTTTCATTATTTAATTTTTTACTGGACTTTCTTGAACGAATGGTTAAGGACCATGGAAAAATTGACCTTGAATGGTTAAGAGATGTTTCACCAGACAAAGCAAAGTAAGTGAAACTGTTATATCTTTGTGGTTTTCAATGACTTGATAAAGCAAATTTTTAATCATCTATACTTGTAGGGAGTTCCTGCTGAGCATAGACGGACTTGGGTTGAAAAGTGTGGAGTGCATACGACTTTTGACGCTACATCATAATGCTTTTCCGGTAATATTTTAAGTATTTTGTATTTACCAGTTTTCATCTAACCAGAGGCAGATCATAATTTCAAAATAACATGGATCATTTTCTTCATACAGGTTGACACAAATGTTGGCCGTGTAGCAGTGCGTCTAGGGTGGGTTCCACTGCAGCCACTTCCTGAAGAAGTTCAATTACATCTTCTAAACTCGTAAGTTTAACCAAATTCAAGTCTTAGGGGCTGTTTATTTAGGACTGAATGGCTGAACGGTCAGCCACTAAGTGTGTTTGTTTTGGAAAAAAAATCGTCTGAATGGTTGAATCAGTCAGCCATTCAGACGATTTGGGTTGAATGGTTTAGTGTCATTTTTTTGGGCTGAATAAAGGTTTTTTTTTTAACTACAATATTAACTATTATATTAAGTAATATTAAATAAATTTATAACAATTTTGAATTTTTTTAGAGGGGTAAAATAATAAAAATCTGTTATATCAATTATCAAACAACTTTTTTTATTCAGATTCTGATTTAGCTTATTCAGATTCATTCAGTTTTTATCAAACACCTCCTTACTCTATTAGAATCAAAATCTGTTATCCAAAATTACTAACTAATTAGAATTAGGTGAAATGAGTTGGAAGAGAGAAGAGAAAGGTATTGAGAGGGATCCAAATAGAAACTAGGCAGAGTTTTGAAGGAAAAAGAGCATAAACTATTACTATTAGCTAGAGAAATGAGGTTCAACAACTTTCGACATAACTTCTTCAACAAGATATCACAAATTTATTAGCTAACTACTCTAACATATTGTGCCATCATCCATCAGCTATTCAGCTCCCACTAACTAACTATAGCTGTCATTTAACCACTTCTGGAAAAACCAAACATAAGACACTATTACGTAGTGCTCCATCAGTTTCAAAATATAAGATCATTATTGACTTTTTAAAATTAACTTAAGACATTTTTAAACTCAAAATTGACATGAATTCCTTTAATGTTAGTCAATAAAATGATGAAATTTGTAAACTGTCTAAAAATTACTACTCATTGTAAGATTTATTGTTTCATAATATTTGATGAAAATTGAGTCGATAATTGCCATATAATTTGGAGCGGAGGTAGTATAATGTAATATAAAATCCCAAACTATTGCATTCTTGTTTATAGACTAGTGTTTGGAGGAGACTGATTTTTCCTGACTGTTGAATTCTTGTTTATAGAATAGTGTTTGGAGGAGTGATTTTTATCATTTTTGTAGAGTGCCGATAGCATCAATACAAGTACAATGTACTAACAGATTGATACATTGGACTCCCCATCAAAGATGTGATTCTGACGTTTTTCAGTTTAGGTACCCTATGCTGGACAAGATTCAGATGTATCTTTATCCGCGACACTGCACCCTTGATGAAAAAACATTGTAATTTCTATCTTCCCTCTTTCTCAAATAATCTTTTATAGGTGCATGCAATCTAGATATTTATTACCAGTTTCACCCCTTATGAATAAAGTGGAATTTATTGGGTGCACAAGCTGATGTAGATGGAGGAATCAACCAAAGGTACCACCACCACGGACATAATGTTGTGGGATAAAATTGCAATTGCTAGCATTACTTGTATTACTATAATTTGGATTGTTGCTGTGAATTAAAGGAGAACTTTTACCGATTGACATTTCATTTCATGCAGGTACGAATTGCATTATCTATTGATTACATTTGGAAAGGTATGTTATAGTGTTATTTGCACTATGCTCTTAGATAATATTTTCTATTTGCTTTTTCCCCAGTAAACATTGCTTCAAATCTTTGTAGGTATTCTGCACAAAGAGAAATCCAAACTGCAATGCATGTCCTTTGAGAGGAGAGTGCAAGCATTATGCAAGTGCATTTGCAAGGTTTGTATCACATTCTCTGCACTTATTTGATATATGCTCAACTCCTAGCAAATAAGTAAATAGCAGCTAGTGCAAATAATAAATGGCAGTAAAGTTAGTTAAGCTCAATGAAGGAGGCTCTAGGTTTCAAAACATCAGTTACATTATCTCTTTACATCGTACTTGGGCAAATGGATATGTCAATTTTAATACCGAATTGTACTACATATGTTCCTCTGCTCCAAGAGTCAGTTACTAAGAACTATTTTTACATAAATAAAACTATTTAAAGATACTAATATTTTGGGTATAATGCAAAAAACCACTTGTGGCATTTTTGAGTCACCTCCTGTGGTTTGGAAACTATTTTTTCACTGCACGTGGTTTCACATTCATTTCCACAACGACACCTGTTAACTATTTTTACCTAACAATGTTAATTTTTGTGGTTAAAGACTATTCTACCCTTCATATTTTATTTTCCTACCAACACTGTCTTTATTTTTTTTCTTCTTCAACATCTCACTCTTGTCTAAAAAAAGAAAATTATTAATTGCTGCATAGCATTTGAACTAAATGTATTAAGATTAAATTAGAGTTAAATTCTATTAAAACATGTATAAGAAATAAATAAATAAAAATAAAATAATGAAAACAAATTAATATCAAACTAAACTAAATTAAATCTAAATTGCATTAAAATTAAATTATATTAACACTCAACTAAAAGTAAAGTTAAATAGTATTGATACTAGAAGTTAGTAAACTAAACTAAAATGTATTAAAATTAAATTTATTAGTTTTATTGTAATTTGTAACATGACCAACATCATCTGATGAGTTGTTTCTTTGTCATTTGATATTGTCTGCAACTCTTGACCATCACCATCTGCATTTATCTTAATATTCTCCGCAGTCAATGTGAGAAAAGTCTTAGTTTGAAATTCCAGTAAAAAAAATTTCCTTTACTGTCAATTCATCGTTTACTTTACAATACGTCTAAGAATTATTAGGGCTTCTTTAAGAGTGAATTCGTAACAACCCAAAACCCAGCCATTGTCTGGCGATGAAGACTCAACCACACAAATTTTGATGGTAAGATTGTGCGTTTCTCTCTCTCTCCCCCCCTCACTCTATAGTCTATATATCATATATAAAGAGAGAGAGAGAGAGAGGTTTTGATGATCATAGCAAATTAGTCAACTTTTTGAATAAATCCACCCTGGTTTTATTTTCTGGTAGTCCTATATGCAAAAGCATATATAGACGGAGACATAGAAGGTTCAAAGCATGATTTTGATATGTTTGGATAAGGAAATCCTGTAATTAGAAGAATGAACTTCATTACTGTTGTCGGTGGTCAATTTTATCCATCAATCCACCTTGGTTTTGATTTCCCAAATTTTTAAGCATGAAGATAAAGGTGGTGAAAGAATGCTAGTATTGATTTGGGTTTTGATGATTATGGCTCATTAGTCACCAAAATTGCTTAGGAAACATGAAAAATGGTGGATGTATGAATGAGGGGTATGCTTTGTTAAATTTGAGGGAGACTTGAGGCTATTCGTGTCATTTGAGTACTTACTATTATTGTTGGACAACACTTCACTCATTTTTCTTGAGTCGAGTCTACTTGCCGCCAAAATGGATGGAAATGAGGTAACTTGAAAATAATGTGAAACTACAAATGGTAAAATAATAGTTTCGAACGGGTAGTTACCTGGAAATTGGAAATTGGTGCAACTCAAATGTGGTTTTTTGCATTTTGCTCTAATATTTTCTGTTATGATGTTGTCATTGAGTTTGGGGAATCAAACAAGGCACTTTGAAAATATTCACACCCACCTTCGTACCTAAGTTGATTAAATATAGTCTTAAAAGTTCTCATTAGTGATGGAAAACATTGCACGTGTAGAATGACAAAACCTTCATAACTTTTAATTAAGTAATTATACTACTAATTATATTGAACTATAATTTACAAAAAGAAAGCACTTGCCCTTGTTTACTTTATAATCTCTTAGTTTTAATGGTAATCTATTACTATAGTTTTAATGCTCCAAAATCTTCTCCAGCAGTTTATATAACCAATTCATTTAGGACAAACCTCACCTGAGGTTTGCACAAACCTGATAAGTTTGCGTAAACCTCAGTTCCCGACTATTTTCTCCTTTAAATTAATTACTTTTACAAATTGAACTGTAAGAGGGTGACGGCTCTCCTACCATCTGAAAACATTAAGGCCCAAATTCAATAGGGTTGGTTTTGGATTCGAGATATGCAAACAAAGAGCTATTTCTTTTGGTTTTATGATGATTGAAATAATTAAAAAAATATATAAAGAAAGGAAGAAACCGGAAGGTTTTCATGATTATTTCAATGATACTCGCATGTTCCAAATTAAAAATACATTTAACGTTTCCACTTTAACATTACTTGTCTATTACGAATTCTATTGGGAACCATCACGCCACCACAACTACATTCTTCATAATATTAGGGATACAATTGGAAACACAAAGTTATCCTTAAAAATCTTCTCTTTTTTATTTTTATTTAAAATTCTCTTTCTAATCTCGGAAGAAGGGAGTGTAAGAAGTCACCATGAGTTGTGTGGGATAGTCTGGAACCAATTTGTTCATTTTTTTTCTTTAGTGATTCTTAATTAAATGCGGAACAACTGCATTGTCTTGTTTTTTCATATATATATTTTTTTATACATTGGATTACTGATGTTAGATTGTAAATGCAGTGCTAGGTTTGCCCTTCCTGGGCCAAAGGATAAAAGTGCTGCAACTTCAAACATGTCAGCTGCAGCTGATCAAAATCCTTCTGTGTGCATTACCCCACCAACACTGTCCCTTTCAGAGGTTAAAATCTCAGATGCTGATGAGCTAAACCCTTCTGAGATTAACGTCGCAGATTCAAGTTATAGAGCTCAAAATTGTGAACCGATCATCGAAGTTCCAGCGTCCCCCGAGCCTGAATCTACAGAGACACCCGAACTTAGAGACATTGAGGATTACTTTCTAGATTCTGATGATGAGATACCTACCATCAAACTTGATACCGATGAGTTCAAGAAAACTTTACAGAATTTCATCGACACAAAAAATCTCTCTCTTCAAGAGTTTGACATTTCAAAAGCGTTGATTGCGACCGCGGAAGCTGCTTCAGTCCGCCCCTCAAAAATGAAGTATGTGGAAAAGTTTAAGACAGTACACCAAGTGTAAGTTGGTATTCTAATTCTTAGTTTTGCATTGCCATTATTGGAAAGTTGTTTACTTAGTTATAACAACCCATTCACTTAATGAAGTTCATTTAAAAATTGTAGTTGAATGCTTTTTATGTGTATTAAGTGGCCATGTATAACACCTGATACTCCCTTTATTCCAGAGAAGTCTCACTTTGAATTTTCTAGAAAACTTGCTATTTTTTGAACTAAAAATGATATTTTTATTTATTTTTTTGAAATCAAGCTTTTTGATTATGTGAGCTAAAAAGTCAAACTGGGTCTCTTTTCTAGAGTGGAGAGAGTGTATTACTAGTTAAGCTTTAACCTTTGAGAATCAAAACCCCCAGAGTGTACTATTTGTTGAATTTTTTTCTTCTGAATGCAGCTTTGAGCTCCCAGATTCACACCCTCTTTTGACAGAGGTTAGTTTCTCGACTCATCTACTACCAATTAACTTCTATGAAGTCTAATGCATCCGATTCTCTGTCTGAGACGCTATTTATGAATGTACAGTTTGAGAAAAGGGAAACTCTTGATCCATGCCCATACCTTCTCGCAATATGGACAACAAGTACAAAATCCGACACAATAGCACTATTTTTTTGCTCTAAATTGATACGAGCATCTCTTCGCTCTTTGTTGCGCTACCCATGAGTATAGAATGGACTAATAAGAAAACTACACTATGCTATTATATGTTTGCCAATATTAAGCCTGTTGTGGGATATTTTTTATTAGGTGAAACTTCCGAGTCATACCAACAGCCCAAGACTGGAGGCAACTCACTGGAGCTAGAGAGGTGTTTTGAGAATACATGCTGCTCTTCTTCATGCAGTAACAATCAAGAGCAAACAGTTAAAGGAACAATTTTGGTAAGGAAATGATGTGGTTGGAAAAAGAGCTTTATTATTATTCACTCTCTTCAAAAATTAGAGATACATTTCCTAAGCGACAACTTTCAAGTAATGGCATGTTAGAAACATCATTCCACTTTTGGTCTAGCAATAGAAATCGCGTCTTTGGAATGGACTACAATGCAAAATTTATTTCTAATTTTTGAACGGAGTGTTATTATCAATATATAATAAAAGTAGTATTTAATTATAGTAATAGATTATCTTTTAGAAAAAAGAATATTCAAGAGTTTTTAACCACTAGGATTTGTTTTCCTTTTAATTAAGATTTTACTTGGTTATTCTCCTTTATAAGTTGATTTACTCTTCATTATTTTCCGGAGTTGAATATATTATGATTTGAGCTTAAAGGTTTGTGCTTTGTTTGTGTGCACGCCTGCCAATTCCATGCTGAGTATAGATTCTCTATTACCTTTCTTTCTCATCTTAATCTATACTAATAAACCTTTCCTGCAACAGGAAAGCTAAAACATTACACAATGCTAATTTCCATAATTTGTATTCCTGACCCTTGATAAATCTGACGCATTCAATAATCTGTGAACAGATACCTTGCCAACAGCATATAGGGGATATTTCCACCAATGGAACGTATTTTCAGGTTAATGAGGTAAATTTGCTTCTAACCATAGTACTTTGCCATGGTGTTAGACCGAAAATAAACATAATTTCTATGCAGGTATTTACTGATCATGAATCTAGCGAGCACCCAATTGACATTCCCAAAGTGTGGATATGGAATCTGCAAAAGAGAACTCTACATTGTGGAACGACTACAACATCAGTATTTAAAGGTAAAAATCACATGACCTTCTATTACTTTTATCTTGGAAACTGTTTTGTGAAGTTCAATTTGGGTTCTCTTGGATGAGTTTTATACTTTTACAAATTGGTTCTTCCTTGCATCAGGCTAATAACAGACGGAAGTTCAGTATTGCTTTTGGAGAGGTATGTAGCATCAACTACTTGTATTTGTTGCCATTCATATATGGAAAAGCACATCAAGTTTGTACAAATCTAATTTAGCTGAAATTCAAAAATACTTGCAAGTACTACATGTTGTAGGACAAGCCCCGCCCACCTTGGTTGTACCAATTCAAGAAATAATCTACAACTTAGTATAGGCTTCCAAGTTCCAAAGCCTCTTGTACTGGTTCAAACAAGTTGGGCGGGCTCATCCTGTATCAGTTCCCCATTACTACATACGGAAAAGAATGTACACAAGCATAAATAGCATGATGAAAAAAAGAAAATTAACTAGGAGTTGAAATATAAGAAATGATAAAATTAAGTTTCAGGCAGTAGGATCCGTTATATGCAAGTTGAAATATCTGTAATAAATTTAACTAGAAATGACAAAAGCAAAAATCAGTAACTCGCTTTTAGGATAAAAAGTACCATAGCCATTAACAGAAATTCTCCAATATTATTAAAATCCTTCTTTTCAAGTTTTGAGCAAGTACTAAATAGAGGCTTTTGGGGGTCTTGGTGTACACCAGAAGAGGGCAATGGTTAGGGTTCCTCCATCAAAAAAAAAAAAAAAGAAAGAAAGAAAACAGGGTAATATTTTATATTATAGGAATTTATTATTTGACGATTGGAATGTTTTTCTTTATGCGATGCACTGAAATTATTCATTGTAGAAATCATTGTTGTATATGGTTTTTCCAAATAATTGGGCTGTAGAGATGAAATCTACATCAAATTGAAATTTGGTATGAAATTAACCTTTGGTATAAGAAGCAAGTAGAAATATCAGTCAAATTTATAACATCCATTTGCAATGTGAATTGATTTTGATTTGCTTATGTAGTGATTATGATACATTTGGTGCAGGATTTATTTGTTTCAGAGGATTTAACAAGAAGACGAGGCTAACTAATAAATTACACCAAAGATTCCATCTTTCAATTTCTGCTGCTGCTGCTGCTGCTGCAGGAAGATGAAAGCAAGAAATTCTACCAAGTAGAAATTACACCCGAGTCCTTGATGTAGAGAGTCTATTCTTTCGCATGCAAATTTAGAAATGTGCATATGCATACAGTAGAAGCCAACTAATGTATTTGAATAAAAGTGTACAGATGAGCCCCTACCAATTAACTTCTATGAAGTCTAATGCATCCGATTCTCTGTCTGAGACGCTATTTATGAATGTACAGTTTGAGAAAAGGAAACTCTTGATCCATGCCCATACCTTCTCGCAATATGGACAACAAGTACAAAATCCGACACAATAGCACTATTTTTTTGCTCTAAATTGATACGAGCATCTCTTCGCTCTTTGTTGCGCTACCCATGAGTATAGAATGGACTAATAAGAAAACTACACTATGCTATTATATGTTTGCCAATATTAAGCCTGTTGTGGGATATTTTTTATTAGGTGAAACTTCCGAGTCATACCAACAGCCCAAGACTGGAGGCAACTCACTGGAGCTAGAGAGGTGTTTTGAGAATACATGCTGCTCTTCTTCATGCAGTAACAATCAAGAGCAAACAGTTAAAGGAACAATTTTGGTAAGGGAAATGATGTGGTTGGAAAAAGAGCTTTATTATTATTCACTCTCTTCAAAAATTAGAGATACATTTCCTAAGCGACAACTTTCAAGTAATGGCATGTTAGAAACATCATTCCACTTTTGGTCTAGCAATAGAAATCGCGTCTTTGGAATGGACTACAATGCAAAATTTATTTCTAATTTTTGAACGGAGTGTTATTATCAATATATAATAAAAGTAGTATTTAATTATAGTAATAGATTATCTTTTAGAAAAAAGAATATTCAAGAGTTTTTAACCACTAGGATTTGTTTTCCTTTTTAATTAAGATTTTACTTGGTTATTCTCCTTTATAAGTTGATTTACTCTTCATTATTTTCCGGAGTTGAATATATTATGATTTGAGCTTAAAGGTTTGTGCTTTGTTTGTGTGCACGTCTGCCAATTCCATGCTGAGTATAGATTCTCTATTACCTTTCTTTCTCATCTTAATCTATACTAATAAACCTTTCCTGCAACAGGAAAGCTAAAACATTACACAATGCTAATTTCCATAATTTGTATTCCTGACCCTTGATAAATCTGACGCATTCAATAATCTGTGAACAGATACCTTGCCGAACAGCATATAGGGGGATATTTCCACTCAATGGAACGTATTTTCAGGTTAATGAGGTAAATTTGCTTCTAACCATAGTACTTTGCCATGGTGTTAGACCGGAAAATAAACATAATTTCTATGCAGGTATTTACTGATCATGAATCTAGCGAGCACCCAATTGACATTCCCAAAGTGTGGATATGGAATCTGCAAAAGAGAACTCTACATTGTGGAACGACTACAACATCAGTATTTAAAGGTAAAAATCACATGACCTTCTATTACTTTTATCTTGGAAACTGTTTTGTGAAGTTCAATTTGGGTTCTCTTGGATGAGTTTTATACTTTTACAAATTGGTTCTTCCTTGCATCAGGCGCAATAACAGACGAAGTTCAGTATTGCTTTTGGAGAGGTATGTAGCATCAACTACTTGTATTTGTTGCCATTCATATATGGAAAAGCACATCAAGTTTGTACAAATCTAATTTAGCTGAAATTCAAAAATACTTGCAAGTACTACATGTTGTAGGACAAGCCCCGCCCACCTTGGTTGTACCAATTCAAGAAATAATCTACAACTTAGTATAGGCTTCCAAGTTCCAAAGCCTCTTGTACTGGTTCAAACAAGTTGGGCGGGCTCATCCTGTATCAGTTCCCCATTACTACATACGGAAAAGAATGTACACAAGCATAAATAGCATGATGAAAAAAAGAAAATTAACTAGGAGTTGAAATATAAGAAATGATAAAATTAAGTTTCAGGCAGTAGGATCCGTTATATGCAAGTTGAAATATCTGTAATAAATTTAACTAGAAATGACAAAAGCAAAAATCAGTAACTCGTTTTAGGATAAAAAGTACCATAGCCATTAACAGAAATTCTCCAATATTATTAAAATCCTTCTTTTTCAAGTTTTGAGCAAGTACTAAATAGAGGCTTTTGGGGGGTCTTGGTGTACACCAGAAGAGGGCAATGGTTAGGGGTTCCTCCATCAAAAAAAAAAAAAAAGAAAGAAAGAAAAACAGGGTAATATTTTATATTATAGGAATTTATTATTTGACGTATTGGAATGTTTTTCTTTGCGATGCACTGAAATTATTCATTGTAGAAATCATTGTTGTATATGGTTTTTCCAAATAATTCGCTGTAGAGATGAAATCTACATCAAATTGAAATTTGGTATGAAATTAACCTTTGGTATAAGAAGCAAGTAGAAATATCAGTCAAATTTATAACATCCATTTGCAATGTGAATTGATTTTGATTTGCTTATGTAGTGATTATGATACATTTGGTGCAGGATTTATTTGTTTCAGAGGATTTAACAAGAAGACGAGGCTAACTAATAAATTACACCAAAGATTCCATCTTTCAATTTCTGCTGCTGCTGCTGCTGCTGCAGGGAAGATGAAAGCAAGAAATTCTACCAAGTAGAAATTACACCCGAGTCCTTGATGTAGAGAGTCTATTCTTTCGCATGCAAATTTAGAAATGTGCATATGCATACAGTAGAAGCCAACTAATGTATTTGAATAAAAGTGTACAGATGAGCCCCCCAAAAAAAAAAAAAAAAAAATCTTTTGTCAATTTGACAAACTATGTAACGAGTCCACTCATTTTAGAAATTGGTTTGTGGTTGAAATTTTAGTAATTGGTTTGTTTTATAATGTAATTTAGTGATTGTTGGTTTGTCACTTATTTTAAATAGGTGGGTCAACAGAGTGAGTTGTCTCAAATTAGGAAGCGGTTAGTATGAAGTTTATTTTCGGGTAAGTTGGTCAATTGATCAATAAAATTCTGACACGCAGATGAGGTTGTATATGTGTTAGGATTTTATTGGTCAATTGACCAATTTGTTAAAAAAATAACTTCATACTAACTGAAGGATCCCTCAAATTAGTATGTGGGTCAACTCATATTGTCCTTAGTTGTCTCTGTTCTAATTAGTTAATTCAGTCATTCATTATGTCATATTTTTCAACCATTAGTGCCTCTTTAGTTGATTTTACCTATTATTTTAATAACTGCACTCGTAAATATTTTCTTCATTTTGTAATAATCTTCGAAAATGTGCTTTTAATTTTTTATACTAAAATGTTTCATTTCTTCTAGAAATTGATTGGGATTCTGATTATACAATTTAATATATATAATTAAGCAATTTAATTGGGTGTGTATTTAAACTCTAAAAATCCTACCGCTAAAAGTGACGGGATTGATGTTTAAAAATGACCATTTTTTGTATTTTTAATGACGGATTTTGGATCGAAAAATGTTATGTGTTAGTTCGCTAAAAGTACGGAATTCAAAATATCATGTTTATTTTATGTATTACTCTTTATTAAACTTAAGCTTCCAGTGGGCTACTCACAATGTTTTGCCGATACACCCAAAAACAAGATATTTATATTAATTATTCTGTTACAATGTAATAAGAAATATCAACAAAGATTCTCAAGCCGTTAACACTAATCTTTAATTTTTTCTTTTTAATTACTTCATCTGTTTCAAAATTAAAGATACGTTTTAATCTTAAAATTACAAAGTGACGTGATATTCCTAATTTGTCATTATTTTTTTACTATCATTTTGAATATCACACCAACACAACTGAATTCTAAGATAAATAAGGTTATTTTTGATATTTCTACAAAAAGTGTCGCTATAGATGTATATTGACAGAGAAAACCGTCGCTATAGGATCTATAGCGACACATTTCATGTGGAAATATCTTTTTCTCCGGTGAAAATATCAATTTCCTATATTTTGCATTAGCCGGCAAGCAAGTTATAAAATTTATATTTATTTTATACGTATATATGAATGGACAAAGTCGTCGATAATGCCGAGAGTGAGAGAGATTTTAGGTTGTAGTTTGGGTATAAAAAGAGGCATGAAAATGTAGATATGATCAAGCAGAAACAGAAAAGGGATTGATTAATTTGCTTGCAGGCAGGCAGGCAGGCAATAGGGAAATTAATTAAAAATGGCAATATCATCAAAGGCTATAGCAAATTCAACCCTAGTGCTGAGGATATTTACTCTTTTACTTTTAGCAGCTTCTGTTGTGGTTATGGCTACAAATAGTTTTACTGATGATACTGATGGTACTGAAACTAAATTCACCGATCTCATTACCTACAGGTAAAAATACTATATATATATATATATATATATATATATATATATATATATATATATATATATATATCCCTCTCTTCTAACAAATTAATTAAATGATCTACAAAGACATTAATACTTTCTACTTGAAGAAAAAGAGTCTTATTTATACTGTATATATACATACTGTACGTTCAAATGGACTGTCTATTTTGAACTGTGAATTAAAAGAATTCTATCTTTAAATTTCCTATCTGGGCTCTAATCGATCAGTTAATGTAGTTGAAATTAAATTTTGATAAATGGCATTAGAGAATTTGTACGTACTGATGATCATGGTGCATGCATGAAATTGAATATATATATAGGTATGTGATAGCAGTTGGTATTGTGGGGAGTGTGTACGTACTGGTTCAGATACCTTTTGCTGTTTACCATGTCTGCACCCAGAAGAGGTGGATACGCAATGCTTGCCTTCCTGTCTTCGACTTCTATGGAGACAAGGTACGTACTTATCTCAGGCAAAAGTAATGTATTTGTTCTGAACGTTTCAAAATATATATAAATGTAATTGCATTTGCAGGTGATGAGCTTTGTTTTGGCAACTGCAGCTGGTGCTGGATTTGCAGTGACTTACGAGTTTAAGAAACTGTTTGATAATTTTCTTGGTGGCGGTGCTGATGATCAAACAAGGAAGTTCCTTGACAGGGGCTACGTCTCAACTGGTCTCTTATTTCTGGGATTTATTTGCATGGCTCTACTCTCAATACTTTCATCCATCACTCCAACTACTTCAACTAAAGCAGGCTTCTTTGGCTAAAACTAGCTAATGGAGCAGCTAGCTTCTTGCTCATTAATTGGATCGATCGAGTTCTTAATTGCTTAATTTGAACTTATGTAGTAATTATTTATTTTTTCTTACATATATATATATATATATATATATGCATGTCTAATTATTTATATATATATTGATGGAATAAAAGATCAAGTATTGCTGCTGCAAGTTACTCCTGATCATTATTCATACTGCTGTTGTTGATCGTATTTTTATTTTTATTTTTTTGTATGTTGTTTTTGGTAATTATCATGCATGTGATGTGCATGCTGCCGGACGAGTTTGTTTGTTTGTTTGTCTTTGACTGTTGATATTTTCATAGAGAAATGATGCCGACCTATGAAAGTTATAGAAAGGCACAGAACAATTTAAACAAGGAATAGGAATTGATACGGGTAATCTCGTATTCACATAGACTCTTGGCTCGGGCAAGGCTCCTACGTGTGTCAATATGATTTTGCGACGTGAACCAGGTCGCAAGCAGGTGGTACTTTACACCACGTCATTATGATCAAATACAAGCCTTCTCTTTAATACCACAAGTAAATTAAACTATTCTCGTTATGCTTATAATTAAAGCATTAAATAGTTTAACTCCTTACCAATGTGAGACTTAAAGGAAAAGTTTTTTCAAACAACAATGCACCTTTCATATACACTGTTTTGGATACAATTAAAATACAATATATAATTTCTACTTGAATCATATATTGTTCTCTCTAAATCTCCTTATGATAGACTATCAAATGCACTTGTAATTTTATATAAATTCAACCAATTAATGGGTTTAAATTAAATCCAAAATTGATTAAAACTCATAAAAGAAAAGATGCATTTAAAAATATATAATAAAAATTATTAATTACAAAATTTATTTTATCCTAAACTTAATTATACAATTTTAAAATTTAATATGTCATAATGCGTGCTACCGGGTGCTAGTTCTATAATATGAGCAAAATTAATAATCCCTTTATCCCATAATATGACATTTTAGATAATTTTATTTTTCTCCAATTATTTGTCGTTTTATATAATTTAGGATAATTAACTATAATTTTTTTAAAATTATCCCTCATGAAAAAATATTACGGATGATAGAGATTATGAGATAAATATTAAAAATGTTCATTTTTTGGCCAGTTAGGAGACAGAAGAGTGAGGACCAGTGAGTCGGAGGAAATTAATTATCTACAAATAAACTTGAATTATACCAGTAAAATTTCTATATTTGTGATTAATCTGTTTATTTCAAGTATTCGTTATTCACTTAATTGATTAAACTTTTATAATTAAAAATACATATTGCAAGTATCTACTCTTAAAAAGTATATTTAACAATCCTTATGATATTATATTAAAGTTAATTAAACTTTTATATTTAAACTGAGATTGATCATATCCGCTTATTTTAGAAGCACATTACTTATAAAAGGTTAATGTTTTAATTAAATACTCACTTATCTTGTTTTAATTAAATACTCTAATTATTTGATTTTCAATTATAATAATTTTAAAAGGTTAATGTTTTTAATAAAAATAATAATAATTTATTCAATCGCCGTTCTAGATTATTATAAATTATCCCTTCGATATATTATAATGAACATATGACCAAATATTTTTTAAAAGTCAATCTTAGATAAAACCAACCAATTAAAGATCACCTCGAATACAAAATAATTTTGATCTACTTAACAATCCAATTTTATATAGATACAAGAAATATGCAAAAATATAAAGAAAAAAGACATTAATTTTTAGAATTGGGAAGCACCACTACTATTATGTTGTAAAATAATTATAAATATATTTTTTAGTGATCAAATTTGATGATTTTTTTTTTCATTGTTATAATAAATTAGTTCGTACGTACGTATATACGGTTGGAGTTGATTTTGAATTACCCAACGGTTGAACTGGTCCTTGAGGAGAGCACCATACGGGTTAGGTTGGCCCAATATTTGCCTGGTATCACTGCATGAATTTGAGGGGAGATCCCTATAAATACCATATATATAATTTTGTTTTTTTTTTTATAATTTTACAAATCTATAAAAAAAAAATTCAAAAAATGTTTTTTTTTTGGATAAAACACATAATTTTTCATAGCAATACAATATCTACATCCATGTAATATGAGAGAATAAAGTGGATTTCACACATTATTTTATTTTAATTTTTTATCGCTTATAATCTCACCTTAGTCACCTGACAAAATTGATCCAAACCCGCAACCCAATCCAATCCGTCTGCCCACCCGTTAAAATTTGGGTTTATATATTTCATCCCAAAAAAGTTGGCATTTTTAATCCGACCCAAATTTGGCCCAACTTGTTTTCAAGATTTATCCCATAATACTAATAATAATTTAATATTATCCTACAAGTAGTCCACTTATTCTTATTTTTTTCCCCTAACAACATGAGTAACCCACTTATTGAAGAAACTTAACAACCCACTTTAATTTTTTTTAGCCAAATGCAATAGTTTTAACTTATAAATTTATCGAAATTATAACAGTTTGAACGATATAACTATGGTTGCTTATAGGATTATTTATTTAATTTGTACATATATTCTTTAGCCCGGCTTGTTTGGACTTGGCCCACCCATTTATCAAGTCTAAATAGTCGCAATCTAAATTCTTCATAAAATTAGTCAACATATAAATTATTTTTCACAATTTTTTTTATATATTTACAACCTACATATATCAAATGTTATGTTTAGTAGTTATGGTATAAAAAATTCTAGCATCATGTTATTTATAGGATAGTATGTACTGTTTTAACTTGAATTTTTAATATTTTTATATAATTCTCTCTCATATGAAACAATACGAGTCACAATTTTATGTGAGAGAAAATTATTTGAAAATATTAAAGAAAAATTAAATTTATATTTTATTATCATCGAACGAATTGAGATTGTTTAATGTTTTTTGAAATAAAAAATTGTGTCTTGGAACATATGGAGTATGGTACAGCAGTTTAATGGTAGACCTCATTGCTATGCTGTACAGACTTTTCACATGACTCATTAGCTGCTTGAGTTGACATATCACTTGTTGTCCTCAAAATACATGTTTGGACTTTCTGTGAATTTCTTCCTAGTTTTATACTCACTAGATTCTAAATTATAGGAGAAAATTTAAATTTTTAAAGTTAATTTTAAATATTTTTAGGTTCAAAATTAATGTAATTTATTTAATTTTTATAATAATGAATCTTATAACTAGTTTTACGATTTAGATCATCAAAACGATAGTAACTCGTATTAATTTTAATTTAAAATATATCTCAAATTAACTTTTTAAAATATTTAATATTGCTCGTACGTATATTTTGAATGAGATTAAATGCAAATTTATTTTGGCAACTACTAGAATTTTTCTATATATATAAATTGTGACACTGAAAGAAAGAGAATATACACACACACTCACTCTTGTAGCATTAGATTCTACAAAATTGCAAGCAGAATAAGTTAAATAATTTGTACATATTAACTTTTTAAAAATTCAATATTGATTGTATATTTTGACTTGGATGAAATGAAAATTTATTTTGAGCAACTACTAAACATTATTATTATTATTATTATTATTATTATTATTATTAGAATTATGAGATTGGAGAAAACAGAAAATATATATCTTCACCGAAGGCCTTTGGCATAGTGATATTATCCAACCCATGTTAACTATAATGTTTGGGGTTCGAGTATTGACATGTCAAGTCAGGATGTGCATGCGAGTTCAAATTAGTAAATATATATATATATATATATATATATATATCCAGGATCTTATATATCATCCTTTATTTAATATATATTTTTAACATAGATATCCTCCTTTAAATGATTTATTCTATTAAAATCATTTAAAGTGATGATGTTAGATTAGGGGTGAGTTTAAAATCTAATATATATATATATGTTCTTGTAGCCATTAGATCATTCTATAAGCTTGCAAGTAGAATAGGTTAAATAACGTGTACATATATATATATATATATATATACACACAAAGATCCTAATGCTAGGTATAGGACTGCCTGAAAATGCACATATTTAACACCAAAGTTGACCATAAAGCCCTACAAATCGAAACTATAAATGGTTAAACAGTGATGGATGAGATTCAAAAGGGACAAAAGCTACACTAAACTCAAAGCAAAGCAATTCCTTTTTTGACCTATTAATTTTTTTTTGCTCCAACTGAAATTTCAACAGGCCAAAAAAGAGGTTCCATAACAACCAGTTGTTGTAGATGGAACTCCATATATAATAGTACTATATATATATATATATATATATATATATATATAATTTTATTGTTATTTGTTGCAAGCTAGTAAGTGTTGGAGGTGAATGTGGACATGGAGACATCAGAGCTATCTCCCATCCCACACAAAGACAGCTCAAGGTGAATTAAGGAAGAGGGCAGGGAAGATTCCAAATGGTTGGACACACTAACTGTTATTGCACGTAAAGGTGTTATATATCCTTCCATCATGTGTTAACCCAAAAGGACAATCATAATATATATATATATATATATATATATATATATATATATGATTGTATACATACAGAGAGTGAAAGGAAGAGAGAAAGAGAGAAAGAGACAATTACGTTATTAGGGCCTTGTGAACTTTATATTTGACGGTAGTAAAGGTATTTTGAATTGATTCCGTACGTTTTAGAATAAATATTTTGAGAAAATATATCTGATATTTAATAATTAAAATCAGCTCTTCTCATTCTCACTATTTAATTTATTTTAAGTAAGAGAGTTTATTATATAACGCCTTGTATGTTAGATTTTGTAAATCTAACTGCGTACACCAAGCTTATAATAGGATCTTGGTTTTATCCAAAAAATATCATAAAAACGAGTTTATTTAGATTGATAGTACGTAGGATTAAATATATATTTTTTACTCCACGTTTGTAGTATTTTAAAGTACTTGAAAATTTTGTTCGTCTAGTACCAACTTAACTTAAAGACAACTTATTTAACTTTCAAATACAGCGTTTGAGCTTCAAACGCAACACACAACAATTGGTGCGGTGTATTTGAAGGTACAAATACCTAACGCCTAAGAAGCTGGTAGTTGAATAAACCCTAAATCTCAACATGCCTCTCTTAATGGTCTCCAAACCTCATATTGTCATATATAGGAGATAAATCTCACATCGGTAATATAGGATATTAAAGTTATGGTTGAATTTTTAGGCATATTAAGAAAGAAGATAAAATAACAAAATTGTCTATATTTAAATTCTCATTTAATTGCATAGTTTTCTACACATTATTAGTGATACTTCATAAATATGCATAGAGAATAAAAATATAATAATTAATAATAAATATATTATAGGTAAGTTATTGTAAAAAATAAATCATTTAAAGTAAGTAGATATTTAACTTAAAATTATTTAAAATAGTAATAAAAAATTTTATCCGAAGAAAGTATAATTTAAGGGACAAAGAAATTATAATATGTACAAAATTATTTATAAGAGAAAGAGGATAGAGGGAAAAGGAAAAGAATTGGGAAGGGAGAAGGAGGGAGGGGCAGTTAGGATTGAGAATTAGTGTGAAAAGTGCTGGACAGGAAGCCGAACAATAAATGAAAGAGTGATGAGGCTTATGATAACCCTCATCATCGTCAAGTCGTTTTTCATTTCCCTCCTCCCAACAACTCCCCTCCTCCCCCTCCCCCTCCCAGAATTCCGCGCCTTCTTTCCTTCCACGCCCCCTCTTTCTCTCTCCTCTTTTGCTGTTGCTGTTTTCCCCCTCCCTCTCCCTCTCCCTCTCCCTCTCTCTCTCTCTCTCTCTATATATATATATATATATATATATATTCCCCCTTACCCCCCCAGTCAACCTCGCTCCTCATGTATTTTCAGCTCACTTTGTTTCAATTTAAACCAACACATCATCTTTACCCTGTCTCTCTTTCTGTTTCTCCATCTACTGTCCCATCTCTATCTCTCATATATACCCAATATTATTATTAGTTCAAAAATACCAAAATTAATTTCTCTTTCTTTACTTGATTAACATACCCTTTTTCTTCCCCATTTGAAAAGAAAAAGGGACTAATATTATATATATATATATATATATATATTGTTCATTCAAATACCTTAATTTCTTCTACTCAACAGACAAGCAGACATATCGTACTATTGTTCTTGTTTGTTATATATATATATATATATATATATATATATATATATATATATATACAGTACTACTACTACTTTTGAAACAAAACAACACCTCTTTTCTTCTTTTCTCTTATTTTTGTCTCACAAAACTGAAGAATGTGGATGATGGGGTATAATGAAGGGGGTGAGTTCAACTTGCCGGACTCATTCAGTGGACGCAAGCTCCGGCCATTGATTCCGAGGTCATCTGGTAATGCTACAGCTGGTACCAACAATGGGAGAAATACTACTGGATCATCTTGTTTAAGCCGTATCCACGGAACTGACCTCCTTGCATTTAATCATCATATGGGTATGTTTCTTTCTGATTCGATTACTTTGAAGTTCAAAACTCATCACGCTTTAATTTGTCAAAGTTAGTTTATCAGAAAACGTTAACATTTGTACAACATCGAGCTCTTAATTCTACGTGGACATGAAAATTCGACACGAGTGTTTTATAATTTTATCTATTTGTATTCGTATTTACAATATACGAATGCAACAAAATTGCAATATATCTCTTTCTTTTGAGTCATCTTATCTCTCAACTACTGGTTCATTTGCTATCCCAATTAACCTGTATATTTTTACCGAGTCTTCTTCAATTCATTCTTTATTTACACTTAAATTTGTTTTATAATATTGGATTTGTAGAATTTTTTTTGTCCTTTTTTAAACTCAAATCTTCTACATGGGGCTTTTTGTTGATATATATATTTTCAGCAACTATGACGGAGCAAAGTAAGAGAGAATTCAGTACACAACAAGTGATTGTAAGCTCCCGCTGGAATCCAACCCCAGAGCAGCTCCAAACCCTAGAAGAACTTTATCGACGAGGAACTCGAACCCCTACCACCGAAGAAATTCAACAAATCACCGCACAACTCCGCCGCTACGGCAAGATAGAAGGCAAGAATGTGTTTTACTGGTTTCAAAATCACAAGGCTAGAGAACGCCAAAAACGCCGTCGCCAACTCGAATCAGCTCCAGACGAACAACAGCAGCAGCAGTTTGACATGGAGGATATTGAAAGGAAAGAATCAGGTAATGATGAATTAAAGATTGAGTAAATTAATTAAAATTATGTAAATTAATTTTTTTACTTGTTATTTTTGTTTGGTAAAAGATAGTTATTAATTAATGCTGCATGTGAGAAAGAGAAATGGAGAAATATTGAGGGAGATCGATAGGGACAGGAGGATGTAAATGTTGATATGTGCTTTTGTTTTTGATTCAATTTGTCTTTTGATTTGTAATGCTTTTTTTCCGTTCCATTTGTTCTTTGAGATGTAAAGTTGTATTCTTTTTGTTTTACTTTTTGTCCATGTATACAGGAGGGCCAAATAGGACAGGTTTTGAAGCTGAACAGAGTCAGACCAAGAACTGGCCACCCCCTACAAACTGCACTAATACACTTGCACAGGTCTATTTTCACCTCCTTCCTTTCTCTTTAATTAATCTCCATCCACACACACTAACACCACTCTTTTTCAAATCATGATAATAAAAAAAAATACTCTTTTTGTTCCATAGTACTATAACATTATTAATTATTGACTGTTTGAAGTCAATTTTAATAAACACGGTACTAAATATTATAAATTGTCTTAAACAATCGTATTATATATTATAAAATTTATTGTTTCGTTATTTTTAATAAGTATTATTATTCATTTTGAGTTTAAAAATGTATTAAATTGACCTTGATCTTATAATTTGGAATGCAGAGGGTAATAATAGAATGTTGGTTTTGTATCACTCATATCTAGGAAACAATTAGAACAAATTAATCAGGTAATAATGTGGTTATGATTACCACTTCATGCAAGTATTAACTAGGTGTGTTTATGATTAAAAAAGCAAGACAAGAAAAGATTTGTTTGTTGGGAAATGAAAAGGGTTTTTAGAAAGCTGCATTCCTTCCTTTCTGTCGGGGCTGTTGTTAATTGTGTAGTGTAGTATATGAAACAAAGCTAGCTAGGGTTTTTGGGTCTTGTGCATAGTCATCAATCTCCTTTGAATAAGTGATGTTGGTCCATGATATTCTGTAGAAATCTGCCATGTCCTTGGCTAAGAAAAGACAACCCTAACCCTAATGAAAACTGGGAAAAATAATGGGCTATATATTTTACATTTAAGATAAGCTCTGCATTACAATTTAAGTGCATTAATTGGGTGGGCTTTAACTTGTTTCTGACCTTATATATAATCCTATATAATGAAGTACTAGTACATCATTTTGTATTATCTATCTTATATACCTATGCTACCATTAGTCTAGTAAATTTATTCTGTAGAATCTTGCATGTCCCTTATTCAGAAAAGACAACCCTAACCCTAATGAAAATTGAGAAATCATGGCAATATATTATTTTAGGACAACTTCGGATAAACTTCTGCACTGCAGTTTATGTGCATTAATTTATTGGTTTGCCATTAACTTGTTCCTGAATGACTAAATATCAATAAAGTACACCATTTAATTTGTATTAACTTTCTTATATGCTTATACTGCCAGTATATTTATGGAGTAATAATGATTTATTCCGTAGAATCTGACATATTATTATTCAGAAAGATAACCCTAACCCTAATGTTAATTGGGAAATCATGGATATATATTGTTAGATAAACTTTTGCATTACAATTTTGTTGTATTAATAGAGAACATGAATTTGTTTTTAACTTTCATTACCGTTTTAACTTCAAAATAAAATATATAGATTGAGCATGTAAAAGTAAAAATATAATATAAAAATATGTGAACTTTCATATATATTTAGGGTATATATATGGAGCATAATTATTATAATGGTGCAAATAAGTCTATGTTTTATGGATCACATTTAATATATATATATATATATATATATATATATATATATATATATATATATATATACTCGAGGAATTAATTAAGTTGCCACAAATTGTAGTACGTAATATAGATCGTTTTAGGGTTGTCTTGTACAAAGATACGTAATGATTGTATAAAGATTAATTATAATATCAATTATCTATATTGCCCTTGTATGAGAATAAGAGATTGTTATTTATTGAATGTAAAATAAATGGTATAAACCAAAGTTACATTTAATACTTGGGGTAATATTGAAAAATAAGCAATTAATATTTACTTGAAATTTTCAAACGACTTATATTAAGGAACAAAAATATTTTTTTAAAACAATTTATATTAAGCAACGAAAGGAGTAGTATTTTAGTGATTAATTAATGAACACAAAGAACAATGCGGAGTTCACAAAGCAATTAAATTATTGCAGTAAAATATTTTTGATTTGAGTAAAGTTTGGTAAATATAAATATACTTATGCATGCAATAAATGTTTTTCAGAAAACTGTTTCACTACACAGAGCAGCAAAAACAGCAGCAGCAGTATCAGATGGATGGATACAGTTCGATGAGGGAGAATTACAACATAGAAGGACCTTGGCAGAAAGGAATGCCACGTGGCAAATGATGCAATTGTCTTGTTCACCTCACAGCAACCACATAAACTACATTACCCCAGTAGTAAGAAGAACAATGGACCCAAAGCTCATAAAGGCTCAAAATCTGAACTTCTTTATAACACCACCCAAAAGAGATCAGAATATCAACCACTTGTTCAGTGTCGGTAACGGCGGCGATGGAGCTGAGGGCTATGAGAAATCTCAAACCCTCCAACTGTTCCCCCTCCGGAGCGAAGAATCCGGCGAGGAGAAGGACACAGAGATATCAATGGCTTCCATGAACAATAACTTGACTCCTAGCCAGTTTATTGAGTTCCTTCCACTTAAGAATTAATATGCAAAGTGGCTTGCAATTCACATTGCTATATATCTATGTAGTTGATTAGGTTTTTTTTGTTAATCTTTTTGTAACGAGCGAGAAACCAGTCCAGCCATGCACACACCAGTCTATGATGCAGGCCAGCAGGTTGCACTGCAAACCCTGGCCTGGATATTGGTTTTACCACGTGGGTTTTTGTTTATTTAGATAATTTTGGAGTATTACTAGAAGTTAATTCACTAGGTATGCTTTAATTAATTAATTGTTGTTGAAGTGAAAACATTTCATTATTTCTGTAAAGTAGTCGAGTCAAGTTGAGTTTTAGTTTACTGAACTCGAGTTTAATTAAAAGTTAAAGGAACTCCATTTGAACTAATTCATTAAGCTTTTAAACTGCCTGGTCAATGTATTATTCGAATTCGACTAGTTTGTAACTCTGCATTTCATGATCATATTGGAGGAATGCATAACTGTACAAAGATATCAATTGCTTCATTGTTGTTGAAGTGAAATATTTGGCATCGGAGGAATACATGAGTATGCGAAGGAAGGTTCCCTTAAAATTGATGCATTTGTTTATATTTTCCTTGTATTGGAAAAAGAGATTGTTATTTATTGGACAAAAAATAATAAGAGAACCAAAGTTATATTTAATATTTGGGGTAATATTACAAACTTAGCAATTAATTCTTACTTGAAATTCTCAAATGACTTATATTAAGGGATAAAAACTGTAGCACCCCAGTCCCACATCGAAATATAGGAAAAAAATTTGTCTGCATATAAGTAGATAAGTTACTACCAATAGTACTTTCAAATCATGACCTTTTAGGTGAGTCTGTAGTGGACTAAGATGACCCGAGGATGTAAGGCCATATTTAGATGTATTTGATTAGATTCGGACTCAGGATTTGACCCGAACTTTCGAGAGTCGGCTCTAATCTCGAATCCGAAACAAATTAAATTTGATTAGATTCGGACTCAGGATTTGACCCGAACTTTCGAGAGTCGGCTCTAATCTCGAATCCGAAACAAATTAAATTTATATACTGTTAAAGTATTTACTGATTCTCAACAAACCCAAGACAATGAAGCAGAAAATATAACAGTATTTACTGATTCTCAACAAACCCAAGACAATGAAGCAGAAAATATAACAGATGACCAAGAAGACAAGGATGAACCAGGAAGAGTTACCAATGATAGTATTAAAACACTCTCATGTAATCAGAAATGGGTATTGAATGATATAAAACTTTCCTCTTTTATCTATCTTCTCTGTTTTTCTTTAGTCTAGCTGTAGACTGTAAACTACAACAACAGCAAACCTAACAATTGGAACAAAGTTATGAAAACTGTAAAAACTGATTCATTAAATTCAATTGACAAAAAACAAGACCTTAATTATACTCCGTCCGTTCCTTAATATATGTTGTTTTAGAGTTGTGCACAAGTATTAAGGTAATGATTGTAAAGCATTAAATATACTATCAATTGTCTATATTGCCTCAGATTGGAAAAAGAGAGAGTGTTATTTATTGAAAGAAAAAATAGTGAGAGAACCAAAGTTATATTTATTACTTGAGGTAATATTGAAACCAAGAATTAATCTTTATTTGAAATTCTCAAACGACTTATATTTAGTGAACAAAAATATTTCTAAAAAACGATTTATATTAAGTTAAACTATGAGAGACACAATAAAGTAACTATACATACACAAACCTACGTACTACTACAATATATATATATATATATATATATATATATATATATATATATATAATTGCCTACTTAATTGCTTAGCTAGGTTTAGGTATAGGTTTATGTCCCTCGGTATATATACACACAATTGTCTACTTAATTGCTTAGCTAGGTTTATGTCCCTCAGCTCGATGTTTTGTGGGTAAAATTTATTGAAGACCACAAAGAATTAAGTTGCCCGTGCATGCCGAGTTGCAACTCATTTCTCATAAATCTTTGGATTTTGTCAATGTCATTTTACCATTCGAATAAAAATAACTGCGGGGAAAATTATGGATGCAATTTTAACATTTAAGAGTTACACACAATACCACAATTAAGCTAAACAATTACAATAAATTACAATCTTAACATTTACAATTGACTATATATATATATATATATATATATATATATATATATATATATATAGAGAGAGAGAGAGAGAGAGAGAGAGAGAGAGAGAGAGAGAGAGAACAAACAAAAAATAATTAAGAGCAACTACGGAAACGCCTATAATAAATTGAGAGCTCATGAATGACCCAATGCAAAAGGTTAATTATAATCAAGCTACTACTACAATAATTTACAGTTTCTTAATTGTTTTGCCTAGCTAATTATTGATTGCAAAATAATACTTCTTTAATACTACATAAGTCATTTTAGAGTTATGCATAAATATTAAAGAAATAATTTATAATATCATTAAATATAATATCAATTGTACATATAATTGTCAGTATTGAAAAAAAGAGAACGTTATTTATTTAACAAAAAATAGTGAGTAGAACAAAAATTATATTAGATACATAGAATAATATTAAAAATTAAATAATTTATTCTTACTTTAAATTCTCAAATAACTTATAATAAGGGATAAAAATACTGGTTTAGAGACGGAGGGAGTATATAATTTGGGTTATTCTCTTAATTTTTTGTACTGTGAACGTAGTTTAATGTAGGTAGGTCTCAGTTGGTCCTAGCAGATGTAGCACAAAACAAAACCATGATTCAATAAAATGTTAGAAAGAGAATGCATGAGATTCTTCAAGATATGGTTGTGCCATTTCCAACCTTTTACCTTGGAACAAGTGAAAATTAGTCAACATTTTACTGTGCCATGCACGGATCCTGCCCCCAGCTAGCTAGCCTGAATTGTGTCTCATTACATTGCATTGCATTGCATGCAGGCGTTATTATCTTTCCGTTTAGTCTCTATTTTCAATCAGATGACAAACTTAATTAACATATATATATATATATATATATATATATATATATGGATCCGTTTTTTAACGGATTGGTCTGTCGTTTCTAAACTTTTCTATATATATATATATATATTAATTATCCATGCTTAAAGTACGGCGTAACGAAATTCTTCCTCTTTTTCTGTTTCAACAATCTCACTTTCCTAAGGCATACAAACTAAGCTCAATAGCAAATTCCTAATATGGGGCATCATGAAGGAGCATCAACAATGAAACGGAGGGGCATAACCGTAAAATTGCTACACTGCTTGTAGCTATAGCAGCAGGCAGTGTAGCAAATTAAGAAAGGCAGCTGCATCAATAAAACATAATAATATGTGAGGGCGCCCATGAGAGTAATTAATCTAGCCGTTATAAATTTTATCGTTATCGTTATATGTTGTAGCGGTATGGATAAATTTTTTTTCAATCTGTGTCATCCATTCTGTTGATCAACGTTAGAGATTACAATTATTGGAATAGTATCCGTTATACCTACATATATGTCTGTGAGAGAGAGAGAGAGAGAGAGAGAGAGAGAGTGAGTGGGGGCCGGGCCGGGCATGGAATGTAGAAATATTTTGGAGTGGGCAGAAATGAATTTATGGAGACTGATAAAGAAAATGACAATTCCTGGGCAGGTTACAAAACCAGAAGTTTCTCTCTTGTCTTAGGAGTAGCTTATTATGAGGTCATCATCTCTCTCATTCTCTCTCTAGTCTCTAGTATGGATTAGGGAATAGGGATGGAATGACACATAAACCTGAAATATTGAAGTGATAGGCCACTGTCAAAAACATCATCTCATCCTCTTAAATGCTGTTTGGCTCCTTCTGGAGACTCGATCTTAACATTATTTTAACTCATTCTTTTTATTTATGATAATTAATTCACTTTTAATATGTTTAAATATTTAGTTGAATAGATATAGGATAAATATTTAGTTGGGATTTCAAGAAGATAGTTATAATAATTAAATTATTAAATATTTATTTAAATAATTAGTGATTAAATTATATGGTGTAGGTTCTTTGATTAATTATTAAGTTAAACATTTCAATTGAATATAGATTTATTTAGTTATGATTATAAAAAAAAATTTATTTTAATTTATTTAAGTTTGTAATAGAATTCTATATTAGTGACAAAATTAAGCTTGAAATTCTATTTCGGATAGAACTATAAAACTTGAGTTAATTTTAATAAGTTTTAATTTAGTTATGACAATTAGTTAATACCGAATCAACTATAACTTTCCAACTAATGTTACAATTATTATGTTTCAAATTCATGTATATTACTAATATAATTAGGGATGTTTAAGAAACTTTTGGGTAATATTTGATTAATTATGTACACATTGTCATTTCATTTTATTATGTAATAAATTATTCGCATAATTAAGAATTTCTTTTGTTCAACTCCTTAATTTTTTTAATAAAAATAATAATATAAAAATTACTAGTTACCATTCTCTGATAGTCTAGCCAACTTAAAATTTGGATCAGGATGCTGCCATGAATACTCCTCTGCTACTACTAAAATTATGTAATTATTCAAATTTGTAACTGACTTTTCTCATAATTTTTTTTCTCATAATAAATCTTACAATAATTCTGGGGCGATATGGTTCTTAGACATTTTTTGGCGACATTGTGATGTGGCACTGCCACGTCAGCATGAAAGGGTGAAGTAAAAAAAAAATCCAAAGAATTGGAATACTCTGCTTTATCACAAAACCCGGCTCAATGTCAATTACTTTCTCTCTTCTCTACCAATTTTTTCACCAGCTCTCTCTCTCAAGCCTTGTGTTCCGTCGTTGGTTTGTTGCTTCGTTGTTGCTGCTGCGCTACCTCCCCCTCTACAAACTACATGATTACATATATTCCTCCTTGTCCTACCCTTACTCTCTCATACGCCTAACCTAATTTTTTGCAACTCTTGTTGTGGGTGAAAATTCTTGTTTTGCTCAACAGAGGAAGTTACCCAAAGGAATTGATGAGACCGGTCTCACTGTCATTGTTACAGGTCGGTTGAGAATCTTTCAATTTGAGGTTTGATTTATGGTTTTCTTGATTTTTTCTGAGCCACTCATAATATTTTGGGATAAGTAAAAATTATTTGGTGTTAAACATAATTTTCGAGGATTATATATACTGACTTTTGAAGTTGGTCTTAATTTTGTGGGGAAAAAAGAGAAGATAAATATCGAGTTTATTTGATCGCTAAAAAAAATATTTGCTCCCACTTGAGTGGAACAATCATCATTATTAACCTCCTAGATTTCTTGTAAAAACTTGATTTTTCTTTGGGGTTGCTATTATTTGAGAATTTAAATTAGTTAAGCAACCTTCACCAATTGTATTTTACTTTCCAAAATTAAATTGTTGATTTAGTTTAGATTGAAGTTGTTTCTAGAAAACAAGTAAATAATGACCACATCCCTTACTACTCTTTGTTTTAAGTTGTATTGGGATTAGGGGTAATAGAAAGATTTGTACTATAACAAACAAATGACTCGGTAAGAAATGAAGTATCATTTTGTAAAAGGAATGTTTTTGGTGTTTGATATTACAATAATAATGATGTGCTTGTCTTGGGGATAATAATTGTTTCTTTTTAGAGTGTGATAAATTTTGTTTCACCAAATATGAGTTTGGATTTAGCTTTTCCCCCCATCCCTCCCTCCCCGACCCTTCTTTTCTCCCAAACAGATATATTCAATTGTAATTATATTGGTTTGTGGGGAATATTTAATTGTTATTCATTCAATATATATTTTTTGGCTTTCTTATGCTTTCTTATTTCTCTGTTTTTACCCATGGGTGCAGCTAACTTGAAGGAAAATAAGTGTTCTAGATCCATTGAGCTTGTACATTGTCCAGGCTAAATGTTTGTGGCCTCTTACAAAATTTTCATTTCCATTTGATTCTGAAATAGTCTAGGCTAAAAGCTTTAGTTTGCCTTACTTATTTCCATATGTAATGAAGTTGTTCCCTCTTTGTAGGACCGAATATCTTTTGGGGTTGAATCTATTGGGGATGAGGATATTCCAAGGGCTCTACTTGCCGCCTTCAAGGGTGCAACACAACTTGTACTCAATACATATGACCAACTGTTGTACAATGCAAAGATTTTGCCATCCCCAAGTCTGAAGTTGTGCCTTCTGCGCCAATACATGATCAGTGTATAATTGAAATGAGACAAGAAATGAAATTATTGAAGAAATTAGTTTTTGTAATACTTATTCCCTGTTTGTTTGTTATTATGAAAAACAAGTTGTCTTTTGTTGGAAGTTGTAATGGAGAATTTGTGAAAGAAACTATTAATGTCATGAGACTATTAAGCAATATTTAATGTCATGATTTATTTGCTAGTTACTCAAGCAATATTTACTGATTTCCTCCAAAATCTAAGGACCCAACTAACCACTGCACTACTGCAATATTTACTGATTTTCTCCAAAATCTAAGGACCCAACTCAAGCAATTTCAAGCATCATATACACTATTAAAGCAATATTAACTAACTGCAATATTTACTGATTTTCTCTAAAATCTAAGGACCCAACTCAAGCAATTTCAAGCATCATATACACTGTTATTGCAATATTAACTAACCACTGCACATGCCAGAACCACACTTTATTTGGTCCCATGACCAAAGTGATGAATATGAACTTCCAAAATACAAACAAATTGCTATTAATATCATAAAATAAGTAGTCATTACAAATCACAAAACATACGATTAACCACATATATCCCAAATCAAAGCAAAACCAATAAAAAGTCTACACGAGTCCTCACACTCACACCAATGTGTACATACAAAATTACAACAAAACTATCCACTCATATTGTTCGGATCACTTCCTTCACCACTCCTCCAATATGGGTTATAGTAATCCTGCAACAAAAAAAAATGGTGATTTTCAGCAACAAATAATACCAAATAAGACACTACAAAATGAAAGATAAAGCAGTAAAATAAGACATTATACCTGAAAATGTATGGGGAAACCCCTCCATAATAGATATCATGATTTGTGGCAAATGGAAAGTCATCAACATGTGTTGATTGCATATTTGCGTTGGTGGAGAAGTCTCCAACCTGAAATATTTAAAATAATGATCATTCATATAAATTAAAGCCACTAAGAATATGGTTTATCCATATAAATTTGTGACAAACCTGTAAATTAAGAGCTATTGCACCATATCTCATGTAGTCTTCTTGACCATGTTCAACTTGGGAATTGTTATTGAGTACGCTTACAAAATAATTACCTTGAGTACTCTACAAAAAATAAAAAGCAATAAAATAAGACATTTAATCTAAATAAATAAGTTTTTACATTTGAAAAAAAAATTAAAGAAAAAAATTTACCAAATTAGTGAAATCCATGTTATGTTCAATGGCCTTGTCTTTCCCTTTCTCTTTCTCTTTCCCTTTCTCTTTCTCTTTCTCTTTCTCTTTCCTCACTCTTATACCTCTAACAACTTTCTCAATCTTAGACTGAAGCCTTTTAAAGCGGGGCCGACCTTTATGATGAACCGACAATGGACTACGAATATTGTTGCTTTCTTTACAACCACTACCCACTTGGGTGCCTTGTCTGGAAGGAGTCGACTGATTACTTCCACACATTCCAACACCTTTTTTAGTACATTAACAAGATTTTTAATCCAATGCATAACAAGTTTTGTCTTATCTTCATTATCTGTCGCTAAGTCTGGCGCTTCATAAAAAGAGTTGCACATCCTATCAAAACGTTCATTTTTCGGATTCAACTTCCATTCAGAGTATATTATCTTAACCTTCTTATGACACCTCTTCACGTTTTTCCTCCACCTTCGAAGAATGAATTTATCCGGTATGGTTCGAACTCCTTTTTTCAGCAACACTGTAAGGGCATGTCTGCATAATATTTCCCTAAACTCAAATAATTGACAGTTGCAGTTAATGGCACATTCATCTTCTTTAAAATAAACTCTAAAAGTGGCTTCGCGAGTCCCTCCAAACATATCTTGTGTAACATCATACACCTCAACACCACATTCTACTTTAACTGAATCAATGGCACAATAAAGCTTCCCTTTTACCTGTTCTTGAAATTCCTTGAATTTTGTCGTGGTATAAGCATCTTGAAATTGTTTCTCAAATGGATAATCGATGTGCATGGAATCCAATGGTCAAGGAATTGAAATCGCCTCATTCTCTTTTGCACCTTACTTCTTAATGCATTCTCATCTTCGCTTTCAACAAATTGTTTTAAAGTTGTCCTTGAATTCACATAACCATCAAAAAAAGCATTCATACTTTCACTTCTTTGAGTTGAGGACATTCCAGCCCAAAAAGTATTCTTTAAAAATGTCGGCACCCAACGACTTCTCTCGTTGTATAACCCAGTCAACCAGTCATTCTCTTTCAAGTTAAATTTCTCAATGAAACTACCCCATCGCTCTTCAAATTCTTTACAAGTCAATGAATCATAAACTTCCTGTTGCATTGAATATTTGATAGATTCATATTGATTGCAACCATTTAATTTCTCAGGTAACATCTTCATAATATGCAACAAACATCATCTATGTCGCGCATTGGGGAACACAATTTCAATAGCCTTCTTCATTGCTTTGTCTTGGTCAGTGATTATTGCGGTAGGAGCACGACCATTCATACACGCAAGCCAAGTTTTAAAAAGCCAACTAAATGACTCAATATCCTCATGAGATATTAATCCACAACCTAAGAGTATTGACTGACCGTGATGATTAACTCCAACAAATGGGGCAAAATGGCATGTCATACTTATTCGTTAAGTATGTTGTGTCAAAGGTAATGGCATCCACAAACTCCTCATAAGCTTCCCTACTCCTTGCATCTGCCCAAAAGACATTTCGTAGTCTCCCATCATCATCCAAATCCATCAATAATAAAAATTTGAATTATTAGCTTGCATTTTTTGGAAGTAGTTTTGAAGTGCCATAGCATCCCCATCACCAAGTCTTAACCGCCTAACTTTGTCAAGATAATTGTAACAATCTTTCTGTGAAAAGGACACATTCTCATGCCCACCAGCTTCAACCAAGAAAGAACTAAAATTTTTATTTGGTCTAATACCAGCTCTATCGTTAAGTTCAAGTCTTCTTTTCACATACTTGCTCATAATCCGATTTTTCTTATAAAATCTAGATTTACCCGGGCTCAATTGATGATTATGATCAAGTGTTAAAGTCTTTACTCGCACTTTTCCGTCTTCGACTATTGCAACCCTAATCTTAGCATTGCAACCAGTTTTGCTAACAGGGCGTAAGTTGAAGGCATTCTTTGACTTGCTTATTGAACATCCTGACCGAGCACATGCAAGAACCATAATTTTAGTCTCTCCATTTTCTCCTTTTTCTGTAGATCTTACTTTCACCGAAAATCCATTTTGGTTACCATAATTAGTGTAATATTCCATGTATAAATCAATAGAACCAAACTCCATTCCTACTTCCGGATCTCTAATCACTTCATCAACTTCTTCACTTTCTATTAAATCCTTCGTCATAACACATTCCTCAATATCATTCATTCTCATACTTGAATTAAACTCATCCTCCGCCATATATTTTTTGTTTAGCAGTCAAATAATCTAATATTTATCTTCTTCTTTTTTCCCCCACAAAATTAAGACCAACTTCAAAAGCTGTATATATAATCCTGAAAATTATGTTTAACACCAAATAATTTTTACTTATCCCAAAATATTATGAGTGGCTCAGAAGAAATCAAGAAAACCATTAATCAAATCTCAAATTGAAAGATTTTCAACCGACCTATAACAATGGCAGTGAGACCGGTCTCATCAATTCCTTTGGGTAACTTCCTCTGTTGAGCAAAATAAGAATTTTCACCCACAACAAGAGTTTGCACAAAAATTAGGGTTTTGAGAAGTTAGGCGTATGAGAGAGTAAGGGTAGGAGAAGGAGGAATATATGTAATCATGTAGTTTGTAGAGGGGGAAGTAGCGGCAGCAGCAGCGAAGCAACGAACCAACGACGGAACACAAGGCTTGAGAGAGAGAGCTGGTGAAAAAATTGGTAAAGGAGAGAGAAGGTAATTGACATTGAGTCGGGTTTTGTGATAAATCAGACTATTCCAATTCTTTGGGTTTTTTTTTACTTCACCCTTTCATGCTGACGTGGCAGTGCCACATCACAATGTCACCAAAAAAATGTCTAAGAACCATGTCGCCCCAGAATTATTGTAAATCTTAAGTTTTGGAATTTGATGATGAAATATTATTCAAATTTATATATGCAAACCGAAATAGTCATATTAACAAACTTTCCAAAAAAAAATGATATTCCCTCTATCTAATAATAAATGTCTTAGTTTGATTTTAATGGCTAAATTAAATATTTTTAAAATTAACAATTAAAAAATATATATAAAACTTTTAAATAATGAAACTTAACATAAGTTGCAAATTCTCTATAATTTATTGTGATCATAGTCTCTAGGCATATATCTATCTTCAATACTTTCAAGATTAATTAATTTTAAAATGGTTAATTTGATCTTTAATGTCAAACTAGGACAGTATTACGAGACGGAGATAATATTTCTTTTTCTAGACAGAGATGGTATTAAATATGAGTGAATATTTAAAATAAACGCTAAATTAGTTTACAAAATAATGTGACAGTATAATTAGAGTTATGCTACACTTACAAATATATTTTATAAAAATTAGTTTACAAAATAATTTATCAAATTTTAATTAGTGGACGATTGACCATACATGAATGGGTAAAAACATATCTTTCTGTGGCATATATATTAACTAGGGTTAACCCGTGCCTCCGGCACCACGAATATTCGTGTAATTATTTAATACCTAAAAATGAATCTAAATGAAAAATGTGAGTTACAATGTTTAAAGAGTATATATTTGATAAAAATTAGAAAATTTCGTAAATATTTGTTGTAAATAAGAAAATTTCTAATCAAGATAGACATCCCACCCAAAAAATAAAGAAGTCAAGAATTTTGCCACAAATTGTATCTACATGCTCATTATTTACAAATCGAGATTGGCAAGAGAAAATGAATTTGTTAAGGAAATAACTAAAGCCAACATCCACATTCACTCAACAATAAAATTAACCTAGGCCAGTTAACTACATTTATTAAATTCGAAACAATCACAATGTCAATAACCTTCATATTTTCTTTAAGCACATTTAAAAGCACTCCTCCACACCTATATGCTGTTGATTCCCTTCATTTAATTTGCAATTTTAGATGGAACATGGATTAATTAGTAAAACTAATTTAAGCACAATCAATCATACAAATGTGTCTACTGAATACCAGTCACTGATACATTAACAGGTAAAAGCATTGTAGTAAGGAAATAGCATAATGATACCCACTTGCTTAAAAGGTTCATATGCACCAAATTGGTTTGGAGCTCCTTTGCCTGATTAAAGAAAAAATAAAATAAAATAAGAACTTCAAAAATAATTGACCCAACCGCCAAAAAAGGTAAATTTGGTTAAACATATAGCCAAAAAATCATCAGGGCCGTCCAAAATTTGGAATAAAACCCATCGTCCATGGACACAACTAGAATATATATATTGTAGCAACAAATTCTAAACAAAACTCTACAAATAATTATGTACTTTACCTATTTACAACACCACAGTTGGGAAATACGAAACTTATATTACAAAATGTATTAGAAAACAACTCAGTTAACATCATAGAGTACTGGAGCTTCTCATGTTACCATTCTCTTATGATTTCATCTATGAGTTCATCAACCACGTCCGATCCACATCCTTTATAATGTCATCTGTTTCAACATATGTAAACATCACCTCATTCCACCCAAAGTCCCACATACAGTTAACATTTGGATCTGTAATTTTGATGTTTCTCTCGAGCATTTTGAGCAGGTTTTCAGTAGCATCACTACATATTCAAACTACCAAAACAACCATCATTCCATACCCAAAATTATCATAACCATGTATAATTAGTTAACTTTACAAAATACGGAACACAAAAAATACACACATGTAAAAATTAATACATACTCAATCATCAACACATATCTAACCACCAAAATAGCAAGTTAGTCGCTACTGATTTTAAATGTTTTTGGTAGAGTTTCGTTTTAAAATAGATATCCAGACAAATCTAAACCTGTCTATAAAACTTACAATCATCCATACATATCTAAACCACCAAAAAAACCATCATTTCATACCCAAAATCATCATATCATGCAGAAATTAATACATATTCAATCATCAACACATCTAACCACCAAAACATCAAGTTAGTAGCTACTAATTTCAAGAAATTTTGGCTGAGTTTCCTTTAAAAATAGATATCCAGAAAAATCTAAACCTGTTTAAAAAACTTGCAATCATCCATACATATTCAAACCACCAAAAAAAACATCATTCCTTACTCAAAATCATCATAACCATGTATAATTATCCAACTTTACAAAAGACGGAAAACAAAAATACATATATTCAGAAAATAGAGAAACAACATGTTGAGCATAACCCTTTACTTTACAGCTTACACCAAATATATTCTTTACAGCTTACACCAAGTATAATTCAATATATACTTGAAAATATTTGGAATTCCAAAATTATCAAAATATATAAGTAAAAATTAAACAATTGTAGATCCGAAACATAAGACCCCTTAATTTACCCGAAATTATCTAAAAAACAAATGAGCACACATATTTGTATGTAAGGGGGGGGGGGTGTAAGACCCCGAATTTTATGAAATAAAGTATTCAATTTTTCTATTCAGTAAATGGTTAAATTGATAAAAGTTAAAGTTAAGGGTGATATATGAAATTTTTTTCAAAATACACGCAAGGGGGTATAAAGTATTCATTGTTGTTTGGGAATATATTCGTTTGGTCGTGGAATATTCTTTCATCGGAGAATATTAAATGCGACCAGCGCAGATCATTGTGGGCCCATATAATGAGAATAACCGCTTCGGATGAAGAAAAACGACAAAATTAAGTTTTTATAAATAACGGCGTAATCGTTACTGCTAACAACTTGGAATACCCGATGGTTAAAATACGATAATATCGTGTTTGCATGCGATGGCGCACACGGTTTTACGAAGATTTTTGAATTATTGATCCTTACATGAGAAGGCACTACTCAATAATTATTACGATAATTCTTGTTCAATATTTTTATTTATTGATTCAATAATTGCTACGTTGAAATTTTATATTATTATTGTTCAATAATTGTCAACTTTGCACAAGATTTCCCATTATCGGATCAATAATTCATATTATTCAATAATATTATTAGATAGCACTATTGGCAATGTCTAGAAAGTTACATCTAAGGAGAGGTTTGGTCACCTAATTGCGGCGCCAAGATGAGAGAAATTCTTATTGGAAAGCCCCCTCTTTCCTGGGAACAGCCTGGTTGTCATAAATGTGATTCTATAATATTATTTGTGAATAATTAATTATTGATTCATATGATAAGGAAATATTTATTTTATATGAATATAAATGATGGATTTATTTATGTGGTTATTAATGAAGGAATTAATGCTGAGATGTTTTATTTGTATTTTGTCGGATTGGAGGTATTAAAAGATCAAATCGGTGTTATTACAGCTTTATTGTGTGAGTTATAATATTTAATCCGACTGTTGGATCGTTGTAATTTTTGGATATGTTATACATATATAAGTTGAGTATATGTCCACAAATTTTGAACCGTTAAAAATGAACGTATGATTTGTTATGAATTTTAAGAGGTAATCGATTCTAAATTAGGTTTTGGTGGAAAATTCTAGAATTGAGTGGGCCCCACTCTTGGTTGTTGGGGAAGATGGCTGATTTTTGGTGGGTGGAATAGTAGCGAGTAAAAAGCCATCGAGTTGCGGAGTTAAAGTCCTTGACGTCTTAACATTTTCCTATAAATAGAGGCTAAGTTAGAATTGAAAATCACACCGAAAACAAGTTTTCTCTCTCTCTCTCTCTATATTATCGGCGTATTCTTGTGAGTATTTTGAGTATACTTTGAGTATTGTTAGACGGTGCAAGTTCCAAAGACTATATCCTGTTTTAACTAAATCTTTGTCTTTTTCGAGGTAAGGGATGTTATTTTCTTCTCGGATGATATTATTTCTTCAATATCATTATCTTTGAAATATTGGTTGGAACTTTTATCAAATTTGGAACTTTTTCATGTCGGGGTTACTATTCATGAGTTACTATTCACGAGTTACTATTCATGAGTTACTATTCACGAGTACTATTCACGAGTACTATTCATGAAGCGTGAAGATGTTTTTTGTGGAATTTCTATCTTTTGGTGTTGAGTTACTATTCACGTATACGGCCTTTATTCACGATATCTGACTATTCACGAATACGGCACTATTCAATAGAAAAATGAAAATTTTTCTTTTCGTCTAAAATATCTATTTTGGATACTAGCTTTGATTGTATCCATGTTTTGATCATTCTTGAATTTTACACCACTATGATTATTTTTGAGGTATTTTTGGGCGTGGATAAAATCAATGCAAAGATGAATGATTTACGAAGAATATCTTTGGCCCAGTAGTGCAAAGATGAACAGTGTTTAAATGAACATGACCAACCGATGAATATCTTTGTTGATGAGTGCAAAGATGAATTATTGATGAATATCTTTTGCTCGTAATGCAAAGATGACTTTTGTTGAAATATCTTTAGCTTGAGTGCAAAGATGAATTATTGATGAATATCTTTTGCTCGTAATGCAAAGATGACTGTTGTTGAATATCTTTAGCCAGTGCAAAAGATGAATTATTGATGAATATCTTTTTGCTCAGTAATGCAAAGATGACTGTTGTTGAATATCTTTAGCAGAAGTAGTGCAAGATGAATTATTGATGAATATCTTTGGCTTATGTGCAAAGATGACCCGTTGTTGAATATCTTTAATCTTTGTAGTGTAAAGATGAATGTTGATGAATATCTTTGGCCCGTGGTGCAAAGATGAATTTATTAGTATGATTATGAGCAGGAACGTGATTTGGTATAACCATGAACTTTGATGTTTCGGTAAAGACAAGTGATGAAAATTATCTTTGTCTTGGATGAGGAAAGGAATTTAGAACTACAATTACGATTATGAGTTATACACGTGATTGTGGGCAGGAATTGTTGATTGATGTTACGAGGATAAAACATTGTTGGTGGATTTTTAACATGGAAAGACAATAGACTTTATAGTCTATTTGACTCTTCTAATGGATTGCTCATTCATTTGCAACTATGGTTGAAAAGTTTTATCATCTACCATATGTTCTAAATCTCTGATTTATTACTGATGAAGACTATTGATAATTTATTTATCTTTAGTCATAATATTCTTTACTGAGCTAGTTGTGCTCACCCTTTTGTTTCACAATTCCTTTCAGGTAATAAAGGTGTAGCTGGGTCGAGCGGGGGATAGCGAGGAATAGAGTGGTGGTCTATAGATGTTGAGGTGAGGTGAATTTAACTTGGAAGGGTGTTTTGTCACTATCATACAAGATGTCTAATGACATACAACCTCGTGTTATCTTAAGACATGGTTGTGCTCATCCACTTGCTGAGTATATTTACAAGCACTACCTATATAATCTTGGTGTTTGTTTGGAGTATAATACCCAATTAGAGACAGTGGAGATAATGATATGTCAAGAGAAGACTCACCATTGGGAAGAATATGATAGTAATCTTCTCATTTTTCTTTGGGGTTTATTAGATTCAACCAAGGATAATTACGTGGCCATATGATATCTACCATAACCTAAAAGCATGGCCTCCCATGTATGAAGGTTTCCTGAGCACTTCCCAAAGATTCTAATTTCTAAAAGCAGGTTTTGACTATACCTTTATGTAAGGTGTCATTGTGACGTCTTCTGATTGGTATATATTTGTATCCAAACTCACGACATATGTGTTGTTATATTTTTGCACGACAATTGTTGTAATAAAGTTGTAGTTGTTTTTCGTACCATATATTTGGCGACTCGAAATGGGTTGGATGGAATGAACCTATTTTGGGGCGTCACATTTGGTATCGAGCTTAGGGATATGATCTCCATGGAGAGATGGAATAGAACTAGGAGGAGAGATGAGTAAATCTTTTATTTAGTGTGTCCTACCTAAGCTTTGTTGGTCGTCACCATAATATCGGGATATTATGTGATATGTTAATTTGTTCAATTAACTTGTGTTTTTTGTCGTATTCTAGAATGACATCCGAAATAAAGAAGATGAAAGCAATGGAGAAATCATGATGATGATGGGAAGATGGAATCGAAATGAAAGCAAGGTATTCTCAACTCTTTGAAATACCGGTACAAAAAATTTCGAGGGCGAAATTTCATAAGGAGGGGGATTGTAAGACCCCAAATTTTATGAAATAAAGTATTCAATTTTTCTATTCAATAAATGGTTAAATTGATAAAAGTTAAAGTTAAGGGTGATATATGAATTTTTTTTTTTTCAAAATACGCAGGGGTATAAAGTATTCATTGTTGTTTGGAATATTCGTTTGGTCGTGGAATATTCTTTCTTCATCCGGAGAATATTAAATGCACGGCACGATCATTTTGGGGCCCCATAATGTAATAACCGTCTTGATGAAGAAAGCGACAAAATTAAGTTTTTATAAATAACGGCGTAATCGTTACTGCTTAACATCTTGTTGGAATACCCGATGGTTAAAATCTGATGTAATATGCGTGTTTTGCGCGCGCACACCTGCTTTTTTACAAGATATTTTTGAATTATTGATCCTTACATAAGAAGGCACTACTCAATAATTATTACGATAATTACTGCTCAATATTTTTATTTATTGATTCAATAATTGCTACGTTGAAATTTTATATTATTATTGTTCAATAATTGTCACTTTGCAGTTTTCCATTATCGGATCAATAATTCATATTATTGAATAATATTATTAGATAGCACTATTGGCAATGTCTAGAAAGTTACATCTAAGGAGAGGTTTGGTCACCTAATTGCGGGCCCAAGATGAGAGAAATTCTTATTGAAAGCCCCTCTTTCTGAGGAGCGACTGGTTGTCATAAATGTGATTCTATAATATTATTTGTGAATAATTAATTATTGATTCATATGATAAGAAATATTTATTTTATATGAATATAAATGATGGATTTATTTATGTGGTTATTAATGAAGGAATTAATCTTTGAGATGTTTTATTTGTATTTTGTCGGATTGGAGGTATTAAAAGATCAAATCGGTGTTATTCTGACTTTATTGTGTGAGTTATAATATTTAATCCGATTTGTTGGATCGTTGTAATTTTTGGATATGTTATACATATATAAGTTGAGTATATGTCCACAAATTTTGAGCCGTTAAAAATGAACGTATGATTTGTTATGAATTTTAAGAGGTAATCGATTAGGAAATTAGGTTTTGGTGGAAAATTCTAGAATTGAGTGGGCCCCACTCTTGGTTGTTGGGAAGATGGCTGATTTTTGGTGGGTGGAATAGTAGCGGTAAAAGCCATCGGTTTGCAGTTAAAAGTCCGCCTTGACGTCTTAACATTTTCCTATAAATAGAGGCTAAGTTAGAATTGAAAATCACACCGTAAACAAGTTTTCTCTCTTTCTCTCTCTATATTATCGGAGTATTCTTGTGAGTATTTTTGAGTATACTTTGAGTATTGTTAGGCGGTGCAAGTTCCCTTGACAGACTATATCCCAGGAGTTTCAACTAAATCTTGTCTTTCGAGGTAAGGGATGTTATTTTCTTCTCGGATGATATTATTTCTTCAATATCATTATCTTTGAAATATTGGTTGGAACTTTTATCAAATTTGGAACTTTTTCATGTCGGGATTACTATTCATGAGTTACTATTCACGAGTTACTATTCATGAGTTACTATTCACGAAGTTCTTATTCACGAGTACTATTCATGAAGCGTGAAGATGTTTTTTGTGGAATTTCTATCTTTTGGTGTCTGAGTTACTATTCACGATATCTGGCCTTTATTCACGATATCTGACACTATTCATGAATACTAAGACTATTCACCCAAAAATGAAAATTTTTCTTTTAAGTCTAAAATATCTATTTTGGATACTAGCTTTGATTGTATCCATGTTTTGATCATTCTTGAATTTTACACCACTATGATTATTTTTGAGGTATTTTTGGGCGTGGATAAAATCAATGCAAAGATGAATGATTTACGAAGAATATCTTTGGCACAGTAGTGCAAAGATGAGCAGTGTTTAAATGAACATGACCAATGATGAATATCTTTGTGATGAGTCAAAGATGAATTATTGATGAATATCTTTTGCTCGTAATGCAAAGATGACCTGTTGTTGAATATCTTTAGCCATGGTGCAAAGATGAATTATTGATGAATATCTTTTGCTCGTAATGCAAAGATGACTGTTGTTGAATATCTTTGGCCATTGAGTGCAAAGATGAATTATTGATGAATATCTTTTTGCTCGTAATGCAAAGATGACTGTTGTTGAATATCTTTAGCTTTAGAGTGCAAAGATGAATTATTGATGAATATCTTTGGCTTGTAATGCAAAAGATGACCCGTTGTTGAATATCTTTAGCTTTGTAGTGTAAAGATGAATCTGTTGATGAATATCTTTGGCCCGTGGTGCAAAGATGAATTTATTAGTATGATTATGAGCAGAAACTGTGATTTGGTATAACCATGATCTTTGATGTTTCGGGTAAAAGACAAGTGATGAAAATTATCTTTGTCTTGGATGAGAAAGGAATTTAGAACTACAATTACGATTATGAGTTATACACGTGATTGTGGGCGAGAATTGTTGATTGATGTTACGAGGATAAAACATTGTTGGTGGATTTTTAACATGGAGAAGACAATAGACTTTATAGTCTATTTGACTCTTCTAATGGATTGCTCATTCCGCTGCAACTATGGTTGAAAAGTTTTATCATCTACCATATGTTCTAAATCTCGATTTATTCTTGATGAAGACTATTGATAATTTATTTATCTTTAGTCATAATATTCTTCTTCGAGCTAGTTGTGCTCACCCTTTTGTTTCACAATTCCTTCGGGTAATAAAGGTGTAGTGGGTTTGAGCTGAGCGGGGATAGCGAGGAATAGAGTGGTGGTCTATAGATGTTGAGGGTGAGGTGAATTTAACTTGGAAGGGTGTTTTGTCACTATCATACAAGATGTCTAATGACATACAACCTCGTGTTATCTTAAGACATGGTTGTGCTCATCCACTTGCTGAGTATATTTACAAGCACTACCTATATAATCTTGGTGTTTGTTTGGAGTATAATACCCAATTAGAGACAAGTGGAGATAATGATATGTCGAGAAGACTCACCATTGGGAAGAATATGATAGTAATCTTCTCATTTTTCTTTGGGGTTTATTAGGTCGTCAACCAAGGATAATTACGTGGCCATATGATATCTACCATAACCTAAAAGCACGGCCTCCCATGTATGAAGGTTTCCTTGAGCACTTCCCAAAGATTCTAATTTCTAAAAGCTTTTGACTATACCTTTATGTAAGGTGTCATTGTGACGTCTTACTGATTGGTATATATTTGTATCCAAACTCACAAACATATGTGTTGTTATATTTTGCACGACAATTGTTGTAATAAAGTTGTAGTTGTTTTTCGTACCATATATTTTGCGACTCAGAATGGGTTGGATGGAATGAACCTATTTTGGGGGCGTCACAGGGGGGGGGGGATGATTTAGATTGATATAAGTAAGGATTTAGAGATATTGTAATAAATAATCAATTTATTTAGAAAAAGATATGGACTTACGATCAAATAAAGTTTTCTTAGTACCATTTCAACAAACGGTTCATTTGCTTAATGATTTAAATCATAAATCTGTATTGGTGACAGTATAATTTAGCTGTGATTTTGATTTGTGAGTGTTTGATTGGTTACAGTTATGTGTGTGTATTTGTGCATATATTATGTGTGTTGTGTGTACGGAGACAATTTAGTTCATACTCATTGCGAATTACCACTCCTACATTATTATGACGAAATCTTGAACACAGAGACAAAAAAAAATAATGAATAGTAAATAAGCGGGTAAAAAGATTAGATAAAAGGTAAGAAAATGATGATTAAAAAAACTTTTCATACGGTATTTTCTAAGTCGTCATCCATCTGTCACAACATTAATGAAAATAAATTAAAACAAATAAGTTATTAAAAAAAGCAATAAGATATATTTAGAGAGAGTTAATCAGATGATAAACTTACACTACCAAATATAACAACATCATCCATTGGTCGATGATTGTGCAGTTGAAACGGTTGTAGCTACACAATAAATTTCATAAGCCATATATAATTAACATCAATTACAATGAAATTTCATACAATTAACAAGCATTTAATCAAACATAATACATACACATCCAATTCCCAGAACCAAAATTAAGGAAAAAGACAACCTAAATTAGCCTACAAATTTCACAAAATGAACACTCAATAATAACCAGCTCAACATCCATTCCATCCTAACATTCATAATTAAAAAATCTATTTCATCATAACTATAAACCTATTTCATAATAAAAATAAAAACAGCTAAATTAAAAGACACCCAAATATGTGTTGTTGTGGGTGTGCATGCTATTGGTGTAGGAGAGAGAGATAGAGTGAGAACACAAATTTAAAACAAATCTACACACAAATTAAACACAAACATTCAAAAACTGAAGCTGTCGTCGACTTTAAATATTCTTTGTATTGATTATTTTATAAGAAGACTTTAAATATTCAGCAACTTCAGTTAAAGATTTCAAGCTATGATGAAGTAGATAAGAATATAGAGGCATTTTGGAAAGCATCGGAATGAAAAGTAAAAAAGTATCGATTTCAAACCTTCATACCACCAACCATAATCAGTTAAGTAAAACGATAGTCATTGACAAAGACTTCTAATACATAAGAAATTATTTCATTCAATGATATTTATTTTAGCTCACATTTCAAATTAAAGTATGCATCCAAAGAAGTAATAAATAACTTAAAGTTAATTCTCATTTTTAAAACAAACTCCCAACAAATAATTAGAATTTAAAAGGAAAAATCCCAATCTAGCTGGGATGGGACCAAATCATGAGTTTGGACATAAAGTTCATGTGGTGTAGGTTTCTTTCAAAAACTCATTACAGCTAAGCAAATGCTATGTAATTAGCTAAAGAAGCATAAAATAGGTTTTATTTCTATCATTTGTCCCACAATTTCAACAACCAATCAGGTAACAAAGCAAGCAATCGCTTGCTAACAAAAATATTTTTAAAACTATACCAACACAAAAATCGATCTTTCGTCTCAAATGTAAGAAATTGAACAAAACCCACAATTCCAACCCCCTCCCCCCCCCCCCTTCCAAAAAAAAAGTAACTTAGAGCAATTTTCGACATACAAATCCACACATATTGCTGAATAAATATCATAAAAATGAACTGAAACAGAGCAATCAAAAAGTGAGCTGTAAAAACCAACAATTGAACCTACAATTTAATTTTCAAGGACAAATAAGAAAACTATGGTTCTCAATATAAGTCAGATCAAGCTTCAAGATGTTGTTTAACATACCTTAGGAGGTTTGAAAGGATCATCGCTCGAAAATGTTGTGTCAAGGAAAAATATCCTGCCTTGATAATGCGTTCCTACAACAAAATTTGTTGTAATTAGATTTTTACTTGGGGAAGTTAAATTTACAACAAATTTCTTGGAATAAAAACTTCTTGGAATGTAATCATTGTAACGCCCCCAAAAAATAGGTATACATCACCCATCTTGAGTCGCCAAATACATGGTACAAAATATACAAATACAACTGTCGTGTAAAATACGACAAAACATAAACTGAGAGTTTTAATAAAAATATTGTCAGCTAAACAATATCCACACTCAATGGAGTCCTCATTACATTTATTGTCACACTATTTAACAGAATAGTGAGGACTACTAATGCTATCATCTGGACCGTCACTCCATTCCCCGACTCGTCCCAACTATATTCTCATTTCTTGAAGAGAACAGTGAAGGAAAAGGTGAGCTCAACTAGCCCAGTAAGCAATATTATGACTAAGATAATGCAGAATAAATTATCATTGGTCTTCAACAATGTTAAACTGATAAAATATAATAGACATCAAGTTGAACTGCAGCGGAATAAACAATCCATTAGAAAAGTCAAGTAGAGCATAAAATCTACTATCTTCTATGATTTAAAAATGTTCTCATCAATTTTTATCGCTGAGACTCAGCTTAATAAATAAACCACATCATCGAATCATCCCTGCACTATGGGCCAAGGATATTCATTAAATCATCAATGGTCATGACTATACCGAATAATCCCTAGTCATAATCATACCAAAAACTGTCCATCAATGCACTACAGGCCACTGAGAACTTTTACCACATCATTCATTACATTACGGTCATGATTATACCGAATAATCCCTAGTCATAATCATACCAAGTCCATCTCTGCACGTAAGCCAAAGATGACTTTCATCACAATATAAGCATTAACTAAATGGAAACAAGGATAAATATTAAAGACTTTAAATTTATCCAAATATTATCCATCACTTAAATAACTCATAATCTAATATTGTTAATATTATAACAATATTTTAATCACTTCTTAAACTTATAAACAATTTATTTCAATTGTTTACACTTTACCACATAATGCATTTAATCATTTAAAAATGCCATACTCATAAGATTTCATCACCAATGATCAAATCACTCATCAAAAATCTGCATATACCTTAGATTCCCAAGCCATAAAATCCTATTTTCTAACTTTGTTACTTCACATAACATATTTAACTCATTTACTCATAACTAGATCATTTTCATGAAAAATACCAAATCAGTCCCAAAAATATTTCTTTTCTGGGATTTAGCAGAATATAGTCCCATGTTGAACATATATTTTTCTCGGAATTTTTAAAATTCATTTACTATTTTTCAAAAATCAATTTCTAATTAATTCCTTAAGAAATTAACTACCTCAAGTTTAACTCCAGAAATTCCCAAATCTTGGCAGGATCTTACACATGTTAACGTGAACTTCCAGTTTAAATTTCATGATCATCGGAGTTATAGAACTCCGTTTATAGCATTTTTTGTCGGAAAAACCTAAATATTGAAATGGTCATAACTTGCTCATTTTAAGTTGGAATGATCTAATTTTTGGACAGGAGGTTCTTTATACCATATACTTTCATGTCCCAAAAGGCTAGAATTTTTCTCACAAATTAAATGGCCAAAAATGCCCTTTTAAAATTCTGGACAATAGCTTTTTCGAAATTTACAACTTCTGACTCCTTTGCTAAAGTCAGTCCACACGAAAATCTACAACACCTTTTCCAGTAATTCCACTTGGATAAGTTATAAGACTCATAGATCTAACTCTAGAACTTGACCACACTCAAAAATTCGAAATATAATAGGAGATACGCTCAATTGAATTTCATGTTCCATTTTCACCAAAATATGATTTTTCAACCCTTTGTGATTTCTAAGAAACTTTCATGTTTTCACATAATAACCAACATAACTTATCATAACACTTACTAATACTACATATACCCATGATTTTCATTCAGTCCAATGCTTTTATTATGACTTTCATCATAATCAGATCATTTCCACAATTTAATAAGGAATGAATACAAAGGATCATTCACCATGCATGTGGTAATCCACATAGACAGGTTATTCCAACAGAATAATAAAGAATGGAATGACAGAACGATTCACCATGCATGCGATAGAGACTGCACAAACAGGTTATTCCTAACAGAATAATAAAGAATGGAACCAGGTCAGGCGTGATCCGCACCGACAGGATATTCCAACATAATAATAAAGAATCGGAACGTGTCAAAGGTGAAATTACATGCCGTGAGATATTCCAACGAGAATAATAAATAATGGAACCGTGTCTAGAGTAAACGCACGCATGAATATTATTCCGAGAATAATAAAGAACGAAATAATATAAGTATTTCACCATGTATGCGATACTTTGCATATCAAAGTTATTCAACATAATAATAAAGAATGGAATAATGTAAGAATTTCACCATGTATGCTTATTTACTTTGCATATATGAGTTATTTCAATGTAATAATAAGGAATGGAATAACAATAGCTCTCTTCATGAATATGAAAGAAATAATACCCCTTACCTTAGAATAAAGCTGGATACTGGAATAGAAATGTAGCAGACTTCTAGCTCTTCTTCTTTCTCTCTATAATTTCTCTCTATAATAATTGCTCTATAGCTTTGGTGAATTGGTGAGAAATGAAGGAAAAATGATCTTCTATTTATAGTAAAATCTAGTTTCGATAATTGCACATTTTGGGGCTCAAAAAATTACAGTACAATACCTCCAACTTTTCTTTTATTTTTAATTTAGTCCTGCAAGTATTATCAAACTTGCACCACCTCCCCTAATATTAAATTATGTGAATCAATAGTTCAATCATGTGATTCAATAGGTATAATCATGTGAAAATACGAATTACGGTATAGTACCTCCATCTATACCTCCATTTTTAATTTAATCATGCAAGTATTATCAATCTTGCACCAACTCCCCTAATAGTATAAGAATGCGATTCAATAGTACACACATGTGAACAAATAGTTATATAAGCATGTGAATTAGTAACAATTAATTGCTCATTTATCTGATAAATTACCTGATTTATCAATATAACCCCAGACATCAATTATCATCGGAATAGATGTCGATTTCAACTAACACCAATAATCCCAACACAATGGAACTATCAAATTCATCTTTAATCAACACGAACTTATTCATCATTAATATTATAACTCACAATATTTAACAACCAGGTCGTTCCCAGGAAAGCGGAGGCTTTCCAATAAGGATTTCTCCCTATTGGCGCGCAATTAGGTGACCAAACCTCTCCTTGACAGAACTTCTAGACATTGTAAATATTGAAATTTAATAATATGAATAACTTTGTCATCTCAATTATTGATTTAATAATATATCATATAACGCAGATGATACTGTGACAATAATCAAATCAATAATATGAGAGATATGATGCAACAATTACTATAACAATAATTGAGTATAACTGAGTGAATTTTCACATAAGCATCAATAACTAATACCGTGTGCTACTATCTTATGCAATGCCAGACATTATACTACTTTACTACCGAGTAGTTCAACAGTTTTAACGGTAAAACTTCCGCCGTATTTTTATAAAAAGATAATTCTGTCATTTTCTTACTACGACAATACTTCCATTGTGAGTTCACCAATGATTGTGTCGTCGTACGGATATTCCCAAAAAAAAGAATATTCCCCGACCAATCGAATATTATATAACCACTTGCTTACTTTGCAAATTTTATAAATACTACCCACAACTATAACATTATATCAAATTCACACCATAATATTCAAAAAAATATTTCGAGAAAATTAAATCTTTATTCGTTAAATCTGGGATTTTACAATCATGCCTTCCAAACTTCTTGGAATAAAAACACAGATCAGTTCATGGCAACCTCAGCTAAGTCACAAAAACTTTTCAATTATGCCTTCATCAATCGCCCTAATAAACCATAATCAACAGTTCCAATTGCGAGAATATGGATTTGCGTATGTGATGATGTTTATAATCTTGCTAGGGCAAAACATGAAATACTCTAGGTAAATGTACAACATTCGTCTTTTATTTCATGATCTGATGTTTACATGTTGTTTAAGCTTCAATGTAAAACTCGATGTATGCTTTGGTAACTTAAATTGAAATAATAAAAACTTAAAAAGGATTTGGTCATATTTTCTTAGAATCTTTATTAATTAATGTCTATTAAACGTGTGACAATTTTAAAGTTGAATTTTTTAGCTAACCTTCAATATTGGAGGCAGAAGCTGGGCCGTTTGAGTTATTAGTATCATTTCACCAATCAAGAAATGAGTTTTAGGCACTAAGCCCAATTCTTTGGGTAACCAACATAATATTTTGGGACATTAAACTTTTGTTAAAGCTAGATTTTACAGTATGGTAGCCAAGCTGAAAATTTGGGATAAGCTGATTGGAGCCAATTAAGCCAGTGCTTGGATTAAACTTGGGGTGTCCAAACCTTAATTTCAAGTCTAACAAAAATTCCATGCAAACTGAAGAATAACAATTAAAGAAACTTCCACACATCCTGAAAACATGATTAATTGAAAATGTCAATAATGGAAAATGGTCTTGCGGTTGCTACCACTTGCTAGCCCACACAGTGTAATTTAGCCCACACAGTTTCCCTCTATCCTCCTCCTATTCCCATTGATTCGACTAAATTTCCTTATCAATATTGATATACAAAGATTTGGAGAGTTTTATTTTTTTGATTATGATTCTCCTCTGATTGGTGTGCTTTGTTGAATAAATATGAAAATTTTCAAAATCTACTTGAACAGCTGACTGATTTTAAAATTTTATTGTTCCATGAGTTGTTTTTGGTTACCAAGTGTTTGAGTTACCAAGTGATTCATTGTTTAATGAAATCCCATTACAACTGTTTTTTGGTTCCATGAAGTAGCAGGGGATTATTCCAAATTAAATTTGATTGTAATTTGTTAACAAAATGGTCGACAACCCCCATGCCCTCATCACCAAAACAGTCCACCTCTAAGCTTTCTTTATCTTAAAGAAAACATGGAAAGCCTAATATAGATAACACATAATATCATAATGAGCATGGACTGATTTTGACATAGTGTACATGAATGAGTTTTATTTCCATCATATATATATCAGGATGACTTAATAGATAACATCTAGTAAACCGTCACCAAGCTACTTGGCTAGCATACAAACATCCCAAAATAGTCATTATACTTGGGCATATAAAGGATATTATTCCTCACTATTACTTTGAGTTCCATACAAAACCTGAGGTAAACCCAAGTACAGAGTTTGGAACCAATAAACACAAAACTTTAAAAGCATAAAGATTTACCTCTGCTACGTGAGTTGTTTTACAAAAAGAATGTCTGCGCATATATAATTGCATGATTAAATTATAAATAGTTGGCATGGAAACTAATAAATAAACATCAAAGAATGGGATGTAAGAGACATCACTCTCTCCAGAACCACAGACATCACATCACCTATGCCCCCCAGTGTCTTGATAAAAAAAATCAAAATAACAAATATAAGAGTTAACCTCAAGTTTAATAAATTATAATTTTTATATACTTCATCCGTCTTACTCCCTCATCTTTAGAACACCATTTCCTCCTAGTAAATACACACACATGTAATAGTTCCATATGCATGCTTATCAATAATATAGAACCTGTTAATTTTTTTCCTCAATTTGAATAGAACCATTTACATTATAGATAGATTTTGGTTGGTAAATATCTCATTTTGAATGAACTGTTTAGAAATGTAAGACACTACTAAAATACACCATTTTGTTATTCGGGGGTCAACTTTAGATTTTCATTTAAAGACATGTAAATGGTTCCATTCAAACCGTAGCAAATAAGTTTGTACTATAAGGCAGGGGTAGTCGAGAATACCATTTCTTGAGAATGAGACAAAAAACATAATGCTCTAATTTTCTATCAACATACATGATTTCGGTATCTCATAAAATATAGACTCCAAGGCACCACTACAAATTAGACAAAAATTAGTAGTAATAAATAAATACACTGAAGAATAGCTTATATCACCCACAGTAAAATAACACCTGAGATTTATGATAAAAAATAATAATCTGAAAATGAGATTGAACCTTTAAATTAAAACCAATAATAGTAGCATCGGCAACCCACCAAATCTCAAAGAGCTAAAACCCAACAAAGTGATAGGATATCCACTACTTCTATAAAGTCCTTAAATTTTCAAGTAGATTCAATTAGATAATCTGAATCTGAACTAAAAACATAAATTTTCAATTAGATTCAAGAAAGTAATCCACAACCTCACAACAAACCATCACTTCAAAAAACAAAATCAAACAAAAAGTATGATTGTGATACTTTTTCTTCTTCAGGTCATGTTCCTCTTTTATTATATTATGGAGGTCTTAGGAGAGGATTTCATACTCATATTAGGCTTTCTATCCATTATTAGCGTTTATTTGTGGATTTGTGATTGTGATTTGCATATGTATTCCAACTCTTGAGAGGATGAAACACAATTCTTCTTTTCTTCTTATGTTTCATATTTATTATGAAGTATACAAAGCCATACACAAACCACCAACTCCAGCTCAAATTCTTCCTATGCCAACATTGTTCTGTTTTTTATTAGTTGTGGCCTTCAGTTTTATCAAATCAATATACTCCACAACTGAAACTTACGCCTACCTGTCCCTTTTTTTTATTTGCAAGTCTGCCTGTTTTCATATCAAGGAATTATGTGATAAAAAGTTGCCATAAAACTTAATTGAAGAGTCGATATCAAAGTCCAATCTTTCAAGTGTCTCGATATATTTCGCATTTCATGTATTTAACAAAGTTAGTTAAATAGTTGATTGTGCCATGAAAATTTAGGAAAGTAGCTGCTACATCTTAGTATAGTTAATCTGAAGTTTTTTTTTTTGGTAAATTAGGTGAGTGGAAGTGGGTTGGCTAAAGTGTGTACTATATAATGCATTTTCTGTTGTTAGGTATGGATTATAAGTAGGATTCAGGTTCTGAGATATAGAAATGTTTGCCTTTTTTCTTTAGATAATTTATGCAAACTTTACTTAACTGTCTTGTTTATCACTTTACCATTTGTATACGTACAGTAAATAATAAGATATTAATTAACTTTATTAGCGTGAGGCAACGAGTCAATCATAACTGAGGCAATGATCCATGAGTCAATTATAGAAAAAATCACAATAGAAAACAAACTCTAAAAATATGGTCTTAATGTATATACACAATACACATACAAAGATATATGAATGAGCAACAACCTGAGGTTTTAGGAACAATCAAGTGTAAAATCTACTATGTGGACCGTAGGTTGCAATATAGCCTTCCCGAACAAATCTCGACAATTGAAAAACAATTTAACCTGATTATGGATATACAGGACATACAAAATAAATAAAAATAAAAATACATGTATAAATTTCACACATTTTAACATAATTGATGAGAAAAATTAAAAGGATATTAAAATATACCGAAACTTGCTTGGGAACTAATAGTGAATTCAAGATATGATGACGACCCATAATTCACTTTGACTTTAATACTTGGAATTGGGCCTGATCTTTGTTCGAATCGAAATTCCTCTTCTCGTACCACCATTCCCCCGGCCTCATTTCCCAAGTCAGAGCCGCCTCTCGACCGCCGCCTCGCCATCGTTTCTCCTCTTTCTTGGAGAGAAAATTCCAATCATTTTCATCATCTCTTTTGTATATACTTGTTAGTGCTAGTAAATTTTTTGATCCAGAACAGGTGAAAATGTAGAGTGTTGGAAATGTATGGTTTCAAGTACTTGAGTTTTAAGCTAAGAGGAAACTGATGAATGAAGAAATAACCAAACTTTTCTGACCCACTTATAAGTAACAAAAAAAAGAACAATAACCAATACATACAAATCTATTGGAGTTGATAAGCACCAAATAAGCTATTTCTCTATTATAAAACTCTAAGCTACTCTGCCCATATATATAATTTAGTCAAGATAAAAGAATTCCTAAATTCATCATGCAAACATTTTAAAAAAATAAAAACAGTTACAAAATAAATAATAGAAGTAGGCATGCTAACATTACTCAAGTTTGCTTCCATCTCTAGGTACTTCAGTATATAGATATACAAGACATAAAAAACTAAGCAAAAATTGTTCTCCTCCAACTTGTCATGTGGGAACACAGACTTTGGATAAAAAGCAAACCCGATTGCTTATCCATAATATGTATTCACGGCTATGCAGTAGACTAAATAAAAAAATATTGTTTAATCAACAGCTAGCTATGCCCACTAAAACAACACATGCCTGCTTTGCTTCCCCCATTCCCCCACTCAAAAAGGTTTACTCTCTTTTCAGCCAAAAACCTTTCAAATGCTTCTAATATGAAAAGTTTTTCAGAAAATGATATAACAATTCCATAATAGATTTTTACATACTAAACTAAAAATTTACATCCCTTAATTCGTAATCAAACAAATGACTCTATTAGTCCATAACAACTCGGCAAAGAATACCACATTACAATCCCAATATTATATTCAATAACCCAACTGAAATTCGATTCATATGAACACAAAACACAAACATATTATAAAAATGATTTTTTTAAAAAAAGAAATCGTACACCTAATTAAACATATATAAAAACAACTCAACAAACAGTCAAATCAATCTACAGTACAAATGTGTATATGGAATATGTATATGACTATATGTACAAACCATTAGAAACTTACATTTCTCCTTGGTGAAGGATTACCCATGATCATCGGTGATTTGAAAAATACATTATGGTAATTAGTTTTCATGTGTTTGCGACGGTTCCCTATGCATAATAGTTTCATCTGACATTACTTTTTACACACCCTCCGTCATGCAAAGATTGACTAATTGATTGAATTTTTTCCAGCAAAATGATTCTTAAATTTTTGCTCAATGATGAACAACATATGCTGAAATTATTTAAGATATCAAAATGGACAAATCTTTTCAGGATTAATGGAGTGAACCAAATGAAATGGAAATCTCACTTAACATCACATCATTGCAATCACAAAAATGCTCAAATTTTACCATAATTTTTTGAGATGCAACAAAATGAGCCATCAAATAGTATAATAGTATACAAAATTACACTTCCAAAATGCCCAATTAACCCTTAACCAAGATTAAGATTTAGAAACTGAAACAACCAAACACATGGACGGTGAGATTTATCTCAAATTTTGGACGGTCCAGATGATTTATTAGGGTGAGCGGAAAATTCAAAATCAGTTAGACGACCCAACATGTGTGTTTCTATCCATCCCATTCTAAATCACATAAGCTTGTAAGCTTTTACCATTTCTCAAACTGTTGGCTAACTCTGCACATAAAGGATCTTAACATTCCACTCTTACTATACAAATTCATTAATGCATTTACTGTGAACAAATCTTTGCAAAAGTCAAACTTTATAGCCATTTAATAAACTTGCCATCCAACTTACAATATTCTTCAAATATATTAATTTGAAAACCACACACAAAATTCTCATATCAAATCTAAAAAAGAACTCCCTTAAGGCAGTACCCATGTGGGAATTCAAACCAAACAACCCATTCTACAAACAATACACGTGAATCACCTTCCCACGACTCAAATCCAAAAGCTCCCCACACGCCCATAAATCATGGCATTGCACGCAACCACATCTGTCTCAGTCATTTCATCAACCAAATAACAACCATTATAAATATAATCATTCTCTATATAAAACTTAAATAAATGAACTACTCACAAACCCATAAATTTAATCATGTCATGAATCAATTTACACAACTTTACCGCATGTAAAACTATACTTCCCATAACTCAACATCTTAAAATAAACTAATAATGAAAAATCAAAGCAACCCACTATTGAAAACCCTCTAATCATCCAATTCCTAAGCGAGGCACAAGACAAATGAAGCTGACAAAACATATTTTTCAAAATCAATTAACCTACCGGAAAGACCCCTGATTCCATTCACATGAATTGATAAATTAAGCACAGAAACTCACGAAATTGACGTTGTCAACCGAGAGGCATTGGCATGGGGCACCTCTTCGACCTCTCAACCTTTCGGAAGTTTGAAGCGCAAGGTCGTAATGGCGGAGGAGTTGTGGAGCAGGATAGGCGGCGGCGGCAGAGGGCTGAAAACGTCTAGTGGTCTTTGGATTTTGACTTCTCTTTCTTCTTCTCGGAGCGGGAGAGCTCGAGTTTAGACATGGCGGCTTATTGAAAACCCTGATTCTATGGGGGTTTTATTGAGATGGTAAAGGGATTGGGATTATGAGGATTTGATGTAGAATGGGTTAGAGTGGAGAGGTATGCTAAGGTTTGGCAGTTTGATTGACATAGGGAATTAAGAAGAAGAAAGTGACTGAAACCCTTGGAAGAAGAAGCAAGTGACTGATAGTCTAACCCAGTCGTACCCCTCCGTGTTTTTTATAGATTGATTTTTGAAGGGTTAGATTTATCCCAACTTTTTGACGGTCCGGATCTTATAATAGCTGTGGGCAGGAAATTAATTTTTTTAAAAACATTTGTGTTTTATATAGATAGATATATATATTAATTTCTTTTACTGTAAATTAAAGTAAAATTTCCATTCAAAGAACCACAATAACAATAAACACAAAACAAAAATAGAAAATGCTAAAGAAATCTACAGTTTGCACCATTGTGCAAAGTCTAGAGAAAACAAAACCATTAGCCTCATTGACTACTAATTAAAATTTTCAAGAAACAGGAAATAAAAACAGAAGACTTAAGAAAATAAACACCTGTCTCTAGGAAAACCAAAAACCTATCAGCTAAAACTCAGAATGTCACAAAAAACACTATGAACGTTCATTTTCCTGATCCCACACAACCACTGTAAGCCTTATTCTTGGTCTTAATTCTACACAACTGAACTTTTTCTCAAAAATAGCTTCCTATCTTAACCAAATATTCCACATAGTAGTTCTAGATGTCTGGCATGTAAGGTTCTAGATGAAGGGTAGTGTGTCGTTTAGAGTAAAATGATATAAACCAAAATACAATGACTTGAGATGCTATGCATCCTTTAGAGAGAAATTACCAAGCACTTCAAACTTTAAAACTCAGACAAACCCTGACCCCTCCTCTGCCACCGTTTTGTGGGTTAGAAAGAAAACCCATAATATGACTAACTACAAGGTGATAAATTACAAGGTATTAACACTCATGAAATACATAAAAATCATCATTAATTAGAGCTGCATAATTCAGGACGAAATGTCACCAGACATTTTAGAAAAACAAACGTCAATCCCTTCTATAAAAGCAAATAAAGACATTAATAAGCCCTTGTATAAAAGCAACAAACTGGGCTAGAACATAAGGGAAAATCACAGCGAAGAAGAACTAAACAAAGAGAAACATTAAACCAAATAGAAATAGTAGTTCAAAAAATCCAGATTAAAGAAACAATTGTCCCTCCAAAAGAGGACTCATTTCTTTCAAAAATAAAAATTAAAGTAAAATGTGAAAAAGACTAAGAAAGATGGAGAAAAGAGGCCATGTAGTTAGTATAAAACCCATACAGCACAGGAATTAAAACACAAAACATAAAACACAAATAGAAAATGCTAAAGAAATCTACAGTTTGCACCATTGTGCAAAGTCTAGGGAAAACAAAACCATTAGCCTCATTGACTACTAATTAAAAATTTCAAGAAACAGGAAATAAAAACATAAGACTTAAGAAAATAAACATATGTCTCTAGGAAAACCAAAAACCTATAAGCTAAAACTCAGAATGTCACAAAAAACACTATGAACATTCATTTTCCTGATCCCACACAACCACTGCAAGCCTTATTCTTGGTCTTAATTCTACACAACTGAACTTTTTCTCAAAAATAGCTTCCTATTGTAACCAAATATTCCACATAATAGTTCTAGATGTCTGGCATATAAGGTTCTAGATGAAGGGTAGTGTGTCGTTTAGAGTAAAATGATATAAACCAAAATACAATGACTTGAGATGCTATGCATCCTTTAGAGAGAAATTACCAAGCACTTCAAACTTTAAAACTCAGACAAACCCTGACCCCCTCCTCTGCCACCGTTTTGTGGGTTAGAAAGAAAACCCATAATATGACTAACTACAGGGTGATAAATTACAGGGTATTAACACTCATGAAATACATAAAAATCATCATTAATTAGAGCTGCATAATTCAAGACAAAATGCCACCAGACATTTTAGAAAAACAAACGTCAATCCCTTCTATAAAAGCAAATAAAGACATTAATAAGCCCTTGTATAAAAGCAACAAACCGGGCTATAGAACATAAGGGAAAATCACAGCGAAGAAGAACTAAACAGAGAGAAACATTAAACCAAATAGAAACAGTAGTTCAAAAAACCAATATTAAAGAAACAATTGTCCTTCCAAAAGAGGACTCATTTCTTTCAAAAATAAAACAGATGGAGAAAATAAAAATCAAAGTAAAATGTGAAAAAGACTAAGAAAGATGGAGAAAAGAGGCCATGTAGTTAGTATAAAACCCATACAACACAGGAATTAAAACACAAATAAAAAATGCTAAAGAAATCTACAGTTTGCACCATTGTGCAAAGTCTAGAGAAAACAAAACCATTAGCCTCATTAACTACTAATTAAAAATTTCAAGAAACATGAAATAAAAACATAAGACTTAAGAAAATAAACATCTGTCTCTAGGAAAACCAAAAACCTATAAGCTAAAACTCAGAATGTCACAAAAAACACTATGAACGTTCATTTTCCTGATCCCACACAACCACTGCAAGCCTTATTCTTGGTCTTAATTCTACACAACTGAACTTTTTCTCAAAAATAGCTTCCTATCGTAACCAAATATTCCACATAATAGTTCTAGATGTCTGGCATGTAAGGTTCTAGATGAAGGGTAGTGTGTCGTTTAGAGTAAAATGATATAAACCAAAATACAATGACTTGAGATGTTATGCATCCTTTAGAGAGAAATTACCAAGCACTTCAAACTTTAAAACTCAGACAAACCCTGACCCCCTCCTCTGCCACCGTTTTGTGGGTTAGAAAGAAAACCCATAATATGACTAACTACAGGGTGATAAATTACAGGGTATTAACACTCATGAAATACATAAAAATCATCATTAATTAGAGCTGCATAATTCAAGACGAAATGCCACCAGACACTTTAGAAAAACAAACGTCAATCCCTTCTATAAAAGCAAATAAAGACATTAATAAGCCCTTGTATAAAAGCAACAAACCGGGCTATAGAACATAAGGGAAAATCACAGTGAAGAAGAACTAAACAGAGAGAAACATTAAACCAAATAGAAACAGTAGTTCAAAAAACCCAGATTAAAGAAACAATTGTCCCTCCAAAAGAGGACTCATATCTTTCAAAAATAAAACAGATGGAGAAAATAAAAATCAAAGTAAAATGTGAAAAAGACTAAGAAAGATGGAGAAAAGAGGCCATGTAGTTAGTATATAACCCATACAACACAGGAATTAAAACCCACACAAACTCGAGATTTGTGCGCCTCTTCTCTAGTCTCACAAATGAAGAATGCAACCTCTTGATCGTGTCATATTATGTCGACTTAAAAGGTATAAATATACAGCACAAGCAGAAAGAACACCACCGAAAAAAAGAAGCAAGGCAACTTCACTACCGAAATTAAGGTCTACCTGCCTCCCAAAATTAGGGAGGCATGCTACTGACTGCCAGAACAGAATGGTTTCGTGGGCATTTTTCTTAATGGACAAACAATCTGCCTTAAAGTTTTTCTTTTAACAATTTATACAGGGCATTAAGAGGGATGCCTAAAATAGTCCACATCAATAAAAGAATTTAATAACACAACATGAAAAATAACAATAAGTAATACTTGTGAGTACACAAAGAGGAGAAGTAAATTATACTAACTGGGGTGCAGGGGAAATTCTGGCAGAAGTGGACACTATTATTTATCATGTCAAGTATCAATGTTAATGTACAAAGTGAGTGAAAAATAGAAGAAGTAAATTATATTAACTGGGGTACAACAGCGAGCATTCAGACACGAGAATGGACCAAAAGGAGAAGTGAGGATGACCAAACCTATAAAGTTATAGATACAACCTTCCAGAAGTTTGAAGCGCGAGGTGGTAATGGCGAAGGAGTTGTGGAGCAGGACAGGAGGCGGCAGAGGGCTGAAGAAGTAGCAAGTGACTGAAGAAGAAGGTTATGCAGTTCGACTGATAGAGAGAATGAAGAAGAAGCAAGTGAAGAAGCTAGTCTGAAACCCTTGTTTTTTCCCTCTTTGTTTTGTTACCCTTGTAGATACAATTAGTATTGAAGGGTTAGATTTATCCCAAGTTTTTAACGGTCCCGATCTTTTAATAGCTTGAGTGGGAGATTAAATTTTTTTAAAATCACTTGTGTTTTATATAGATAGATTTTCTCAATGGACAAATAATCCGCCTTAAAGTTTTTCTTTTAACAACTTGTACAGAGCATTAAGAGGGATGACTAAAATAGTCCACATCAATAAAAGAATTTAATAACACAACATGAAAAATAACAATAAGCAATACTTGTGAGTACATAAAGAGGAGAAGTAAATTATACTAACTGGGGTGCAGGGGAAATTCGGTCAGAAGTGGACACTATTATTTATCATGTAAAGTATCAATGTTAATGTACAAATTGAGTGAAAAAAAGAAGAAGTAAATTATACTAATTGGGGTACAACGGCGAGCATTCAGACGCGAGAATGGACCAAAAGGAGAAGTAATGATGACCGAACCTATAAAGTTATAGATACAACCTTCCGGAAGTTTGAAGCGCAATGTGGTAATGGCGGAGGAGTTGTGGAGCAGGACAGGTGGCGGCAGAGGGCTGAATAAGTAGCAAATGACTGAAAAAGAAGGTTTGGCAGTTCGATTGATAAAGAGAATGAAGAAGAAGCAAGTCTGAAACCATTGTTTTTTCCCTCTGTGTTTTGTTACCCTTGTAGATACAATTAGTATTGAAGGGTTAGATTTATCCCAAGTTTTTAACGGTCCCGATCTTTTAATAGCTTGAGCGGGAGATTAAATTTTTTTAAAATCACTTGTGTTTTGTATAGATAGATATATAGAAAGAATCTTAAGCTTACCCCTTATCCAACATACCTTGCATACTCCTGTTTAGCGATGGGTATCAAGTATGGCCTGCACTGCCGCTATATGTCATCAATTACTAAAATCTAAGAAGGCGGTTCTATATATAATAACGAATAGAATCGTCGCCCGGTCCTCGATCCGTCGCTAATGGGGGTATGCAAGGTATGTTGGATAAGAAGTAAACTTAATATCCAGACTATATATATATATATATATATATATATATATATATATATATATATATATATATATATATATATCTCTTAAACACACCTCTTAAATAACATACCTCTCTTAAATAGCACATCTTTATTAAAACTACATCATTTTGAAGATTTTTTTAAAAAACATAATATTATTAAAAGAGAGTGGTCCCACCTGCTTTCCTTTTATTTATAAAAATACCACCCGCGACCCCACTTATTTTTTAAAAGAATCTCCAAAACGACGTAGTTTTAATAAATGTATATTATTTAAGAGGGTATACTATTTAAGAGGTATGCTTTAGATCTGTTCACAGATCTAAAGCATGCCTCTTAAATAGTATATCCTCTTAAATAACATACCTACGTCGTTTTGGAATTTTTTTTAAAAAATAAGTGGGGTCGCGGGTGGTATTTTTATAAATAAAAGGAAAGCAGGTTGGACCACTCTCTTTTAAAAAATTTCAAAACGACATAGTTTTAATAAAGGAATGTTATTTAAGGAGAAATACTCTTGATCCTTGTTATATATATATATATATATATATATATATATATATATATATATAGAGAGAGAGAGAGAGAGAGAAAAGTTTAAGAGCATTATGCTTAAATAACATTCACCCTTAAATGACATAACTATAAAAGTTTGCCGTGTTTTTTTTATCTTCTCTCTTGCCGTTCTTTTATCTTTTCTCTCTCTCCACTTTGTCTGTGAGCCAAAACCAAAAATTAAGACCGTGCCCTATGCCCTATTTCTCCCCAAATCTGAAGCTTCACAAAACCTCTCCAAATCGGAATCAAGCAAGAACGAGGCCCTAAAATCTTTGATGATCCTTCCATCTCAAAGTGGAGAAGAAACCGTGCGCTAGAATCAGAACATTCACAAACCTCGTGCCCTATTTCTCTCAAAATCGGAACCTACACAAATCCTAAGAAGTGGAGAGAAAATCGTGCCCTAAAATCGAAGTCTTTGCTTCAGTAGATCATCAAAGGTTTGTAATTTTGTAATTTAATGTCACCTTTACTGTTATTATATGTATTTAATTAGAAATACTAATTGAAACTTCAGACTTATTTGGTAGCTGAGAAAGAAAAGGAAGAAACATTGTTGTCATGTGGAGTATTTAATATTTGACCAAGGTCGGGACTGACGTACAATTAGTGTTAGGAATTGATATTTACACATGTAAAAATGTTAATTCCACAAAGTTATCTTTATATGAATTGTAAGTGGGGTCCATTCTCATGTGAGAGATGATCTAGTGGAAATATCAATTCCCTTAATATTTAGTGTTGACGTATAATTTTAGATATTTTTAAATTTAAAATTGAAATAATTTATTAAAAAGTATAAATAATAAAATTTAAAATGAATAAAAAAAATTAGATAATATATAATATTTATTTTTACTCTGATTAATTTTTTTTTAAAAAAAATCATATTAATTTTAAGTTTAAAAATTTATTAAAGTAATAATAATCAAATAATATAGAGAGAGGGAGTACTATATTATGAACCGCTTAGATCTATGTAGCATCTGCATTGAACGACAACTATTCCATTAGCCTTTGGGTTGGTTATCCAAAAGAACACAAAATAAAAATAAACACATAGAATTAAAAAAGTTCAGCCCAAGAAGGTCTAACCACCGAATCCGAAGTCCATCTAATAGAAGGGTAAATTACATATTCTATTACATTTTTGAAAATAATTATAACAATAGTGTACTCATAAAATATTTTCACAATTTATACATTTTCATATTTATTTACAATATTAGTGCAATTAGGATTCCTTAATTTAAGGAATTAGTATGCAATTAGGATTCCTTAATTTAGGGTTTCTTCTCTCTCTCCTCATCTATAACAACTTCATTAGTTAGTCATCACTCTTCTTCTTCATTCAACGTATTCTTTCTATATATATATATATATATATATATATATATATATATAAACAATAACACAAATTGGGTAAATATTAATCGGAGTAGAATATATACCACGTCACCTAATGCCACTATAGAATTCAAGTACTCTCCACGGTCAGTACTTCTTCCCTTGTTTGCTCCATCCTTTCTCACCCCGTGATATATTAGCTCACGCCGGTATGCAGTGCGTACTCTCAAAATACGTTCTTAAGATGGTGACGACGACGGAGGGCGGATCAAGTAACGGGGAGCGGCAGTTGCTTAAGAAGGGGTCGTGGACGGCGGTGGAGGATTCGGTGTTGTTAGAATACGTGAAGAGGCATGGCGAAGGGATTTGGAATGTTGTCTAGAGAAATTCTGGGTTTCCTGGATGATGGTAACCAAACCTTCATACCAAGGTAACCAAACTGTCATATCAAAGTAACCAATCAACCTCCACACTTTAAATTTTTTCTTAGTACAGTTGATTACCAAACCTTCAGATCAAGATAAGCAAACCTTCGTACCAAGGTAACAAAACCTTCATACCAAAGTAACTAATTCACATCCACACCTACAGTTTTTTCATAGTGCGGTTGGTAGCCAAACCTTCAGACCAAGGTAACCAATTCAATTTTATTAAGTTACCAATTTTGTTTGAATGTGATGCAGTTGGTAGCCAACCATTCATACAAAGGTAACCATTTTATTATTTATGAGTAACAAAATAGTTATAAAAAAATTTTCAGAACATTAAAAGTTACATCTATTTATTTTAAAACTTTTTGTAGAGCGAATCTTCTTCTTATTCTTATCATGCGTTTTTGGATGACGGAGATTCGCCTTGTTAGCTGCATGAGTATGTGAGGTGTAGCGGCGGACTATTATTTCAAAGTGTATGTGAGGGAGATGAAGATTTGAATTTGAATATTTAAATTTGAATTATTATTTTGAATTTGAATTTGTTTTTGTTGTTAGATCCAAATATTTGAATTTGAATTATTAATTATGACAGTTATTTGTCCTTGATTTTAGGTTTCCTTATTAATGTGAATTGTACTATTTTTGTAATATGGCTCCTAATTACACTTTTTTTGTAATTATTTGGTTGATGCACTTTTCTTGTAATTACTTTATATTTGTTGTATACTTATCTAAAGAATCCATAAAAAAGTTTAGCCCAAGAAGGCCCAACCACCTAATCCGAAGTCCATCTAATAGAATGTGCCCTTTCCAGTTGGTTCGAAGGTACCCATTTCCCATAAGTCTTTGGGCCTATAAATACGACGAGTCCAGTTTGGATTTGGAAAGTAGCTCAAATTCTAATCCCGAATTGGATTTAACTAAAATTAGGCATTATATAAACACACCTTTCTCATCATATTTTTCATTAGCATCAACAAAAGTTTCAAGCAACAAGATCAATTCAAGAAAACCAATTACTACTATACTCGAAAAGAGAGAGAGAGAGAGAGGGGTTTCAACACCACCAGTCACCACCATGAGCCACCCGCCGGAGACACCCCCACTATGTGCAAATGGTTGCGGCTTTTTCGGAACTCCGGCCACTAATAACTTTTGTTCAAAATGTTAAAAAGATCATCTTCTCAAACAAGAAATATTGGGCGTCAAGGAAAAATCAACAAATCATCAAATGATCACAGTATGTTCTCCTGAAAAACTCGCCTCGTCTGTCGATACACTCTTATCTTTAGGTCCAGATGACGGGGATAATGTTAGCTCGAAAAAGAGATGCTTGTGCTGCAAGAAAAAGATTCAGTTGTTAGAGTTTCCATGTCGTTGTGGAGGAATGTTTTGTAGCATGCATCGATATCCGGAGGAACATTCGTGCTCGTTTGATTACAAGGCGGTTGGGCGTATCGCTTTGGCTAAGGAGAATCCTTTGGTTAGTAGTGATAAGTTGGAGACGAGGATATAACTATTCTTGTACTAGAAGTTAGTTTAATTACTACTAATAAATCAAATTCTTATTAGTTGGAAAGTAGTGTTGTTTAAGAAACTTTTGGGTAATATTTGATTAATTATGTGCAGTGTCAATTCATTTTATTATGTACTAAATTATTCGCATAATTAAAAATTTCTTTTGTTCAACTTTTTAATTTTTTTTAATATAGATAATTATATAAAATAATATAATATTCTTAAGTTTGTTTGTCAGCCATTTCACTATCATGTGATCACCAATACATAACTAACAACTTAATATTTTTAAAGTTAAAAATGAAACAAAATACATCTTTAATATTTTAAAATGAAACTTTTTCTTTTTTTGGGAATATAGGAGAACCTTTTATTGTCAAGATTATTGGTTGAGATTATTTTTTGATGAAGTAGCAAGTAACTGAATATATATTTATATTACTTGATTGGCTGTATACTATATATATATATAGAACTGCTTGATTATGTAATTATTCAAATTTGTAATGACTTTTCTCATAAAAAAATTCTCATAATAAGTTTTAATATTTTGAATTAATGATGAAATATTATTCAAATTTAAATATGAAAACCCAAATAGTCATAATAACAAAATATCCAAAAAATGATACTCCTACGTCCAATAATAAACGTCTTAATTTGATTTTAATGGTCAAATTGAATATTTTTAAAATTAATAATCTAAAAAATTATATAAAACTTTTAAATAATGAAACTTGACATAAGTAGCAAATTCTCTGTATTTTATAATGATCATAGTCTCTAGGCATATATCATGAATTTTTTTAAAGATTACTTAATTTTAAAATGATCAATTTAATCATTAAAGTTAAACTAGGACATTTATTATGAGACGGGGAGAATATTTCTTTTTCTAGAGAAAGATGGTATTAAATATGAGTTTTGCTACGGTGATAAAACAACTTGAAAAAACTAGTTTATAAAATGATGTGACAGAGTGTAATTAATGAATGATATATCATGGGTTGATCTACTGATAGTACTTACGAACGAACCACAACCAGCCACATCATTTTATAAATAATTTTTTATAAGATTCTTTTCTCATTAAAGTACTATTGATTAAATATACTACTTGTTGGGCCTTTTCTTTGAAAATTCTTAATAGTGTGTGTCTATGCGTTATTCATGCCGATCTTGAAAGAAAAACATACGCAATAATGGGCCTTTTGGGCCTTATGTGCTAACATGAACACATAACAAATTGACTAACAGATTCAATAACATTAACACCTAACAAATTCAAAGTACACTAATAATAACACAGGTGTTCTAAAAATTTTCGCCTAGGCGATAGACCCCCATGACGGCTCACCTAGGACCAAGGCATCAAAAAAATCTCTCCAAGAAATTAGGCGGGGTCTAGTTGGAGAGTTTTTTTTTAATAACTATCCAAACCAGATTTTGATATATTTATTTTTCTAATGATTTACCATATTCATAATGCAGGTTGTAGCATATCAAATCACAACAAGAAGTGAACAATATTAAGTAAAAATGGATAATTTAATTATAGCTGTAATTTTTTGAAATTTTACCAACTTCAAATTATATAAATAATGATACATTTGTAATATTTATTTTAATTCAATATAATTCTAAAATTTATGTTTAGTTTCTCAAGTTTTAATATTGAATCGAATTCTTTAAATTTTAAAAATTATTATTTAGTAGCACATTACTAAAAAAAATAGTCATTTGTGATGGCCAAAATCCATCACAAAAGGTAGAAAAACTATCACAAAAGGTTTACGTGATGGCTTTAAGTATCACAATCGACGTCTTGTATACGCCCATCATGAAAGGTTTTACGTGATGGTTTTGGCAATCACACAAATGCTTAAGTCTTTTAATGATTATTAATACAATCACATTATCACATAATCTATTGTGATTATCAAAGTCATCACAAAAAAAATAAGACTTTAGGGATCAAAGGTAAGAACGTGAATATTTATTTACGTATAATTTTTTTTCACTGTATTACTTATATCAAATGATACTTGTAGGATTCGAACTCTCTCCCCATTTGCAAATTAAATAACGAGTATTACCACTATACCAAAGCCCAAATCATGATTATAATTTTAAAATAAAATATAAAAGGAAACATATGTGAGATGACTTACTAAAATAAATTACTTCCACATAAAATTTGGTGATTGTAATGACAGTCACAAATACTCTATAATTGTAAGACCCTTACTTATTATAAATAAAATTGAATTTCCTCTATTCATTATCTTGAAATAATAAGAAGTTAATTTGATATAATATTTTGGTTATGGGTGATGTGTGCAAATTTTGTAAAATAAGCAAGTGGTTATAAAATATTCATTGTTGTCGGGGAATATTCGTTTGGTCATGGAATATTATTTGTCGGGAATATCCGTACGACGGCGCAGTCATTTGTGGGCCCCATAATAGAATAATTGTCGGATGAAGAAAATGACAAGTTTGAGTTTTATAAATAACGGCGTAATTATTCACAATTAACACCGTTGGATTACACCGTGGTTAAAATACTGATGTCTGGCGTAATTGCACAAAGATACACGGTATTGCACAATATTTTTGAATTATTGATTCTTACGTGTAAAGTCACTACTCAATAATTGTTACAGTAATTACTGTTCAATATTTTATTTTATTGGTTCAATAATTGTTGAGTTGATATTTTATATTATTGTTGTTTCAATAATTGTCACTGCACAATATTTTCCATTATCGGATCAATAATTCATATTATTTGAATAATATTATTAGATAGCATTATTGGCAATGTCTAGAAAGTTCATCGAGGAGAGGTTTGGTCACCTAATTGCATACCAAAGAAGGAGAAATCTTTATCGAAAGCCCCTCTTTCCTGGAACTACTGGTTGTCATTATTGTGATTACATAATATTATTTGTGAATAATTAATTATTAATTTATATGATAAGGAAATATATATTTTATATGGATATAAATGAAGGAATTAATCTTTGAGGTGTTTTATTAGTATTTTGTCGAAATGAAGAACGAAATTTGGAAATTTTCAAAAAATTAGTTTATTACTTGATTTTGTAAAATCTATAACTCTTTGTGTATAATGAGTTAGGAGATGAGCCATATATCAAAAGAAAGCCCTGGAAGTAAGCTAACCGTAGAAATTGGAATCACCCAAAAATTCTTTGTGGATTTTTCGTGGTGACTGTTTGAATGAAACTGGTCCAAAGGACTCATAGTCCGAAAAATTAGTGTTCTTAAGCTATATTACGTGAGTTATAAATTTTAATCCGACCGTTGGATCGTTGTGATTTTTGGATATGTTATACATATATAAGTTGAATATATGTCCACAAATTTTGAACCGTTAAAAATTAACTTATGATTTGTTATGAATTTTAAGAGGTGTCTGGTTCAGAAATTGTTGAAGTTTCTGAATTTATAATTTTGGTGAAAAATTCTAGAATGAGTGGGCCCCACCTATGGTTGGTGAAGAAATGTGCTGAAATTTTATTTCAAATGTGGTGGGTGGGAATAGTAGCAGGTAAAGCCATCAGATAGCAGTTTAAGTATGCTTCGGCGTTCTAACATTTTCTTATAAATAGGGTGCTTAGTTAGAATTAAAAATCACACCAAAAACAAGTTTTATATCTCTCTCTATATTGTCGAGCGTATTTTTGTGAGTATTTAGATACTTTGAGAGTTGCTATTCAGTGAAAGTTTCCTTCGGCTTTACATCCGATATTCCGAACAGAAGTACTATTATTTTGAGGTAAGGTGTAAGACCCCAACTTATTATAAATAAAATTAAATTTCCTCTATTTATTATTTTGAAATAGTAAGGGTTGATTTGATTAATGTGGTTAGTTATAGGTAAAATGCGTAAATATTTCAAACATGCAAGTGGTTATAAAATATTCATTATTGTCGGGGAATATTCATTTGGTCGTTGAATATTCTTCTTTGTCGGGAATATTCGTATTTAACTTGATCTTATGTGGGCCCCATAATGGAAAGCGATTGGATGAAGAAAATGACAAGTATAAGTTGTTTATAAATAATGGCGTAGTTATTTACAAGTATTAATCTGTTGAAATACTCTGGGTTAAAACACGATGCATTACCAGATTGCACCAATTATTGATTCTTACGTAAAAGGCTACTACTCAATAATTGTTACAGTAATTACTGTTCAATATTTTATTTTATTGATTCAATAATTGCTTCGTTGATATTTTATATTATTGTTGTTTCAATAATTGTTACTACATAGTATTTTCTATTATCGGAGCAATAATTCATATTATTTGAATAATATTATTAGATAACATTATTGGCAATGTCAACAAAGTTCTGTCTAAGGAGAGGTTTGCTCACCTAATTGCGCACCAGTAAGGATAAATCCTTATTGGAAAGCCTCCTCTTTCCTAGGAACGGCCTGGTTGTTAGTATTGTGATTCTGTAATATTATTTGTGAATAATTAATTATTAATTTTTATGATGAGGAAAATATTCATTTTATGTCGATATAGATGGAGAAAATTTTTAATGTGACAATTGTTGAAAATTGGTATTTTATTTTTTCTGATAAAATAATTCATTTAAATATATTTTTATATTATAATAATATAATAATGGTGATATTTTACAATAAATGTGTGATATATGAATAAATGAGGAAGAAGAGTATTTTTGTTACAATAAATGTTAAAAACATGTTAAACATGTCGGTGGACCCCATTTCTTGACTGAAATTTGATTATAGCCTATAAAATCGTCCGTTTGTGGATTTCACTCAATTTCTGTTTGGAATTTGGAAAGATTTTCTTCTGCAAAGTTGTAGAGAATTAAATTTCCTATGGAATGGACATAAGATTTGAATTTTTCTGATAAAAGGGCTATTTATTATGAATTATTGAAGTTCTGAAGTTCCGTAATAATTGATTTTTGGAAATTTTAAATATTTATATTTAGAAAACGTTTTTTTTCATTTGTGGGCCCCACTTGCATGTGTTAAATGATTGAAATCAGTTGGTAAGGTGTGCGTAGGAATTTAATTTATAAATATTAATATTTTATTAAATTTTCTACTTTGGTGTTCTAAGCATTTTTCTATAAATAGGTTGCTTAGGTTAGAATTGAAAATCACACCAGAAACTAAAGTTTTCTCTCTATATTATCGGTATTCTTGTGAGTATTTTGATACTTTGAGTGTTCTTTATACTGATGCAAGTTCCTTTAAGACTATATCCAATTATTTCTAGTTAGATCTGCCTTTTTCGAGGTAAGGGATGTTATTTTTTTAAAAATGATATTATTTCTTCTAATATCATTATGCTTATATTGGTAAGATTTTTCTTGTGAAATTCTTGTCTTTTTAGTGTCGGGTTACTATTCACGATATCTGACCTTATTCACGAATACGACTATTCACAGAAAAATTAAATTTTCGTTTTTTGTCCAAAATATCTATTATGGATACTAGCTTTGATTGTATCCATGTTTTGATCATTCTTGAATTTTACTTCACTATGGTTATTTATGAAGTATTTTTGAACTTGGACTATTTAAAGTATGAATCCTTATTATTTGTTCTTTTGTTTCACTAGATTCGTTTTCTTTAAAATAATTTTCATCATCCCCAGTCCTAAATGATGATATCATTGAATATCTTTGGCCTGTAGTGCAAAGATCATTAATTTTCTTATGAATATCTTTGGCTCGTAGTTCAAAGATGTACAGGTGTTGAAATGAACATGACCAACTGATGAATATCTTTGGCCTGTAGTGCAAAGATGAATATTTGATTCAAGATGTATATTGATTGATGTAACAGGGATAAAATATTGATGATGGACTTTTAAATTCATAGATAATAGTAGATTTCATTTTCTACGTAACTCTTCTATGAATTATTATTTCCGCTGCGAATATTGATTTAAAACTATTTGTTTATTGTATTCTATTAGATTTTTCCCTGTTGAGGACTAACGATAATTTCTTCTATGTTATCTTAGTCATAATATTCTTAACTGGGCTAGTTGAGCTCACCCTTTTCCTTTTTGTTCCATTTTTCTTCTCAGGAGGCGAGAATGTACCGAGTACTAGTCGGGGGATGGAATGATGGTTCTAGAAGTTGTCTTAGTAGTCCTCACTATTTTGTAAAATAGTGTATCAATAATTGTAATGAGGACTTATTTGAGTGTGGATATTGTCTAGAAGACAATATTTGTATTTAAACTCATAGTTTATGTGTTGTCATATTTTTTACGACAATTGTATTAATAAAGTTGTAGTTATTTCTGTACCATGTATTTGACGACTCAAAATGGGTGTTGCATACCTATTTTGAGAGCGTCACAGTTGGTATCAGAGCTTATGGGATATGATCTCTGGCGGAGATCGGGGAATAAAACTAGGAAGGGAGAGACGAGTAAATCCTTCGCTAGTGTGTCCTACCTAAGCTTATTTGTTGGTTGATCAAAATATAGGGATATTATGTGATATGTTAATTTCTTTAATTAACCTTTGTTTTATGGCAGTATTTGAGAATGGAAACCGAGAATGTTAACAGTGGAGTAAATGAGACCGTGGAGACACCTTTACCCACCAATGAGGAAAACGTCAACAGTAAATGGCAATGTTCCTCCTGTAAACAACACCACTGATCAGACGATGAACGATGGAATGTTTAGAACTTTTTTGCAGTTCATGAAAAATCAGACGAAGGAGACTCGTGTACAAAATACAGGTGGAAATTTATTATCACACTATTTAACGTAATAGTGAGGACTACTAATGCTATTATCCGTCTCACACACTCGCTCCCCGACTAGTCCCTCGCGTTCTCATTTCCTGAAAAGAACAATGAAAGTAAAAGGGTGAGCTCAACTAGCCCAGTAAAAAATATTATGACTAAGATAATACAGAATAAATTATCATTAACATTCAACAGTGTTAAACTAATACAATATAACAAACATCAAGTTTAATTGCAGCGGAACAAGTAATCCATTAAAAGAGTCAAGTAGAAAATAAAATCTATTATCTTTTATGATTTAAAAGGTTTTTCATCACTTTTATCACTGGGACTCAGCTTAATAAATAATCCACATCATCCCTGCATTACGGCCCAGGATATTCATTAGTATCACAACCACAAATTATCCATGCACTAAGGGCCAAGGATATTCGTGTATTCATCAATGGTCATGATCAAGCCAACAACTTTCCATCAATGCACTACGGGCCAATGATGACTTTTACCACACCATTTGTAACATTACGGTCATGATTATACTGATTAATCCCTAGTCATAATCATACCAAGTCCATCTATGCACTACAGGCCACAGATGACTTTCAACATAATATAAACATGAAGATGATGACAATGATATAAGAATACAATAAAACAAGTTCAAAAATTAATTTATCCAGAATTCAATAACGTCCAAATTGTCAACATGATACTGCTTTGTAGAGTAAAATTCAAGAATGCTCAGAAGAATATTTTCATGAAAAGATACTAGATGAAGCGCAAATATCAAGGATATTCCACTAATTTCATGGAATATAGAAGTCAAAACTTTAACCAACTGAGTATAATAAAGAATGGAATAACAAAAGAAATCATCGGGCATGCGATGAGACGCACGCATGTGAGTTGTTCAAATGAATAATAAATAATGGAACCGGTAATGCGTAACGCACGCATGGGATATTCCAATGAGAATAATAAATAACGGAACCAAATCGGTAAATTTATGCCGAGCGGGATGTTCAACGAGAATAATAAATAACGAAACCAGTCATGCGTGAACGCATTGCACAAGATATTCCAACGAATAATAAAGAATGGAATAATGAAGAATTTCACCATGTATGCGGTGATTGCGACATACAAGTTATTCTAACATAATGATAAAGAATGGAATAACGAGAAGAATTTCACCAAGTATAGGGTAGACCAGCATATACACGTTATTCCAATGTAATAAAAAAATAGAATAACGTAAGTTCTTTTCATGAATACGAAAGAAATAATACCCTTACCTTAAACAAATCGGATATAGTTGTAGTGAAGTAGCGAATACTTTTCTTCTTTCTCTATATAGTTTCTCTCTAGAGTTTCAAAGTGAATTCGTAAGAAATAATGAAGGAATGAGCTTATTTATAGGAGAATGGATGAATAAGAACTAATTCTGAACGGTCCAGATTGATTTACTTTTAAATGACGGTCCAGATTGGTTTACTATAAAATATTCTAATAAAATAAAATCTTTTAAATAAAATATAATATATTCTATTTATAATCTAATAAACCTAATAACTTTATAAAAGTATTTTATTTTATATAAAAAGATTTTACTATGCAAAACATTATACAGGCACTATGCAAACACTATGCATAATAAAATATAATATATTCTATTTATAGTCTAATAAAACGAATAACTTTATAAAAGTATTCTATTTTATATAAAAAAAATTTACTATACAAAATACTATGCATAATAGAATATAATATATTCTATTTATAGTATAATAAAACGAATAACTTTATAAAAGTATTCTATTTTATATAAAAAGCTTTTCTATTTTATTACATTAATAATACTAATAAAACAAAACGTCATCATCATTATTATAATTCACACTATTAATCGACTAGGTCGTTCCCATGAAAGAGGGGGCTTTCCAATAAGGATTTCTACCTATTGGCGCGCAATTAGGTGACCAAACCTCTCATTGGCAGAACTTCTAGACATTGTTAATATTGCAAATAATAATATTAATAACTTTGTCGTCTCAATTATTGATTTAATAATATATAAAATATCGAAAATAATTGAATCAATTAACGTGAGATACTATGCAACAATTACTGAAGCAATAATTGAACAAAACTGAGTGACTTCTCACGTAAGCATCAATAATCAATACCGTGTGCAACTATGCAACCACGCGTATTCCTGTACTTTTAACAACGGGTGTTTCAACAGTTAACGATAAAATTCCGCCATTATTTTCATAAAATATTTTTGTCGTTTTCTCAATCCGACAATAATTCCGTTGTGGGGTCCTCCAATGATTGTGCCGTCGTACGAATATTCCCTGTTAAAACGAATATTTCCCGACCAATCGAATATTAAATAACAACTTGCGTACTTTGCAAAATTTATAACTATTACCCACAACTATAACATTATATCAAATTTATTCCATAATATTCAAAAAATGATAATTATAGAAAATTCATCTTTATTCATAACATTTCAAAACTTGTTTAAGTAACATACAAACATCCAAAGAATGAATATACAAGTACAAGCTTATACTATAACTACAAAACTGATCTAAAGCAGGTACGTCAAGTATCATCGCCTCCTTGATCACTCTGTAATTAACAAAATAATAAAACAAGTTACAAATATAGTAACTATGTTGATACTGGTATATATTACGACAATACATACAACAAATTGATTTTATACCTCGTTGTCATCCCTATGCCAGTCCTGCTTGCTATCGCCGCCATCGCTTGACTAACTCCTCGTAACTTCAGAGCCCCAAATGCCCGCCCAGTATCTTTAGAAGATCTCGATCTCGACATATAGCTCTCTCACACGGTTAATTTAGGAGTATGAGCAATTTGGATGGCTCGATGACCGTGGAAGATCGGGTAGAAGAAGCGGCTGAGCCATCTGAAGGATGGGCGTAAATGCGTTGTCCTTGACCTTTAATGTAGTTCTTCTTCACAACAGACGCCCTCTCCCACAACTCTTGATCAATAGGCGGACGTGGAGTGCCTTCAGGATAGCGCTCATTCAATAAACGCTTATAAGTATCATGTCATTATGTTAACGATTAAATAGTTAAAAATAAATTCTGTAAGCATTGATAAACAAGATCAAATTGTTAAAACTTATTACCGCTATCTGGATAGCATCAGGCAGACCATCACGGGTGGCCACGTACACATCTAACCAATGGATAGGCTGACCTTGAGACTGAGACTCCTATACAAAAAATAACACAATATTACTAAGTAAAATTGTGATATTTTCTACAATTCATGATTGTAAACATATTAAAACTTGTAAATACGCACCACAGCGTTGATATCTTTAAATCGTGAAATATACTCTTCGCCTCAGTATGTTCCTTTAGCCTTTTTTCGCCATCGGCACACCCGAGGATCCGTTGGTGGCGGCGGTCTTTCATCTTTTCACCCGACTCTCGGCTCTCCATTGGGCACACATCTCAAATTTATATGGATTGGGTGCACCACCGTGGGCTATGCTCAGTACATGTAATCCTCTCCTCGCCGGATGGTCGATCTCGGCATTGTGAAGGGCTTTTTGTCTTTCTTTGTTCAAATTGTCTTTAGTGCGGACCGACTTCGCCGAGAATAATGTACAGATCCAAGCGAAGCTGCTGCATATCCTCCCATCTATACCGCTTACGCAAATAAAACAACAATAATAACATTACTAAACAATTATCCTTTGAATATTATATTATCCGTCATAATTAAAAAAAAATATACACAAATTCAAATTTCAAACAAAGATCCTTGTGGGCGATAGGTGTGTTTCCACGTAATCACAGTGTAGGCCAATTACGTAAACACAAATTATTATATGCACTTGACGATCTTATTATCCTAAAAAATCACTATAATATACAACAATTTACATCAACGATAAGTAGATATATTAAAGCAATTTACATCTAAGTTATAATACTTATGAACATTTTTCAAACTTATACTTATAATACTTTAAAAAATTCGCCGAGTCTCCCTACAATATAGACTAGCCACATGCACGACGGCAGCATGCATATATGGATATTTCTAGGCACCCAAGACACAAACCAAGAGAAATATACAAATTTTCAATACAATAAGACCAAAAACAATAACGATCGAATGCAAATTAAAGCAAAGAAAAAAATTCAGACCCATATACATTACCAATATAATACCAATCAAAACATTACCAATATATAATTATACATGAATTATGGATAAACTTAATTCCGAGTTATGTTTTATGTCATACTCATGTTCATGGTTTTGTGGATCTTGACGATCTTATTATCCTCGAAAAATCACTATAATATACAACAATTTACATCAACGATAAGTAGATATATTAAAGCAATTTACATCTAAGTTATATATATCTTGTATAAATAGAATCTTAAATGCTTATATATAAATGATATATCTTGGACGACGTCGTATTTTATGGAGGAGGCGAATCTGAATAAGAATTGATCATCCGGATTAGTAGGGCCTTGGGAACATGATTAGGCCCCCTACCAATAGCCGGGCTTTTTCTCATACCGCTTGAAAGCCATCTCAGATATATACAAATTTCAAGATGTTATTATGAGTCATATTTGATTACATGTATATATGACAATAAACATGGCGATGATGATATAAACATGTATATATATGAATATAAAATGACAATAAAAAAAGTTGCATTTAAATAGTTTAGTACATAAACATGATAGTGATATAAACATGTATATATATGAATATAAAATGACAATAAACAAAATTTGCATTTAAATAGTTTAGTACATTAACATGACAATGATATAAAAAACATGTAATGCTAAACATACATTTCATTTGTTCAAGTGTCAATGTCTGATTCAGAATCATCTTGTATACGTGTTGCAAATTCATAACCATCATCCGCTTGATTCGATTCAAAGGTCGATTCATCAATAACTCTTCCTCCTCAGTATCAATGTCATCTGACACAAGTATTGACTCAGGATCTAATTCATGTGGTTCATCTCCACCATCTAACTGGATTACTTCATTATCGTCCTCCACATTTATTATAGTTTGACTATGAAGCATCTGCTCTTGGTAAATCTCCCCATCAACTACTTCTACACAACTACGCGCGGGAGTATGAATTACAACTTGCCAATTTGTAGGCGATCTATCCCTTTTCCTAATAGGACTAGGAGTGTAGTATACTGGTACTGTTTGAGTTGGTAAAATAAACGGTTCGTTGGAGTTCACAGACCTATGGAGGTCAATATCGACGATTCCATGTCTGTCAACACGTATCCCTTTTTTCTGAATCAAACTAATGGCACTTGAACAAGTGAATATGACCCCCGTACGTGCCCTTGTACGACAACTCTACGATTTCCTCTAACTCCCCATAAAAGGCACGACCAAGCTCATTGTAACAATCTCCTTGGACACACACTCCAGAGTTCGTTGTTCTTTTAACGCGCCCATATGCCTTTGTATGAAATTCACAACCATTTATTTTGTAACCATTGCGGCTAACTTGGTCCCTGTCTGGTCCCATAGCTAGGACTTGTACATTAGCCGGAATCGTTGATCCAGCAATCAAAGCCTACAAAAACTCCATCTTATTAAATGAAGTCATAGTTAACATGGAGTATATATATATGTTGTACTTAAGAAATTGAACTTACTTTGTCCTTTAGCCAAAGTGCAAATTTTTTATCACGATTGATTTGAATATCTTTATCAGTTATCTTAGGGATGCTTCACTTTTAACTTCGTCATCGTACAATCTATACCATGTTATAAACATTAACATATTGGAATAATTAATTTTCAACTTAAAAGATAAATTATCAAGTTTACACGTGTACCTCACAAATTCGTCAATCTCCTCGCAATTGAAAAAAATGTAAGTATGCGGCAAGATGTAACTCTTGCTCGAGAGAGGAATATCTTGCTTCCCTTTCCATATAAGCGCGCCGATAGACCAAATACAGAGAGCCGACCATTTAGTTCAACATTTCCCCCATCATCATGTCTCGATACTCGATTGGCCTTTGTCAAGACTTCATCAGAAAAATAGTTTGAGACAAACGTAGATATCTCATCGAAACTGTATGCCTCACATATCGACCCCTCGACATAAGCTCTATTCTTCACCTTCCTCTTAAGGTTTCCCATCACCCTCTCTAAAGGGTACATCCATCTATATTGAACTGGACCCCCAACACGAACTTCATAGGGAAGATGGATTTGCAAATGCTCCATGGAGTCAAAAAAATCATGTTGGAATATTTTTTCCAGTTTACACGTGATCTCTATGATGTTCTTCTCAAGTATAGACATGTCCTTCTCATTTAATGATTTTGAACATAAGTCTTTGAAGAAACGACTAAGATCCGTCAAAGCATCCCATATTGGTTTATCAAGAAGATCCAGAAATGCTATAGGCATGAGTCTTTCCATGAACACATGACATTCATAACTCTTCATCCCTTGCAATTTCCCACCAGTAACACACCTTGCAATGTTTGACGCATATCCATCTGGTAGTTTCAGAGACTTAACCCATGTGCACACATCTTCAACTTGCTTTTTGGACAATGTGTACCTTGCATGAGGTTTGACAATTTTACCATTAGGAGATTCATAAAGTTCTAATCCAGGACGCTTACAAATATCTTTCATGTCTAAACGTGTCTTATCGTTATCTTTTGTCTTCCCCGTAACATTCATCACGGTGTTAAACACATTGTCAAACACATTCTTCTCAATATGCATCACATCTAGATTATGACGAATCAAATTTGTAGACCAATAAGGCAGTTCCCAAAAGATGCTTCTCTGAACCCAGTTATGAGATTCGCCAAACCCATTTATTATGTTTGTGGCATCAATCTTACCAAATGGGATTACCGGCAATCTCATTACACGATCTCGCATCTCCGTTCCCGACAATCGCGGTGCAGGCATATCATTGTCTACTTTCCCTTTCTTGAAGTGTTCTCTATTTCTTCGAAACGGGTGATCTACCCAGAAGAACCGGAAGCGATGACGATCAAACCAAAGAAGGCTTTTCGACCTTTTGATAGATTAAACGACTTTGTATGCTCCATACAATACGGACAAACCAACTTCCCGTGTGTACTCCATCCGGCTAACATACCATAAGCTGGGAAGTCACTTATAGCTCACATAACCGTTGCCCTAAGGTTGAAATTTGTTTTCGTTGCAACATCCCAAGTTTGTACTCCATCCTCACACAATACCTTCAACTCATCTATAAGAGGTCTCAAGTAAACATCTAAGTTCTTTCCAGGACTCTTAGGACCAGGAACCACAAGTGAAAGAAACAAGTATGGTTGTTTCATACATATCCAAGGAGGCAAGTTGTACGGATTAACAATCATAGGCCAACATGAGTACGGAACAGCTGAGTGGCCAAACGGATTGAAACCATCGGTGGACAATCCAAGCCTCACATTTCTAGGTTCCAATGCACAACTATAATTCAGGGCATAATTTAGGAGAATCCAATATATTCAGTAAATTTATTAAACTGGAGTTAGTAGTAAATTGATTGTAGTTTCTTTTGGTACCCAAAACAAAAGGTCAAAAGTGGACGTTGGATTTATTCTTTTAAGACCGTGAATAAATTAATGTGTGTTACCATAATTAAGACCGTGAATATGGAGATATTGAGGACTCAAGTAAATGGCATTGTAAGCCTCAAATTGCTCTAGTTTGTAAAAGGCCAAAAAAAAAACATATTACACAATACCATGGCCAAGTTTAGTAGAAGCAGGAAGACCAATATGGACTACCCAAATTTGCATCACAACTCTCAAATAATGTAATCTGACAGAGGGTTCCTATATTACACTAGTTAAATATCTGTTTAAAGCAGGCAAAAATATAATCTTCACAACAAGAGTAACATACCAAAGGTAATATTATCAATGCAATGCAAGAGAAAAAACATATTTCTAATCCGGATGGTAACAACAATAAACTAACTCTTAAAACTAAAAATTTAACCTAAAAATTTCAGTAATCTCATAAAACTCTTTGCAACAATTTCAGTATATTCCCAATTTCAATAAGAAGCTATAAATTTCAGTAATCCCAAATTCAGTAATCCCAAATTCATTTTCATTCATTCAAATCTTTGCAATAAACTAACTCTTAAAACAAAAATTCGTAGAATAACAAACAACAAAAAACACACGAACAAACATACTGATTTGGAGAAGAAACAAACAACCAAAAAAAGGAGAAGAATTTCTTACCTCTAAAATTAGTTTGATTTTGAGAAGATTGAACACACTAACAAACACACGAACGTACCAACCGGACTCCCTCTTCTCTTCTACCCCTTCTCCCTCTTCTCCCTCTTCTGTCTCCCTCTTCTTTTTTTTCTGCTAAATCGAGCGAACGCCTGAGTCTGAATATGTTTAAGATGATCTGCATATATTTATCGTGATCGCGATCGCTAATTTTAATGACGTCGTGCGTGTACCATGACCGCTATGGTCATTATATATTAGTTGCAAAATAATCGCGCCAGGGTTTCACAACAAATTTTTGGGGGGAAAATTCATACCAACGACCGATCAGCGACCGCATGCGGTCGCTGATATTAACTAACGACTAGAATTCATCCCGGTCGCAGATAGCGGTCGCTACTACTATTATCAGCGACCGGATAGGCGGTCGCTGATATTATTGGTCGCAGATAGGCCTTTTTTGTAGTGCATTCGCCACTTTTATGTTCCGTAATGACGCAGATTACTGGTGGGAATCTGTGAAGCGTACCCATCCAGTCGCACTCAGCATATCCTGGGAAACGTTTTAAAAATTGTTCAATGACAAGTACTTTCCTGAAAGTATTCATCATATGAAGGCAAGTAGAGTTTATTAGACTGGAGCAAAACAACATGACGGTGTCCCAGTACGAGGCGAAGTTCGCGGAGTTATCCAAGTTTGCACCTCATTTGGTGGAGAATGAGGAACGTATGACGCAGATGTTTCTGAGAGGTTTGAAACCCGACATACGTCAGTATCTCATTTCTCATAAATTTTCTCTATATTCAGATGTTGTCAACAGGGCTCAATTATTAGAGCGAGATAACGAGTACGTTCAACCGAGGGACCACAACCGTGGTCATCTCCGGTGATGTTAAATACATCGAACAACGATAACCAATGGGAAAGAAAAATACTGAACAAAAGCGGTAACCACTCTGGTGGTAATCATGGCCATGAAAATAGAAGAAGCGAGTCGGGGGGAGATTTTAAAAAGAGGAGATTTAACAATGACAATGTGAAGACGTCGGACCAAAGAAGAATCGGGTTCTAAGGGAGAGAAACGACCATCGGTCATATCTTATAAATCTGAAAAGAGGGACATATCACCAAACCGTCCCAAGCAGTTCAAGGTATGCTATAATTGTGGAAAGGAAGGCGCATATCGCTCGAGATTGTGCGATGGCGAAACCAAGTCCATGGGGATGGTGACTCAAAAGGTCATCCCGGAAAAAGTCAAAGTCAATCGGTTCCTGCAAGAGCGTTTGTTGTGACTGGTCAAAATGCGAGGAACCCAAACGAGGTGATCACGGGTAAGCTAATCATAAATTCTTGCGAAGTTTATACCTTACTAGATACCGGTTCTACCCATTCATTTATTTCTCCTGCTTGTGCTCAACGATTAAACTTGATTGCAGAGAAATTAGACTTTGACTTATCTATGGAGACTCCGTTAGGAGAAACTTTCATTACATCCACTGTTTATAAATCTTGTTTGATCCAAGTTGGCACCATCACATTAACTGTTGATCTTATCTCTTTAAAAATACTTGCGTTTGACGTGATTTTAGAGATTGATTGGTTAACTACTCATCATGCCAAAATTGATTGTTTTCGTAAGGTTGTTAGTTTTTATATTCCTAACCAACCTGCTATGCGAATTCAAGCAACTAAAGCACTAAAATCAATCACTGTCATATCAAGCCATAAAGCCATTCGTTTATTGAAAAACGGATGTCAATCTTTCTTAGCCCATATTTTGGATTTGAATAAAGACACGTCAAATTTGAATAATATTCCTGTTGTTAGTGACTTTCCTGACGTATTTCCTGAAGAACTTCTCGCCTCTACCCCGTAACATGAAGTTGAATTCTTTATTGATCTTGAACCTGGTACAAAGCCCATTTCTAAAACCCCATATCGAATGGCTCCTATTGAACTTCAGGAGTTAAAGGTCCAACTACAGGAGTTGTTGGACATCGGTTTCATTCGTCCTAGCACATCTCCTTGGGGTGCTCCTATTTTATTTATAAAAAAGAAAGACGGGAGTATGCGACTTTGTATTGACTTCCGGGAATTAAACCATGTCACTATCAAGAATAGGTATCCGCTACCTCGTATTAATGACCTATTTGACCAGTTACAAAGAGCATAATTTTTTTCAGAGATCGATCTTCGTTTTGGATATCATCTGCTGAAGATTAGAACTGCGGATATTCCAAAAACTGCCTTCAGAACTTGGTATGGGCATTATGAATTCTTAGTCATGTCTTTTGGATTGACTAATGCTCCTGCAGCTTTCATGGATATGATGAACCGAGTATTTAAAGAATATTTGGATCAGTTCGTTGTTGTCTTTATTGATGACATCCTCATATATTATAAAATTCGTGAAGATCATGAGCACCATTTGAAGCTGGTACTCCAAAGGCTTCGTGAAAATAAGTTATATGCCAAGTTGAAGAAATGTGAGTTCTAGCTTGAGGAAGTAGCATTCCTTGGGCGCGTGGTGTCAAAGCATGGAGTATCTGTTGACCCAGCGAAGATTAAAGCAATATAAAGTTGGGCAACAAAGTCGGTGGCCAAATCGTAGCTTTTCGGGGTTTAGTACTGTTATTATCGGAGATTCGTGGAAGGATTTTCTCGAATCGCTACTCCGTTAACTCAGCTGACTCGGAAGGATACAAAATTCGTATGGAGCGAGGAATGCGATAAGAGTTTTCAAGAGCTCAAGAGGAGACTCATTTCGGCACCTGTTCTGACAATACCATCTGTTTTAGATGGATTTGTTATCTACAGCGATGCTTCAGGCAAAGGGTTAGGATGTGTTTGTTAGTGTTTATGCCCTAGAGGCCAATTATTTGATATAATTGCTTAACATTTTGATATTATATTTGATTGAATAAATAAATGATTTTATTATGGTTTTATTTACTGCGTAATATAATTGTTAACATAATAAAATTCCTTAGAATAGTGATACAAATTATATAGTTTCAAGTATGTGACTTGAGCATGAGATTATATAATTACAATTAGTATCATTGTTCTTAAATGTCCCTAGTCGAGTATCATTGTTGATGGGAAAACATTGATGCATTGAGACTAGTATGTGGATTGACTGATGACCAAATCTCATTGGTCATAAATATATGAGATATTAAGTCATTGCATAGGTACATGTTGAGAACGATGTCTCGGATGCGGACCACCATGAGAATTCTATGAGGAGCATTATGCGAAGTGTCATTAGAAATTCTCATAGTGACAATGATGTAATGGTCCTCCGACCTGAAATCACTATATTACTACACGGGAATTTATGTACTTTGATATCATCAAATGTCACCTTTAATAGGGTGGACTATAAAGGTGATTATTGGGTACATCATGAATCGTGTGAGGAATATGAGTGATCTAGATGGAATTTAACCCTCCTATATATTAGGGATGATATCCATAGGCCTCTTGATTGAGTAGGACTATGAAATGCATGGTCATGCTCAAATAGTGATTTGTTTCATATAGTCTACTCATTGATCAAGAAAACTCAGATGAAATTATGAAGTGTATGACACATTCCATGACTCGAGTTTAATCTAGGATATTAAGGTTAAAAGGATTAAATTACATTGAAACATTGGTCACGAAAAGGTTGCATCGAATCATCGATCTTATTATTACTTGGGTAGAAGTGATGCATTACTAGATGTCATTTCACTTTGTTTTTATAATTTTATAATATGATTTTAAAATTATTGCCAATGTAATAATAAACTATAGGTCACACACATAGAACGTAATTAAAAGGGAATTAATTTAAATTATAAAGATTTAAATATGTCAATATGATTGATAGTATTTAAATTACGAATTTAAATTAATAGGATAATTTATATATAGGTATATTGATTAAGTAAGACTTAATTAAGATATATATATATATATATATATATATATATATATATATATAAATTCAATTTTATTAAATTAGATTTTGAATAATTCCTTTTAATCGCTATATATATGATATGTAGCAGCCATTTTAGGTATTATTCATTAACCAAAACCCTAACCGCTCTTAGAGAGAGATTAGAGAGAACAAAGTTTTAGAAAATCCTCATCCTTGGTGGCTAGTACCGCGTTTCCTTCTTCTGCAGATCGTTTACGATTCACGGAGGCGTTAGCTCAGATGATACCGAGAGACGCAATTCCAGCTTCAATTATGTTGAAGATTCGATCACATCGTTTTGAGCTTTCTTAATTGGTATAATTTCTAACCACTTAATTAATTATTTTTCGCATGGATCCTATTTCAGGGTTTCGAAATTAGTTTAAATGGTTCTATTTTCGCTGTGTGTTTCTGTGTCGAAACCCTTCAGTGTTCTCATGCAGCATGGGAAAGTCATAGCCTATGCCTCGCGACAACTTAAAGAATATGAGAGGAATTATCCTACTCATGATCTAGAGTTGGCGGCAGTCGTTTTCGCACTAAAGATCTGGAGGCACTATCTATATGGGGAGAAAGTGGAGATATATTTCGATCATAAAAGCCTCAAATATTTCTTCACCCAAAAGGAACTCAACATGCGGCAACGACGATGGCTCGAGCTGTTGAAAGACTACGACCATACTATTCAATACCATCCTAGAAAAGCGAACGTGGTAGCTGACGCATTGAGTAGAAGATCATACGTGGGAACGAGTATGATGTTGTCAACACAAAGGCCCATTTTGTGTGATTTACAAAAGATGAGGATAGAATTCGAGACTCCGGGGACCAATGCAATGATGTCAAGTATACGCATAGAACCGACTTTAATCGAAAAAGTTAAAGTTGGTCACGCCACAGACCCAGAGCTGATGCGTATAAAGAAAAAAGTACAAGAAGGTGCTATTCCAAAAGCAAGAATCGATGAAGAAGGAATACTTCGAGTCCATGATAAGTGGATTTTACACCTACTTATTGGATATCAATTTACGCGAATTATGCCAATCTCAAGTCCATTCTAGTATGTTTTAGTTGCATTTCATGTTATTTTGCATTGCATATATTTAGAACTCTTTTGGTGGAACAATTGCGGGAAATGGCTACTTTGGTAGTGTTGGATGGCATGAGGCTGATGTAGATGGCATGAGGTTAACGGATGCATGGCATGAAGGTATAATGGAGCAAGGAGACCAAGCATGGAAGGAATGAGTAGCAGGCCAAAGCGATAGTAGCTGCAACATTGCAGAACCAAAACCAGAATCTACAGATTTGCAAGTCATGCACCATGTGACATATTAAACTAAGCGGCGCTTGCGTGAGAGCCCGGTGGACATCATGACTTCTTCGCAAGTCTCATGCCATGTGAGAATACACTTGGAGGGTTCGCTATACATGCGCACGATGGTTCTTGATCTTTGAGTTGTTTATTTTAATTTCCCATTTTAAGGGTTGTTTTTGTTTTAAAAGCGATATCCGTGCAGTGTCGGGACATAAAGGGGATAACTTTTACGTATTTTCACAAAGAGTAACTAGGGTTTACACTCGGGAGAGATTCCAACGAAGAACGAAGCCTAAAACTCCATCTTCTCTAATTCTTCTTGGGATTTTCTGTCATTGTGGATTTTTATTATTGTTCGACTGGATTTTTATGAGGAATTGAACGTTGATATTGGTTTCCAATCTGCAATTGAGTTTGATCATTCTATCCTTCATCTTTCAATTGTTTGCTTGATAATCATGTTTAGCGTTGATCCCATAATGGCTTTTGGTTCAGTCATGAACTAAACTCCATTATGGGATTCTAACGGATTTTAATATGTAGTTTAGTTGCATGCTTGATTGCTAGGGTTATTTTACATATCATATGGAAATTCTTTTATGATTGTTTTACATGTATGAATGCTTGATCACCATTCATTTCAGTATTCGTATGGAATTGACAATGAACATGCGAGTATGGATTGTAGTCATGATAGCATGAGTATATGGGGCTGTTTTATATGGCTTGTATATTTCGTGAATGAGATAGACATATACTTATTCACCGTATGGGTTAAAATAAAGGCTTGAGCTTAAATTCAATTTAATTACAATTTCACATAGACATATAGTGATTTTGGTTATATTGATGATTACATGGAGTCTATGGCTTGTGGATGCTGTGTAAGTAGGTCATAGTGCATTGAAAAATGGCCATGACTCTATTAGTGCTCTTGGCTATTTTCCTGTGATATGTGAACGATTCTTGCATGATAGTGGTAATTAGATGAAATGCTAAATGAAGTTAGGATCCCATTATTTCCAGATTTGATTTATTCCACTCTTATTCTCATTTTAGTTATTATTTGCAGTTAGAGTAATCCACACTTTTGATCTTTAGTTTAAGCATATAGAAATAGTGATTTGATTGATGAATAGTAGTTTAAATTGAACAACTTTCTCTGTGGGATCGATACTTTACTTACTCTATATTACTTGTTGACACATGTATGCTTGCATGAGTTAGAGCTCTTTTATCAGAACTAAAAAAGAGGCAACAAGTTTTTGGCGCCATTGCCGGGGAAAGGCGTTTTAATTTAAATAATTATCATCAATTTTAAGATATATTGTATGACTTAGACATATCTATTCTTATCTCATTTTTATTTTTGTTTGTTTGTGATTTCAGGTACTTGTAGATTTTTATGCGCACGCGATCATCCAACTCAGACTTAACACCAGCACAGGATAACATTAACAGAAGAGGTTGGAAAGCTAGTGTGCGAAGAAATTTACAAGCTCAGTTGGAAAGTACCATACCAGACATGGCAAAAAAACAGAGAATTGAGCAAAGGGAAGAGCACCGGGCTCTAAGAGATTATTCCATGCCGAATATTAACGGACTACAGTCGAGCATAGTCAGACCGGCGATAACAACCAATACTTTTGAGATTAAACCTGGCACTATTCAGATGGTGCAGAACTCGGTTCAGTTTGGGGGTGCTGTTACGGATGATCCGAATGAACACTTGTTGAGTTTCATCGAGATTTGTGATACATTCAGATACAACGGTGTGATAGAGGATGCTATTAGACTGAGGTTGTTCCCATTCTCATTGAGGGATAAGGCGAGGAGTTGGCTTCATTCTTTGCCGTCAGGGTCAATCACTACATGGGAGGACTTAGCACAGAAATTTTTAGCCAAGTTCTTCCCAATGGCTAAGACTGCAAAGATGAGGATGGCTATCTCTCAGTTTGAGAAACAATAGGAGAGTCCTTATATGAAGCATGGGAGAGATACAAAGAGATGTTAAGGAAGTGTCCGCATCACGGTATGCCAGATTGGATGGTGATCAACACTTTTTACAATGGATTGGGATGGCAGTCGAGACCGATAGTAGATGCAGCTGCAAGACGGGCATTATGGGCGAAGAGCTATGATGAGGCCTATACACTTATTGAGACTATGGCGACTAATGATTTTAGAATCCTACATCTCGGATGCCACACCCCAAGGTTGCGTTGTGTGTGTTGAGGTAGATGTTATTACGCGATTATTAAAGCACAAATGGCAGTTATGGCAAAGAAGATAGATACTTTGGCAGAAAGCAAAGCGAAAACAGTTGCCTTCGTATGTGAGATTTGCGCGAGGTCACACTCCACGGATCAATGTCTTTATCGGCTCGAATCGATGCAGATGTGAAAGACTACATGAAAGACCAAGGTCAGTTTCAGAACACATACCACCCCAACAACCGAAATCATCCAAACTTTAGTTGGTCAAATAACCAAGGACATCGGAGAATCCGTTTCAAATAGAACCAATGATTTGAAACCACGATCATCTCAAATTACGGTTTTCATCGAAACCACCGTTTCCACCGGGATTTTCTCAACAACAACAACATCACGCTCCAGCTGCACCACGGCGAAAAAGAAATCGAAAATGAGGAGATGATGTTGAAATACATGGAAAACACGGAGGTGATGATTAAAAAGCAGCGGTGACTATTAAGAATTTGGAGACTCGATGAGGGGCGGATGGCGAGCATGCTTAACAACAACAGCCCCCCGAGGTTCCTTGCCAAGTAACACGAGACAAAATCCTAGAAGAGACGGGAAGGAGCGAGTGCAAGCGATCACATTGAGATCAGGGAAAGATTTGACAGTCTTTATGATCGCGCTACTGCTACTTCAATTGTACTAAGGAAGCCTACATGCACATGAGAGAGTAGGAGGTCACTGACGAGAAAGAAAATCTGGAAAAATCTGAGTCGCAGCAGGAAGAGAAAGATAAAGCAGGTTCAGAGGAAAAGATTAAGAGTTTAGTGCCACCAGTTCACCCTCAAGTACCGTATCCGCAAAGATTAAATAAGCAGAGGGAAGATAAGCAATTCAGTAAGTTCTTGGAGGTATTCAAAAAGCTGCAGATCAACATACCGTTCGCCGAGGCATTGGAACAAATGCCAAGCTATGCAAAGTTTATGAAGGGTATATTATCAAGGAAGAGAAGACTAGATGAGTTTGAAACGTTAGCCTTGACAGAGGAATGCAGTGCAGCGCTTCAGCAGAAATTACCTCCAAAGCTGAAGGATCCGGGTAGCTTCACAATTCCGTGCACAATCGGGAAGATGAGTTTTAGTAAGTGTTTATGTGATCTGGGGGCAAGTATAAATTTGATGCCTTTGTCAGTGTTCAATCAGTTAGGAATGCCGGCTCCAAGGCTGATAAACATATCATTACAGCTAGCGGACAGATCTATCACGTATCCACGGGGAATTGTTGAAGATGTGTTGGTAAAGGTGGACAAGTTTATCTTCCCGGCTGACTTCATCATTTTAGACTACGAGGAGGACAAAAGCATACCAATAATACTGGGGAGACCATTCTTGGCCACAGGAAAGACTTCGATAGATGTGCCAAAAGGGGAACTCATTATGCGTGTACATGATCAGGAGGTCACATTCAAGGTCTTCAAGGCAATAAAGTTCCCAACGGATGAAGAAGAATGCTTCCTGGTTGACTTGGTGGACCAGGGCCAAAATGATGAGGTACAGAAACTGGGGAATTATGGACCGTTGAGGTGTGTAACGGGTGAAAATTCAGAGTTGAAGGCAGTGCCATTGACGAAAGCTGAAGTCATTAAATTTAGGGGTGAGGTGGACAAGCAGAAAGCCACCTCCACTCTTCCTTCGACATAATATTCCGAGACAGTCAAGCTAATTGACTATAACTTAGCGCTTGATGGGAGGCAACCCATTGTTTCCAGCTCTACTTAGTATTTATTTAGTTCAAGTTATTTGGTTTAACTCATTTCCATTACTTGTTAGGATAGTATGAGTACCTTTATACGCTTATTCATCATAGTCAAATCGCAAAGAGTATGTTCGTGCATTGCATTGAAATTAGGGTGACAGAATAGGCATTCATGTTTATTTATTAAACCATAATCTGATAAGGTCTATTGATGTATTGCAGGTGTATTGGAAAGCACGCATTTCTGCCTTGCAGAGTCTAAAAATAAACATAGCAGCACAGGAAGCAGGGTTGCGCGGCCGCGCGATGAATACAACACAAGACCGCGCGCCCGCGCGCTACACATATCAGACCAATAATACCACTCGCGCGCTCGTGACCAAAATACACTGAGCATCCGCGCGGCCGCGCGCGACACCGGACTGAAGCAGTTTAAAAAATTTTAAAACGTGTTGGGGACCATTTGAACTCTTATTTGATATCGTAACTGAAGCGAAATTCTCTCAGTCTCCATAACGCACGTCTCCTTCTCTCTATCAGTTACAAATTGAAGCCGTACATCTCTCCATTACATTCCCACGATCATCTCCACGTTCAAGGCCCATACCCACGCTCTCATTCACTTCTATAAAGCTAGGGTTCTGATTTGGTTGGCAGAAATAAGTTTGAAGGTTATCACATCACAAGTTCTCATTCACTCTCAGTAATTTCATCTGCATTCTCGCTCAATTATTTGCAAATGGGTCCGAAAAGAGCTCGCTCAGCTTCATCCACTTCTTCATCTTCCTCTGGCAGTCAAGGGGAGGATGTGGTTGATCACACCAAGTTTCTGGATTTGGAAGCCCAACAGGAGTACTATAGAATCGTTACCAAAACCTTCGTGAAAGAAAGAGGGTTCAAACCTGAGGAACAAGATGGTCAGTTGTGTGCAATGATTCGCGAACGAGGATGGACTGACTTGGCTATGACTCCTATGCCAATTCCGATGGGCATAGTCTGGGAATTTTATGCTAATGCGAAAGGCACTATGAGCGGTATATCTCTGGTCCGCGGTTCTGAAATAGATTATCGACCACCTGCCATCAGAGCCATTTTTCGAATCACCGGTACACCACCAAGAGGGGCTGATAATTGGATCACAGGGGCACATTTGCAAATGGACTTGGAATTGGTTATTGCGGAGTTGTGCGTGCCAGGAACATAATGGACATACAAAGTTGGCACGAATCAGCCTCGTATATTCCCAGCCGTAGCCCTGAATCAATATGCAAAGGCGTGGAATTTGTTTATTTGTACCAAGCTATTACCGTCGTCGCATCAACATGAGATTACAGCGGAGTGGGCCATAATTCTGTGGGGCATAATCATCGGAAAATATATCGATGTGGGCCATCTCATCCACCAAAACATATTGTGGTATCTGCAGGGCAGCACTACAGGGAGCATTCCACATGCATCCGTTGTAACTATGTTATGTGTTCAGCAAGGATGCACTTGGGACAATGAATAGATGCAAAACCCAAGCCAAGACATCACTCATGCCACCATTGCGAAATTCGAAGATTGGGCAGGTGGTGAACCGCATCCGCGTGGTAGAGGATTTATCCTCCGGCCCATATTTCCAGAACCGCAGCAGCGGCCCCCTCGGATAAACGAAGCAAGTCCATCCACCCAAGCACACATTGTTCATGGTGATTGCCAGCTTCGAAGGTTAGAGCGAAAAGTCGACGCCATGTATGATAATTTTGGAGCTTTTGCCACTGGTCTCACGCGATCGCTTACCGAGGCTTTTGCACAGCAGGGAACAATGCTCGAGTGGCTTCAGTTCGGGACATGAGTCTTAATTTAGACTATAATTTTCTATTTTGAGCAGTTTAGCATATGTATTCTTTGCTTGAATCAAGTTTTGGTGAACACAGCACACACACACAGCATCTCTATAGCATGTATGAAGTATCTGAGTGTATGATGTTATGACCAACGTTCAGTTTGAAGTTGTATTTTTGAATCTGGATAATTCGCTGAGGTATTTTGGACTAAAATTATGTTTAAGTTGGAATGATGTGAGACTGGTTTGCATAGTAATTTAGCTGCATAGTAGTGTTTTTGCGTTGTCATTGTTATTTAGCATGCATTGCTTGAGGGCAAGCAATGGTTCAAGTTTGGGGGTATTTGATAAGTGGATTTTACACCTACTTATTGGATATCAATTTACGCGAATTATGCCAATCTCAAGTCCATTCTAGTATATTTTAGTTGCATTTTATGTTATTTTGCATTGCATATATTTAGAACTCCTTTGGTGGAACAATTGCAGGAAATGGCTACTTTGGTAGTGTTGGATGGCATGAGGCTGATGTAGATGGTATGAGGTTGACGGATGCATGGCTTGAAGGTATAATGGAGCAAGGAGACCAAGCATGGAAGGAATGAGTAGCAGGACAAAGCGATAGTAGCTGCAACATTGCAGAACCAAAACCGAATCTGAGATCGCAAGTCGCGCGCCACCGCATATTAAACCTAAGTGGCGCGCCAACATGAGAGCCTGGCTGGACATCATGACTTACTGCAAGTCTCGCGCCCGCGCGAGGAATACACTGGAGGGCTCGCGGCCGCGCACGATGGTTGCTGATGCTTTGAGTTGTTTATTTTAATTTCCCATTTTTAAGGGTTGTTTTTGTTTTAAAACGATATCTGACTGGTGTCAGACATAAAGGGGGATAACTTTTTACGTATTTTCACAGTAGTAACTAGGGTTTACACTCTGGGAGAGATTCCAACGAAGAACGAAGCCTAAAACTCCATCTTCTCTAATTCTTCTTGGGATTTTCTGTCATTGTGGATTTTTATTATTGTTCGACTGGATTTTTATGAGGAATTGAACGTTGATATTGGTTTCCAATCTGCAATTGATTTTGATCGTTTTATCCTTCATCTTTCAATTGTTTGCTTGATAATCATGTTTAGCGTTGATCCCATAATGGCTTTTGGTTCAGTCATGAACTAAACTCCATTATGGGATTCTAACGGATTTTAATATGTAGTTTAGTTGCATTCTTGATTGTTGGGGTTGTTTTACATATCATATGGAAATTTTATTATGATTGTTTTACATGTATGAATGCTTGATCACCATTCGTTTCAGTATTCGCATGGAATTGACAATGAACATGCGAGTATGGATTGTAGTCCTGATAGCATACGTATATGGGGCTGTTTTATATGGCTTGTGTATTTCGTGAATGAGATAGACATATACTTATTCACCGTATGAGTTAAAATAAGGGTTTGAGCTTAAATTCAATTTAATTGCAATTTCATATAGACATATAGTGATTTTGGTTATATTGATGATTACATGGAGTCTATCGCTTGTGGATGTTGTGTAAGTATGTCATAGTGTATTTAAAAATAGCTATGACTCTATTAGTGCTCTTGGCTATTTTCCTGTGATATGTGAACGATTCTTGCATGATAGTGGTAATTAGATGAAATGCTAAATGAAGTTAGGATCCCATTATTTCCAGATTTGATTTATTCCACTCTTATTCTCATTTTAGTTATTATTTGCAGTTAGAGTAATCCACACTTTTGATCTTTAGTTTAAGCATATAGAAATAGTGATTTGATTGATGAATAGTAGTTTAAATTGAACAAATTTCTCTGTGGGATCGATACTTACTTACTCTGTATTACTTGTTGACACGTGTATGCTTGCATGAGTTAGAGCTCTTTTATCAGAACTGAAAAGGAAGCAACAGTCCACTCCAGACTTTGTGTTCCTAACAACTCTGATTTGAAATACAAGATCATGAAGGAGGCACACAATACACCGTTTGCAATCCATCCAGAAAGTACCAAAATGTATCGTGATCTTCGACATACATTTTGGTGGAACAATATGAAGAGAGAGAATGCAAAATTTATCTCGAGGTGTTTAACTTGTCAACGTGTAAAGGCGGAGCATCAAGTGCCTAAGGGTCCATTGCAACCACTTGAGATTCCGAAATGGAAGTGAGAACACATTAACATGGATTTCGTTACGGGTCTTCCCACGGTTTCTTAAGGCATAAATGTTATTTGGGTTATTGTTGATAGATTAACCAAGTCTGCTCATTTCTTGCCGATACGGGAAACTTATTCCCTTGAACTTCTTGCTCGTATGTACGTAAATGAGATTGTGAGATTGCATGGCATGCCAGTATCCATAGTTTCGGATCGTGAACCAAGATTCACTTCACGATTTTGGGTTAGCTTGCAAAAAGTTATGGGCACGGATTTACGATTCAGTTCGGCATACCATCCTCAAAAGGACGGACAATCAGAGAGGACTATTCAAACTCTTGAAGATCTATTAAGACTCTGTGTCATAGACTTCAAAGGGAGTTGGGATAAGTATTTACCATTGGTGGAATTCTCCTACAACAACAGTTATCAGGCAAGTATAGGTGTGGCTCCATTTAAAGCATTATATGGGACGAAAGTGTTGCTTCTCTCGGTATGTTGGGACGAGGTGGGTGAAGCAACATTGTTGGGACCAGAGTTGATACGTATGACTACGAAAAGATCCAAATGATTCAACAACGTGATACAAACTAAGCACAGGATCGACAAAAGAGTTATGCGGATCTTCATCGAAAGGATGTGGAATTTAGTATTGGGGATCATGTATTGTTGCGTGTTGCTCCATGGAAGGGAGTTACAAGATTTGGGAGAAGAGGAAAGCTCAATCCACGATTTATTGGTTCATTTCAAATTCTTAACCGAGTAGGAAATGTGGCCTATAGACTCGCGTTACCTCCAAGTATGTCTCGTGTTCATAATATTTTTCACATATCTGTGCTTCGTAAATATGTGAAAGACCCGAACCACGTTATTGAAGTTAGAACCGCATTTAAATAGCCAAGATTTAACGTCGAGGAGGTACTGTCAAGATCTTGGATAAGAAGGAGCATGTCCTACGCACAAAGGTCATACCACAAGTCAAAGTTTTGTGGAGGAACCATGCTATTGAGGAAATGACCTGGGAATTGAAAACGGAAATGAAAGTGAAGTATCCTCACCTTTTCGAAACACCAGGTACGTACGTCAATTTCGAGGACAAAATTTTATAAGGAGGGGAGGTTGTAAGACCCCAACTTATTATAAATGAAATTAAATTTCCTCTATTTATTATTTTGAAATAGTAAGGGTTGATTTGATTAATGTGGTTAGTTATGGGTAAAATGCGCAAATATTTCAAATAAACAAGTGGTTATAAAATATTCATTGTTGTGCAGGAATATTCGTTTGGTCGTTGAATATTCTTCTTTGTCGGAGAATATTAAATGCAACAGCCTGACCTTAATAATGGGCCCCATAATAGAAAGCGATTGGATGAAGAAAATGACAAGTAATAGTTTTTATAAATAACGGCGCGTTATTCTTTATTATCTTGTTGAAATACTCTCGTGGGTTAAAACACACGTAGATTACACCAGATTGCATCAATTATTGATTCTACGTGAAGAAGACACTACTCAATAATTGTTATAGTAATTCTTTATTCAATATTTTATTTTCTTGATTCAATAATTACTACGTTGATATTTTATATTATTGTTATTTCAATAATTATCACTACACAAGATTTTTCATTATCTGACAATAATTCATATTATTTGAATAATATTATTAGATAACATTATTGGCAATGTCTACAAAGTTACGCTCTAAGGAGAGGTTTGGTCACCTAATTGCACGCCAAGAAGAAGAAATCCTTATTGAAAGCCCCCTCTTTCTTGGGAGCGGCACAGTTGTCGATGATTGTGATTCTGTAATATTATTTGTGAATAATTAATTATTAATTTTATGATGAGAAAATATTCATTTTATGTGGATATAGATGGAGAAAATTTTAATGTGACAATTGTAAAAAATTGGTATTTTATCTTTTTCTGATAAAATAATTCATTTAAATATATTATTATATTATAATAATATAATAATAGTGATATTTTACAATGAATGTGTGATATATGAATAAATGAGGATGAAGAGTATTTTTGTTACAATAAATGTTAAAAATATGTTAAACATGTCGGTGGACCCCATTTCTTGACTGAAATTTGATTATAGCTTGTAAAATCGTCCGTTTGTGAATTTCGGTCAATTTCTATTTGGAATTTAAAAAAAAATTCTTCTGCAAAGTTGTAGAGAATTAAAATTCCTATGGAATGGAAATAAGATTTTGAATTTTTCTAATAAAAGGGCAATTTATTATGAATAATTGAAGTTTTGAAATTCTTAAATAATTGATTTTTGGAAGTTTTAAATATTTATATTTAGAAAAACATTTTTTTTCATTTGTGGGCTCCACTTGCATGTGTTAAATGGTTGAAATCAGTTGGTCAGGTGTGCATAGGAATTTAATTTATAAATATTAATATTTTATTAAATTTTCTGCATCGGTGTTCTAAGCATTTTCTTATAAATAGGGTGCTTAGGTTAGCATTGAAAATCACACCAGAAACTAAAGTTTTCTCTCTCTATATTATCGATCGTATTCTTGTCAGTATTTTGATACTTTGAGTGTTGCTATACTGATATAAGTTCCTTTCAAGACTATATCCGATTATTCCAAATGAAATACCGCTTTTTCGAGTAAGGGATGTTATTTTTTAAAAAAAATGATATTATTTCTTCTAATATCATCATGCCGGAATATTGGTAAAATTTTTCTTGTGAAATTCTTGTCTTTTAGTGTCGGGGTTACTATTCACGTATACGGCACTATTCACGTATATGGCACTATTCACGAATACGGCACTATTCACAGAAAAATTAAATTTTAGTTTTTTGTCCAAAATATCTATTATGGATACTAACTTTGATTGTATCTATGTTTTGATCATTCTTGAATTTTACTTCACTATGATTATTTATGAAGTATTTTTGAACTTGGACTGTTTAAAGTACGAATCCTTATTATTTGTTCTTTTGTTTCACTGGATTCGTTTTCTTTAAAATATTTTTCATCATCCTCAGTCCTAAATGATGATATTACTGAATATTTTTGACCTGTAGTGCAAAGATGGTTGATTTTCTTATGAATATCTTTGGCTCGTAGTGCAAAGATGTACAGGTATTGAGATGAACATGACCAACTGATGAATATCTTTGGCCTGTAGTGCAAAGATGAATATTTGATTCAAGATGTATATTGATTGATGTTACAGGTATAAAATATTGATGATGGACTTTTAAATTCATAGATAATAGTAGATTTCATTCTCTACGTAGCTCTTTTATGAATTATTATTTTCGCTGTGAATATTGATTTAAAATTTGTTGTCTATTGTATTCTATCAGATTTTTCTCTGTTGAGGACTAACGATAACTTGTTCTATGTTATCTTAGTCATAATATTCTTTACTGGGCTAGTTGAGCTCACCCTTTTTCTTTTTGTTCCATTTTTCTTCTCAGGAGGCGAGAATGTATCGAGTACTAGTCGGGGGATGGAATGATGGTTCTAGAAGTTGTCTTAGTAGTTCTCACTATTTTGTAAAATAGTGTATCAATAATTATAATAAGGACTAATTTGAGTGTGAATATTGTCTAGAAGACAATATTTGTATTTAAACTCACAGTTTATATGTTGTCGTATTTTGCACGATAATTGTATTAATAAAGTTGTAGTTGTTTCTGTACCATGTATTTGACGACTCAGAATGGGTGTTGTATACCTATTTTGGGGCGTCACATAAGGGATGTTATTTTTTTCGTAATGATGTTATTGTTTCAATATCATTATACCGAAATATTGATATGGATTTTATTGTGGAATTTCTACCTTTTTGTGTCGGGGTTACTATTCACGTATACGATACTATTCACGTATACGGCATTATTCACCGAAAAATAAAAATTTTCCTTTTTATCCAATATGTCTTTTATGGTTACTATCTTTGATTGTATCCATGTTTTGATCTTTATTTTTGAATTATACTTCACAATTGGTTATTATGGAGTATTATTAAATTTAGATAAACCGAAATAAGAATCCTAAATATTTGTCCTTATGTCTCACTAGATTCGTTCTCTAAAATGTTTTTCATCATCCTCAGTCCTTAATGGTGATACTTGATGAATATCTTTTGTAAGACCCCGAATTTTATGAAATAAAAGTATTCAATTTTTTTAATTACTATTCATGAGTTACTATTCACGAGTTACTATTCATGAGTTACTATTCACGAGTTACTATTCACGAGTACTATTCATGAAGCATGATAATTTTTTTTCTTAAGAAGGCATTACTCAATAATTGTTACAGTAATTATTGCTTCGATATTTTATTTTATTATTTCAATAATTGCTACGTTGATATTTTATATTATTGTTATTTCAATAATTGTCACAAAGACAAAGATTTTCCATTATCGAGCAATAATTCATATTATCTCAATAATATTATTGGATAACATTATTGGCAATGCCTAGAAAGTTCTGTCTTAAGGAGAGGTTTGGTCACCTAATTGCGCCCAGAGAAGGAGAAATTCTTATTGAAAGCCCTCTTTCCTGTGAAGGCCCTCAGTGTTGTCAATATTGTGATTCTCGTAATATTATTTATGAATAATTAATTATTGATTCATATGATGAGGAAAATATTGATTTTATGTGGATATAGATGGAGAAAATTTTAATGTGACAATTGTTGAAAATTGAAATTTTATCTATTTCTGATAAAATAATTCATTTAAATATATTATTATATTTTAATAATATAATAATGGTGATATTTTTACAACGAATGTGGGATATATGAGTATACAAGGAAGAAGAATATTTTTGTTACAATAAATGTTTAAAACATGTTAAACATGTCGGTGGACCCCATTTATTGACTGAAATTTGATTATAGCATGTAAAATCGTCCGTTTGTGGATTCTGGTCAATTTTTGTTTGGAATTCGGAAAAACTTTCTTCTGCAAAGTTGTAGAGAATTGAATTTCCTATAAAAACTCGCGAGATTCGAATTTTCTGATAAAAGGGATATTTATTATGAATTATTGAAGTTCCGAAGTTCCGAAATAATTGATTTTTGAAAGTTTTAATTAATTTTAATAACAAAAACGTTTTTTTTGTTTTTTGTCATTATTAGTGGCTGAATTCAGATGGTTAGATGGTCAGAGTGGGCGTAGGAATTTAATATATATTATATTAATATTTTATTAAATTTTCTGCTTTGGTGTTCTAAGCATTTTCCTATAAATAGGGTGCTTAGGTTAGAATTGAAAATCACACCAGAAACTGAATTTTTCTCTCTCTATATTATCGAGCGTATTCTTGTAAGTATTTTGAGTATACTTTGAGTATTGCTATACTGATTGCAAGTTCGTTTCAAATATTATTCCAATCGAAGTATCGCTTTTTTTGAGGTGAGGGATAGTAAGGGATTTTAAAGGTTATTATGTTTTAGTTTCGAAATTTTTCTGAACCTTCAAAATTCTGGAAAAATTTGAAATGATATTTTGATGAGTTTTAGAGATTGTGTCCAAAATGGAGATTTTGGATGTATAGATTGAGAGTTATGAATTTCATGAGAAAAGACTATTTTAAAAGTAACCGCTTATAACTCCTTGTGATTAACTCCAAAATTGATGAAATTTTTATTGGGAGTACATCTATATAATATCAGTATACCGTGTAAATTTCAAAATTGTTGGATAAAAGTATAATTTATGATAAATGTTTAAATATTCGGTGGTTTTGGCCATATGAAAAATAGTAAATGAATTTTTAAAATTTTGAGAAAAATATATGTTCAATATGAGACTATGTTATGCTAAATCCTAGAAAAGAAATATTTTTGGAACTGATTTGGTATTTTTCATGAAAATGTTCTAGTTATGAGTAAATGAATTAAATATGTTATGTGAAGTAAGAAAATTGGAAAATATGATTTTATGGCTTGAAAATCATATATGAGGTATATGCAGATTTTTGATGAGGGTTTTGGTTATTGGTGATGAAATTTTATGAGTTTGGCATTTTATGATGATTAAATGCATTAATTAGTAAAGTGTAAATAATTTAATTAAATTGTTTATAAGTTTAAGAAATGATTAAAATATTATTATAATATTAATAATATTAGATTATGAGATTTCTAAGTGATTTATAACATTTGGATTAAGGTGTTATAAATATGGATATGAATTTTATTATGAAACTTTATCTTTTCGTTAGCCGAGGTTACTTATATGCATATACTGGTACTATGTATGAATATTTGGGAGTACTATTCACGATAAATTGGTTTCTTCTCCCACCAAATTATCGTTGATTTATGAATCTTACTCTTGAAATTAAAACCATGTTTTGATTATATTATTTTATATAACATTCTTATAACCCTAATGATAATATTTCTCTTTGACTTGAGTGTAAAGATGAGTAGATTATTGGTATGATCGTGACTATAGGTTCTCTTTGGCCAGTAGTGCAAAAGTTGAATTATTGACTGGTATGATCATGACCATTGAATTTACAATTGAATATTTTTAGCTTAAGTGCAAAGGTGAATTGATCAACATGGTTATAATTATTGTTATATAACTTCTGAGATGATTATGTATTTCTTTGATATATGAATATCTTTAGCTCGTAGTGCAAAGATAACTTGTTGATGAATATCTTAGCCTGTAGTGCAAAGATGAATTATTGATGAATATCTTTTGCTCGTAATGCAAAGATGACTGTTGTTGAATATCTTTACTTTGTAGTGCAAAAAATGAATTATTGATGAATATCTTTGGCTCGTAATGCAAAGATGACTTTGTTGTTGAATATCTTTAGCACAGAGGTAAAGATGAATCTGTTGATGAATATCTTTGGCCCGTGGTGCAAAGATGAATTTATTAGTATGATTATGAACAGAACCGTGATTTGGTATAACCATGATATTTGATGTTTCGTAAAGACAGTGATGAAAATTATCTTCGATCACGGATGAGAAGAGGAATTTAGAATCACAATTATGATTATGAGTTATTCATATGATTGTGGAAAGGAACTGTTGATTGATGTTACAGGGATAAAATATTGTTGGTGGACTTTTAACGTGGAGAAGACAATAGACTTTATAGTCTATTTGACTCTTCTAATGGATTGCTCATTCACGCAACTATGGTTGAAAAGTTTTATCATCTACCATATGTTCTAAATCTCTGATTTATTACTGATGAAGACTATTGATAATTTATTTATCTTTAGTCATAATATTCTTTACTGAGCTAGTTGTGCTCACCCTTTTGTTTCATAATTCCTTTCAGGTAATAAAAGTGTAGCTGGGTCGAGCGGGGGATAGCGAGGAATAGAATGGTGGTCTATAGATGTTGAGGGTGAGGTGAATTTAACTTGGAAGGTGTGTTTTGCCACTATCATACAAGATGTCTAAATGACATACAACCTCGTGTCATCATAAAGACATGGTTGTGCTCATCCACTTCTTTGAAGTATATTTACAAGCACTACCTATATAATCTTGGTGTTTGTTTGGAGTATAATACCCAATTAGAGACAAGTGGAGATAATGATATGTCAAGAGAAGACTCACCATTGGGAAGAATATGATAGTAATCATCTCGCTTTTTTTTTCTTTGGGGTCTATTGGGTCAACCAAGATAATTACATGGCCATATGATATCTACCATAATCTAAAAGCATGGCCTCCCATGTATGAAGGTTTCTTGAGCACTTCCCAAAGATTCTAATTTCTAAAATGCAGCTTTTGACTATACCTTTATGTAAGGTGTCATTGTGACGTACACAGCTTGGTATATATTTGTATCCAAACTCACAAACATATGTGTTGTTGTTGTATTTTGCACGATAATTGTTATAATAAAGTTGTAGTTGTTTTCCGTACCATATATTTGGCGACTCAGAATGGGTTGGATGGATTGGACCTATTATGGGGTCGTTACATCTTTGGCCTGTAGTGCAAATATTAATGATTACCCGATGAATATCTTTGGCCCGTAGTGCAAAGATGAACAAGTGTTGAGATGAACATGACCAACTGGTGATACAAATGAATATCTTTGGCCCGTAGTGCAAAGATTAATATTTGATTCAAGATGTATATTGATTGATGTTACAGGGACAAAATATTGATGATGGACTTTTAAATTCATAGATGATAGTAGATTTCATTCTACTTAACTCTTCTAATGAATTGTTATTTTCGCTGCAGTTATTGATCTAAAACTTGTTGTCTATTATATTCTATCAGATTTTTCTCTGTTGAAGACTAAGGATAATTTGTTGTATATTATCTTAATCATATTATTCTTTACTGGGCTAGTTGAACTCACCATTTTCCTTTTTGTTCCATTTTTCTTCTCAGGAGGTGATAATTTAGCAGGGACTAGTCGGGATATAGAGCGATGATTCAAGATATCTGTTTTAGTAGTCCTCATTATTTTGTAAAATAGTGTATCAATAATTGTAATGAGGGCTTTATTTGAGTGTTGATATTGTCTAGAAGACAATATTTGTATTTAAACTCACAGTATGTGTTATCGCATTTTGTACGACAATTGTATTAATAAAGTTGTAATTATTTTTTGTACCATATTTTTGACGACTCAGAATGAGTGATGCATACCTATTTTGGGGGCGTCACAATAATGATGATAAAATTAGTCATTACTGAGAGCCATCATATGTTTAATTATTTTGTGATGACTTAAAAATTTTATCACAAAATACCTTCTTTTTTGTAATTGCAAATAAAAGTCGTCACAAAAATATATCTTTTTTAATGGTTGTCATGGCCGTCATAAAATATTATTTTGATTATTTCTTATATTAAAATATTAGTGATAGCTTAAATGCAATCACAAAAAAAAGTATATCTATAAGTGATGACTTAGTGCGTCACAGAAAGAAAATTTATTTTGCGTAAAAAATTTGGTGTGATTGACATGGCCGTCACAATTATAATACATCGATGACAATATTAATTATCACTAAGAGACGTCATATATACAATTATTTTGTGATTGCTTAAAAAGTCCATCATAAATTACTATCTTTTGTGATTGTTTTTAAAAACTGTCACAAAGTTCCGTTATGTATTCTTGTTTTTCTAGTAGTTGCAATCTTGTTTATGAATAAAATTAATACGTTAAAGATATATTTGAACTTTTAACAATTGCATGTTTGTGTTTGAACTTTGACATTGACAATATGGATATGTGTTTAAATTTAAGCAAAAGCCTTTATTATTATCTTTATTATAGTTTTAAAAAAAAATTACTTCTAGGCCCCGATCAGGCTCTGCCTGGGCCCTCTGGCCTCCTGCTTAGCGCCTTTTAAAATAGGATTAATTACATATATTAGTACATTTTTAAAAATAATTACAAAAATAAAACACACAAAACATAATTACAAAAATATTACACTTTTTTAATTTTATTTACAATATTATATTAATTATGAGTCCTTAATTAAAGGGATTAATAATTTTAATGGGGCATGTTTTTTTAAAATGCGTGATAACCGCCTAATATTGTCTGTGTAGGACTCTTCGTTTTCGTATAATTCCATTTACACGCTGAAACCTCTTTTCTCTGTCATTCCGTCTTTCTGCCTCTTTCTCTTTCATTCGTGTTTCAGTATTCTTCATTGTTTGTTATCGAAGTTCATAGCCATTTCGTTTTCGTTCTGTGTTCGTTCTGCGTTCTGTGTTTCGTTCTGCGTTCTGTGCCATTTCGTTCTGTGTTTTGTTCTGTGTTCATAGCCATTTCGTTCATAGATTTCGTTCTGTGTTCTGTGTTCTCTTTCATTCTGGTGTGGGTTTGTGTTATTTTTTATGTTATGTATAAAATGGTCGATACAAAGAAGAAAGATGGGAAGAGGAAGAGAATATCTGAGTGTGAGTCTGGCAATGACGAGAAGAAGTTTGCTGTGGATAGGAAGGGGAAGGAAAAGGATGCATGTCGAAAATCGAGTAAGAATGAAAATAGGCTGGTGATACACAGTGATATCAAGCATTCTCAAGTGCAGTTAGATTCTGAGCTTGACGTTCCTATAGTTAAGGCCAAAGGTCAAGTGCTTATCCAGAATATAATTTCAACACAGAGAAATTTAAAGGTGTGTTATTTTTAATTTACTTATGGTTACCATCATAGAATTATTTGGTTACTTATTAGTATATATTTGGTTATTGTGAATTATATTACTGTGTTACTTTTATGGATTGGTTACTTATTAGTATGTATTTGAGTTCTTGTGATATTATATTATTATTGTTTACTTTTATTGGTTGGTTACTTATTAGTATGTATTTGATTCTTGTGAATTTTTATTAGTATGTATTTGGTTAATGTAAAATAATAATTATTTGGTTACTTTTTTTATGTATTTAGTTCTTTGTAAACTTTTTAATGTTTTGGTTACTTATTAGTATGCTTGTGGTTCTTGCTATTTTATAGTTTGTTCTTCATTATATCGATTTTGGTTATTGTAATATTACGTTTATTTACTATTTTGTATTTTTATGCTTAATATGTTTTTGCCTCGGTATATATGTTTTAATAAATTGAGTTTAGTGTATAGGTTGTTTATGTATTGGTTACCATTAAAAGATGGTTTGAGTACCATCATAGAATTATTTGGTTACTTATTAGTATGTATTTGAGTTCTTGTGATATTATATTCTTGTGTTACTTTTATGGGTTTGTTACTTATTAGTATGTATTTGGTTCTTTGTAAATTTTTATTACCGTGTTACTTTTATGGGTTGGTTACTTATTAGTATGTATTTGGTTCTTTGTTAATTATTATTAGTATGTATTTAGCTCTTTGTAAACTTTTAATGTTTTGGTTACTTATTAGTATGTTTGTGGTTATTGTGATTTTATAGTTTAGTTCTTTGTTATATCATATTTTGGTTCTTGTCATATTACAATTTTTTACTATTTTGTATTTTTTATGCTTAATATGTTTTTTGCCTAGTATACATGTTTTAATAAATTGAGTTTAGTGTATAGGTTGTTTATGTATTGGTTACCATTAAAAAAGATGGTTTGGGTACCATCATAGAATTATTTGGTTACTTGTTAGTATGTATTTGGTTTATTGTGATATTATATTAATGTATTCTTTTGTTATGGGTTGGTTACTTATTAGTATGTATTTGGTTCTTTGTGAATTTTTATTAATATGTATTTGGCTCTTTAAAACTTTTAATGTTTTGGTTACTTATTAGTATGTTTGTGGTTATTGTGATTTTATAGTTTAGTTCTTTGTTATATCATATTTTGAATGCTTTGTCGTATTACAATTTTGTTACTATTTTGTATTTTTATGCTTAATATGTTTTTGCTTAGTATACATGTTTTAATAAATTGAGTTTAGTGTATAGGTTGTTTATGTATTGGTTAGCATTAAAAGATGGTTTGGGTACCATCATAGAATTATTTGGTTACTTGTTAGTATGTATTTGGTTTCTTTGTGTGATATTATATTAATGTGTTATTCTTTATTATGGGTTGGTTACTTATTAGTATGTATTTGGTTCTTTGTGATATTATATTCTTGTGTTAATTTTATGGGTTGGTTACTTATTAGTATGTAATTGGTTCTTTGTGAATTTTTATTAGTGTGTATTTGGTTCTTTGTATAATAATAATTATTTGGTTACTTATTTTTATGTATTTAGTTCTTTGTAAACTTTTAATGTTTTGGTTACTTATTAGTATGCTTGTAGTTCTTGTCATTTTATATTTTGAGTTCTTTATTATATTAGATTTTGGTTAATGTCATATTACGCTTTTTATTACTATTTTGTATTTTTTATGCTTAATATGTTTTTTTTCCTAGTATACATGTTTTAATAAATTGAGTTTAGTGTATAGGTTGTTTATGTATTGGTTACCATTAAAAGATGGTTTGGGTACCATCATAGAATTATTTGGTTACTTGTTAGTATGTATTTGGTTTCTTTGGATTTAGTGTATAACACTATTTTTTGTATAAATTTTGTTATATTGGTTACTAATATCTCATTCAATTATGGTTTTGTGTATTTACTGATTTATGGGATCTTTACTATGAGGAATGCAACCAGAAAATTCAATTGGAAAAGTAATATATTGGTGTGACATGGATGTCCCCATAATTATTGCCAAGAAATTGAATGAAAGTCAATTTGGAGAAGTTTAGGCAACATGTTTTGGAAATTTTTGGAGTTTGGTAAGCATCAAATGTATTCACAGATTATTCACCATGCTTTCTTGTAAGGGAGGTTCACCAAAGGGATGATGGTGAGATGTGGTTTTGTTTGGGGAGAAAAGGTTAGGTTTGACCGCTGCTGAGTTTTGTCGATTTACGGGTTGAGATGGCAAGAAGCAATGATGATATAAGTGCATATAAAGGTATCTGAAATTCGATTATTGAAAAATATTTTGGGGCGTAAGTTGTTACTAAGTAGTAGTATAGGTAGGATATTCCTAAGGTAGTTTTTGATGACGATGATGAGGCTATTAGGATGTCATTGATTTTTTGGTGTTTAATTTTATTCTTTCAGCAGTTTAAAAATTTTGTTGATGGGGCAATGGTCGATTTTTATGTTATGGCGATGTTAGCGATTTTCCTTGGGGAAAGTTGCATTTGAAATGACAAAGTACTCTTTGTCAAATGCTTTGAAGGCGTATATAAAGAAAGGAAGGAGTGGTGGTTCAACATATAATTTCTACAAAGACCATTATATTAAATTGTATAAGTTGAATGGTCTTCCATATGTATTTCAAGTATTTATGTTTGAAACCATTTCAACTTTTAAAGCTTGCGGTATATGCAACAACGAGCATCATCGGATGTCTTTTATGTAGATGGAAGGAGCTAGTGAAGCCCCTTTCAAATGACAAGTTGAATGATCCGGTATTTTGTTACGGGCGGTATGCGTGTATTACTAAGAATGCAATTGGATACCTTTAGTTAATGATTTGGTTACTGATTATTTTTGTGAAGTTTACTATTAACATAGTAGTTAGTTACCTTTATATACTAATTGAGTTACTGATTATATTATGTGTATGTTAACAATAAAAATGTTGTTGGTTACTAGAACATATAAATTTGGTTACCTTTATACATTTAGTTGGTTACTGATTTACATATATTTGGTTACCGAAGATATATGTTTTTTTGTTCTTGATTATGTTTTATGATTATTTATTTTATCTTTTTGTTATTGTAATTTTATAATGTTTGTCAGATGTTATACTGAAGTGTACTTATTGTTTTTCAGTTGAGGGTAAAAAGTTTGATTCCCACGGCTGAGGAGAATGAACGACTTGATTTGGGCGGGTTTCACTTTTTCAATGGGAAGGATGCTGACAAAAGGTGAAGGATGACAACATTGGATTTGATATATCGGTCATTAAAGATGCAATTGATACACGGTTACGGCCGTTGGAGAAAAAAGTTTTTGAAATTAAGAAAGACGTTATAAAATTGCGGGCTGATATTAAGGATGAGATCTGATTTTACACGTTCGGATATCACGAGACTTTAGGTTAATTATTAGAGATGAGTTCGGGGTTCAAAGATGGTGGGGTTAAAGAAGTTGATAGTGATTTTGATGATGATTACGATTACGATTACGATTACGATGAGGGTGGTGATCTTGATGATGATGATGAAGCCGATGATTACGATGAAGGCGATGATGTTGTTGATCGACATCTTTGGTGAGGTTAGTGATGATGGTTTGAAAGTGATGGGGTTGGTGATGATGGTTTGAAAGATGATGAGAAGAAGGATGAATTTGTAAATGAAGTTGGAAATGAAGGTGATGATGTTATGCTTGAAGACCGTCATTTTGTTGAGGATGTTATGGATGTTATGGTTGAAAACCGTCGTATTGTTGAGGATGTTGTTGAGGATGTTATGGTTGAAGCTCATCATTTTGTTGAAGATGTTGTTGAGGATGTTGGTGATGTGTCGATTTTGTTAAGAAGAAGGATGGTAATGAATCGATTATGGTAATGAAGTTGAACTTGATGGTATGGTTGAAGAACATCATGAAATAATAAGTAATGTTGTTCAAGAAATTGTCGAGGTTAGACTTTTTTTTGTTTGTTTTGTTTTGTGTTAGATGTCTTTTTTCATTTTTTAAAGATCGATTGATTGTTTTGTATTTTTAACAATTTGTTAAGAATGATGTTGACATGCCAACTTTTGACATTTTAAGCCAATGTACGGGGAAAGAAATTGTTGTTTATGTTCTTTGAGGTTGAGGTTAGTGTTATTACGACGTACCTACTTTTTTTTTTTTTACATGCTTTAGGTTTTGAGTTCTTGTTTTACCATTACATGCTTAAGGTTTTGGTTATTGTTTCAATTTTACTCAATATCCACTCATAAATATATAGTAACCATTATAATGTATCATAGTAACTAAAAGAGCATTAGTTAGTAATAACTATAATGTTTTATAGTAACCAATAATGCATTAGACAGTAACTAATATAGCATTAGACAGTATAATATTACCTATACATAATTAGTTAGTAACAAGTATAATGTTTCATAGTAACCATTACAGCATTAGACAGTAACCAATACAACAACAGATTTTTATGTGAAAATATAATTGTTTTCGTTACATTTTCTCACATTTGTAAAAGGGGAAAAAGTTTGAGGCGGAAAGCAAATCTGTATTGGATGAGATGGTTTTGACTACCCAGGATATAGTCCAGTGTGATGAATTGGAGAAGAGTGTCAATAGAGTCAGTGGCAGACCTGTGCGTGAACATTTAAAGAGTGCTGTTCTACAGTCTCCATATACAGGAACATTTGGGTCGGCTGGGTTATCGTCTAATGCATCGGGTGCTAGTCAAAGAGTTGCTGTTATTTCTGCATTTCCCAAGGTTTGCATGGATATGCCGTCCAAATTTGAAGAGGCGTTGTTTGAACAGTGGTTTAAAATAGGACTTAACAACAGGAAAAGGTTTGTTTTTCTTTGTTAACAATGTTATAGTTTTTTATGAAACAAATAAATTTGCTTTTGGGTAGTGTGTATATTAACATGGTGATTGTTAATGTCAACGTGTATACTAATATGTTTTTATATTGAAGGATGGACAAATTTTCTGGGAAGAATGACATTATCGAACCTGCTTTTGTATTTGGGTTCATCCCAATTTCATCTAAAATGTGGTTTTATAAATTAAAGACTCTCGGCAATGGTTGAGCGATGATGTGAGTTCTTTTTTTTTTTAAAATTATTTTTCTATATTTATGGTTACATTATTTATTTGTTTATGTAAATAGCTTTAATGATGTTGATTCTTTATTATATATCTGCTTTTATTCTTGTCGTATGACTTTTTTATTACTATTATATTACTGTTTTATTACTATCATACAACTATTTGGTTACTATTATATAATTGTTTGGTTACTATCATAAATATTTTATATATATGTTGGTTACCATCATATAAAATGATATGTTAATATTTAAGCATGTTTTGGTTGCTATGATATGAGTGGTTGGTTAATGTCATATATATGTTTTGTTATTATTATATATATTCTTGTTTGGTTACTAGTATACGACTATTTGTTTACTATTATATAATTGTGCAGTTACTATGATATATGTTTTATATATGTTTTGGTTGCCAACATATAAATTGATATGTTACTATATAAAACATGTTTTGGTTGTTATGATATAAGTGGTTGGTTCTTTGTCATATAAGCTTTGTTTTATTCTTGTCTATATAACCTGTTTTTTGTTATATTATATTTTTGTTTTGGTTACTATGTTACAATTGTTTGGTTACTATTATATAATTGTTTGGTTACTATCATGTATGCTCAATATATGTTTTTGTTACCATCATATAAACCGATATTTTGATATATAAACATGTTTTGGTTATTATGACAAAAGTTGTTGGTTACTATTATATAACTGCTTTTGTTGATGTCATATAACAGCTTTTGTTACTATCATATTCTTTGTTTGGTTATTATATTACAATTGTTTGATTACTATTATATAATTGTTTGAGTTACTATCATATATATATATATATATATATATATATATATATATGTGTGTGTGTGTGTGTTTAGCATTATACATGTTTATGTTTTTTTTAAATTATGTTTTTATAGTTACGGTTACATTATTTAGATGTTTAATTAACTAGCGTTATGATGTTGGTTACATTGATTATATAATGATATTTTTCAACACTATTAATATTTTTTTTTTTTTATTCAAAGATATCAATGTTGCATTATATTACTTAGTAAATTGGCGGACATTACGATTTCATGCATATAAGGGCAACGACTACGGTTGTTGGTTCCATTCCAAGATGACCTCTCTTTTTTGAAGAGTATACAAATAAAAATGCGAGATAAGCGTGTGTTATGCAAGGCGGGGTGATGTCACTGAGTACATTCATGGACTGTTTATGGATGTAAACACACCATGGAAAAATGTTGACTATGTTTTGTTCCCCATACATATGTCATCACCGGACCATTGGTTTTTGTTAACGTTTGATGTGCATCGTGAGACGCGTCTAGCTGCTTATAATTCTCTGCACCCAAAAGAAATCCATGCAAACAAAAATCATGGATGTTTGTGAACCTTATATATTTATTCTTCCCACTTTATTGCGCAAGATTGGATTTTGGAGGGATAGGAGTGACATTGACTTTAGCAGCGAACCGTATCGCAATAAGCAGGAAGATGACATAATTGAGTTAGAATTTGCAGAGTCGGTTCCTGAACAAGTGGATGGGTAAGGGTTACATTGTTTTCAATTTTTGAATTATTATATTTAATTATTTTGGTTACTGTCATATAATTTGTTTGGTTACTATGTTGTAAATGTTTGGTTACTGTATAAACTGATGTGTTATATATAGGTTGTTTCTAGTATTGATTTTGGTTATCTTTTGTGCATTTGTACAGTGATTGCGGGTTGTTTACAATTTGTTTTGCTAGAGCATGTCATTCATCGAAAGATTGATGAAATCCTATTCCATTCCCCATTCATGTGATATCGGAAGAAGTTATGCACAAACCTATATATATGCATGGAAGGAACAAACAATTGGAGGGATATGAGGCCAGCGAGAGAATTTCCAGGAAGATTTGTTCCAGATTTTGATTAGTTCAGATATTGTTGTGTTGTCAGTATGAATTGTGTTTTGTATTTTTATTTTTTTAATATACACAGCAATTTTGTATGGTTCATTAAGGATGATTACTGAATCTTATATAGATGGGATTTCATATGTTATTATAATATCAGTTTTGGAATTAATTTTGTGTGTTGTTGGTATTTGATTCGTTTTAGGCTGTGTTTGCTACATTATATTGAAATGTACAGTTGGTAACCAAATATATATAAAAGGGTAACCAGCTAATGTTTTGATAGTAAACGAGATGTACAATATTGTTTCCGGGACATATAAATGTTGTTAAATGTTTCAGGACATATAATTATTGTTAAATGTATAGGTGAGATTATACATCAGTTAACAAAAAAAAATTGTTTTGGTGATTGTTATCTAAATATTTGGTTACCTATTTGTTATATTTTGTTTATTGTTATAACAAATAAGTAACCAAATAGTTTACTCTTATGGTCACCATATATTATGTTTATACAAGTAAACAAATTGTAATAAAATTTGATAAAATCATTATATATCTGTTAACATAAATATATGTTAACAATATTTGTTTTAGTTTGTATCAAAGCGATTATAAATTTGTATCACGAATGTTATGAATTGTTAAATGTATGTGTTTTTTTTTAGTGTATCATCATGATGGAAACACATTAATTTTAATTAAGAGATTTCATTTTATATATGATTGTCATTTGTATAACTATCATATTAAATTAAATATATTTTTGAGATGTTCATTGGTATCCAAATTGTTATATAAGAGTAACCATTTGATTTTATGTTAAGAACCAAATAATTTACAATTTATATTTGGAATAATTGTCAAGTAAACAATGTACTTTTTGTGGGTTCCCAATTGTATTGGTAACTCATAATGAATTCGTAAATCAAATGCTTTAATCAATAAAAATGTTTGATATTGTACAAAATCAAAATGTTACCATCTATGTGGTTTATGGTTAATGATAGTAAACAATTATATATACATGTATCTACACTCTTAATGTAAATGCATTATATCGTGGTTTTTTGGTCTTAAAACCGGGATTATTGCAAGTTTTCTGTTGTGTCCTTTCTCTTGCTTTTCTTTGCATTTGTTTTGAATTTTGATTTCGGATCCGTGTTTGTACCTCCTACTTTTGGTCTTCCAAATTTGGTCTTCTTGTGTTCGGTGGTTTTACAACCATATTTCTTACTTCTTCTGGTACATCCCAGTTTTCTTTGTCATCTAACGGCATGATTGAAATTTTAATATGTGTCGACCAAAGTTGTTTTATAGTATTTTTTGAGCAAAATCATAATGACTCAAGTTTCATTTGCTTTCATAATTAAAGAAAGCAGATGCGACACATGGCATCTCATGGTACTGAAATTTTTCACATGTGCATGTTCTTTGGTCGATGTCCACAATATATTGTTTGACGACATCGTAAACAGTAAAAATCACCAAGTTTGATGTCTCAACCTACATCACAAATTAACTTTTGTTAGAATAAAGTACAACTGGAATCATTTTCATTATCTGAAAAAAGAATACATATTAAATCAAACAACTCAATGTTATAATTACAAAACAAGTAACTAAGCATTAACCAACTTAGCAGTAACATTATAATTATATAGAGTAACCAAATAAGCATCAGTTAGTAACCAATATAATGATACTATTAATAACCAACTTAGCAGTAACATTTTAATTATTAAGAGTAACCAAACAAGTATCACTTAGTAACTAATATAATGATACATAGTAACCAACTCAACAGTAGTCGGTAACCATTGTAATGATATGTATTAAGCAATTAAGTATTAATTGACAACCAATATAATATTTTATAGTAACCAAGTTACCATTAGCCAGTATACAAGTTATTATTAGTTAGTAAATATTATAGTGTAGCACAGTAACCAAATTAGCATTAGACAGTAAACAATTCAATATTAATTTGTAATATTATGCAGTAAGAAAGCAGTATTAATAAGTAACCAGTATAATGATACACAGTAACCAAATCAAAGTGTCAAGTAACCATTATAATGTTTTGCAATAAGCAATTAGGTATTGGTTAGTAACCAATATAATATTATATAGCAACCAAGTTATCATTAATCAGTAAACAAGTCAGTATTAGTCAGTAAACATTAAAGTTTAACAGAGTAACTAAGTCAAAGATTAATCAAGAAACAATTCAACATTAATTAGTAATATTATGCAGTAATCAAGAAAGCATTAGTCAGTAACAAATACAATATAAAAATTAATGCAATAAATTATAATTTGTATTTGTTACCTTAAGTTTCCTTGATTTAATGATATTAGATTGCAATCTTTCTTCAGCTGTTGTGAAAAGTGTTGTGAATGTTGATAGGCGCACTTGTTTGTTTGTGAAATACCATCTTTGAACCAAGCAACGTAGGCATTCAATCATTGATGCAACCGGAAGATCCCTAATCATATTAATTGCGTTGTTAATAGATTCTATGCGGTGTTTGAAGTCATTGTTGAGTATCTCGCTTACAGATCCACGGAGCCTGGTGCACTTTTCCAACTCGACCTCTTCCTCCAAATATGTCCTTATTCGAGGATCAATTGCATCAAGTTCAAATGTGTGTTTTTGTTGAATTGTTCAATGTCAGATGCTCTATACGCCCCGTTGTAAGCTTGTTTAAGTTCTTCTCTTCTCTCTTTGAATCTATTTTTATATTTTTTCAGATATGGTATGTGCAGAAGCATGCATGACATCCGGAAACACATAATTCGGTCGTTGTATTATTGCTTCATGTCTATCTCGAAACAATGCATTGGCCTTCCCTTACTCCACAAGCGCTTCTTAAATTCATGAAAACCATCTCCAAGATAATTCATTTTCATTTGCCAACCATCGCAAAAAGCAATCGGAACAATGTTTGGTTTGCATCTTGTGTGCTTGCTTATCGATGATTGTCCTCCGTAAGTTGATTGTATGAATGTGCCATCGATTACAATAATTGGAAAGCAATGATGCCATGCTTGAATGGATGCTCCAATGGCAAAGAACAAATATTTGAAACGAGCATTTGTTTCTAACTCAAGAGTCGTGATTTAACTCATTATGAAACATCAACATTATCAATAGAATTATAAGTAGTATAATGCTACAAAACGACCAAGACAAAGATTAGACAAGAACTAAATTATTGTCATACAAGAACTAAGACAAAGATTGGACAATATAATTTTATACAAGAAACAAGACAAGAGTAGAGATGTAACCAATGTATTTAATGTCGAAGATCCAAGTCAACATTCACAAGAACCAATTATCCAAACATTAGCAAGAACTAAAACAAGAAGGAATATATTGTTATACAAGAACTAATCAAGAACCAATATATTGTTACACAATCAAGAACTAATATCTTCATTACACAAGAACTAATACAACATTAGTCAGTAATCAATAAAACATTAGACAGTATAATGTTACAAAGTAACCAACATATTTGTTTACAGTAACCAATACAACATTAGATAGTATAATGTTTTTCAAAGAACCAAGACAACATTATACAAGAAATGACATTTTCTATACAAAGAACCAAGAGTCATAGCGTGAGATAAGAACCAAGATAGCATTAGACAAAGAACCAACATATTGTCTTACATGTACCAAGACAAACATTAGATAGTATAATGTTTTCAAAACATAAAGACAACATTATGCAATAAAACAACATATCGATATACAAAGAACCAAGATATCATTAGCAAGAATAAATGATTATAAAGTAACCAACATATTTGCTTACAAAGAACTAATACAAAGATTAGATAGTATAATGTTTTTCAAGAACTCAAGACAACATTATACAAGAAATAAAGATTTTTCTATACAAAGAACCAAGAGTCATAAAGCAGATAAGAACCAAGATAAGATTAGACAAGAATCAACATATTGTCTTACATACGTACCAAAGACAACATTAGATAGTATAATATTTTCAAGAATAAAGACAAACATTATGCAAAGAAACAACATATTGATATACAGTAACCAAGATATCATTAGGCAGTAATAAACAGTTGCATTACAGTAACCAATGTATTTGCTGAGTAAACATTAATATAAAAAATCAGTAGAACTCATTTAAAATTATAAATATGAGGTAGGTAAGCAATGCACATTATAGCAACCAAATCAGTTGAATTGAGTAATCAACTAATCATGAAAAATAATAATGTATTTTAAATTATTACCTCGATTTGTTTTCTGCAGCATGTGTAACCATGATGGGATCAATGAGTAGTCGTGTGGATTTCCTCTTACCTTTTCTAACGCTTTCTCCTTCGATCTCCATGCTTTTTGGTAAGAGATAGACACATTATATTCTGTCATCATGTCCTCGACAATATCGGTTGGTGTGTATATTTTCTTCAAATTTGTTAATTTACGATTATGCATTCACGACCAACTCACTATTTGCTCATCTGTGGTCTCCCCAAAGAATACGTTGATCGAACACGTGTGAATGTCATTGAATTCCCTCACCTTGAACAGACCGGTTTTTCAATACTTGATGCTCTCATCTTCCATTTGCAATTTTCATCATCTACGCACACTCAGCAAGAAAAGTCTCTACGACCGCTTAGATTGAACTTTGTGTTATTCTATTTTTCTTGATTGAATGCGACCTCATGATTGTGATAGGATTTTTTTCTTTGTAGGTTTGATGTAATTTTACGTCCACGCTCATTCGGATCTGTTATTACATCATCATATCGTTCTTCCGTGTATGACTTGTCGTATGTCATTCGCATCTCGTTGTTGTTCCATAATTTTCATTGCAAGTCGATCAAGATATTGCGTTACGATTTGGGAATCTTGTGTTCTTCATCAGAACTAGTCTTTGAATTCCTTGTGTTGATCCGATTGGCGTTACATTGTGAACAATGATTCTTCTATATTTGTCGAGTTACGCAAGATTGTTTGTCGGTAGCTTCCTTTTCCAATATCTATAATCAGTGGGAATTTTCCTTGTTCATCAGATTTTTTACTGACTTCAATAAAGAATCTCAATGTTGCTTCATCTGATATACAGATTGGTGGAATGTCGTTTTTGATGTGAGATTTGATAGATAATGTTGTTGTGTTTGTGTCATCCGTAATGCAATGCATATCATGTTTTGCATTTCTCTGAACGAACAAGTTGAGGGAACTAGTATGCCAGTAACTTCAAAGTTGGTGTACTGGTTACTATCAGTCCATGTACCGTTGAAATAAAGCAAAACAGGAATCATTTCCATTGTCTGAAAACAAAATATGCATTGCGATAGTAACAAAATCAATGTTAATCAAGAACAAAACTATATAATGTCAAGAACCATAAAATGAAATACATTTGTACTATCATTCTACAATTGAAACAACCAGTTTAATATTTTTTTGTTAGCAATTAAATTATAACAGTTGTATGAAGGTAACCAATGTAGCCAATTAATTTCCATCATAATAAAATAAACCAATATAAATTAATCAAATATTGCACATTAATAATATCAACATTATACAAGAACAAAAATTTAATGTGAGACGAGAACTTACACATGTTTATTTAGTAACCATAGGATAAAAAACATTTTTAATTTACTTGTTATATTAAAAACAACCAAAGATAATGGGTTTGTGGGCATTTAAATGCTAATTGTTGTAAGAATGTAAGCAATGTGGTTAACAAGTGACTATTAATATAAAAATATAATTATAAGCATAATTAGATTAATTCAAGAACTGAGATCGTAATTAATAAGTATCCATTTTATTTGTATATAATATCTAAATAAGTATTATTCAAGAACTTGATATAATGTTAATCAAGAACTAACTCAAAGATTAGTTAGTAAACATATGCATATAAATGTTCATACATAGGAAACTATATACATATAATTATTAGACGTATACCAGTATATTGTTACATAGTAAACTATGAAGCATTAGATAGTAACTAATAAATCAGTATATAGTATGATGTTGCAAAGTAACCAACATATTATTAGACAGTAGCCAACATAATGTCATATAGTAACCAAGAAATCAATATGCAATATAATGTTACAAAGTAACCAAAACATCATAGTAACCATTTTAAGTGTGACTCAGTAACCATATGAACACCGTAGTAACCACAGGTAACTATATGCATACGAAATTGAAACACACATACCTCAGTGCTCAGAATTGTATCGATATTGCTGTGATTGTTTTTGGTTACTGCTCTTGAAGTAAATGATGATTTTGTATACTATTTCGTCTTCTTCGATCTTAGATGTTTGTCGCGATATCAGAGGTGAGTGGAAAGGCAATCGTCGACCGAAGATTTGGCAATCGTCGACCGAAGATCTTAGATCTTAGATGTTTGTCGCGATCAGAGTTGTTGTGATTGTTTATGGTTACTGATCTTGAAGTAGATGTTGATTTTGTATACAATTTCGTCTTCTCCGGTTGATATTTTTGACGCGATCTCAGATGCGAGTATAACAGCAATCATCGACAGAAAATTTGACCTTTTTCGATATCAAAGATATCAAAGTTGAATGTTGTTCGGTTGCTTGATTTTAGGAGCGGTTATTGTTAGATAGGACATATTTGATAACTTTATTATTGTGTTGTTTTATTTTTGTAATTATGTTTTGTGTGTTTTATTTTTGTAATTATTTTATAATTGTTGTATATTATTGTTAAGGACCCTTTAAAATATTGCAATAACATGACCAAGCTCTAAAGCATACAATGAATTGTGTTATCAAAAATCAAGCAAAACACAATTGTAAAAATAAGATCAATTTGTTCAGAGCCCCAACAAAGCTGAAGCTTCATACAAATTTTATTAAAGTGTGTATGTTTATTTGGTTAACACCTAATAACAGTGTGACTACAAAAATAATTAGGATTTAGGGCTACCCGTATAACAGTGTGCTTCAATTTAGGGCTTAAAAAAATTAGGATGTCTGTAGTGTGACTACAAAAACAAATAACATTTAACCTTTAAACTGAAGTAACAATGGAGGAAGAAGAACACAATAGGTAGAGGCTCATACCAGTCGCCGCCGAACACCACCAATTCTCTGTGGATCTAAATTCGGTTTATCTATGGAGAGAAATTGAGAGTTTAAAGCTAAATGAAGGCTTCAAAATAGATGATTTCGAGAAGATATATTAGGGCTTTAATTAAGAAATGAGGCTGAGGAGATGAAGTTGGGAGATTTTAGGAGATGCGGCTGAACCATCGTTGAGAATTGTGAGAAAAAATGATGGAAAGAATGAGAGTGGAAAATAGCTGGTGGGCTACTAACTTAAAAAAAAAATTATTTTCGACGAAATTCCGCTAACATTACTTCCATCGAAATTATCCTAAACTCGACGAACTCTTCAGTCGGACTTCATATATATTCTGTTGAAATTAGTACGCACACTGTCGAGAACACTTCGCGCCAAATGATGCGCACCGGACTTTAACACTATATTTTACTCAAATTGAGATTAGGGCTCAATCTTCTCATATATTTTTTAATAATCTCTCTATCCCTTTTTATTTATCTTTTTAGAGAGAGATTTTTCTTCCTTTTTATTGGTCATTCGTAGATTTTAAGAAAGCATTAAGTTTTTATTTTTTCATATTATTATTTATGATTAAAGGTTAATTTATTTCTCGCTCATCTTTTAAATAAATTTTAGAAGTTAATATTAAAAATTTATACTTAATTTAGTCAATTAAATACAATATTAATTATATTTCTTAATTTATGTGCATAACATTAAAATATAAATTAAAAAAAAATATTACAAGAAACAAAAGGAAGAAACATTGTACCGTTGTTGTCATGTAGAGTATTTATTATTTGACCATGGACAAACAAAGTTATTATATCGGATCCAAATTCTGTGAAGTTTAACTTCATTGAAATTGATCAATCAATTAATCTGATCTTGACATACGAGAGAGAAATCACCTTCCTACCACATGCGTTAATTAATCATTATTGATGAATTGACTAAAATTAACTTCATACTAACCACTCCCTATTACATCTGTCTCTTAATATATGTTGTTTAAAATTATGAATAAATATTAAGGAAATAATTATATAGTATTAAATATAATATTAATTGTCTATAGTATTCTTATATTAAAAAAATGATGTTATTTATTAGACAAAAAATAGTGAAAAAAAATAAAATTATATTTAATACTTCGAATAATATTAGAAAATATGCAATTAATACTTTTTTGAAATTTTTAAACGATAAATATTAAGAGATAAAAATACTTTTCTACAACGAACAGAGCGAGTACTATTTAGATCGGGACGGCGTACAGTTAATGTTTAGTGTCAACTGCCACGTATATTTTGAGATATTTTTAAATTTAAAATAAATAATGATTTTTAATTAATATATAACATTTATTTTTACACTGATTAAAATTATAAAAAAATATTTATTTTAAATTTAAAAAATTTATTAAATTTATTTTTTAAAATAATAATAATAATCAAATAAGTACTATATTATGAACCGCTTAGATCTCTGTAGCATCTGCATCAAACGACAACTATTCCATTAGCGAATCTCTTTCTCCGACGAAGGATTTTGTTCTTGGGTCACCAACGGGTCTTCCTTATTTTAAGCTTCACGTATTCGACCCCACGCACGCAGCAAAACCAATGCATAATCAAGATTCTCCCAAAGCAAATTAATCGTGGCCGTCAAATGAATATGATAGACGATTAATATCTCTATCAGAAACAATAAATTATTGATCGACGGTAGTAAGAGAATAAGCACATGATCCGCTATACTGATGTGTTTCACACGAGTCTCTAAGTGCTGTACGCGCACTAAGGTGCGTGATGCGATGAAATTTTTGACTGTAAAAACGAGTTTGAAAAGATTTTATTGGTAAAGAAATATTACAAAAAAATAATATATATTACGAATGTTTACATCGTAATATATTACTAATCTCATGAACTAATAAATTTTATAATAATAATTTGATTTAAATTTATTACAATACATAACAAGATTAAAAAATTGATAAATGTATTAACCTTTTGAAGTTAAGTTGCATATTTTTCAAAATTAAAATTAATGTATTTTTTTAATTTTAACCAAATCAATTATAAAAATTATAAAAAATTACTAAGTACTATTATAATCAAAAGTTAAATAAATAATGTTAGAATGTGAAACACTGATACCAAACAATGGTCAGGGTCAAGTTAAATATTAGGAGGGTGTTTGATAAAAATTGAAAGAATCTAAATTTGAATGAGCTGAATTTGAAAAAAAAAAAATTGTTTGATAATTAACATGTTTGAAATGACAGAATTTTATTATTTTACTCCTCTAAAAAAATTTAAAATTGTTATAAATTTATTTAACATTACTTAATATAATAGTTAATATTTTTTTAATTTTTTTTACTTTATTCAGCTGCTCATTCAACCATTCAACCAAAAAATTTTGACTTAGTCATTCAACTCAATCATCTGACCGATTCAGCCATTGAGTCATTCATATGTATTCAGTCATAAACAAACAACCCCTAAGTGTGACTATACTAGACCTACACCACATCCACCATGGGCAAGGTGAGGCAATCTTAACTTCCTAAACCTGGGACTTAATTATATACCTATACATATATCAGACTGAGCTATAATTAATCTCGTAATGATAAGATTATTCTTACAACAGATCTTAGTCGTTCATCCGTTAGATAAAAATAATCTATCATCCACAATTTAATATGGGAATATCGCAGTTTAATTTTGTGAACAGAAAATTATCCAAAATACCCCTCCAAAATCAATTTTTTATAAAGTTTTTTGGACTCTACAGTATTAAACTGCGGATGCTAAATTCAAATTTTTTAAAAAAATACAAACTCCGCATTGTATTAAAATGCAGATGCCACACCAATTTTCCAGTTCTTTTACCTCATCTTCCGCTTTGTTGTAAGGATAAACATAAATTTATAACGTTAGTTACGATTCAGTCCCTTATATATATAAATAAATTCATAAATTTTATCATCTATTCAAAAAAAAAATAATTTGACATGATGTTTTTAAATATAATTAGACAATTGATATTTTGACACGTATGGTTCATATATTAGTAAATTTATTGAATTTTTATTAATTTATATGTAAGAAAATATGAAATATTGATATGAAAATAATCTTTCCCTATAATTAATGATCATATACGCGTGGATTTGACGGAGTCGGTGGAGAGTGGGAGGGGACATGTTTGACCAAAGAGTAGATGCAGAAGGCTCATGAGTACCCAAGAAACAGAAGCAGCAGAGCAGAGATTCCCCTTGGCCTGCAGCATGTGATTTTCTCTCTCTCTATTTACTTTATAGCATTTGGATGACAACTCTTTCCTCACTGTCCCTCTGACACCCTCGAGAAGCGAGAATTTTGTCATCATAACCTACCCTTCAATCTACTCATTTTTTTTCTCCAATCTTCTTAATCTTCTTTTTAGTTTTAAAAAAAATATCATTATTTTTTTTATGTATTTTTAATATTTTCATATAATTTTTTTACACATAAATATAGGATCCATTATATTTTTTAATGAAACAGAATCACGTAAAAATATTTAAAATACATGTAAAAATATTATTTAAAAAAAAAAAGAAATTCTCAAGTTTTTTGAATTATCACTTTCCACCTGCGTGTTAATATATTAATTAACTGACCAAAATTAATTTCGTGCTAATCACTACCGTTCTTCTTGATAGAGAAAAAGATTCAACCATCTTATAATTATGCATATATATTTTGAGGTATGAGGAACTCTTATTAATGCACAAGAGTATAAGTTTTTGATTTTTTTTTGTATTGATCAATTAATTAAAGTTAATTTTATACTAACCACTTTTTGTTATTATCTTTTATTAATTATGTTTTACAATATTATCTTATTTATATTTATTAATTCTAATTTTATAATTTTTGGTAGCTTTTTTTATGAATGCACACGGAAATCATATTTATAGACTTTTATGCTGGGAATTGTTATTTCTATAAAGGAAATTTAATATGTTTATAAGATTTTACTCGGATAAATGTGGTTCCATCTAATACTCATGTAAGAGAAATATTATAAAATTATAATTTTTTTTTTTTTTTTTTTGTGAAAATATCAACTATCTTTATGTTTCATAAAAGAATTTTTATTAATAATAATATACTCCCTTCGTCCCTTTTTTTAAATGTCGCTTTAGAAAATATTTTTCTCTCTTAATATTTATCTTTTGAGAATTTCAATTAAGTACTAATTATGTAGTTTCTAATATTACCCCACATATTAAATATAATTTTGTTTCTTCCACTATTTTATGCCCAATAAGTAACACCCTCTTTTTTCAATACAAATATAATATAGACAATTAACATTATATTTAATGTTATCAAATTATTTTTTTAATACTTGTGCACAACTCTAAAACGATACTACCTCCGTTCTTTAATATAGGTTGTTTTAGAGAAATATTTTTGTTCCTAAATATAAGTCGTTTAAAAATTTCAAGTAAGCATTAATTGATTAGTTTCCAATATTACCCCAAGTAATAAATATAACTTTGGTTCTCTCACTATTTTTTGATCAATAAATAATACTCTCTTTTTCTAATACAATGGTAATATAGACAATTGATAGTATATTTAATGTTTTATAATCATTTTTTAATACTTGTGCACAACTCTAAAACGATATATATTAAGGAACAGAGAGAGTATATGTTAAAGTACGGAGAGAGTATAAAAATTACTCATTTCGTTCCTTATTAAGACATTTTAGAGAAGTATTTTTGTCCCTTAATATATGACGTTTTAGAATTTCAAGTAAGCATTAATTGCTTAGTTTTCAATATTACTCCAAGTATTAAATATAACTTTAGTTCTTCCACTATTTTTTCTCCAATAAATAATAATATCTTTTTCCAATGCAAGTGCAATATAGATATTTAATATTATATTTAATGCTATACAATCATTTTCTTAATAGTTGTACACAACTCTAAAAAGTCTTATATTAAGGGACGGTGACAATACATGTGTATAAATTTAAATTCATAATTTTATTATCACGTCAACTCTATTTTTATCTAACAATTTATTTTATCATTTAAGTGTAACCAAAACAAACATACATTGTTTTTACAACTTACTCTTATTTTTGAAATAAAAAAAGAGCATTTATAAATGAAAAGAAAAATAGCAAAAAAAAATAATAAAAGAAAACAAAAGAAAAGAAAAAGGACAGATATTTACATCCTTTACCCCCATTGAAAATTACATACATAGGCCCACTTACCGTTCGTTAACTTAGTTTATTCACTCCTCTAAAACAAAAATCAAATCTACCTGTCCAACGGATCCGGATCCTCTATGTGAGAATTTTTTTGTAAGGATTTTATGAGAGTTTTGTTATGACATTGACAACACATTAAAAAAAAATTTAATGGCTCACAGTTTTTTTTTTTGTCTGTGTATCAAAACGATGTCGTTTGGTGGCTTTTAATTTTTTGTTAACTTGTAAAAAAAAAACCTATCAAAACGACGTCGTTTTAATACACAGACAAAAAAAAAAAAGAGTTGTGAGCCATTGGATCTCCTTTTTGATGTGTTGTCTACCCCACATCAAAATCCTCACAAGATCCTCCTACTAAATATAATAAATATCTTAATTTGATTTTTATAATTAAATTAATAATTTTTAAGATTATTTATAATTTATTATGATCATAATTATTTATTATATATTTTAAAATTTATTAATTTAAAAAATAGGCAACCTAACCGTAACGGGAAAGAGGGAGTAATAATAACCCTTTTTCCTCCTCTTATAAACTCACCTTCCTCACTCGTCTTTTGGTTAAATATATGCTATCAAGAAGAAAGGAGAAAGTCACGCTTTCTTTCTTATCAGAACAGCCATGGAAGTAATGCTGCTCAGATCTCTCTTTTTTCTGCTCTTTATCTCCCTCTTGACCCTCCACATTTCAGGTAAGCAACCCCAACTCTTTCTTTCATCCACCCAAAACTCCTTTTTATTATACAAATAATTAGCATCATTTTTTCTCTTCTTTCTAGTTTTTACATGTAGAAATAAAATATAATTGACTTTTATGCATCTTCTAACTTGAGATGAAACAAAAATGCTATTCCAATATTCACATTTACTACTTTTTTTCACCTTATAAAATGGGGAGTGCCTAGCATAAAATTAATTCTGGAATTTATCAATTTATTCATGGTAACGATCTTGTAAAATGGGTTTATGGTGCTCTACCCTTTTTATTTTTTTCTTCAAAAAAAGATAACTTAATTAACACTATGTTTAAAAAGATTTATATTGTGATAAAAAATGTGACTTGTGTCTACTAGCTGCAAAAATTGGTCTGTTGCTGATGAATTGATTTTTAAATCTCAGCCACAACAATAACCATATACAACAAGTGCACCCACCCAGTGTGGCCCGGAATCCAACCCGGCGCAGGCAAGCCAATCCTCGCCCGGGGCGGCTTCAAGCTTCGGCCGAAGAAATCCTACACTCTGCATCTTCCCCCTGAGTGGTCCGGCCGGATCTGGGGCCGTCACGGCTGTGCATTTGATGCCTCCGGTCGTGGAAAGTGCGCCACCGGTGATTGTGGCGGAGCCCTATTCTGCAACGGCATTGGCGGCACTCCTCCGGCCACTCTTGCCGAAATCACCCTCGGCAGCGGCCAGGATTTCTATGATGTCAGCCTTGTTGATGGGTACAACTTGGCCATCTCCATTACCCCTTTCAAAGGCTCCGGCAAATGCACCTATGCCGGCTGTGTTAGTGATCTGAACATGATGTGTCCAGTGGGACTTCAGGTATATATATATATATATATATATATATATATATATATATATATATATATATATATATATATCCTAAGAGAATCAAATTTTTTCGTAATGATATTTTATCAATCCAGTGTTCGATTGGTGAAACATTCAATTTAGCGCCGGAAATACTAATCCAGCACAATATACAAAATATACCATGCGCATAAATGTGTACCATTGCATTGGATTGGTATTTCTAGAGCAATTGGAATTACTAATAATCCAGCACAATACAGATCTATGTCGTTCAATTGTTTGGGCTGGATTGATATTTCCAACACTGAAAATATCAATTCCTTGTTAGGTAATGACATTTTTAGTGTAGCAAGTGATTCATCCATGTGAACTTGTTATATACTCCCTCCTTCTCTTAATATAAGTCGTTTTAGAGTTTGTGCATGAGGATTAAGGAAATGATTGTATAACACTAAATATAATGTCAATAGTCTATATTGTATTTGTATTATTGGAAAAAGGTGTTATTTATTGGACAGAAAATAGTGTGAAAACCAAACTTATATTTAATACTACTTAATATTAGAAACTAAACAATTAATGTTTAACAGACAAAACTGTTTCTTTAAAACGACTTATATTAAAGGACGGAGTGAGTACTATGCAACATAATTTGTACATTACTTTACTAGAATCACTTGTACTAGAATATAACTGCCCTTATATATTTTGATAAAAACGGTTTAATTCAACTCGATAAAATATGGATGGATCGATCATACATTACAACCTATCAATGGTTTGTCTAGGTAAATTAGACAATTTTTGCCTAATAACTTAACGTTGATACAAGCTTTGACTCCCTTTATCTTTAGGTGCGATCTCATGACAATCGGCGAGTGGTGGCGTGCAAGAGTGCTTGCTTTGCCTTCAACTCCCCGAGATATTGCTGTACGGGAAGCTTTGGGAGTCCGCAATCGTGCAAGCCTACAGCATACTCGAGGATATTCAAGACCGCGTGTCCAAAAGCTTATTCTTATGCTTATGATGATCCCACTAGTATTGCTACTTGCACTGGTGGTAGTTATTTCCTCACCTTCTGTCCTCACCATTAGTCTAGCTTAGCTTAGTTATATTTTCTGTCTCTTACTAGTATTATACTATTATTACTGTTTGATGAGCATGTTGTTAGATTTCCTTAATTTGATTTTGGATTTGGCTACAAGTTTAATGGGTAGATGAATGAATATGATCGGAATTGGCTTTTTCTTTTGAAGTACTTTTGGTAGTTTTAGGTTTTGTTCGATTTTTAGTGTTCGATTTTTAGTGTTTAGATCATTATACGTTTCACAATATTTTTGTATGTTTATGTTCTAGTTGTAAACGTTGGGTTTGAAATAAGTTGATGTTAAACAAATAAAATTTTTAAATATGTTGTTTGGGGCATTTGAAACCCATTTGGAATGCTATTTAATTTGAACCATTAATTATTGGCTGCTGATTGTGAATTCATGAACGAGCCTTGAATTTAAATCTCAAATTGTGTGTTTCTAATGACACGAGACCTCTGACAATACGAACATATTTAAGTAATTGTCTAATTGTAACGAGAACATTAGACACGAGAATTTTAGTTCTGTAACAAGCAGTTAAAAAGGAAAATCGTCGCTATAGATCCTATAGCAACGGTTTTTATCACTGTTATATATTTATAACGACACTTTTTATGTGAAAATATTAAAAAGTCATGTAAAAATATCAAAAAATTATATAAAAATATCAGTGGTCAATATGCATTGTTTCTTCTCTACTCCCATTTTGGAGTGGGCATATTTTACCCAAATATTCAACTTTCACTATCCATGTTACAAAAACGTCTCACATAATTTTTTTAGTAATATTGTGAAATTTAAAATTAGTATGAATTTCTGATTTTGATTAATTCAATACCTAAAAGCTTAAATTATTTAAAAAATATATTACTAAGTAAAAGATTGTTATCTTAAAAAGTAAAAGAAATTTACATTTTAAAATTTAAAATTTTGTAAGTTAATTAAAATTAAACTCAAATAATGTTTATTTTTTGGTGGAACGGAGGGAGGTAATAAACAGTTATATAAAGGGAAATTAATATATGCATTTTAAATTTCTTTTGCACTCATATATAAAGTGACGTGTCACATTTTATATAAAGTGACGTGTCACTTTTTTATACTAATCGATTTCACTAAATGATATACTTACCCTTTACTTTCTGTACCTTAGATTATTATTTAAAAAAAAAAATTATACTCCCTCCGTCCTTTAATATAAGTTGTTTTAGAGAAATGTTTTTATCCCTTAATATAAGTCTCGTTTGAGAATTTCAAGTAAACATTAATTGCTTAGTTTTCAATATTACCCCAAGTATTAAATATAATTTTAGTTCTCTCACTATTTTTTGTCCAATAAATAACACTCTTATTTTAATATAAAAAAAATATAGACAATTGATATTATATTTAATAATATACAATTATTTTCTTAATATTTATACACAACTCTAAAACTGAGAGTAACTTAAATCATTGTTTTTAGAAGCCAAGGAGTATATAATAATTTGGACATCCATTTCAAATGCCCATCTCTACTTTGCATAGCAAGGTCATATGTGGCCATTGTTATTTAGCCCACTTGTAAAATTAACAATTCCCCAAACTAATATTTATATATTTTTTTTTCTTTTCTATTCAAATTCAAAATTTTCTATTCAAATGTAAGTGTTTGTATGGAGTAACCTCAAAGAATCCAAGTCCACTACACCATAATTAAACAAAATATGTTTTTGCCAAAACATTGTAATGATGTTCCTCCCAAAACTCCCCTCACCAAAAACAAGTTCAATTTTGAACACCAATCCAATCAAATCACCATTTTCCCTCTTCTTCACCCACTCCTCTAACCCACAACTACATAATGATAAATTTAATGAACAAGTACCTCAAAAACCACCAAAAGAAGAAGAAGAAATCATCAATATAACCAATAACTCCAATTCCTACTGGACCAAAAAGATTCACAAACTCTGCACAATCGACCGCAATGTCGACGCCGCCCTCCACCTTCTGGACCGCCTCCGCCTCCACAATTATCGCCCAAATTCACTAAATCTCAGCAGCATAATTCATGCTCTTTGCGACTCAAATCGCTTCTCCGAAGCCCACCATCGGTTTCTTATGTTTATTACCTCTGCTTCTATCATCCCAGATGAGCGTGCTTGCAATGTGATTATTGCTCGACTGCTTGATTACAAAAACCCAATCACTACGTTGCATGTTATTCATCGGTTGATTGAACTGAAACCCCATTTTGTACCTTCGTTGTGTAATTATAACCGTTTAATTGATCAGTTCTGCTGTTTTTCTCGGCCTCGAGAATCGCATACTTTGTTGTTTGATATGAAGGGGAGAGGGCATTGTCCAAATGTGGTTTCTTATACTAGTTTGATTAATGGGTATTGTAAGGTTGGTGAAATGGGTTTTGCACAGAAGGTGTTTGATGAAATGCTTGAGTGCAATGTACCTCCTAATTCACTCACGTATAGTGTAATGATTCGCGGGGTTCTTAGAAAGAGGGATATTGAATGTGGGAGGGAGCTGATGGGGAAGCTTTGGGGAGCAATGGAGAAGGAGGAGGGGGACTTGAGTGTGAATAATTTGGCTTTTGGTAATCTAATTGAGTCTTTGTGTTATGAAGGGTTCTTTCATGAAGTGTTTGAGATTGCCGAGAGTATGCCTCAGGGGAAGAGTGTATGTGATGAGTTTGCTTATGGGCAGATGATAAATTCGCTTTGTGGATTTGGAAGGCATCACGGGGCAGCGAGGATTGCTTATATGATGAGGAAGAGGGGAATTAAGCCGAGCTTAGTGTCGTATAATGCTATTGTACACGGGCTTAGCAAAACTGGTGGTTGTATGAGGGCTTATCAGTTGTTGGAAGAGGGAATTGAATTTGGGTATTTGCCCTCGGAGTATACTTATAAGGTTTTGATTGAGGGTCTTTGTCTAGAGTGTGATCTTGGCAAGGCTAAAGAACTTCTTAAAATCATGTTGAGTAAGGAAGGTGCAGATAGAACTAGAATTTACAATATATATTTAAGAGCTCTTTGTCTTATGAATAACCCTACTGAGCTTCTGAATGTTCTTTTCGCCATGCTTCAGACTGAATGCCAGCCTGATGTAATTACCCTTAATACAATTATTCATGGTTTCTGCAAAATGGGAAGAATCGAGGAGCCCTTGAAGGTACTGCATGATATGATGATAGGAAAGTTTTGTGGTCCTGATGCTGTGACCTTTACTACAGTTATATGTGGTTTGTTAAATGTTAGAAGAACTAAAGAGGCTCTTGATATATTACATAATGTTATGCCTGAAAAAGGTTTCCACCCCGGTGTTGTCACTTATAATGCAGCCCTTCGTGGTTTGTTTAAACTAAATCAGGCAAAAGAAGCAATGGATCTGTTCAAAACAATGGCCAGTGGCTGTGTCATTGCTGACAGTATTACTTACACTATTATGATTGATGGAATATTCGATTCTAACCAGACAGAAGAGGCTAAAAGGTTTTGGGATGACGTAGTGTGGCCCTCAAAGATTCATGATAATTTTGTATATGCAGCTATCCTTAAAGGGCTTTGCCGCTCAGGAAAATTTAACGAGGCCTGTGATTTTCTGTATGAATTAGTAGATTGTGGTATTACTCCAAATATAGTGAACTACAACATTCTAATTGACGCGGCTTGCAAATTGGGTCTTAAGAAAGAAGCTTACAAGATTATGGGAGAAATGAAAAAGAATGGGCTGGCCCCAGATGCTGTGTCATGGAGGATTTTAGACAAGTTACATGGAAATGTGAGAAATATATCTTTTGTTGAGGATTGAACTGTGGAATCCAAAGAAAGTTTACACGTTTTGGCCAGCTAAGAATCTTGCAATATTGGATCATATTTAAGGAGCAAATTGGAAGGAGAAAGATGGAGGGTTTTGTTTGGCAGGGGGTCATGAACTTATAACAATGGATTTTGTATTGTGAAGTATTTCTCAAGTGTTTGTGATCCACAGTTTGCCTTGTAGCAGAATTTTGGCATAGGAAAATGATTTCTTATTGAGCGAGTGGAGGGGGCTATCGTTGTTGCAGGTATTTTTATCTATGAGAAGTACGATAGAAGTCGTGATGCAATTCATTTTGAGGGATCTCTACAGAAAAGGATTACTACAAGGTTTATAGGGGGAAGCTCTGTTATATAAAAGTGGTCCTCAATATATACTAATTTATTATATAGAACAAGCGGTTGGGTTATGCAGAGCTATATCTGTCAATGGGGTGGGTATGATACGGGGGACCCGCTCCGCCAATAACTAGCTATCCCCCGAACTTGACCCGACTCCGGAAACAATACCTCATACCTATTCCGCCCCATCCCGTTTACTCGATTATTCAATTAATTATCAATTTATTTTTTTAAAAATTTATTTTATATTATTTTGTACAATTATTATTAATTCAAAATCAAACAACATGCAATATTTTTATTACAAGCAACATATTATATTATTAATATTATGAATTTTTTCTTACCTGATACTCCTTTGGGCCCTTCTGGACTTTTATGCTTGACTTTTTTTGGTACATTATTTTAGTGGAGATTAATAGATTATTATGGAAAATGTTGATTCCTTGCAATCATCTTACTTTATCCAAGCCATAAATTTAAATATCCTTATACTTTTTGATTTATTTGTAAAAGGAAAACATATTTTTAATGAGATAAAAGGAGAAAAAACTAAAATAAATCACACAATTAAAAATTATATAGTGAATATAAATTATAAAACTTACACAATTAACATAAATTAGTTACGCAATTAAATTAGACTAAAAAATCACACAAATAACATAATAATTAATATATTTATGCATAATCAACTTACCTGAAAAACTTACACAAACAATTTAAATTAAACAAATTGTATCTTCTCAATTGCAGCAGAGTTGCGGAGAGAGTAATGAAGAGGAGCACAAATTTTGTAAATAAAATATTAAAAATATATTAATTCTGTAAATATTTTTTGAATGTATTTTTGTTGTAATTTTTTCTAAAAATGTACTAGAAAGTGCAAATAACCCAAATAATAATTAATATTGGACCAAAGTTTAATCAAAATAAGGTGGTGGTGTTACCAATTAGGGACCAAAAATGTCGTATGGTTCTTGGCCCAACGGTAATTCTTGCCTTATGATTTCTATGAGTTCAAGGGTTCAATTCTTTCAATTCTTGGTATTTGAGTGTGTGTGGAAATTAGCAAAAAAAATAAAAAAATAGGGACCAAAAATCCTCCTTGCAACTCAAAAATCCTCCTTTTGGGGATACAATTAAACACATTGCTTCATAAAAATCTAAAATTATTTCTTGGTTTCAATGTTCAAAAGAAGGTGATAGTGATTTTGTTAGAAATTTTTGATAATTACCAAAATGGTTAATTTAGCTATGTTTTAGCAGGATGTTCACTTTTTAGTTTCTAATTTTATTGTAGGAAGAATATTTTGAAAAGGGTTAATTTGAAGGTTTTATCTTATTTTGATTCTGTTTTTGTGGTGATGGCTCTGCTGGTGGTGGTGGTGGAGGTGGCAGAGGAAGCGACAGTGGCATCAGTGATGACGGTGACAGGGGTGATGGTGGCAGAGGAGCAACCTCTGAGCATCGCATTTAGATGGTGTTGGTGTTAGGAGAGAAATTAAAATAGACAAAAGAATGCTAACACTATTAGATACTATGATAACTCGTCTTTTGAGGCACTACAGAATTAAAAAACAGGAAGCTAGTCGGTAGAGTTTCTTTTGAAAATTAATACCACCACATACCACCACAACAATTAATACATATCCAATCACCAAATATCGAGCTAGTCGGTACTAATTTCAAGAAATTTCGGCAAAATTTCCTTTAAAAATAGATATTCAGAAAATTCTAAACCTGTCTACAAACCTTACAATCATCAATACATATCCAAACTATCAAAAAAACCATCATTCCATACCCAAAAATCATCATAACCATGTATAATTAGTTAACTTTACAAAAGACGGAATACAAAAAATACAAACGGGCAGAAAATAAAGAAACAAATGAATATAAGTTGTCTCTAAGTTGGCGAAGGCCTTGTGGTTCAATATAAAATTGTAAGCATGAAAACTAAAGGTTGGAGTGGGATAAGATTCAGCTCCCATTACTCAATAATTCAACAAATGAATTTAACAAGAAATAAACTATCTTTTCAAGACACAAATTGAATTACACCTGCGCAAAGGTGAATAAAAGAGAGAGAAATTACAAAGTACAGAGCATAACTCTTGGACTTCACAAACTCGAGCTCCGTGTTTGGCAATCCAAGCTCGCCTTGCAGAGTCATTCTTCTTGTCAATCGCATCGAGCGCAGGATTCCTTCCCAAAACCTCAAATGTAACCAATCTTAAACCTGAATAAACCTTTCATACAACACAAATTGAAGAGTCGTGGATGGAAACAATCGCATGTCCATGAAAACCAAGAGAAATACCAACTTTAGAAAGAAACTCAAAAGGCAAGATTCACATTAACATGCACAACACCACCTCACTCAAATTGCAAGTTTTACTTTCAGTTAACTGGTTGACGATTTTCAAAATTAAACAAAAAAATTGAATTAAGCCTTTGTCTTTTTTTCCTAATTAGGTGAGCAAATGTGAGCTACTACAATACAAAACCCATAAAATAAATTACTCCTTAAACCTCAAATGCTTGCTTTCCACCCAATTTGGTGAAGTTGAAAAGAACTCCATCAAGAATCACAATATCAAATTTAGAAAGCTTCTATAGCTTAGCAAAAGCAAAAAAGAACTTATCATAGAGAACAAAAGAGTCTCTACATATAGTATAAGGATTAAATTGTTGCCCATTAATGTAAAAAACTGTTATTAAATATAAAAATCAAGCACTTTGTACACATAATTGTATTACTCCCTCACCGACCATACTTAAAATCAAACAAGTAACTAACCATATAATTCTTTTAGTTATGTAAATACACAATGACAACAAAGAATATATCAAGGTTTGTGATTTTGAAAATCTAATATATCAATTGTCATTGACTGTAAGTAGTATTAACTTACTTATTTTGTTTGCACTCCTATCCCACTTTAAAATTCCTTATTTCTTTTTTGGGACATCAAAAAAAATCTTTGTAACCTACAATGCTAAGTGATATTCAAAAGTTACCATGCACTTTCCCTTTCTTACAAAGCACATACATGCGGTGACTTGTACTGAAGTTTAAATGCAGGTAAATGTTTAGAAACTTCTAAATCTTCAATAGTCATCTCCAGGTTTGACCACCTTTGGCAGTTTTTTTAACAGATATGTACTTACACCTGGACACTCCAACATTAACATGTCAAAGAATAATAATCTTTTATCGTCCCTTTGAACAACTAAGTTGCAACCTCGCTATATATAAGAACAATTACGATATACATGTTAAAGTCATTCATGAAAAAGATCATTGCCCAAAAAATTCATGAGATTTCTATAATATCAACAGCAAATCTATGACAAAACCGAACACCTAGGAAAATTATAAAACAAAAATAATGTTGTTGTCATGACGGGTTATTCACGAAGTCTCATCGGGTACACCATAAATAATGAATAAAATCCTTAAATTCCTCGCAATTTTTGTCCGTGAGGATGGCAACCTCGGGAGTCTTAATATAATCAATGTCGATTGCATTTTCCAGATTAGAATGGATCTAAATATAGTTTCAACCTCTATCAATTACAAACATTCTCGAGTATCATGTGCACAAACTAATTCATTAGGCACGGTGCTAAAAATTAGATTTATAACAAAAGATAAGCTTCACCTTAACAAAAATTACACTAATGTTGATCATTTATTCTACCGCTTCACTATACAAATGGATATCAATAAGAAGATGGTGGGCGTAATCGTCGGAAGAGTAGTGGTGTTATTTTTGTTCATCTCACACCCTCACCCATGAAGGGTACAGGGAAGGTAGAGCCAATATTATGATAAGGTGAATCGACCTTTGGAAATATTATGCATTAAGTGAATTCGTTTAGACTTGAAATCATGTTTTCGTGCTTTCTTTTTAATAACTCATGGTGATAGGTCAGTGAATAAACCAGAAGCAGGGTTATATGATATGAAGATAATATCCAACATTTTAAATAAGCAAAAAAATTTAAAAAAATAGAAAGAGCAAAACATGAAGACAATATCCAAAAGAACAAGAAGTCAAGAACCCAACACATAAGAGTACTGTTGTAGAATAGAGTACCTTATTTACAAGCAAGTTTACTTGTTCTCTATACATCTCCGTCAAGTCCACAATATCCTAACGCAGTTCTTCAAGCTACATAAAACAATTTTATAAGAAAAGCTATAGTGAGACATGCAATGAAGTATAATCCACAGTTTGAATACTTTGATCCAGAAGGTATGCAAAAGAGTCGAAGCTACCACTTGCTTATGTCTACTAAGAGGTCTCTTCATTAACATTGTGCAAACCTAATTGACCCTTTTTTCCTTTTCTTTTCCAAATAAACAAGCCGACAAAACTCATTTAATCAAACATGATGAAGTACCTTGTGATCAAAGCATTCTTACCAAAGACTTTTAAAACAAATTTGAAGTAATCGACTACTCACCTCCTCATCACGCCACCCATTAATTCCAGAGTCGCCAAATGCCTCCATCTTAATGCTTCCAGTTCAAATTTCGTATTCCAGACAAAGATGAAAGCTTCTCCCCTTAACTTCTCGCACTACAAGCAATAGAGTTAATCAAAAGAAAAGTATAATGAGATAAAAATTTGATATGATTATTGAAGTTCACCGCTCATTATTTTAACCAACTCCTCAAAGAAGCGAGTCCCTTGATGGATTCCATGGTTGCCTGGAGTAACATCATAAATACTCAACAAGAAGAAAAAAAGATAAGTAAAAGAAAGAAAAATAGGAAAGAGTAACCAATCAGAAAGCAAAGGAGAAAGGCAAAAAGATGCTCTACAGTGATCAAAAGGGAAATATAAATGCACATATGAATTAAGATTAGATAAGACAATGATCCAGGAATATTCCATGTTCCATAGTACATACCAATCAAGACATATAAGATGCAAGTTCACCCTCCTTTTGATGAAGGGAAGCGTTAAAAGCATTTGGTCTCATGTTTCTCATATAGTAAGGATTCATGATCGGCTCTCCAGGATTTCTCCTGTAGAAAGTAACTTTCCTCCATGCCGGTCAAGCTGCTAGCACTCGAGAGTCTGCGGGTCAAATTTCCTGCAAAGTAATTAAAAGGTTCTTGATGTATGAGCTGGTTTGAAAGTCCTGCAAAGTAATGGAAGACATTGCAATATATCACCGTCAAGGGCATTAAGCGAGAACATCAAGTACATGTCCTCGATGTATGAAATTTCTTTGAAAGTCCTTCATAAAATTTCACCGCTTTATGATAATAAGGAGCATAATCTTTATCCAGTCCTCGTGAGAACGTATAGGTTCGCATAAATTTCTCGATACAATCAAGCAAAAATATTAAACAAGAACTTAGCCAAAGACTAACCAATAAATATATGAAATTTTATGTATGTTATGTATGTATTTTGCAAATTTTATTTAGATAAAAGAAAAAAAAACCTTGAACATTGTGGTTCTTAGAGACATTTTGTTAAACAGCTTTAAGCCATTGTTAATTTAAAACAATGAAACTTCTAACCTTCAAGTGATGTATTATTAATTAGTGATTAATCATTCCACCAGGATTGGAAAAATATATTCCTCAACAAAATACAAGCAAAATAGAAATGTCAAAAAAACTTGAAAACATAAGGAATGTAATTTTAGAATTGATGTTACATTACAAAAGCACCAAAACGCTTTCTTTTTTTCCAAAGATTTTTCATTCCTTATTAGTTCTTGAGAATTTCTTTTCTTCAACCTACTAATTTAAGATTCTTTCTATAATAAGGTACTAATTTAAGAAACAAAATGCCAAGATCATGAACCACCAACTAAGTATAATAGATTCTCTAATGAAATTATGGAATTTGGGAGTAAGAATCTATAATGATACCCATTCATAAATTATTAAGGAGAAAAAAAAATTAAAAATGAGCCAGTACACGTATAAAAAAAAAAAAAAGATCTTGTAATGGGACTAAAGCTTTAGTATGCAGATCTCCATATATAAGGTAAATTTATATATAACATTCACTCATTTATCAACACCTATTTTTTACTTAAAAGTTATTGCTAAAACTATTTGTCACTTAACACAGAGAGTAAACTCACTTAACTAAAAGTTTCTTGCATATGTTAATCAATGTCAAATCTAGTAAAACAACATAGTTAATGCCATAATGATATCAAATTCAGACTGTTGGAATCTAACCTAGATTTTTTAGTAGGAATCCAATTCCAGTATCTCCGATCTTCAATCCCAGTTATTGCCATTACCCGGGCTGATATAGACATGCAAACTCTTCCAAAGGATCCTAGTTATTACCATACTTGTCAGAAAAATCTCCCATGTCAAGAAATGCAGAAAAATAAAGACACCAACACTTTTAACAAAAAAGTTAAGCTAAATTCTCCCATGTCAAAAAATGCAGAAAAATAATGCACCAAAACTTCTAACCCAAAATAAAGTTGGTCAGTAACCTCTCTTCTTGATCTTTTACCCAAAAAAATTAAAAACAGTTCCCAAGAAACCAAAAAAATTAAAAAATAATCCAAATGACAACGATAGTATCATACTAAAAACAAAACTGAAAATGGCCACAATACCAACAACATAACTAAAATAGCCCAAACAATCCAAAACCTACTTCGGGTAAGTACTAAACTACATATAGATCGATCCCCAACATTAAAAATAACTAACAACAAAAATAAAGAAATGACCAAATTAATCAATACTTAAAAGCTTAGATTTCAAAATTTTCCCAAAAAAGTGCCTAGCCAGAAGTATCCCAAGAACCAGATGCTAAAAAAAATTTAATAAAAATAATGAACAACACAAAACCTAATTCGAACCACCCCGAAGAAAGTATCAAAAGACTGAAAGCAAAATTAAAAAATTCCAAGATTCTCAATTTTAATCTTAACCCCTAATTTTAGAGGCTCAGCACATACACAAACTAATAGAAAAACTAAACCAAAACCCTAATTAGAATGTGAAAAATTCCCAGCACTCCAAACTTTCCCATGAAAAACACAGAAGTGATGTTAATTTAAGAAGCAGAACAATAAAATTAATTACCAATTCTGAACTGCAGAAGTCCACCACAGAAGACGACGAATCGCAATCACTATGAAAATACCATCTTCAGGAGATAATTTTATGAGTTTTGACAAGTATCTCTACCACAAAAAATTTGATAATATTAGAATAGTGCTTCTGCTAGATGCCTAGATAGAACCAGGAAATTTACCAGAATAAAACTAAGTTGAGCATAAAAAAAAGAGCACCATCTATACCAAGTTACCAACATGACCTGACAACACAGATTACACTTGTAATTAATCGGAAAACAACTAAGACGTTTATGTAAAGCATGTCAAGGTTGTGGCATTCATTTCTATCAGGCTAACATAAAGTTGAATCTAAGTTAAGACATTCGTACCAAGTTACCAACAGGATCAGACAACACAAACTACGCTCATAATTTATCGAAAAACAACTAAAACTGTAATGTAAAAGCGGACCCAAGTTGTGGCATTCATTACTATCACGCTAACATAAAACTGAATCTAAATTTAAGCATCAAAACCCAACTAAAACTAAATCTAAGTTTAACCAAAAACTACTTTTTTGATATATCCTAAAATAAGAGTCCCTTTTGAAATGTCAAATTATCGATCCGTATTTGACTTCCTAATATACCACCGTAATAAGGCATCGATAGGGGACTTTTACTGATACTCATTCCTCACAGACTATCAAGTATCAACATTAATTATTGAGCAAAACAATATAGAAAACCAACAAAACAAACACAAAAAATTGCCACATTTAGCCAATAAATCATCAATCAAAAATGTGAAATACCATATAAAGCTAAAGCGAATAAGATCAATACCGGCAACATCAGTTGGAGCTCATCATCTCCACCAACACGTAATTCAAAAGGCCCTTCAACCTCAAACGCATCCAGTACAACCTTTGAGCTTACTTCATTCACCAAACTCTCAAAATCTCCCATTTTCTTAAATTTCCTCCATTTCAATACTTCATAATCATATAATTTGAAAACCAATTCACCCTTTCCAAATAGAAAGCTAATCTCATATCTCTCAGATTACCATACCTGACCTTCGTCGAGTCCAAATTGAAAACCCTGACATCATTTGAATTCCACTTTTGTCTCACCGAAATGGCATCTTGCACGTCCTGAATCCAAACAATCATAAAGATGTAAGAAATTATGTGAAATCAAAAGACTTGAGTAATGGACCTTTAAGAAGATGGAAGGTTGAGGACGAAAGTCTCCTGAAGATGGTATTTTCATTTTTGGCCCATAGCGATCAATTCGCGATTTAAACTTGCCCACAAAAAAAGAATTCTTCTAATGTTTCCACATCTGATCAACAAAAAGTTTAATTTCATTCTTAGACTCCATCAAAAATAAGAAGTTATCATTAAACACCTCGTGATATGTTTCTGTTAATACCTCGTGATATCATTAAAGTTTTATGATGAATAACTGATTTAATCTATAAGTTTGCTTGTCATAGAAAACACTGATTCATGTTCAAATTTATTGATGCTCAACTGTTGTTGATTTTTGTTTTACTATCATTCTACTACTAAAGTAGGAATTCAAGCTCACAGGTAAACCAAATTAAACATACCTCTATTCACAGGTAATTTTGTGATGCCTCCTCTTCCATTGTCGTCCACCAAATGCCCCAGATTATTCAAGACTCTACATTGAATGTGAATAATAAGATTAATAATTTGTCATCAAAAGATGTATATGAGTTCTCTAAATCTCAAATATAGAATACACAATAATTTATATATTTCGTCTGCTCATTTGACCACCACCAGAATTCTTGCTTGAAACAGTAAAGCTTCAAAAGAAAAACAAAAACAAAACTAAAATCAGAATCCAAATCAAGGTGATTAGGAAAAAACATGATGTTTTAGTGATACCAACCTTCGTTGGCTGCTATATAACGAAGAACAAACCTGAGAATTCAATCCTAAACTTCATGGCAATTCTCATTTCATACCCTTTTTGGTATCTTCGGATTCCTTTGACTTTGGTTCCGGCACACTCTGCATTACTTTTTCCAGCATAGTTGTACTCGCCATTTCACTTATCACCTCATCAGTCTCATCCAATCCATTTCTTCCTCTCCTTTGACTCTAGTTTCAACATTATCAGAGTAATAATCTGTATTAGCCCGATTCCTGAAAAATCCTTCATGAGAATCCCTAAGAGTTTATAAGCGACACAAAGACATTTCTGGGACTTACCACCAATATTACACTTACATGCCACTGTCGAAGAGTTGGATTTCTCTCTCTTGGAGTTCTTCTTCTCCACCACAAACTTCCTCACTCAAATTTTGTTTTGAGACAACAGTAAGGCAACGGGGTTAGGGTTTTTCGGGACTAATTTTGGGTCTTTCACAGGGGTGACTGTTCCGGAGCTCTGGATCGTACATTAGGGGCTGGGTATGAGAGATTTGGGGATGGAATTAGGGCTGGGTATCAGATATAAGAGATTAAAGGGAGTTGAGAGGGTTCGAGTTGTTTGGGGATCAAGTTGGCGTCTGTAAGAACAGAGAGAGAGACGGAGAGTTTGAAATTTGAATGTGAGAGAGCTGCTGATGTACGACTCTGGATGGGACATTTGTGTATTTTCTCTCTCTGCTCTGGATGGAGAGTAACGAAGAGGAGCAAAAATTTTGTAAATAAAATATTAAAAATATATTAATTCTGTAAATATTTTCTGAATGCACTTTTGTTGTAATTTTTTTTAAAAATGTACTAGAAAGTGCAAATAACCCAAATAATAATTAATATTGGACCAAAGTTTAATCAAAATAAGGTGGTGGTGTTACCAATTAGGGACCAAAAATGCCGTATGGTTCTTGGCCCAACAGTAATTTTTGCTTATGATTTTTATGAGTTCAAGGGTTCGATTCTTTCAATTCTTGGGTATGTGAGTGTGTGGAAATTAGCAAAAAAAATAATAAAATAGGGACCAAAAATCCTCCTTGCAACTCAAAAATCCTCCTTTTGGGGATACAATTAAACACATTGCTTCATAAAAATCTAAAATTATTTCTTGGCTTCAATGTTCAAAAGAAGGTGATAGTGATTTTGTTAGAAATTTTTGGTAATTACCAAAATGGTTAATTTAGCTATGTTTTAGCAGGATGTTCACTTTTTAGTTTCTAATTTTATTGTAGAAAGAATATTTTGAAAAGGGTTAATTTGAAGGTTTTATCTTATTTTGATTCTGTTTTTGTGGTGATGGCTCTGCTGGTGGTGGTGGTGGTGGAGGTGGCGTAGGAAGCGGCAGTGGCATCAGTGATGACGGTGACAGGGCTGATGGTGGCAGAGGAGCAACCTTTGACCACCGCATTTAGATGGTGTTGGTGTTAGGAGAGAAATTAAAATAGACAAAAGAATGCTAACACTATTAGATATTTCCTTTCACATGATTTTGAGAGAGTGGAAGAGTGAGACTTTCATCTAAACTACTTTGATCTGTTCGGGAGACGAGTAGTAACTTCTCATAGATTCACCTTATTTTTAAATAATAACATTTTTAAAGGTAAAATCTAAAAGTTAAAATCCTAAACATAATTTTAAAGTGTGACTTAAAGAATTCCTATAAAAAATAGAATTGTTGAATAAGTATTTCAAAATCATAAATAAAATATTAGTTCTAGGATCACAAGACTTGGACCAAAAAACCAAAATTTATCTTATTATAGATATAGAACAGTACGTCTACGTATATATCTACAAACCTTAATTAGCAATGCACCGACATAAGCTTTGCCCTAATTCGGATATCAACGTCGGACTAGGATCGACTACGGCTAGCTAGGGTTAGGGTCGACTACAGCTACACCTCTTATATATAAGTAAGTAAATTAGTAGTACTAGAGACTGCGTAACCTAAAAATCTATGTACTAGTAATTAATAGAGAGAGACTTAGGGAGAGAGAGAGAGAGAGATCAAGCTAGTAATGGAGTACGACAATGGTGACTTTGGACTCCCATGTCCTCCATGGGAGGACTACGTTACTGCTTTTGATAATGATCATCATTCTATCAATATCAATCTACAGCCTGACACTTTTTTCGATGGACTTAATCAAGAAGATGATGATGATGATGTTGTAACAATCCGGAGAATCCGGATTGTTCAGAAATTAAGATTTAAAGAATTAGTTATTAATAAAATGAATTTTTATTAATAATATTCTGTGCTATGTGTTTATTAATCGTTCTAGAACCTAGGATGATTATAATACGGGAGGATTCTGGCTACGAGCTAGATTGAACGAGTAAGAATTTTCAAGACAAAAATAAGATTTTTTAGGGAACAAAAATATTTCCGGGAAAAAAGACAAAATATGCACTATTCACCCGACGAAACCCTAAGGGTTTGGGTTTGAATAACCTAAGCATTTTCAAAAGTTCGGTATGTCGAAATGATATTCCGTCAAAAGATTTGAAGATAATATATCGTGATAAGTTAAGTAAGCCGATAAAAGTTTTTCTCGAAAAACGTGCAGAAATTAGACGAAATAAAAATAACGAAAAATACTGTTATGTACTTTTTATTCGTTTAACTACGTTAGGGGAAGGAAAACACTTAACGTCAAAAAGTGTTTTTTAGTTTTTCGGATATCTGAAAAATGCGTAAAAATTAATAGGTAAAGGAAAGACGAAATATCCAAAAATATTTGGATTCCGAGAATCGCAGTTTTCGAACTGTGAGACGAATTCCGCAAGACGGAAGCACAAAACTTCCAAGGGAAGCTTCGTAAATAGTAAGGAGGTGGGAATAGTAAATTTAGGGGCAAAATGACTATTTTGCCCCTAGCTTTGAAAATCTTTATAAGGAAAGTGTTAGTTGATTTTTTTTCAAAATCAACCAACACTTTGAACGAGATAGAGAGCTTGAGAGCTTGGAGAAGAAGAAGAAGGAAAAAAATGAGCAAGAATGCTCGGATCTAAGGGGACCGTGAAAAAGAAAAGCTAGCGAATCGCCGACTTTGTCTAGAGGAAGAAGAATAAAGAAGAAAGGTATTAAAACCTAACTTCTAAGTTTGATTTTCTTTAAGTTTCATATGTTAAAAACATAACTTAATTAGAATAAGAAGTAAAAGATGTTAGGAATGATTTTATTATTAGAGTTTATGCCCTAGAGGCCAATTATTTGATATAATTGCTTAAGGTTTTGATATTTATATTTGATTGAATAAATGAATGATTTTATTATGGTTTTATTTACTGCGTTATATAAATATTAACATAATAAAAATCCTTAGAATAATGATACAAATTATATAGTTTCAAGTATGTGACTTGAACATGAGATTATATAATTACAATTAGTATCATTGTTCTTAAATGTCCCTAGTCGAGTATCATTGTTGATGGGACAACAATGATGCATTAAGACTAGTATGTGGATTAACTGAAGACCAAATCTCATTGGTCATAAATATATGAGATATTAAGTCAAAGCATATGTACATGTTAGAGAACGATGTACTGGACAAACCCACCATGAGAATTCTATATGGAGCATTATGCGAAGTGTCATTAGCAATTCTCATAGTGACAATGATGTAATGGTCCTCCGACCTGAAATCACTATATTACTACACGAGAATTTATGTACTTTGATATCATCAAATGTCACCTTTAATAGGGTGGACTATAAAGGTGATTATTGGGTACATCATGAATCGTGTGAGGAATATGAGTGATCTAGATGTAATTTAACCATCCTATATATTAGGGGTGATATCCATAGGCCTCTTGATTGAGTAAGACTATGAAATGCATGGCCATGCTCAAATAGTGATTTGTTTTATATAGTCTACTCATTGATCAAGAAAAACTCAGATTAAATTATGAAGAGTATGACACATTCCATGACTCGAGTTTAATCTAGGATATTAAGGTTAAAAGGATTAAATTACATTGAAACATTGGTCACGAAAAGGTTGCATCGAATCATCGATCTTATTATTACTTAGGTAGCGAAAGATGCATTACTAGTTGTCAGCTCACTATTTATAATTTTATAATATGATTTTAAAATTATTGCCAACGTAATAATAACCTATAGGGTCACACACATAGAACGTAATTTAAAAAGGAAATTAATTTAAATTGCAAGGATTTAAATATATCAATATGATAGATAGTATTTTAAATTACTTAATTTAAATTAAAAAGGATAAATTGTATATATATGTATATTAATTAAGTAAGACTTAATTAAGATATATATATATATATATATATATAAATTCAAATTTTAATAATATTATGTTTTGATTAATTCCTCCTAATCGCTATATATATGATATATATCACACTTTAGGGATTACGTCAAAATACAAAACCTAGCCGCTTCTTAGAGAGAGACTAGAGAAAACAGCTTTGAAAATCCTCATCCTTGGTGGCTAATCTTGCGGTTTCTTCTTCTCGCAGATCGTAGGGACGATTCATGAGCGCTCGTGTGAATACCGTAGAGAGACGCGATTAGTTTGAATTACGTTGGAGATTTCGACCGCATCGTTTCTAGCTTTCTTAATATGTATAATTTCTAACCACTGAATTAATTATTTTCGCATGGATCCTGTTTAGGGTTTCGAAATTGGTTTAAATTGTTCTATTTCCGCTGTGCGTTTCTGTGTCGAAACCCTTCATCTATATGGTTGAAATCATGAGAAAATGAAGAAATAAGAATTTAAAGTTTACGTTATAAATTTCTTCAGGAGATATAAGATTCGTAATGAATTTGAGCGATCCGAATGAATCATATGAACAATTCGGTGAAATAAGTAAGGAATAGTGTTTTATAACATCAAATTCCAAGAAAAAGTGAAATCGTAATCAAAATATCGATTAAAAATGAAGAACGAATGAAGAACGCGAAGAACACGCGAAGAACGTAGTATAATTGTTGTTGATAGACAAATTTAAAACCATCGCATATAAGTTAGATGCTTATTGCTTGGTTAGGAATGGTAGAAACGTTCATGAAGAACGGATTAAAACTTAGCTATAACGAAGTTATGGCGAAAATTTTGTTAAAGACGAATGAGAATTAGAAAGTGTGTAAATGAACTCGAAGGTGAGGGTTTCATAAAAATGTAAGAGAACGTAGAAAACATGAGTCCTGGACTCAAGAACGAACGAATTCCAAGTTCGGATGACCGAATTACGTACGAACGAATGAAGAGCGTTAATAACGTAAAATGAATGAAAGATGAAGATTAAGCCAATCAAATGGCATGTTAACGGATTCAGAAGGAAGTTCTGTCCAAGGGGGATTGAAGTACTTAAGATAAAGAAGAGAATGGCTTTGGAACAACCTCATTCCGAGTTATAACGAATAAGTTATGAGATCGGGAAGTAAACATCTCAAAACAAGTTAACACTTTGAAAAAAATTTCAAGAATTAGGGCTTGGCGCCGTAGCGCCAACCATGCCTTGTAAGGTGGAGCTGCAGCGCAAGACCGGGGAGATGAGCACTACAAACTTGTGCCACAAAGACGAGTAATAATAAAGAAGAGGGTGGGCGCCAAGCGCCATGGCATTACTGAACGCGAGGACAAGATATAGGGAACCCAAGACACATGCACGGCAGGTGCGAGGCAATGCCCAATGATGAGCTTTTAACTGCTCAAATCCTGGGGAAAATGTAATGAAAGTAGTAAGTAAGATATGAATTATCAAGAAAGCCGTATCGACTGGTAATAAGATTAATGGAAGCCGAAGGTAAGTCAAATGGAGAATGTTAGAATGAAATATAAGCATTAATGTAAGCCGGACCACCGCCAGGGGTGGAGACCCCTTGGACCCCGTCGTTCTGCACATGACGATGGTTGTGACCCCAATTTATTATATATTTTTCTTTAATTTTATATAAACTGTTATATGCTTATTGTGATATGTATGGTGCACAGTTATGGCCTTTTGACCCATATATTAGTGGTTTTTGGTTTTGAAATACGACTTGTATGTCGTGCCTTTCTATGTAATATTCTTTTCTCATCTAAATCCCCTCGAATGTAACTCGAGGTTTCTTTATGTCATGTAATAATCTGTAATCGATGAAGATGTCAAGATGGAGAACACGATGGAAAGATGATGATGGAGAGGAGGCACATGTATGAGGAATTTCCAAGGAAGCTACTATTTTGAGATCTTTTACCACCTTAGACTGACCTTCAATTTTTTATTAGCTTGAAAAGATTGACAGTGGATTGGGCTATAACTGTGACACATTTAATTTTGCATTTTATTTATGTTTGTATGCGATATGATATGATAAATAATGTGCATGCTTAATAAGATTAAAAATTGGTGAGATCTAAATTTATTTTTAAATTCCCTTTTTTAAATTATTAAGTCTAAATTAGATGCCTTCCAATGAATAACACTCATCAAGACCTTGATCAATAGATGTAGGTTTGCCAAAGCAAAGTACCCTATTTATCTAGGTAAGATGCGATAGGATAATTGTGATATCCAAACTGTTAAAATCATTGGGCCCAACTTAACTAAGTTATCTCAATAGGATTGTGGACTTAGAGGCATAGAGTTTGGTAGGTACCATTAGATGGACTAGAAACAAATGTTGTTTACCAAACTATCCAAGAGTTATATATGATATAATTGACAAAAGGGTTGTCTACCTAAATAATTATGTTTTAAGAGATTAGCCAAAGCTAACTTAAGTCATAATGAAATATGGATCTTGGCTCACTAGAAAGATTTAATAGAAAATGCTTTCCGAATTAATGGGGAGGGCTATTAATTTGAATAAAATAGTGGGAGGTATATTTTGAATGTACTATTATCAATTACATAATATCAACTCTGCAATTTGACTAATTATTTTGGCACTTATAAATTGTAGATATCAATGGCAAACAACAACAACACAAGTAGTCTTTCACTACGATCAGTCCTTGAGAAGGACAAGCTGAGTGAAATTAATTTCCTTGACTGGCACAGGAACTTGAGGATTGTCCTCAAACAAGAGCGCAAGCTATATGTCCTTGATGGACCCATTCCTGCAGCACCAGCTGTCACTGCACCACGTGCGGAGCATAATGCTTACAAGAAGCATCAAGATGATGCTCTGGTAGTGAGTTGTCTCATGCTAGCAACCATGAACGCTGAGCTTCAGAAGTAACATGAGTTGATGGATGCTTATGAGATGATCGAGCATCTCAAGAAATTGTTCAAAGGGCATGCTTGACAGGAGAGGTATGATACAAGCAAGGCATTGTATCACTGCAAGATGGGTGAACGTGATCCAGTTGGTTCACATGTGCTGAAAAATGATTGGGTATATTGAGTACCTTGATAGGTTGGGTTTTCCAATCACTCCGGAAGCCCAAACTGATCTTGTTTTGCAATCCTTGAACAATAGCTACTCTCAATTTGTTATGAATTATCTAATGAATGAAATTGAGAAACCCCTCATCGAGTTGTTGAAAGTATGTTAAGAACTCACGAAAAAAACATGAAAAAGGCAGGACCCGCTCCCATAATGATGGTGCAAAAGGGGAATGCTAAGGGAAAATGGAAAGGCAAGAAAAAGATAGGATCTAATTCTGGTGCCAAACCTAATTCCAAAACCAAACAGGCTTTAAAACCTAAAGGTGGGGTGGCTAAAGAAGGTGATATTCACTTTTGTGGAAAACCTGGACACTGGAAGAGGAATTGTCATGCTTATTAGGAAGAAGTGAATAAAAAGAAAGGAAGTGTGACTTCTGATTCAGGTATATATATTATAGAAGTCAATTTGTCTACTTCTACATTATGGGTATTGGATACTGGATGTGGTTCTCACATTTGTGTTAATGTGCAGAAACTTCGAAGGAGTAGGACTTTGGCAAAAGGAGAGGTTGACCTACGAGTTGGGAATGGAGCAAAAGTTCTCAGACCGGGCCGTAGGAACTTATCATTTATCTTTGCCCACTGGGCTAGTATTAGAATTAGAGGATTGTTATTATGTGCCTGCTATAAGCAAAAACATTATTTCTGTTTCTTGTTTGGACAAGAAAGGTTTTTCATTTATAATTAAGAACAATCGTTGTTCGTTTTAGTTAAATGATATTTGCTATGGTGTTGCACAATTGTTTAACGGTCTTTATATTCTTGATTTAGAAATGCCTATCTATAACATAAATACAAAACAATTTAAATCAAATGATTCAAATCCGACATATCTCTGGCACTGTCGTTTCAGCCATATAAATGAGAAACGCATATCAAAACTCCAAAAAGATGGATTTTTGGACTCATTTGATTTTGAATCATATGAAAAATGCAAATCTTGTTTATTAGGCAAGATGACTAAATCCCCTTTCACTGGACACAATGAACGGGCTAGCGATATATTGGGACTTATACATAGTGATGTATGTGGACCCATTAGTTCATTAACAAGAGGTAGGTTTTATTACTTCATTACATTTCTTGTCGACTTGGTGAGATATGGATATGTGTATCTTATGAGACACAAATCCAATCCTTTGAAAAGTTCAAGGAATTCAAGAATGAAGTTCAAAACCAATTTGGCAAAAGCATAAAAGCCCTTCGATCCGATCGAGGAGGTGAATACTTAAGCCAATACTTTGCTGACCTTCTAAAGGAGTGTGGTATTATATCACAGCTCACTCCACCTGGAACACCACAATGGAATGGTGTATTTGAGAGGAGAAATCACACCTTGTTGGATATGGTACGATCAATGATGAGTCATGCAGATCTTTCAATAAGCTACTGGGGTCATGCCTTAGAGATAACTGCATTCACACTTAACCGTGTTCCTACAAAGACGGTTCAGAAGACACCATATGAGATGTGGACTGGGAAACGTCCTAGTATGTCATTCATGAAGATTTGGGGTTGTGAGGCGTTTATAAAACGTCTGGATTCTGACAAGCTCGAACCCAAATCTGACAAATATAATTTTGTGGGATACCCAAAAGAAACAAAAGGGTATTATTTCTACAAACCTTCTGAGAATAAAGTGTTTGTTGCTCGAACTGGTATTTTTCTAGAAAGAGAATTTGCCTCTAAAGGAAACAGTGGGAGGAAAGTAGAACTCAAAGAAATTCGAGAACCACAAAATATCATTAAACCTGAGTTGGAACGTGAGCAGGACCACAAGAAATTTTGGAAAGTGAACCTGCTCAAATTACACAAGGAATTCATAAATCTGGTAGGACACGCCAAGAGCCCGAGAGATATTATGGATATCTTGTGACTCAAAACGACGATGTGATGATCATAGATCAGGATGAGCCTGCTTCCTACCAAGAAGCTATGAATGGGCCAGATTCTGAGAGATGGATTGAAGCCATGAGATCTGAAATGGACTCCATGTATACTAACCAAGTATGGACTTTGGTTGATCCACCCAAAGGGACAAAACCAATCGAGTGCAAGTGGGTTTTCAAGAAGAAAACCGACATGGATGGTAATGTACAAACCTACAAAGGTCGACTGGTAGAAAAAGGTTACAAACAAGTTCAAGGTGTTGACTATGATGAAACCTTCTCTCCAGTGGCAATGGTTAAATCCATCAAGATCTTACTTGCTATTGCAGCCTTTTACGATTACGAAATCTGGCAGATGGATGTCAAAACTGCTTTCCTTAACGGAAATTTCCTTGAGGATGTGTACATGACACAACCTGAGGGATTTGTCACTCCAAAGGATGCTGGAAAGGTATGTAAGTTGCAGCGATCCATTTATGGATTGAAGCAAGCCTCTCAGAGTTGGAATCTTCAATTTGATGAAGTAGTCAAAGAGTTTGGCTTTATTAAAAATGCAGATGAACCTTATGTATATAAGAAGGTTAGTGGGAGTCACATTGTATTCCTGATATTATATGTTGACGACATATTAATTATTGGGAATGACATTCCTTCATTACAGGCTGTAAAAACATGGTTAGGAAAATGTTTCTCCATGAAAGATTTAGGCGATGCAGCCTACATTTTAGGTATCAAGATCTATCAAGATAGATCAAGAAAAATGATCGGCCTAAGTCAGAGTACATATATTGATAAAGTGCTGAAACGGTTCAGCATGCAAGAGGCAAAAAGAGGACACTTACCTATGACTCATGGTGTAAAGATCTCTAAGGCCCAATGTTCTAAATCACAAGATGATGAGGAGCGTATGAGAAAGATCCCTTATACTTCGACAATTGGATCTATCATGTATGCAATGATATGTACTCGTCCGGATGTCTCGTATGCTTTGAGCATGACGAGAGATACTTAGTCGAATCCAGTGAAGGTCATCGATAAAGAATCAAGAATATCCTCAAGTACCTAAAAAGGACTAAGGATTCATTCTTGGTAAATGGAGGTGAAGACGAACTGGCAGTAAAGGGTTACACAGATGCTAGTTTCCAAACTGATAATGATGACTATAAGTCTCAGTCAGGTTTTGTATTTTGCCTTAATGGTGGTGCTGTTAGCTGGAAGAGTTAGAAGCAAGAGACAATGAGCGATTCTACAACAGAGGTGAGTATATTGTCAGTGCTTCTAGTCTTTGCCAAGGAGGTCAGATGGATTAAAAGTTCATCACTGAACTTGGTGTTGTTCCAACCATTGTTGATTTGGTTGCTCTATACTGTGATAATAATAGAGCCATTGCACAGGCTAATTAAGGAACCTAGATCTCACCAATGATCCAAGCATATACTTAGGCGGTACCATCTCATCCATGAAATCATTGATAGAGGAGATGTACATATAGGAAGAGTGCCAACAGATGATATTGTTGCAGATCCACTGACTAAGGCTTTGTCATAGCAAAAGCACGATGGTCACACTAGTTCCATGGGTATTAGATACATGAGTGATTGGCTCTAGTGCAAGTGGGAGACTGTTAGAGTTTATTCCCTAGAGGCCAATTATTTGATATAATTGTTTAACATTTTGATATTTACATTTGATTGAATAAATGAATGATTTTATTATGGTTTTATTTACTGCGTTATATAAATGTTAAAATAATAAAAATCCTTAGAATAGTGATACAAATTATATAGTTTCAAGTATGTGACTTGAACATGAGATTATATAATTACAATTAGTATCATTGTTCTTAAATGTCCCTAGTCGAGTATCATTGTTGATGGGACAATAATGATGCATTAAGACTAGTATGTGGATTGACTGATGACCAAATCTCATTGGTCATAAATATATGAGATATTAAGTCAAAGCATAGGAACATGTTAGAGAACGATGTATTGGACAGACCCACCATGAGAATTCTATATGGAGCATTATGCAAAGTGTCATTAGCAATTCTCATAGTGACAATGATGTAATGGTCCTCCAATCTGAAATCACTATATTACTACACGAGAATTTATGTACTTTGATATCATCAAATTTTACCTTTAATAGGGTGGACTATAAAGGTGATTATTGGGTACATCATGAATCTTGTGAGGAATATGAGTGATCTAGATAGAATTTAACCATCCTATATATTAGGGGTGATATCCATAGGTCTCTTGATTGAGTAGGACTATGAAATGCATGGCCATACTCAAATAGTGATTTGTTTCATATAGTCTACTCATTGATCAAGAAAAACTCAGATTAAAATATGAAGAGTATGACACATGACTCGAGTTTAATCTAGGATATTAAGGTTAAAAAGGATTAAATTACATTAAAACATTGGTCACAAAAAGGTTGCATCGAATCATCGATCTTATTATTACTTGGGTAGCAGTGATGCATTACTAGATGCATCATTTCAACTTTATAATTTTATAATATAATTTTAAAATTATTGCCAACGTAATAATAACTACATGTGGTCACACACATGTAACGTAATTTAAAGGAAATTAATTTAAATTGTAAGGATTTAAATATATCAATATGATTGATAGTATTTTAAATCACAATTTAAATTAAAAGGATAAATTGTATATATATGTATATTAATTAAGTAAGACTTAATTCAGATATATATATATATATATATATATATATATATTCGGATTTTAATAATATTAGGTTTTGATTAATTCCTCCTAACCGCTATATATATGATATATATCGATCACTTTAGGGATTACGTCAAAATACAAATCCTAGCCGCTTCTTCTTGAGAGACTAGAGAAAACAGTTTTGAAAATCCTCATCCTTGGTGGCTAGTACCGCGGTTCCTTCTTCTGCAGATCATAGGACGATTCGCGGAGCGTTCGTATGGATACCATAGAGACGCAGTTCGTTTGAATTGCGTTGGAGATTCGGCCGCATCGTTTCTAGCTTTCTTAATCGGTATAATTTCTAACCACTGAATTAATTATTTTCGCATGGATCCTATTTAGGGTTTCAAAATTGGTTTAAATTGTTCTATTTCCACTGTACGTTTCTGTGTCGAAACCCTTCATTTATATGGTTGAAATCATTTGAAAATGAAGAAATAAGAATTTAAAGTTTACGTTATAAATTTCTTCAGGAGATATAAGATTCGCAATAAATTTGAGCGATCCGAATGAACCATATGAATGATTCGATGAAATAAGTAAGGAATGGTGTTTTATAACATCAAATTCCAAGAAAAAGTGAAATTGTAATCAAAATATCGATTAAAAATGAAGAACGAATGAAGAACGCGAAGAACACGCGAAGAACACGAAGAACGTAGTATAATTGTTGTTGATGGACAAATTTAAAACCATCGCATATAAGTTAGATGCTTATTGCTTAGTTAGGAATGGTAGAAATGTTCATGAAGAACGGATTAAAACTTAGCTATAACGAAGTTATGGAAAATTTTTTGTTAAAGACAAATGAGAATTAGAAAGTGTGTAAATGAACCCGAAGGTGTAGGGTTTCATAAGAATGTAAGAGAACGTAGAAAATGTGAGTCGTGGACTCAAGAACGAATGAATTCTAAGTTCAGATGACCAAATTACGTACGAACGAACGAAGAACCTTAATAACGTAAAATGAACGAAGGATGAAGATTAAACCAATCGAATGGTATGTTACCGGATTTAGAAGAAAGTTCTGTACGAGGGGGATTGAAGTACGTAAGATAAGGAAGAGAATGGCTTTGGAACGACCTCATTCCGAGTTATAACGAATAAGTTATGAGATCGGGAAGTAAGCATCTCAAAACAAGTTAACACTTTGAAAAAAATTTCAAGAATTAGGGCTTGGCGCCGTAGCGCCAGCCATGCCTTGTAAGGTGGCGCTGCAACGCAAGACCCGGGAGATGAGCACTACAAACTTGCGTCGTAGCGCGAGTAATAGTAAAGAGGGTGGCGCCCAGTACACCATTGTTATTATAGCCAGCGAGGACGATGTAGGGAAAGAGCGTCAGCGGCAGGGCAGGTGGTAATACCCAGTGATGAGCTTTTAACTGCTCAAATCCTGCGAAAAATGTAACGAAAGTAGTAAGTAAGATATGAATTATCAAGAAAGCCGTATCGAACGATAATAAGATTAATGGATGCCGAAGGTAAGTCGAATAGAGAATGTTAGAATGAAATGTAAGCGTTAAACACTTTAACCGACTTGAGGGTTGAGTGTACTCGAATATTAAACGGGCAGAACCTACACCCCGTGTATGGTTTGACCGTAAGATAATGAAGACCAATGATTAAACCTATGATAAGTGAAGAACTGAATTAAAAACAATGACACATAACGTAAAGAAGCCGAGTTAATGATTAACTTGGATGACGTTCCGAGTCAAATGAACCAGACGTTGTAAGATATGAATTAGGTAACGTAAAATGTTTAACGCTATGAATGCGTAGAATGAATATTGAATGACCATTTTGAGTATACAAAAGACTGTATGACTTAGACGATAAAGAACAAATCCTGAGGTATGACACTTAGTTGTCAGAAAGCCATAAGGAATAAGAAATTGACTTAACGAACATTATAGTTTAATGGTTCGGATAAGTTAGATGAATTTAGGTTTTAGTACAATCTTAACCTTTGATGGTTGACATATGGAAGTTGGGCTAAACAATTCCTTCAGAGAGCGAAGGTATATACGAAACTGGAAACCGATCTAACTCACTGTGATGACAGTGTAGATGAGACGGGAACTTGTTTGTTGGTTATTTGTAGGAAACCACTCAGCGTACCATATGGACTACTAGCAGAGAAACGATGTGTGCTGAGTCCTAGAAGAGTTATAAGAAGAAGATAAGAATACAAATCATCAAAGATGATGAACGTATGAGTAAGACATCTCTGTATGTCATGAAGCCGTAAACCGGTAATGAAAGTTGGTCGCGTAAACTTAGTTTGTAAGAACGCGAACCCTAAGAAGTAAAGTTAAGTAAACCAATGCGTAAGTCAAGTATATGACTAATTGGTGTATGTGTTATTTCCTTATGTGTTATAGGGATTAGAATGAGCAGTTTAGCGTAAGTTGTAGCTGTGCGTAAAGCAAGTTTCCTAACTTCATTCATATTCTAAATGAATGTTAGTTTCTTAAATTTCTCAGATGTTAAACTTGAGAAGTTCTGTCTATGTGCGGATGTGCGATATTTGTACAAGGTGGTAGAACGTATGAGGCCTTGTGCCACAATTTGAACACTTCGGTATTTCTATGAGATGAACTGTTCTGTGATTGAACTGTTCAATAAGAGAATGTTCTGTTTATACATGAACCATTATTGTTAAGTCTGTGCTAAAGATTCTAGCTAGACAGGATGTGTATGAAAGAGAGTAGAGAATGAAAGTATTTTAAAGTAAATGTGACTAATGTTTTAAAATAATTGGAATCGAGATTATTCCTATTATTCAAGATGCTTCATAACCTTTGTTCGGTTATCGAAGTTCTAAAGGTAAAGTTGTTTGATCAACTGCTATGACTTGCTGGGCAATTGAATGCTCACACTTGCTTTAAATGAAAAACATTTTTAGCGTACGAGTAGAAGAACCTAAGGATCCCGTAAAGATCAAGCTGATCGGTATCCAGAAGAAGTGTCATTCATTAGATGAATGAGCGTGAAGATCAAGCGAAGACTTGTAACGTAGAATAGTTTAATTAAGTTATAGACTAGTTTAATGAACTGTTATGTATCCTTGGTGGCGGATGAAAGTCACTCGTGAAAGATGTAAAGAATAATGTAATTATCATTATTTGTAATGAAAGAGGTTATAAGGTATTAGAACCTAAGAATTGAGAATGTATGTTGTTATATTTCACTATATAATGATGTATGTTTGGAAAGAAGTGGGACCGTGACGTACAAAATCCGGATATGAAGATAGACTGGATTTTTGGGCTTTACAGATGATGCCGGTACTATTGATCATCATATAATTTGTTCCAAGGAAATTAAAGTACGAAGTAAGCCATGTATTATAAAGCATGACAGAGGCAAAAAGTTGAGGACGACTATTCGAGTTCTCAAACCAACCGCTAATCAGTTGGCCGCTGCATACCAATTACTTGACAAGAAGAAGAACAAGGATAATATTGCTACTACTACTGCTACGTCTAGTAATATTCTTGACGATCAGACCTGTAAGAAAGTACTGATGATGAATAAGAAGGATACTAGTACTGGTATTAGTCTTGATCAAACCAAGAAGAAGCTGCCGGTTCTTGTTGCCTCCAAAGTGATGAAGAAGAAGACGATCCATAAAGACAGACCAAAGACATTAATGAAGATGGCCATGCAGAAAAAGGAGGCTGCCATCAAGAAGAGCAGTACTGGTACTAGTTATAATGACAAACCAAAGACAATGGTAATAGTATCAGAGCGCAAGAAAGAAATCGTTACGGCCAATCATCTAAATAATAATATTGGACCAAAAGATGGTCAAAAGTTGTTACCAGGGGACGAATCCTCCATGCAACTCAAATTCGAGTCCGCCAAGAGGAAACTCCGTGACTCTTACCAATGAATCAACAACGCCAAGAAACACAGGAGCATTCAAGTCATTGAGTTTCAAAAGTCGCCCCTGCCCAAGCCTAAAGCCAGGAGTTCTTATCGCGCAAAGTACCCTCACAACAAATTTCATCAGCCTGCTACCATTCTTAAGCACTAGACTACTAGCTACTAGTAGTTAAATAGTATATATTTTGTTACATATATGCACTTGTATTATTCAATTGTACTGTTTAAAATCTTGATTAGTTAATCTAGTATCCTGATTAGTTACAATAATAATTTATCTATTCTCACCCTGTTTGCTTGCTTATTTTCTTCTGGTATTGAGATTTGGTCTATGTTTCTATTTGAATTAATTAATTCCTAACAATTTTAAGGCTTTTTGGTCTCCCAAAAGAAAAAGTTTGGAAGAAAAAATTATAAATAAAAAAATCTTAAAAGTCAGTCATTTTAGAAATATTTATTTAATTTTGTAATATAAAATAATCTTGTGAGATTTTCTTTTTGGGTCATATTCTTTAGGCCATATTAAAAATAGTTAATATTCTTTTAGTTCTTAAATGTAACCATAACTAAATTTTATAAACTAAAACCAACTTATAACTATATTTTGTCAGGCCTAGACCAAACCAACCTCAACGATTATATTATTGTTTAAGGGAATTACTCATTGCAAAATTTATTATTTCATAATTTTCACTATATTATCTTAATTTTGAGTTTGATCTCAAATTAATTTTCAAAAGTCAATATTGATATTATATTTTAGAGGAAGATAATCTCATAAAATTTGGTCTTTTAAAAATATCTTTATTTTTAGAATAGAGAGAATAACTTATTAATAATTTCATGAATGATGTTTGAGGTTCTGCAAATTTGCTTGAATTTCAATATTGAAAGACTTAGCAGAAGAACAAGAACAAGTTAGTAGAGTAAAATTCTTTTTAATTTGGTAACAGTTCAACTTTCTGATTGTTCTTTTGTTTGTTTGATTGGATTTGCTTGCCTTTTATAGACCTTCCTCGAGATTTTCCTGTTTGAAAGTTTTCATTGCTCATTTAATACTTAGATCCTTGAAGATATCTGATTGTTGACTTTGGAATGAGATGTGTCAGCTTTCACTACAAGAAAATGCTCTAACAGCGACCAAAAATATCAGCGATCGCACTTCCAGTCGCAGATATGATTAGTAGCGACCGACAGTAGCGACTGCACGTAAATATGGTCGCTAGATTATAGTAGCGACCGAACCCGATCGCTAAGTGGTCGCTGCTTTAATTTTACCTCTAAAAAATTGGCAGGAAATGTTGGCGCGTTACTTTTTTGCAACCACTCACCATCAGCGACCACATTCGGTCGCTGATATTTCCACATCATTAAATATTAGCGATCGCGATACGATTACGACGATCTTGATTGGCGATCTTTTAATCCATCGATCTTTAAGCAAGAGAGTGAAATTAGAAAGGGAAAAAAAAGAGGGAGACCGAAAAGGGAGAATGTGAGACCCCGAATTTTAAGAAACAAAAGTATTCAATTTTTCTATTTTGATAAATAGTTAAATTGATAAAAGTTTAAAGTTAAGGGTGATATTTGAATTTTTTTTTTTCAAAGTAAGCGAGGTTGTCATAAAAATACCGGTGGTAAAAATACGATGTCTGGCGCTGGGTTGCATAGTAGCACACCAGTATTGATTATTGATGCTTACGTAAGAAGTCACTTTCATTATACTCAATTATTACTACGATAATTGTTTGCATCATATCTCTCATATTATTGATTCGATTATTGTCACAGTATCATCTGCATAATATGATATATTATTAAATCAATAATTGAGACGACAAAGTTATTCATGTTATTAAATTGCAATATTTACAATGTCTAGAAGTTCTGCCAAGGAGAGGTTTGGTCATCTAATTTCGCGCCAATAAGGAGAAATCCTTATTGGAAAGCCCCCTCTTTCCTGGGAACGACCTGGTTGTTAAATATTATGAGTTATGATATTAATGATGAATGTTATTAATAATCGAATTTGAGTTCGGAGTTGAATTTGGAGACGCGGATGCGATATTTGAGTCCGGAACGATGAAATTAGTAGAAATAGACTATAAACACAAATTTTTCCGAGGTTAACTTTTTGGTCAAAAAAGTCAATAGTTGACTTTTTAGAAAAAAGTCAAACTTCAAAATTTCAAAAATGAAATTTTTGAGAAAAATATTTCCATTGTGTTGGGATTGTTAGTGTTAGTGGAAATCAAAATTTATTTTGATAGTAATTGATGTCTGGAAGTTATATTGACCAACCGGGTAATTAATCGGGTAAATGAGCAATTAATTGCTACTAATTCACATGCTTATTTAACTATTTATTCACATGTGTGTACTATTGATTTACATTCATGTACTATTAGGGGAGTTGGTGCAAGATTGATAATACTTGCATGACAAAGTTAAAGATGGAGGTATAGATGGAGGTACTATACCGTAATTCGTATTTTCACATGATTATAACTATTGATTCAAATGATTGAACAATTGATTCACATTATTTACTATTAGGGGAGGTGGTGCAAGTTTGATAATACTTGCAGGACTAAATTAAAAATGAAAGAAAAGTTGGAGGTATTATACTGTAATATTTCGAGCCCCAAAACGTGCAATTATTAAAACTATATTTTTCTATAAATAGAAGCTCATTCTTCCTTTATTTCTCACCAATTCACAAAAGCTATAGAGCAATTATTATAGAGAGAAATTATAGAGAGAAAAAAGAAGATATGTTTGCTACCTCACTATTCCAGTATCCAGTTTTTTTTTGAGGTAAGGGGTATTATTTCTTTCTTATTCATGAAGAGAACTTCTGTTATTCCATTCTTTATTATTATGTTAGAATAACTTTTGTTTATCTGCAATCTGCATACATGGTGAACTTCTTCTGTTATTCCATTCTTTATTATTATATTGGAATAACCTGTATATGCAAAGTACTGCATACATGGTGAAATTCTTCTATTATTCTATTCTTTACTATTTTGTTAGAATATCCTGTCTGTGCGTTTTACGCTGGACCTGGTTCCATTATTTATTATTACATTTAATATCCGATGCACGCGCGTTCTGGGGACCGGTTCCATTATTTATTATTCTCGCTGGAATATCCTCGCATGCGGTCGAATTTACTTTGACCTAGTTCCGCTTCTTTATTATTACATTTGGAATATCACATCGGTGCGGATCACGCTTTGACCGGTTCCGTTCTTTATTATTATTCTCGTTAGGAATAACTTTGTCATCTTGGTCTCTATCGCATGCATGGTGAATCCTTCTGTTATTCTAATCTTTACTATTTTGTTGGAATAAGCTGTCTATGTGAATTACCACATGCATGGTGAATGACCCTTTGTATTCATTCCTTATTAAATTGTGGAAATGATCTGTTTACGTTGATTATGATGAGAGTCATAATAAAAGCATTAGACTGATGAAAATCATGGGTATATGTGGTATTAGTAAGTTTTATGATGAGTTATGTTGGTTATTATGTGAAAACATGAAAGTTTCTTAGAAATCACAAAGGGTTGAAAAATCAGATTTTGGTGAAAATAGAACAGGAAATTCAATTGACCATATCTCCTATTATATTTTGAATTTTTGAGTGTGGTCAAGTTCTAGAGTTAGATCTATGAGTTATATAACTTATCCAAGTGGAATCACTGGAAAAGGTGTTGTAGATTTTTGTGTGGACTATTTTTAGCAAAGGAGTCTAAAGCTGCAAAAGAGGAAAATGCTACTGCCCAGAAACTTAAAGGGGCTGTTTCGGCCACTTAATTTATGAGAAAAATTTCGGCCTTTTGGGACATGAAAGTATTTGGTATAAAATACCTCCTATCCAAAAATGAGCTCATTCCGACTTAAAATGAGCAAGTTATGACTATTTCAATATTTAGGTATTTCTGACGAAAAATGCTATAACCGGAGTTCTATAACTCCGATGACCATGAAATTTAAAGTGGAAGCTCATGTTAACATGTGTAAGATCCTGCCAAGATTTGGAAATTTTTGGAGTTAACCTTGAGGTAGCTAATTTCTTAAGGAATTAATTAGAAATTAATTTTTGAAAAATAGTAAATGAATTTTAAAATTTAGAGAAAATATATGTTCTTTATGGGACTATATTCTGCTAAATTCCAGAAAATTAATATTTTTGGGACTGATTTGGTATTTTTCATAAAAATGGTTTAGTTACGAACATATGAGTTAAATATGTTATGTGAAGTAACAAAGCTGGAAAATAGGATTTTATGGCTTGAAAATCCTATATAATGTATATGCAGATTTTTGATAAGGGATTTGATCATTGGTTAGGATATCTTATGAGTATGGCATTTTTGAATGATTAAATGCACTATGTGGTAAAGTGTAAACAATTGAAATAAATTGTTTATAAGTTTAAGAAGTGATTACAATATTGTTATAATATTAATGATATTAGATTATGAGATTATTAAGTGATTGATAACATTGGGATATTATTGAACCCTGGATAAATTATATTATAAATGTTTAATATTTATCCTTTATCTCATTTGATTGATTCTTTATATTATTGTCATGATCCTCATGCTTATATTGTGTTGAAAGTCATCTGTGGCTTACGTGCGTAGATGGACTTGGTATGATTATGACCAGGGATTATTTGGTATAATCATGACCGTAATGTTACAAATGATGTGGTAAAAGTCATCTTTGGCCCGTAGTGCATAGATGGACTTAGTATGATTATGACCAGGGATTATTCGGTATAATCATAACCGTAATTGAAAATACGAATATCTTTGGCCCGTAGTGCATGGATATTTTGTGGTCGTGATACTATTAAGCTGAGTCTCAACGTTATTCGTTTTACCGTTGTATCTCTTTGGCCTGTAGTGCAAAGATGAACTGTTGGTTATTGGTTATACAATCGTATGTCTTTGGCCTGTAGTGCAAAGATGAATTATTAATGAATATCTTTGGTCGTAGTGCAAAGATGAATTTATTAATATGATTATAAGCAGGAAATGTGATTTGGTATAACCATGATCTTTGATGTTTCAGGTAAAGACAGGTGATGAAAGTTATCTTCGTCTTGGATGAGAAAAGGAATTCATAATCACAATTATGATTATGAATTATTCATATGATTGTGGACAGGAATTGTTGATTGATGTTACAGGGATAAAAAATTATTGGTGGACTTTTAACTTGGAGAAGATAATAGACCTGATGGTCTATTTGACTCTTTTAATGGATTGCTTGTTCCGCTGCAACTACGGTTGAAAAGTTTTATCATCTACCATATATTCTAAATCTTTGATTTATTATAGATAAAGGCTATTGATGATGTAAAATCTCTTTAGTCATGATATTCTTTACTGGGCTAGTTGTGCTCACCCTTTCGCTTCACAATTTCTTTCAGGTAATAAGAGTGTAGCTGGGTCGAGCGGGGATAACAGGAAAATAGTGAGATGGTCCGAGACTATTGAAGTTTCTCAATACATTATAAAATGGCATGACATGCAATATATAATTACATTGAGGACCTAAGTTGTGTGTGTCGTATTTTTTACGTCACTTAATAATTGATTTTGGTGAACAACAACATGGTGATGAGAACCCGACCTTGAAAGCGTCAAAAGTGCACCGCATTAAAATGAAGAGAACAGAAATCTTCTCATGTCCTTTTGGAGACTTGAAATATTTGTTGTTGTACTTTATATGGCATGTAATAATTTGAGTATGAATATTGTCGTATTATATACGTTACAATATTGTATTGAAACTCATAGTATATATGTCGTCGTATTTTACACGACAGTTGTATAAATGGAGTTTATAATTGATTTTTGTACCATGTATTTGGCGACTCAAGATGGGTGATGTATACCTATTTTGGGGGCGTCACAATTGGTATAAAAGCTCAGGGATATGATCCCTAGCTGAGATGTGAGATAAGAACTATGAGGGGAGAGATGGGGAATTCCTTCGCTAGTATGACCTACCTAAGTTTATTTGGTATTTAATTGATCGGTCAGAGTATAGGGATGATATGTGATATGTCAATTAACCCTTATTTTGAAACTATGTTTTAGAATGATATTTGAAATACAGGAGATGAGAAATGGAAAAATCATGATTGAGAGGAAATAACCGGGAAGGTGCAATCCGAAAAGGAAGCAAGGTATTCTCATCTCTTTGAATACCAGGTACGTACGTAAATTTCGAGGGCGAAATTTCATAAGGAGGGGAGATTGTGAGACCCCGAATTTTATGAAATAAAAGTATTCAATTTTTCTATTTTGATAAATAGTTAAATTGTTAAAAGTTTAAAGTTAAGGGTAATATTTGAAATTTTTTTCAAAGTAAGCAGGTTGTCATAAAATACCGGTGGTAAAAATACAGTAATACGCGTGGTTGCATAGTAGCACACGGTATTAATTATTGATGCTTACGTAAGAAGTCACTCAGTTATACTCAATTATTGCTACAGTAATTGCTGCATCATATCTCTCATATTATTGATTAAGTTATTGTCACAGTATCATCTGCATAATATGATATATTATTAAATCAATAATTGAGACGACAAAGTTATTCATATTATTAAATTACAATATTTACAATGTCTAGAAGTTCTTCCAAGGAGAGGTTTGGTCATCTAATTTCGCGCCAATAGGGAGAAATCCTTATTGGAAAGCCCCCTCTTTCCTGGGAACAACCTGATTGTTAAATATTATGAGTTATGATATTAATGATGAATGTTATTAATAATCGAATTTGAGTTCGTAGTTGAATTTGAAAACGCGGATGCGATATTTGAGTCTGGAACGATGAAATTAGTAGAAATAGACTATAAACACAAATTTTTCCGAGGTTAACTTTTTGGTCACAAAAGTCAACAGTTGACTTTTTAGAAAAAAGTCAAACTTTAAAATTTCAAAAATGAAATTTTTGAGAAAAATATTTCCATTGTGTTGGGATTGTTATTGTTAGTGGAAATCAAAATTTATTTCGATAGTAATTGATGTCTGGAAGTTATATTGACCAACCGGGTAATTAATCGGGTAAATGAGCAATTAATTGCTACTAATTCACATGCTTATATAACTATTTATTCACATGTGTGTACTATTGATTCACATTCATGTACTATTAGGGGAGTTGGTGCAAGATTGATAATACTTGCATGACAAAGTTAAAGATGGAGGTATAGATGGAGGTACTATACCCTAATTCGTATTTTCATATGATTATAACTATTGATTCATATGATTGAACTATTGATTCACATTATTTACTATTAGGGGAGGTGGTGCAAGTTTGATAATACTTGCAGGACTAAAATAAAAATGAAAGAAAAGTTGAAGGTATTATACTGTAATATTTCGAGCCCCAAAACGTGCAATTATTGAAGCTATATTTTTCTATAAATAGAAGCTCATTCTTCCTTTATTTCTCACCAATTCACAAAAGCTATAGAGCAATTATTATAGAGAGAAATTATAGAGAGAAAAAAAGAAGATGTTTGCTTTCTCTCTTTATTCCAAAGATCCAGTTTTTCTTTTGGGTAAAGGGTTATTATTTCTTTCTTATTCATGAAGAGAACTTCATTATTCCATTCTTTATTATTATGTTAGGATAACTTTGTTTATAAATCTACCGCATATATGGTGAACTTCTTACATTATTCCATTCTTTATTATTATGTTGGAATAACTTTGTATATGCAAAGTAATCGTATATACGTGGTGAAATTCTTCTATTATTCCATTCTTTACTATTTTGTCGAAATATCCTCGTACACATGCGTTTTACGGGGACCGGTTCCATTATTTATTATTACATTGGAATATCCATCACATGCGCTATGCGTTCTGGCGGGACCGTTCCATTATTTATTATTCTATTGGAATATCCTATCGGTCTGAATTTCGCTTTGACTCAATTCCGTTCCGCTTCTTTATTATTCTGGCTGGAATATCATGTATGGGTCTTGGATCACGCTGACCGGTTCCGCTCTTTATTATTACATTGGGAATAACTCATGCATGCGGTCTCTATCGCATGCATGGTGAATCCTTACATTATTGCATTCTTTATTATTACATTTGGAATAACTTTGTCATGTGAATTACCACATGCATGGTGAATGATCCTTTCTATTCATTCCTTATTAAATTGTGGAAATGATCTGTTTACGTTGATTATGATGAGAGTCTTAATAAAAGCATTAGACTGATGAAAATCATGGTATATATGTGGTATTAGTAAGTGTTCTGATGAGTTATGTTGGTTATTATGTGAAAACATAAAAGTTTCTTAGAAATCACAAAGGGTTGAAAAATCAGATTTTGGTGAAAATAGAACATGAAATTCAATTGACCATATCTCCTATTATATTTTGAATTTTTGAGTGTGGTCAAGTTCTAGAGTTAGATCTATGAGTTATATAACTTATCCAAGTGGAATCACTAGAAAAGGTGTTGTAGTTTTCGTGTGGACTGTTTTTAGCAAAGGAGTCCAAAGCTGCAAAAGAGGAAAATGCAACTGCCCAAAAACTTAAAGGGGCTGTTTCAGCCACTTAATTTATGAGAAAATTTCGGCCTTTTGGGACATGAAAGTATATGGTATAAAGTACCTCCTGTCCAAAAATGAGCTCATTCTGACTTAAAATGAGCAAGTTATGATCATTTCAATATTTAGGTTTTTTCGACGAAAAACGCTATAACCGGAGTTCTATAACTCCGATTACCATGAAATTTAAACTGGAAGCTCACGTTAACATGTGTAAGTTCCTGCCAAGATTTGGAAATTTTTGGAGTTAACCTTGAGGTAGCTAATTTCTTAAGGAATTAATTAGAAATTAATTTTTGAAAAATAGTAAATAAATTTTAAAAATTCTGAGAAAAATATATGTTCTTTATGGGACTATATTCTGCTAAATTCCAGAAAATTAATATTTTTGGGACTGATTTGGTATTTTTCATAAAAATGGTTTAGTTACGAACATATGAGTTAAATATGTTATGTGAAGTAACAAAGCTGGAAAATAGGATTTTATGGCTTGAAAATCCTATATAATGTATATCTGCAGATTTTGATAAGGATTTGATCATTGGTTAGGATATCTTATGAGTATGGCATTTTTGAATGATTAAATGCACTATGTGGTAAAGTGTAAACAATTGAAATAAATTGTTTATAAGTTTAAGAAATGATTACAATATTGTTATAATATTAATGATATTAGATTATGAGATTATTAAGTGATTGATAACATTGGGATGTTCTTGAACCCTGGATAAATTATATTATAAATGTTTAATATTTATCCTTTATCTCATTTGATTGATTTTTTATATTATTGTCATGATCCTCATGCTTATATTGTGTTGAAAGTCATCTGTGGCTTACGTGCATAGATGGACTTGGTATGATTATGACCAGGGATTATTTGGTATAATCATGACCGTAATGTTACAAATGATGTGGTAAAAGTCATCTTTGGCCCGTAGTGCATAGATGGACTTGGTATGATTATGACCAGGGATTATTCGGTATAATCATAACCGTAATTGAAAACACAAATATCCTTGGCCCGTAGTGCATGGATATTTCGTGATCTTGATACTATTAAGCTGAGTCTCAGCGTTATTGGTTTTACAGTTGTATCTCTTTGGCCTGTAGTGCAAAGATGAACTGTTGGTTATTGGTTATACAATCGTATGTCTTTGGCCTGTATTGCAAAGATGAATTGTTAATGAATATCTTTGGTCGTAGTGCAAAGAAGAATTTATTAATATGATTATAAGTAGGAAATATGATTTGGTATAACCATGATCTTTGATGTTTCAGGTAAAGACAGGTGATGAAAGTTATCTTCGTCTTGGATGAGAAAAGGAATTCAGAATCACAATTATGATTATGAATTATTCATATGATTGTGGACAGGAATTGTTGATTGATGTTACAGGGATAAAACATTATTGGTGGACTTTTAACATGAAGAAGATAATAGACCTGATGGTCTATTTGACTCTTTTAATGGATTGCTTGTTCCGCTGCAACTATGGTTGAAAAGTTTTATCATCTACCATATGTTCTAAATCTCTGATTTATTATGGATAAAGGCTATTGATGATGTAAAATATCTTTAGTCATGATATTCTTTACTGGGCTAGTTGTGCTCACCCTTTCGCTTCACAATTTCTTTCAGGTAATAAGAGTGTAGCTGGGTCAAGCGGGGATAGCAGGGAAATAGTGAGATGGTTCGAGACTATTGAAGTTTCTCAATACATTATAAAATGGTATGACATGCAATATATAATTACATTGAGGACCTAAGATGTGTGTGTCGTATTTTATACGTCACTTAATAATTGATTTTGGTGAACAACAATAGGGTGATGAGAACCCGACCTTGAAAGCGTCAAAAGTGCACCGCATTAAAATGAAGAGAACAGAAATCTTCTTATGTCCCTTTGGAGACTTGAAATATTTGCTGCTGTACTTTATATGGCATGTAATAATTTGAGTATGAATATTGTCGTATTATATACGTTACAATATTGTATTGAAACTCATAGTATATATGTCGTCGTATTTTGCACGACAGTTGTATAAATGGAGTTTATAATTGATTTTTGTACCATGTATTTGGCGACTCAAGATGGGTGATGTATACCTATTTTGGGGGCGACACAGAGAAGAGGAAGAAGGTGGAAAAGAGGGAGAAGGGACTTGTGGTTGCTGTCGCGCGATTGGGTTGGTGCTACTCCTTCAATTGGTGTTAGGTACCAAATTCTATCACAAATATTTGATATATATATATATATATATGTGTGTGTGTGTGTGTGTGTATTATGTTATGTTTGAATATTTGGGTTTTTCTTCTTCTTTTTGTCTACTGTAGCTTGTGGGTTTCGATTCAAATATTTGATTGAATGGATTAGTCTCCAATGTTAGTATAATGGGTTAGTCTCCAATGTTAATATTTTTTGTATAATGGGTTAGTCTCCAATGTTAGTATTATTATTTATTGAATATTCCTATGCTACTGTTTCTCTTGATTATTTTCCTCTGTTTTTGATGAATATTGGCCAATTCATTGTTATTAAGTAAGATGTTTCGTTATCTTGTTCAGAATATATGTATGAATTTGTAGGCTTTTATAGAGGGATTCCAAGTAATAACTAAGAAAGTCTATTTTTTTTAATAATTCAGATGTTTAGGGATCGTGGTTATTAGGAATAATTTTTACGGGTAGATCTTAACCGGTAGTGTATGAATTTTATATTGGTATTCTAGTATATTAGGATATTCTGTTCTTGAGTGAGGTTAATGACATTAGCAAGCCTATGTATACTTAGCTTATAGTCTTAGTTCCTCCGTCAAACTTTAAGTTCTAGAGGGATTTTGTCAACAAGCCCCATTCTTATCTTTCTTTTCTTCTTTTTTTTTTTTTTAAAAAGTAAAAACTTCTATCACAAAAGATGATGACTCCTTATTTCCAATCTGACGCAGTTAGAATATATCTGACTAGAAGGTATAAATTTGTATCACAAAAACATCGAACTTATAGCCAATCTAACTGCTTTGTATATCGAAAAAGCACCGTGTACATGAAGGTAGCACATACATGAAGGTAACTGTCTGTAGTAGGTACCGTGGAATCATGGACCTCTATTCAGACCGTAGTTGGATGGCACGATGAAAGTTAAGTGCCCAGATAGGTGCTACAGCTGAATTTAGAGCTGGTTGTCAAATGTTTTTGGAGTATGCGTATAGTCACCCGGAATGTATGAATGGTAAGTCGCAGATACGATGTCCATGTTTGAAGTATAAGAATGTAAATTATATGGACAAAGACGTGGTAAACTATCATTTACTTGTTTTTGGGTTCATGAAAAATTACGAGGAATGCTGGTGGGCACATGGGCAGGGAAGAGATGGTGGCATCATAGAAGTACACAATTCGGGCAGTAGTACTCATCGAATGAATGAGAAGGACATGTTTATACTTGAGAAGAACATCATAGAGATCACGTGTAAACTGGAAAAAATATTCCCACCTGGTTTTTTTGACTCCATGGAGCATTTGCAAATCCATCTTTCCTATGAAGCTCGTGTTGGGGTTCCAGTTCAATATAGATGGATGTACCCTTACGAGAGGGTGATGGGAAACCTTGAGAGGAAGGTGAAGAATAGAGCTTATATCGAGGGGTCGATATGTGAGGCATACAGTTTCGATGAGATATCTATATTTGTCTCAGACTATTTTTCGGAGGAAGTCTTGACAAAGGCCAATCGATTATCGAGACATGATGATGGGGGAAATGTTGAACTAAATGTTCGGCTCTCTGTATTTGGTCTATCGGGCCACGCTTATGGTAAAGGGAAGCGCATATTCCTCTCTGAGCAAGAATTACATGCTGCACATACTTACATTATGCTCAATTATGAGGAGATTGACGAATTTGTGAGGTACACATGTAAACTTGATAATTTATCTTTTAAGTTGAAAATTAGTTATTCTAATATGTTATTTTTTATAACATGGTATAGATTGTACGATGACGAGTTAAAAGTGAAGCATCCCGGCATAACTGATAAAGATATTCAAATCAATCGTGATAAAAAATTTGCACTTTGGCTAAAGGACAAAGTAAGTTCAATTTCTTAATCACGACTATATATATACTCCATGTTAACTATGAATTCATTTAATAAGTTAGAGTTTTTGTAGGCTTTGACTGAGGGATCAACAATTCCAGCTAATGTACAAGTCCTAGCTATGGGACCAGACAGGGACCAAGTCAGCCGCAATGGTTAAAAAATAAATAGTTGTGAATTTCATACAAAGGCATATGGGCGCGGTAAAAGAACAACAAACTCTGGAGTGTGTGTCCAAGGAGATTGTTACAATGAGCTTGGTCGTGCCTTTTATGGGGAGTTGGAGGAAATCGTAGAGTTGTCGTGCAAGGGCATGTACGGTGGTCATATTCACTTGTTCAAGTGCCGTTGGTTTGATTCAGAAAAAGGGATACGTGTTGACAGACATAGAATCGTCGATATTGACCTTCATAGGTCTGCGTACTCAAACGAACCGTTTGTTTTACCAACTCAAACAGTACAAATATACTACACTCCTAGTCCTATTAGGAAAAGGGATAGACCACCTATAGATTGGCAAGTTGTTATTCATACTCCCGCGCGTAGTCGTGTAGAAGTAGTTGATGGGGAGATTTACCAAGAGCAGATGCTTCATAGTCAAACTATAATAAATGTGGAGGACGATAATGAAGTTTCCAGTTAGACGGTGGAGATGAACCACATGAATTAGCTCCTGAGTCAATACTTGTGTCAGATGACATTGATACTGAGGAGGAAGAGTTATTGACTAAATCGACCTCGAATCAAGCGGATGATGGTTATGAATCGCAGACACACGATATACAAGATAATTAAATCGAATCGAATCGACACTTGAACAAATGAAATGTATGTTTAGCATTACATATTTTTATATCATTGTCATGTTTATGTACTTAACTATTTAAATACAATTTTTTTATTGTCATTTTATATTCATATATATATATATATATTTATATTTATATCATCGTATGTTTATTGTCATTTTATATATTCATATATACATGTAATCAAATATAACTCATATATACATCTTGAAATTTATAATATCTGAGATGGCTTACGACGGTATAAAAAGCGCGGCTTGGGTAGGGGACCTAATCATGTGCCCAAGGCCCCTACTAATCCGGATGCTTGAATTCTTATTCAGATTCGCCCTCCTCCGAATAAAGACGTCTTTTACCGCATCATTTATATATAAGCATTTTAGATTTCATTTTAGATGTAAATTGCTTTAATATATCTACTTATCATTGATGTAAATTGTTGTATACTATAGTGATTTTTCAGATAATTAGATCGTCAAGTGCATATCACAGTTGTGTTTATAGAATTGGCCTACACCTGTGATTACGTGAGCGAGCACACCTATCACCCACAAGGATGTTGTTTGGGCTGAATTCCAGTTATATTTTTTTTAATTATGACAGATAATATAATATTCTAATTAAGGATAATTGTTTAGTAATGTTATTATTGTTGTTTTATTTGCAGAAAAGGTATAGATGGGAGGACGCATATGCTTCAGTGATTCAGACATTATTCTGGCAGAAGTGCGTCGTTTGCACCAAGGATAATTTGAACAAAGAAAGACAAAAAGCCTTTCACAATGCCGAGATCGACCATCCAGGCCAGGGAGAGGATTACATGCACGAGCATAGCCCCTGGTGGTGTACCCTATCCATATAAATTTGAGATGTGTGCCCTAATGGAGAAATGAGAGTCGGGTGAAAAGATGAAAGACCGCCTTATTTAATGAGATCCTCTGCATATACCCGATGGCGAAAAAGGCTAAAAGAACATACAAGGGCTGCAGAGATTTCACAAAGGTCAAACATATCAACGCTGTGGTACATATTTACAACTTTTAATATGTTTACAATCATGAATTGTAGAAAATATCACATTTTTACTTAGTAATATTGTGCTATTTTTTGTATAGGAGTCTCAGTCTCAAGGTCAGCCTATCCATTGGCTGGAGGTGTACGTGGCCACCCGTGATGGTCTTCTTGATGCTATCCAGATAACGGTAATAAGTTTTAACAATTTGATCTTGTTTATCAATGCTTACAGAATTTATTTTTAACTATTTAATCGTTAACATGATGACAGAATACTTATAAGCGTTTATTGAATGAGCGCTATCCTGAAGGCACTCCACGTCCTTTATTGATCAACAACAATTAGGAGAGGGCGCGCTCATTGTGAAGAAGAACTACATTAAAGGTCAAGGACAATGATGACGCCCATCCTTCAGTGGCTCATGCTGCTCTTCTACCCAGTCTTCTCAGTCATCGAGCCATCCAGCTATTCATACTCCGGCTGACTGTGTGAGAGCTATATGTCGAGATCGAGATCTTCTGAAGATACTGGGAGGGCATCTGGGGGATCTGAGTCCTGAGGAGTTAGTTGAAGCAGTAGCGGCAGCAGCAGCAGGACAACATGGGGATGGCGACGAGGTATAAAATCAATTTATTGTATGTATTGTCGTAATATATACCAATATCAACATAGTTACTATATTTGTAACTTGTTTTATTATTTTGTTAATTACAGGGTGATCAAGGAGGCGATGATGCTTGACGTACCTGCTTTAGATCATTTTTATAGTTATAGTATAAGCTTGTACTTGTATATTTATTCTTTGGATGTTTGTATATTACTTAAACAAGTTTTGAAATGTTATTATATTTATTCAAATCATATTGGTTTTTAAAGGTTTATATATTAGTTTGGTGTATGTGTTGGTGGACGATGGATGTTTATATTGTTGTGTATGCTGTTTATCTTATTGTGTATATGTGTTGGGATAAAGCAGGTACAAAATAAATACAAGTTTTTGGGAATTCTGCAAAACAGCGAAAATCTGGTTTTTATTATTTTTCATATCAGCGACCGCATGTGGTTGTTGATAGTTAGTAGCGACGGCTAAACATTTGAGGGTATCAGCGACCGCATGTGGTCGCTGATACCGGTCGCTGACACGTGGACCACGTCAGCTTTGGCCCCTGACCATCTTGACTCGACTTAGCGGCCAGAATTTGTCATTTCGATTAAACTCATATCGATCATGAGATATGTTGGTCGCTAATAGTGGTCGCTGATGTGCATCCCAGCAACCAGATTTTATGCGACGACTATCAGCGACCGCATGCGATCGCTGATAGTTATCTACGACCGAGTGCGGTCGCTGATAGACCTTTTTCTTGTAGTGTTACGACTATGATATGTCACTTCATTACTGAATGTTGTAGGGATATGCACGTGGGTTTTATCTTTTCACCAATAAAGTTGTTGGACACATTTCCAATTAACATTTTCTTTAGCCTTGAGAGATTTAGCAAACTTCCTTGGGATCTTCACTCTATGAATATTATCATTTTTAGCCCATGTCAGAACTGAAGCACTATACAATTTTTCTAATTATAGAGTTTAATGATAGTCATAGAGTACCTGACTAGACAGACTCTTACTTTTTAAACTAACTTTAGTATACTCTACGATCCTTCTCTTTAGTCTTGAAAGACTATGTATTCGTCTCTTCTTAGCGATCTTTAGCTTTGCTCTAATCATTTAATCATTGCTTGTACAATAAGAATTTTGAGAAATGACTTGAAAATTCTGTAAACTTAGAATGCTGGTAATTGAAGATCTACGATCATTAAACTCTACGATTTTCAGCAAACTCTACGATCTCCCGCATACTTTACGATCTTGAGAACCACTTTACAATCTTCAACTTATTTTAAGATCTTCAACAATACTTTACGATCTTCAACATTACGACTAATATGCTTTATGATAGAGTAAAATGCAAAAGTGACCCCTTTACTATGGGGATATTTGGATATTGCCCTCCTTTTTTTAGTCAATGCAAAATGAACCATTTACTATTTAAAAATTGGGACTATGAACCCTATAGTGCTATGTGGCGTTGACTTGTACACATAGAATGCCACATAGCACGTTGACATGACATGTGATGTGATAAAAATATATAATTGCAATTACAAAGTGTCAAATTGAAGAATTGGCAAGTACATGTCGAACCCATAGAGACTAGATTAATTTTAATGTTTCCTTAATTAATATCCATTTTAGGCGAATTATAAATAAAGATTGAGAATTGATTAACTAGAATATGAAAACTAATAACGAGGAAGCAATCTAGGAATCTGAATCCATTAAATAATAAACATAACATATAATTCAATCTCTTCTATTTTTATAACTTAACTATGATTTTGATCTCCCTTCCCTTTAATTTAGTAATTTTACAATTAACGTGAGCAATCATAAACTATGAACATTTAAGGATTAACTATAACCCATCAAAATTTCTTCAAGCAAGCATGGATTATGAAAAACTTATATCTTAACAATAATCTATCAAAACCTCTTAATTAATTTAAAATCACATAAGAACTATAAAAAGAAGGTATTTCAATAACGAAACATGAAGGCGAAATCAATTAAACATAAAAGTATAAATAATAGAAGAGATGAAAAATATTATCATGAATAATTATTTAATTTCATCTTCATCCTAGATATAAAAAAATTAACTAGACATGAAAATAAACAAACTAACTAAAATAAAGAAGAGCAGAATATTAAAAATAAATAAAAAAACTCCCTTTAATTAACGATCATCCAACGAACGTACAATGAACAAGTAATTTAATCTACTCCTACTCTTAACCTAAACTAATACAATACCCAATACCTTTTTTCTAAAACAAGAGACCTATTTATAGGAAAAATAATTTTGTGCCCTAATTTAGGTTCAACAAGTCATGAAATTGAAATAAAACTTCTAAATATCTATGGGCATTATACATAAGCAAGATTAAATTCAAAATCATACTTCCACCTTATCAAAAATACTCAAATTTTCATTTTAGACACCATCTTTCATTAAATTAATTTCATGTGATGCATGCACGTGTCTATGATGTGACTCTTATTAGGGATTTTTACCATGAAAATCAAGCAAACTCAATTTTCTTTTTCTTTTTTTTTCCATTTTTTAAATTTTTTTCTTGAGTTGTGCAATGTCCCGTTTTCTTAGGCTTAATTTTCAGAGTTACCCATGTAGCGAGTGTTGGACCAATGACTTCCAAACCTGTCGGCTTTAGGGCACTAGGTGTAGAGACACCCCTAAGGACTTACAAACTCGAGTAACAAATGCCATAAAACTAGACTAGTCAAGCTGCTTTTATCATCACACTTTTCAACATGAATATCAATGCTTCCTGAAGCTTGGATACCTAGTTATTTCGTTCAATGGACATTGAAGAAGTTATTTATCTATTTTTTCAATTTTTTTCTTGAAATTACTCGAATCATAGTTTATATCCACAACTAAGAGTTAGTGAAAACGTGAAGTGCAAAAATGCTTATGAAATTAATTTTATTCCAGATGGTATTTCAAACTAAGTTTTGTATATTATTAAAGTTTCAAGAGTTCTAAATGTTTAAATCTTAATCATAAGTTTTAACTCCACGGACACTTAAAAGAAGAAATTCAATCCATAAAAAAAATCAAACAATTTTATTTCTTCAATATTTCAATTTTTTTTGATTTTTTTCAAAAAGAATTAATTTTCTAAAAAAATAAATACATAAAAAACTATTAATAAAAATGCAAAACTCCCATACCTAAATCCTGCATTTTCCTTAATGTATGCAAATGGAAAAAAAAAAGAACAAAGATGTGAAAGAAATGTACCTTGTATGGTGGACATTTTTTCTACAAGAAAATGTTGTGAGAGGGAAAACAAATGTACATATCTATAAATTTTATACAAAATGAAAACAATGCGACAGTAAATGAGTGATGCAAACAAACAACTTAAAGTGAATTTCGTAGGATTTTCAGGAGGTATGTGTTATTGGAAATAGTCAGAATTTGCATCAAAAGAATAATTGAGAGTATACCCAACTGATTATTTTAAAATTGTGTCAAACAATAACAAAGGAAAATGAAGGTTTCTTTTGAAAAATTCTAACTTCATAAAATCTATCCAAACTTGTCATCTATATTTGTTACCAAGGGACATTAAAGCATTTTCATCGTGTTGAATAATTGTTATACCAAGATTTGTAGGTAACAATTGAACTGGAATGACACATGCATTATCTGAAATTAGAGACATGATCTCATTATCTAAACATGAAAGATTTTTATTGTCCACAACCTTTGGTTCATTTGTTAAATCACATTTAGTGTTTCTGGAAGGTGCTTCGGATGGACCCAAGGTAGACTTAAAGTGATCATAAAAGGATTTAAATTCAAGATCATCGTGATTCTCTTTAAAATGCTCAAAATGTTGCGAACTTGATTCAGTTATAGGTTCTAGTCTAGAGTAAGACTTTTGGGCTATGGAGTCCAACATATCATTGACCTCATTCTATTATGTAGTTTCATCACAATTTTGACCAAAATGATTTAGACAAGAGTTAAGAATTTCATCTTCCCCCGTAAGATCATTTCCAGACATTTAATGAATCTTGTTTGTTTCAACGAGCTGGTCAAAAAAATCATTAGGTTGCTTTCCCACATTAAACACATTTAAGTTAATTTTCATGTTCCCAAATTTCAATTTCATTAGTCCATATCTACAATTGATTAACGCATTAGAGTTTTCTAGAAATGGTCAACCTAAAATGACAGGAATTTGACCTGTGGGATTGGCAACATGCAGGGTTTTAAGGACAACAAAGTCAACAGGGAACACAAAATCGCCAACCTTAATGATTACATGGTCAACTATTCCCTTTGACACTTTAATGGAACGATCATCTAGTTCGAGTGTGACACTTGTCTTTTTCAACTACTCTAAACCCAAGGTTTGGTACACTGAAAATGGTAACAGGTTCACACTATCTCCTAAATCAAGTAAAGCCTTTTCAATTAAGGATTCACCTATGATGCATGAAATAGTAGAACAACCGGGGTCCTTATACTTCACAGGGACTTGGCATGACAAGATAGAACTAACATGGGCTGTTAAAAAAGTTTTCTTAGGAACATGAGTGGTTCTGTTATGTGTGCACAAATCTTTTAGACATTTAGCATATGAGGGAACTTGTTGGTTGACATCTAGAAGAGGAATGTTAATTTTAACTTATTTGAACACTTATAGAATTTTGTCTAATTGGGCTAATTGCTTGTTTGAAATAAGTCTTTGAGGGAATGAGACTTTTGGTTTAAAGACTTTTTCAGTTGACTTAGAAGATGTGGTTTGATCATTTTTTGACACATGAGTATTGGATGGGCTTACTAACTTAGAGTTTGTGGACTTTTCAGGCTGAACTGGCTTTGAAGATGGATTGTTAGATTCAATAATTAATTTTTTTTCTTTTTCATTATCAATTGCCAACATGATTATTAAAACAATTTCCAGACCCTAAAGAGATTACAGAATTCACGTGATTGACTTGGTTGTTTTCAAGCGAATTATCATGATAAGGTTTTTGATTAAGGATTAAAAATTTTGGATTGGTCTCTAGATGACTAGGAAACTTACTCTTTTCTCTTTCATTAACTATAGTTGCCAATTGACTCATTTGGATCTTTAGACGAGATAAGGCTTGGTTAGTGCTTTGCATGAAATTATTTAAATTATTATGAGATTTAATTAAACTTTCTATGCTTAGCTTCTCTAAATTAGTGTTAAGTCTCTTCTTTCTTTCATTAGAAAAACCTGGCAGATATTGAGTTGCTGAATTTGAATTTTGATATTGACCAGGATTCAACTTTTGGTAAGGTTGAGAAGATTTCTTTAGAGACTGATTGACCTGTTTCAAATAGTTATTTGGGTAGGGTCCTTGATTCCATTCAAAATTAGGATGATTTCTCCAACCTAAATTATAAGTGGGTGTAAATGGGTTATTCCTTGGTCTTTGAAACATTACATTGACTTGTTTGTTCATATTCTTCAATTTGGGACATGACTTTAGGACATTCTTCTATCACGTGACTTGGTGAATTACACCTTATACACAAAGGTGTTGGTGTTGAGACTTGGTTCACATGTGATGGTCCCTTAGTTTCTAAACCTTCGAGTCTTTTAAGTACACCCGCTAAATTAGCTTTGGTGTAAATTGAATTATAAACTTTATGAACACCCCTATATGAGCTAAGTTTATCGATCTCTCAGGTGGTTTCCCATTGCATGCTTTTTTCTGCTAAGTACCTTCCAAAAATTCTCAAGCATTTACCTCATCATTACTTAGAAAATTTCATTCACACATTGACTCAAACATTGTTTTAGTGGGATAGTCTAAACCTTCATAAGCAATTTGACATAATCTCCATTTCTCAATTCCATGGTGTGGGCATTGGGATATAAAATTTTTAAATCTATCAAAATATTTTCAAAAAGACTCTTTTTCAAGTTGACAAAATCGATGGATTGCAGTATTAATTTTAGCAGTTTTATGATTTGAAAAGTACTTTTTTAGAAATGTAACAACAAATTCCTCCCAAGTTGATATGGAATTATTTGGCACACCATATAATCACTTTTTAGCATTACGTTTTAAAGCAAATGTGATAAATCTTAGTCCAATTAAATCATAAGACGATTGTTGAATTTTCGTTAAAGCAAAAACTTCCTCAAATTCCTGAATGAATTGAATAAATATGGATCTTCTATCCCCGTGAAACTAGGTAACACATTTATAAAATGTGACTTAAGTTCAAAATTATTACGAGTTACTGGTGGTAGGTTGATACATGAAGGTTGGGCAGAGCCGGAAGGATAACATCGATCCTTGAAATAAACGGCTTGTGCGGCCTCCATTTTTCTTAAAGTGAGATCTTTTAAAGTAAAATCCGAAAAATCTAGCTGTCTCACTAATCAGGATGTTTCGTCCCTAACCCACACTTTTTACATACACTACTTAACAAATAAGGAGATAAGCAAACAAAAAAAAGAAGAAAAAAATAGTAATAAATAAAAAAATTACTTCTAAGATCAACTTAAATAAAATCTAGACACTTCCTAATTGTTCCAAGTTACACTGCAAGGTCCACCAAATTAGAAATTAATCTTACCACTAGATTGTAAGTGTAAGAAATGTGGGAGTCTCTTCGTAGGTATGGTAACTAATTGAATAACAACATGTACTTTAGGCGTTTGCCTTTTGGACCACTTGCCTTGACACCAGTAATTTGATTAATTTAAAATTTAGACTCCTCTTGGAATTTCTTGTCCTAATTGAGATTGAGAGTTCTAGGGGCCAACGTGTACTTAATTTTATTAAGTTAAGGTTATGCAAAATGCAAGTTGGGTTGTTTGTGGGCCAAAGAAGGGTGATGAAATCCCCACATTAACTTGTTACAGGTTTTTGCCCTTAATGTTAGATTACAGATGAAAGTGCACAAATAAAAAGACTGTATACAAATAAAGTGTCCTAAAACTAAGTGAATTACGAAAGAATGAGAAATTTTGACATAACTCAATCCTCCAACAATCATCACAATTTATATTTGAAAAAAAACTAAAAAATAAAAACCTAACAGGATGTGCTCTACATGAATGAATGCATGAATGCGACAACTAAAAACTAAAAAAAATAAAAGACTAAACTACTGGTTTTTTATTTTTTTTCAAAATAATTAAAAATTAATATATATATATATATATATGGAGATATGAAGTACCAAAGAAAGCAAAACAACAAAATTCTTATCTTTTCGCTCCTTCGATAACCTGAAAAAAAATATTAGAGTTAAAAACTAATTCGATTAAATAAAAATTAAGGAATACAAAATTAATTTTAGTCCTCGACAATAATGCCAAAAATCTGATGTGATAACAATATGTAACTGCAAGTGCACAATGTCAAATTAAAGAACTAGCAAGTACAGGTCGAACCCACATAGACTAGATTAATTTTAATGTTTGTTTAATATCTATTTTAGGCGAATTAAAAATAAAGATTGAGAATTGATTAACTAGAATATGAAAACTAATAATGAGGAAGCAATCTAGGAATTCGAATCCATTAAATAATAAACATAACATATAATTCAATCTCTTCTATTTTTATAACTCAAATATGATTTTGATCTCCCTTCCCTTAATTTAGCAATTTTACAATTAACGTGGGCAATCATAGACTATAAAAATTTAAAGATTAACTATAATCCATTAAAACTTTTTCGAGCAAGTATGGATTATGAAAAACTCATATCTTAAAAATAATCTATCAAAACCTCTTAATTAATTTAAAATCACATAAGAACTATAAAACGAAGGTATTTCAATAACGAAATATGTGAAGGCGAAATCAATTAAACATAAAAGTATAAATAATAGAAGAGATGAAAAATATAATCATGAATAATTATGTAATTTCATCTTCATCCTAGATATAAAAAATTAACTAGACATGAAAATAAATAAACTAACTAAAATAAAGAAAAGAAGAAGATTAAAAATAAATAAGAAAACTCCCTTTAATTAACGATCATCCAACGAACATACAATGAAGAAGTAATTTAATCTACTCAAACTCCTAACCTAAACTAATACAATACTTAATATTTTTTTAAAAAAACAAGAGACCTATTTATAAGGAAAATAAATTTGTGTCCTAATTTAGATTCATTGAACTTGGTCTCTTCCTTCTTGACTTCAATCTCTATATGGTAATCTCTCAAGAATCCCTTTTCAAGTAGGTTTCACAAAAAAGATCTTCTAGAGAGATTTTCCTTTCTCTTGTTGAATTTGACTTACACACCAAGATTGTTCCACCTCTTTCCTTTTCGTTGTAGGATTCTTCTAGGATATTACCTTAAATGGATAGAAGCATTAAATATTGATTGATCACCAACAATTTAATTTTATTGCAACAAAATATAAATTCCTATAAAACAAAATAGAACATATTAATTTAATAAACTAATATAATTAAAAGCACAAAACTAGGGATAATAAAATGTATGAATTATGTGTTTATTGACAAGCCAATCTAACACTTTTTGGCTAAAAATATCTATTCTCTCAAGATTTAAACCTAAAACCTTGTAATCTCAAAACTAACAAAACATTTGATTAGCAAGTTAACTAAGTTAAAAATATTAATAAAATTATTACTAAGAGTAATAATATTAATACAACTTATTAGTTATTAATAATATTATTAATAAGTCATTTAGTAATTACTTATTAGTTATTAGTAATTTTTTTAACATGATTTTGCTTCTTAGCAAAATAAAAATATATTATTTTAATAATATTACTGATTAAATATTAGGATATATTAATGTTATTAATAATATCAATATACTTACAATATTATTGTTATTAATATACGTTAATGTTAAAGAAAAATAAGATAATTTTGACAAAAGGAAGAGATCATAAATTCAATTTTATTTCTCTTTGTTTAGTTTCTCCTGTAGGAACTAGTGGAAAGAGTCAAAGATTAAATTATTTAGTTATTATAAATATTTTATTATTGTTATTATCATAAATTATTCTTATTAGCATATATTACTTCAAGTATTACTTTTGTTAAAAAAATAATAATAAAAAAAAATAAAATAAAATAAGGTTCAGTTTTTTTACATTAACGTATGTTATAATATTAATGTTACTAATACCATTAATATATATTAATATCTAATAATTTATGTTATCTAATAAGTTTTGTTAGTGTTGGAAGTATAATGTGTTAAGTTCAAATTTTGGGGGAATAAATATTTTTAGTCCAAAGGTGTTAAATTGACATATCAACGTGACATGTGTACAAGTCAACGCTACATGACACAATAGAGTTCACAATCCAAATTTTCAGATGGTATAAGGTTCGTTTTGTATTGAACAAAAAAAAAAAATGGTGCAATATCCAAATACCTCTATAGTACATGGGGAACTTTTGCATATTACTCCTCTACGATCTTCAACTACTTGTTTTACGATCGACTTTTAACTTAAAATTTATATATCTGATTCAATTTACAAAATAGATCAACCTAACAAGTTTGATATCTAATCTATATCCTTTTACTCCAATTTCAATACAAAGACTGTATAAAATTATTAATTATAAATATACATTATTTTCACATATAGTCATCAACTCGAAAACATGCATTGTACTAATAAAATGTCTTTATTTTTAGAATGAAGAGTAACCTATCAAAATTTAATGTTATTTAATAATTCAAAAATAAAAATATATTCTTAATTTTAAAATGTATATAAATAAATAATTAGATATATAGGGAGTACTTGAAAGCTGACTAATACTCATTCCGTTTCAAAGATAAAAATTATTATTATTATTTATTTTAGGTAATCTTAAGTTAAATATTTATTTATCTTAAATAATTTATTTTTTATAATAATTTATCTATAATACCCTCAATATTAATTGTCATATATTTTTTTTCTCTATACATATTTATAGAGTATCATTAGTCATGCACAAAAAATTATTAAAATTTAATATGAACAATTTTATTATTTTATATTTTTTCTTAATATACACAAAAATTAACCAAAAACTTTTAAAAATCCATGAGTTATTAACAACTTCAAAATTTGTTATTTATCATTTCTCCACGAGTCAATCTCAACCGGTCTCTCTCTCTCTAGAGAAACACCCGCCCCTTTCTCTCTCTATGAGAAGCAACCACTTGTGATTATGAAATTCCCGCTTTCACTCTATAAATAACAAACACCAAACTTCCCAAATCTACAAATTCACAATTTACCCCTTTTTCTCTCTCCTCTGAAATTGAATCAACTCAAGAATGGCAGCCACAGATGACCCCATATCCATTCCGGCGCTTTACCTCCAGGATTTGGACGAAGTGGAGCGAGTATTCAACCGATTCGACGCCAACGGCGACGGCAAGATCTCCGCCGATGAGCTCACCGCCGTGATGCAGACCCTCGGATCCAACACCTCGGCGGAGGAAGTCAGCAAAATGATGGAAGAGATCGACACCGATCGTGACGGATTCATCAGCATGGAGGAGTTCGCCGGATTCTGCAAGGCCGGCGACGGCGGCGTTCAGGAGCTCAGAGAGGCGTTCGAGCTCTATGACATCAACAAAAACGGGCTGATTTCCTCGTCGGAGTTGCACCAGATCTTGACCCGATTGGGCGAGAAATGTACGGAATCGGATTGTGTTAAGATGATCCAGACCGTTGATTCCGACGGTGATGGGTACGTTAATTTTGAGGAATTCAAAACGATGATGAGCAACACACCCAAACATCAGATTAATTAGATGAGGATTTTAACGGTGGATTTAGGGGTCAGGCACATAGATAACGATATGTGCATATACACGGAATCAATTGTTTAAAATGAAGGAATTGTTTGTTAACGTTTGTCATGTCTTCCATTTCAAATTTACTTGTTGATGTAATTTTTGAGGTCCTTGGTTCTTTGATCATCTTTTAGTACAAGCATATGATAGGGTAGTTGGTGAAGTATTGGGTGTTTGTAGTCCAACGCTTAGAAGTAGTCCGACATTCGACTCCTGGCAAACCAAATTATTTACTCCCCTTATTCAATAAAAAGTCTCATTTACCAATATTTTTTCCTTATGCAAAAAGATATCCTTATTTTATTTTATTTAATAAACAAAGTATAACTAAACTTAAAACTTTGCATCATACTTGTTAACGTCAAGATTCGTCTATGCGCCTTAGTGACCAATAGCGTGAAGCTTGATGGCTTGAACCGCTGAGGGATAACTCCGATGTGAGAATAAATACATATTGAATAAGGTTTTAACAATGGAGACTTAATTATTTAATGCCGTTAAATAATGTTGTACCTGATAATTAAAGTGTAGCCTTGTATTTATATTGCTCACACCACCTCCGGAATAAATAACGTTTTGGTCAGATCTTTGGGATCCGGTTTTCATTGTATTCTGAAACTTTTTTTTCTTAATCAAATAATCATCTTTTCAAAAACTTACAAAATGGTCATTCCGTTCGATTTTTTCGTCCAAAAAGCGGACGGAATCTTTGATTATCTGAGTTGACTCCATTTTTTTGCTTACGTGGAGAGCAGCGAGAAAAAGCAAGCGGTAGGATTATTATAAAGACAAACCAACAAAACTATTAACTACTTCACCTAAACAATTCCAAAACTAATAATAATAATAATAATAATAATAATAATAATAATTTAATAATAATAATAATAATAATAATAATAATAATAAAAAATACTATTAATAGTAATAATTTTAAAATTCTGTTTTTAAAAAAGCTGTTTTTAAAAAATTCTGTTTTTAAAAAGTCTGTTTTTAAAAAAAGCTGTTTTATTAAAGGCAACAGAATTTTTAATTTTTAAAAAACGTTAATTTTTTTAAACTGAACTAATATTTTTTTAAAAAGTCTCTGTTTTTTAAAAACGTTAATTTTTAAAAAATAGAATTTTTAATTTTTAAAAAATGTTAATTTTTTTAAACTGAACAAATATTTTTTTAAAAAGTCTGTTTTTTAAAAATGTTAATTTTTATAAAAACAGAATTTTTAATTTTTTAAAAACGTTAATTTTTTTTAAACTGAACTAATATATTTTTTAAAAAGTCTGTTTTTTAAAAAACGTTAATTTTTGTAAAACAGAATTTTTAATTTATTAAAATGGTTAATTTTTTTAAAACTGAACTAATAAATTTTTAAACTGAACTAATTTTTTTAAAAAAGTTAATTTTTTTAAAAAATTCTATTTTAAAAAAATAGAATTTTTTAAAAACAGACTTTTTAAAAAACAGCTGTTTTAAAAAATGTGACTTTTTAAAAACAGAATTTTTTAAAAACAGTTTTTTAAAAAACAGAATTTTAAAATGTTAATTTTTTAAAAAGCGTTAATTTTTTTTAAAAATTCTATTTTAAAAAATAGAATTTTTCAAAAACAGATTTTTTTAAAAACAGAAATTTTAAAAAAAACTTTTTTAAAAAATAGAATTTTAAAAACAATTTTTTTTTTAAAAAATAGCTTTTTAAAAAAATAAACTTTTTAAAAAACAGAATTTTAAAAAAAACAGCTTTTTTTAAAAACAGAATTTTAAAATTATTACTATTATTATTATTATTATTATTATTATTATTATTATTATTATTATTATTAGTAGTAGTAGTAGTAGTAGTAGTAGTAGTAGTTTTGGAATTATTTAGGTGAAGTAGTTAATAGTTTTGTTAGTTTGTTCTATAATAATCCGTCTGCTTGTCTTTTTTGTGCTCTACGCATGCAAAAAAATGGAGTCAACTTGCACAGTCAGTATTCCGTCTTTTTTTTGGACAGAAAATCGAATGGAATGACTATTTTGTAAGTTTTTAAAGTACAGTTATTCGATTGTAACAAAAAAGTTTTATGAATACAATAAAAATCTCCATCAAAGATAAATGACTCAAAACGTTATTTATCCCCACCACCTCCTCCAAACTCTTCCCTGTATAGAAATAAGATTCCTCATTAGTTATTATTCCTTAATGCATGAGATTACACTGAATCTCCTTAAAAGAAAGGAAAGAAGTCAGATTATATTCTGACACTTTTTTTGAGAGTTAAAAATCAAATATAATTAGGAATTTTGAATTCCTTAAAGTTATCAAACTGCCCAAATAGATTCCCACATGGGAGACTTTCTCTACGTGTAGTATGGCCCACCAAATCATCCGAACCTAAATAATGGTGCCCCAACAATAATATTTAGATCTATAGTTGATACTGAATTTAAAGGAACAAATACTATGATTAATGTGTGCTAGCATTCATTAACATAAATTTAAATATATAATTGCCAATTTTAGATGGATAGAGGCCATTAACTATCATGGGGGCACTGACACGCTCGTAAGGAGTAACAAAAGTAACCCCGTCGCTTGGCTCAGTGTTTTAAGAAACAATTTTGGATTAGTCGTAAATTCGGATGTCTTAAATTCGACTCCCACTGACGTCAAGCATAAGGATCATGAACCACA